>OX244266.1:7456013-8656013 GCA_945867215.1 Epinotia demarniana
GACGGCGACTTTATGTAATAGCATGGAGTAGATGTCAAAAATATTCATGATATAGTGCATGAACACCTTTACGAAGGGCTGGAACTAATAGCAGTTTATGCAACTGAGCCATATTGAGAGGCCTTAAAACATGAGTGTAGGTAGTGTGTAGTTTCTTAACATCACACGAGTGTTTTAAAGCCTACTTATGTACAGTTGCATACACTACTTTATCTACAGACATATATACTCTAAGATGTGATTCACAATAATACTTTCGTAACAGCAAAAAATGACAACAGCAATGGCGGCAATTCGATCCTCGAATACATCAAATTGACGTTTCGTATCGATAACGGTTTTAATATATATGGATACTAGAATAGAGACCCAGTTGAGTTTTGACAGCTGTTCCCAATTTAAAATTATAACGTAACAAAATTCTTTAGGCCTGCCACACACTGGCGCGGCCTGCGGTGGCGGACAATAGTAAATTTGACAGCGGCGGACAAGTTTGCTATTGTCCGCCGCGGCCCGGCCGCGCCAGTGTGTGGCAGGCCTTACTGTTATAACATTAAAGTACAGATTTTACCTACTAAGTACTATAGACCAGAAAGTTCTCTTAGTAAAATGGGTTACAGCAATGCTGGTCTTTTCCTACGGTTTCTGAACGCATTTTAGACCACTAATGATATGTGCGTAGATGAAAGGATTTTAGAAAATGGACTATGCGTAATGGTTTTTGAGTTCTTATTTAAAAAACAATAATATCCATTTATCGGGTTTTCCCGCACAGCCCTTTTTTTTAACTTTTTTGATACGAGTAAAATTACTATAGAGCAATGTATGTAAAGCAACCAATCACAATGCATTCAATTCGAGAGCAGGAGGGCTAGCACAGTACCGCGCGCCAGATACACCCCCCGTCTCTTACTGAGTGTTCTAATGAGAAAGAGACGGACAGTCTATCTCGTGTACGGTCTAATACCAGCTATGAAGTAATAGTAATTACGTATATTAGAATATAAAATCCAAACTAAACCTTGCTCATATTGTTTCAACTGCAACTAACTTTTAATAATTGCAGGTCACATCATGAATAGGTTAAAGTGTTTAAGTGTTTTTTTTTACTGACCTCTCCTCAGAGCAAGGGTCCTTCGTGGGGTCTTCGTAGAGCATCACCACAATCTGGGACATGTAGTTGAGTTCCGACACCATGGACACGTATTCCATCGCGCGCCGCCACTGCTCGTCTTTCAATACCTGTCAATAGACACATTGTTTGAAGTTTCGGTAAAAAGTAAAAAAAAAAAAAACAGCCAAGTGCGTGTCGGGCCATGCGCAGTGTAAGGTTCCGTAGTTGCCTGTCTTTCTTAGTTACATCAACACGCGCGCGCCAACTAAATGGTTGCATCGGCCGAATTTGTAAGAAAGTTGGCCTTTCTAAGTATATTTTGAGTTGGTCGACTATTACTCGGTAACTTGTTATGTCTACCTAGCCGTGATAGTAAATTCATTATATACATATATATGTATACCTACTGCGACGATATTATCCACATTCCCAGTAGCAGCCATTTAGCCGGCAGCTACTAGGGCGGTCGCTAATTACTCATCGAGAGGGTTCTCACAAGTGTGACTAAGATTGACTTGCATTATGTTATAAAGAGCTTAAGGCTAAATGATCACGCATTGTAACCTGACTTAACATTATGAATGTGTACAATTTCAGATCGTTTGAGCTAAGCCATGAAGGGGCACCCTAACTAAGCCACAGACAAAACATAAACTATTACCGCAATGGGGAAGGAGTGGGGAGTGAAGTAGTGCACCGCCTCCTCGTGGATTTAGCGACTTATAGATGTGAAGTTAAATTATAAGCGCTAGCGATAAGTAGGTACAGAATTAAAAGGTTCGTCATTTTTGGACCTCAGCGCTTTTTTGATCCTCGAATATGCTTAGGTTGCAAAGAACCGTCTTTAATAGTATAAGCGGTATTCGTTAAAATATTAATGTATGGAAACTATGACAAGTTTCTACGCTTTTTTAGAAACTCACAAGAATTTAAGAAAGTTTCCTATTTAAGAAATTCCCTATACAAATTTCTGAGACATTACCAAGAACTTTCCATTGGGACAGTTTCGCAATTTTGGAATCTCCGTCGGAACCTCATTGTGCGTGTTCGTTACTTTTGTACCTAAAGGCCTTTGAAAATGCCAGTAAAGCTCGCAATCAAGCCACATACGTCAATTGCCATGTCAACATACGTCTAGCAATCCGCCGAATCGGAGTACAGTGAGCAACGAGTGCACGTGGCTCTCGCTGGTGAAGTACAGTCGCGTGCGCACGTGCCGGCCCGGCGACGAGACCCCATGGCTGTACCTGTAAGACAATACTGACCTTAACCTCGTGGTGCCCAGCACGCAAAAACGAACAGTGAAATTTGAAGTTTCTCTTAAATGGAATTAATTTGATTTTTCATCAAGTGACATGCCTTTTAAAAGGCGCGTGGGCGCCACGAGGTTAAGTCTTGTCTCCCACGCGACTTTTTTCGAAACAGTGTACAAAAAGATCGAAACGAAGGCGCGTGGCCATGCAAACACAATGTTTTTGTTTTACAAGAACGTTGGAAAAACATTCCTCGCCCAGGTTCGGAACCGATGACCTAAGCCCGGGACTCGCTGCAGGTCACACTTGCTACATAATATTGTAACGTCTTTCAAACCATGGCGTTATGCTACTATTTCGCGTAAAGAAAAATACTGGAGTTTTTATGCTTATTATTTAGATTTAAAGGATTTTTTTAAATGTGATGCTCCGATCCGGATTCCAGCCGGATTCGATCCGGCGACCACAGGCATTCATGACTCATCGCTACTAACCAACTGAGCTATTGGAACAATCCGGTTCGGCCACCAAATCCTTCAATCAGTTCCTTCCTACAACGCCTTAGGGAGGCGTGTAGCGACATCTACCAGAAGACTTAGGCTTCTTAACGGCACCAACGTCTCAAATTATATTGAGAAATCGTCAGTTACGATGCGCCACCCCATACTAAATGAAGTCGTTAAGAGTCCCCAGTAAGCTCGGCCGAATTTCACCTTTCCATACAAACCTAGTTACACTCTCAATTTAAAACTACTTGTTGGATTGTGACGAAACTTTGCATATAGAATAACATGAGGTATATCTATGTCTGTAATTAGTTTATATGACTCTAATTTGTAAAACAAACGTAATAAAGCAAAACCAAGTTTTGTATGAAAAACTTAAATTTTCTGTATTTTTTTTACTATGGTATCGGAAGCTACGTAAACTAATTATAGACATGGATATGTTATTGTACATGCAAAGTTTCGTTACAATCCAACACGTAGTTTTAATATGAGAGAGTAACTACGTTTGTATGGAGAATCGAGCTTACTGCACTCTTAAAATTTATATTTTCGTTAGCAGCGTTACTGCTTAATACAAAATTAATATTAGGTATATTTAGAACTAGCTTCTGCCCACGACTCCGTCCGCGTGTAACTTTATATCGCAGCTCCATTATTACCACCCCATTTCACCCCCTTAGGGGATGATTTCGGGGATAAAAACTATCCCGTCTCTCTTCATCCCTTCAACTATCTCCACTTAAAAAATCACGTCAAAGTCGTCGCTCCATTTTGCCGTGAAAGACGGACAAACAAACACACACACTTTCCCATTTATAATATTAAGTATGGATGTTTACCTGGGGTTGAGCCTGTTGACGGTCTCCTCGCCAGACTCCTCGATATTCCGCTGCAGGTCGGCGCGTATCTTCTTGAGCAGCGGCGTGCAGATCCCCTGGCCGATAGTCAGTTTCTCTTGCATTGTTAATCCGTATTCCTAGAAACAAATTATTTATAACTAGTTATCCCGCGACTTCACCCTTCTACTACCAGCACGTCTATCACGGGACGGCCGCGACATACCCTCGATTTTTCTCGCACTATACCTCTTGTTCAAGTGTTCTAATATGAGAGAGACGGAAAGTGCGAGATAAATCGAGAGAGCTCGCGCGCCGTTGCGTGATAGCCGTGCTGGTCCTTTCGGGACTCATAGCAGCTCATGTGAGATGGTCTACTTTGGATGGATGATCAAATTAAAGCCCGGTTTTCAACCCCCGACGCAAGAGAAGGGTGTTATAAGTTTGACGTGGGTGTGCATATCTGTGCTGTCTGTGATATCGTAGCTCCCAAACGGATGGACCGATTTGAATGCGGTTTTTTTGTGTCATAGATAATTTTATCCCGAGCGTTCTTAGCCATGTTTCATGAAAATCTGTTAAGCCGTTTTTGAGAAATTGGACTTTGAAATGAAAATGTCGGGGGTTTTTCAACTTTTCTAAGTTGTAGTTAGACCAAGTGTAAACTTAAGTCTATATTTTATTTTAAATTGCACGTCGACGTAAGGTCGAGGATTGATAGATCGATGCGAAGCATCGGTCAGTAACATCAGCAAAAAAGGCGAGTTTTCTTTTGTCATTTGGTAGGCTGTTTTATCGCAGAGTTCTTTTGTTCCGTTCTTCCTCGTCTTAGCGGTGAAGTTAACTTAAGCCGCCCTTTAAAATCTGATACTATCCGACGTTTAACAGTTACCCATGATTTTCAACGGTAACCTGACTCTCAAATGTGGCCGATAAGCCCCTTAGCCATATAACCTCACCTGCGGTATAAGTGGTATAACGATGTCTGCCAAGTACTTGGCGTACATATACAGCTCCTCGGCCAAGTTGAACTGCCCTTTTTGTGCAGGAGTCCTTTTCGATCTTGCCCCAGCGGCGGCCCATCAGCTCCCATGTTTCGCCGTGGTAGAGTATAGTATCTGTACATCTTGTGTTTTTACACACTAACCTGCGGTATAACGATGTCTGCCAAGTACTTGGCGTACATATACAGCGCCTTGGCCAAGTCAAACTGCAGCGCGTTGCTGCACGTCTATCATGAGACAGCGGCGACATACTCTCCGTCTCTCTCTTATTAGAACACTTAAGAACAGGAGGTATAGTGCGAGAAAAATCGTGAGTATGTCGCGGCCGTCTCATGATAGACGTGCTAGTTGTGTAGCAGATTTCGTAGATGTTGTGTGTTTACAAACTCACCTGCGGTATAACGATGTCCGCCAAGTACTTGGCGTAGATATACAGCTCCTCGGCCAAGTCGAACTGCAGCGCGTGCTGGTTGTGTTGCAGGTCGTACTTGATGCAGTCGTAGATGTCGGGGATCTTCGAGATGTCGTACATGTGGTTTTTTGTGCAGAAGTCCTTTTCGATCTTGCCCCAGCGGCGGCCCATCAGCTCCCACGTTTCGCCGTGGTATAGTATAGTATCTGGAAAGAATCGAATCGTAAATTATCACGTTGTTATTTATTTAGCGTATGTGGCTGATGATAAAGAATGTTGTGAAAAGAGGAAAAAGGAAAACCAAGTTTGACAGCAGTTAGCAGTGGATTGGGTGGGACACCTTAAGAAAGGAATTGAGGATCTGTGAGCCCTAGGAGACGCAACTAGTAGTTGTTCTTAACTCATCCTTTCGGCGCAGGAGTCGTTTCATCTGTTCTACTAGCTAATTCTTGTGAAGTCTTGCGTGAGGTACCTACTTGCAAAGGCGTGGCAAGAATTAGAAACAGTTGTCTCCCTCCTCCCGTTTCTGGCTTAAGCCACATTGGCCTTGCCTTGCCTAATTGATCGCTACTGTGCGAGCGTGACGGCAATATTACTGGGTAACACCGGCAGAATTAACACTTTTTTATGAATGTTCGTCGAAGTGTTAGCTACCTTTAGTCTTGGGGTCGTCCTTCTTAATGAGCACGATGTGCACGAGCTGCTGGATGAGCGTGTGCACGTGCGCGCAGCAGCGCACCGGGTTCTTGACGAACTCCATGGCGGCGCTGATGCTGAGCGACTCGCAGGGGTTGATCCGCTGCCGGTCGTGCTCGGTGAAGTGTTAGCTACCTTTAGTCTTGGGGTCGTCTTTCTTAATGAGCACGATGTGCACGAGCTGCTGGATGAGCGTGTGCACGTGCGCGCAGCAGCGCACCGGGTTCTTGACGAACTCCATGGCGGCGCTGATGCTGAGCGACTCGCAGGGGTTGATCCGCTGCCGGTCGTGCTCGGTGAAGTGTTAGCTACCTTTAGTCTTGGGGTCGTCTTTCTTAATGAGCACGATGTGCACGAGCTGCTGGATGAGCGTGTGCACGTGCGCGCAGCAGCGCACCGGGTTCTTGACGAACTCCATGGCGGCGCTGATGCTGAGCGACTCGCAGGGGTTGATCCGCTGCCGGTCGTGCTCGGTGAAGTGTTAGCTACCTTTAGTCTTAGGGTCGTCATTCTTAATGAGCACGATGTGCACGAGCTGCTGGATGAGCGTGTGCACGTGCGCGCAGCAGCGCACCGGGTTCTTGACGAACTCCATGGCGGCGCTGATGCTGAGCGACTCGCAGGGGTTGATCCGCTGCCGGTCGTGCTCGGTGAAGTGTTAGCTACCTTTAGTCTTGGGGTCGTCTTTCTTAATGAGCACGATGTGCACGAGCTGCTGGATGAGCGTGTGCACGTGCGCGCAGCAGCGCACCGGGTTCTTGACGAACTCCATGGCGGCGCTGATGCTGAGCGACTCGCAGGGGTTGATCCGCTGCCGGTCGTGCTCGGTGAAGTGTTAGCTACCTTTAGTCTTGGGGTCGTCTTTCTTAATGAGCACGATGTGCACGAGCTGCTGGATGAGCGTGTGCACGTGCGCGCAGCAGCGCACCGGGTTCTTGACGAACTCCATGGCGGCGCTGATGCTGAGCGACTCGCAGGGGTTGATCCGCTGCCGGTCGTGCTCGGTGAAGTGTTAGCTACCTTTAGTCTTGGGGTCGTCTTTCTTAATGAGCACGATGTGCACGAGCTGCTGGATGAGCGTGTGCACGTGCGCGCAGCAGCGCACCGGGTTCTTGACGAACTCCATGGCGGCGCTGATGCTGAGCGACTCGCAGGGGTTGATCCGCTGCCGGTCGTGCTCGGTGAAGTGTTAGCTACCTTTAGTCTTAGGGTCGTCATTCTTAATGAGCACGATGTGCACGAGCTGCTGGATGAGCGTGTGCACGTGCGCGCAGCAGCGCACCGGGTTCTTGACGAACTCCATGGCGGCGCTGATGCTGAGCGACTCGCAGGGGTTGATCCGCTGCCGGTCGTGCTCGGTGAAGTGTTAGGTACCTTTAGTCTTGGGGTCGTCTTTCTTAATGAGCACGATGTGCACGAGCTGCTGGATGAGCGTGTGCACGTGCGCGCAGCAGCGCACCGGGTTCTTGACGAACTCCATGGCGGCGCTGATGCTGAGCGACTCGCAGGGGTTGATCCGCTGCCGGTCGTGCTCGGTGAAGTGTTAGCTACCTTTAGTCTTGGGGTCGTCTTTCTTAATGAGCACGATGTGCACGAGCTGCTGGATGAGCGTGTGCACGTGCGCGCAGCAGCGCACCGGGTTCTTGACGAACTCCATGGCAGCGCTGATGCTGAGCGACTCGCAGGGGTTGATCCGCTGCCGGTCGTGCTCGGTGAAGTGTTAGCTACCTTTAGTCTTGGGGTCGTCTTTCTTAATGAGCACGATGTGCACGAGCTGCTGGATGAGCGTGTGCACGTGCGCGCAGCAGCGCACCGGGTTCTTGACGAACTCCATGGCAGCGCTGATGCTGAGCGACTCGCAGGGGTTGATCCGCTGCCGGTCGTGCTCGGTGAAGTGTTAGCTACCTTTAGTCTTGGGGTCGTCTTTCTTAATGAGCACGATGTGCACGAGCTGCTGGATGAGCGTGTGCACGTGCGCGCAGCAGCGCACCGGGTTCTTGACGAACTCCATGGCAGCGCTGATGCTGAGCGACTCGCAGGGGTTGATCCGCTGCCGGTCGTGCTCGGTGAAGTGTTAGCTACCTTTAGTCTTGGGGTCGTCTTTCTTAATGAGCACGATGTGCACGAGCTGCTGGATGAGCGTGTGCACGTGCGCGCAGCAGCGCACCGGGTTCTTGACGAACTCCATGGCAGCGCTGATGCTGAGCGACTCGCAGGGGTTGATCCGCTGCCGGTCGTGCTCGGTGAAGTGTTAGCTACCTTTAGTCTTGGGGTCGTCTTTCTTAATGAGCACGATGTGCACGAGCTGCTGGATGAGCGTGTGCACGTGCGCGCAGCAGCGCACCGGGTTCTTGACGAACTCCATGGCGGCGCTGATGCTGAGCGACTCGCAGGGGTTGATCCGCTGCCGGTCGTGCTCGGTGAAGTGTTAGCTACCTTTAGTCTTGGGGTCGTCTTTCTTAATGAGCACGATGTGCACGAGCTGCTGGATGAGCGTGTACACGTGCGCGCAGCAGCGCACCGGGTTCTTGACGAACTCCATGGCGGCGCTGATGCTGAGCGACTCGCAGGGGTTGATCCGCTGCCGGTCGTGCTCGGTGAAGTTTTAGCTACCTTTAGTCTTGGGGTCGTCTTTCTTAATGAGCACGATGTGCACGAGCTGCTGGATGAGCGTGTGCACGTGCGCGCAGCAGCGCACCGGGTTCTTGACGAACTCCATGGCGGCGCTGATGCTGAGCGACTCGCAGGGGTTGATCCGCTGCCGGTCGTGCTCGGTGAAGTGTTAGCTACCTTTAGTCTTGGGGTCGTCTTTCTTAATGAGCACGATGTGCACGAGCTGCTGGATGAGCGTGTGCACGTGCGCGCAGCAGCGCACCGGGTTCTTGACGAACACCATGGCGGCGCTGATGCTGAGCGACTCGCAGGGGTTGATCCGCTGCCGGTCGTGCTCGGTGAAGTGTTAGCTACCTTTAGTCTTGGGGTCGTCTTTCTTAATGAGCACGATGTGCACGAGCTGCTGGATGAGCGTGTGCACGTGCGCGCAGCAGCGCACCGGGTTCTTGACGAACTCCATGGCGGCGCTGATGCTGAGCGACTCGCAGGGGTTGATCCGCTGCCGGTCGTGCTCGGTGAAGTGTTAGCTACCTTTAGTCTTGGGGTCGTCTTTCTTAATGAGCACGATGTGCACGAGCTGCTGGATGAGCGTGTGCACGTGCGCGCAGCAGCGCACCGGGTTCTTGACGAACTCCATGGCGGCGCTGATGCTGAGCGACTCGCAGGGGTTGATCCGCTGCCGGTCGTGCTCGGTGAAGTTTTAGCTACCTTTAGTCTTGGGGTCGTCTTTCTTAATGAGCACGATGTGCACGAGCTGCTGGATGAGCGTGTGCACGTGCGCGCAGCATCGCACCGGGTTCTTGACGAACTCCATGGCGGCGCTGATGCTGAGCGACTCGCAGGGGTTGATCCGCTGCCGGTCGTGCTCGGTGAAGTTTTAGCTACCTTTAGTCTTGGGGTCGTCTTTCTTAATGAGCACGATGTGCACGAGCTGCTGGATGAGCGTGTGCACGTGCGCGCAGCAGCGCACCGGGTTCTTGACGAACTCCATGGCGGCGCTGATGCTGAGCGACTCGCAGGGGTTGATCCGCTGCCGGTCGTGCTCGGTGAAGTTTTAGCTACCTTTAGTCTTGGGGTCGTCTTTCTTAATGAGCACGATGTGCACGAGCTGCTGGATGAGCGTGTGCACGTGCGCGCAGCAGCGCACCGGGTTCTTGACGAACTCCATGGCGGCGCTGATGCTGAGCGACTCGCAGGGGTTGATCCGCTGCCGGTCATGCTCGGTGAAATCGCGGTCCACCTGCATCGCTTCGTGGAGACGCGCTTTGGCCCTGATAGAAGAAAAAAAGTAAAAGTAAAAAGTTTTTTATAAACGATAGCTTTAAAAAGAATAATAATGATCCCACGAATAAGACAAATTTAAAAATCGATCAAGGCGTTTGTACTACTGCCTGTGAAATAGGATTATTCTTGTCTACATACATATGTTTATCTATATTCTAAAGATACCTATATGGCCGTTTGTTGCCTAAATAAAAAAATAAAACGCACTGAATACCGCGCCGCGAGCTCTGTGCGGACCCTTTGTATTAGTTCAAATATTACAAATTACAACCGGTACCGCCTCCACGCCTAACCGCTCCGCCACCGCCGTCAGTGCGTTTCGGCCTTTATTCGTAGGCAATCTGGTAAAAATCAGATTCGCAGTCGTTATCCAACAGCCCATTATTGTTGGCAGACTTCACCATCTGCTCTAGAATGGGTGTGAGCTCGCCCTCTAACGCGAGCAGTACCTTCGCGAAGGCGGCGGCAAAGAGAATATTGAATATATATAGTATAGAGTTGTCAGTCAACATTATTGTTAGTAGTGCCATCTAGACTCGCGAGAATAACATACACCCTCCGATTTGACATCACACATACACTGGCATGAGTATAGTTACATTTTACGCACACATACGTATATTTGTGGGATGGATGTAGGAAGAATTAGATTCTTAAGGAATTTGAAATCCATCAATTTGAAACACTACCAGAGTAGTTTTGTGTAATCATTGCTCACTCTGCTAACTGTCCAAATTTGATGGATTTCATTGTAAAACAGTTATAATAAAAGATTGGAATATAATTCAAAACTCAAATATTTATTTCGCAAGTACATGCAGAGGACTCACGGGCTTTTTAACATGTCAGTGCATACTAATAAGTGCAGTTACAAATGTTACAATGGTATCATTAAGTGATATCAGTACAGTCAGCATCATACAGTTAGTAGCAATCAGAGTAGCCAAATATAATAGTAACACACCCTTATTCTTACAGTTACAAAGACGTTTACCGAAATGTTCCCGTCCAATGTACAATGAACCTATATGTATCCATGGACAGGAAACGTGTTAAAACTCACCTACGTATTGCAAAGAACTCAGGCAAGCCCACGGGATAAAATATAGCTTATGCCCATTGAAAAAGTCCATTCTATACAAACGTGAAATAATTTTTGAAATCGCATGAGCGGTTCCGGAGATTACCTACAACTACCTTCCTACGGAGCGGGCACCCGCTAGGCGGGTTCCTGGCAGCAAGTGTATTGAATCAAGGGATGATTTCCGGGATAATGTCTAGCCTTTGTCTCAGGGTCTCCAACTATATAGTTCCATGCTTGGTTTAAGCGTGCAAAAGTAATAGACAGACATACGGACAGAGTTACTTTCGTATTTAAACAATACAGTGCAAATACACTTTTGGAACACCTCTAAAAACAACACGGTACAGAACACGCTGTTTAAAAATACTAGATGTAGGTAAACTACAACAAGGATTTTATGGATAGACCTTGAGAACCGACACAGCCGTGCATTAAGGTAGAATCAGACGGTTCACTTTTCTTTCATTTTCTTGTTTCATTTTGCATCTTTAACTCAAATTGAAATTGAAACACGTCTGAACGAAAAGTGAAACAAAACATGAACGAAAAGTGAAACAAAACATGAAAGAAAAATGAAGCATTCACTCGAGTTGACCTTCATTCAAGTGAACCTGATCAAGTAAGTCTGATTCCACCTTTAGCTAGTCTCTTAATATTATAATATCAGCACGGCCATCACAAGACGGCGCGCAAGCTCTCTCGATTTGTCTGTTTCTAAGTTTTCTTATAAGAGAGAGATGGATAGTGCGAGAAAAATCGAGGGAGCTCACGCGCCGTCTTGTGATAGCCGTGCAGAATAATCAACTGTGCAAGTACACATACCGATTACACACTGTAACTATAATTATTATACATATCTGTATTAATTTTTCTTAAAAATCTATAGGCTTTAGGCCCCTGTTTAAACAGGGACATTACCATGGCCTTTTCTTTTTTCATTAATCTTCTGCCCATTTTATGCTTTTAAATCTCTAAATTGTAACGTTGTGTATTAAAACTATTCAGTGCTTCTTGGAATGACGAATTTTTGTGCGATTTTAAGGGCCTTTTCAACTGTGCTGCGTTCTTGCATTTTTTTTACTCTTCTCATCTCATCATCTCAGAGCTCGCGCGCCGTCTCGTGATAGCCATGCTGGGCAGCATTAGTTACTGCATATGCTGTTGCCGCAGTGTCTGCGTCGCACTCCTCTGGCCAGCAATAGTGGATGTTGTTGATGTACCTGAAAGATATCAATTTACAAATAACATTTAGATGAGCTACTTATCAAGACGTCTCGAACAAGCCAAAACTCGAAGCAATGGCGTTATGTCATCACATAGTCAGTAGATATGGCAAACTCCCAGCTCCATCATTAAGCCAGCTCTATGATACCATATTTTTATCTTCCTTACATACTTAGGCCCGCCGAATGAGCCGGGTCTCAACGGGCGGGGTGTACCTATAGACAGGCGGCTGGCGCGTGTCTGTTGTAACACCACATATTTTATATGAAGCAGCTACGGACGGAATCAGCCGGCAGATTTCAGCGGCGGAATCCAGCCTGTATGTGGCCCTTTGGCCGTTTTTAGGGTTCCGCATCGTAAAAATGCATTAAATCAAATGTTCAATCTTAGTAATTCAATGGGTACCTACATTTTTTGAAATTACTGACCGATATAAGGTCCAACGGATCTTTATAAAATCGGGGGTAAGAATGCCAAATTTGCATTCTTGCAAACAGCAAGCCCTGGGAAGTGGGTAAGTTTAACTTGTCAGATTAATACAATAGGTTTAGGTACTACATTTATGCTTAAACACACCTTTAGCAGTCGACTTCTTCGCTTCACCGGTTTCACCCATATTCATTTCACATGTGTTTGTAGTTTTCTCAATCGGTGTTCTTTCTTTGGCGATGTAAAAACCTATGCAGAGAAGTATATCAATTAAGTATATATTTTACAAACATTAATTTCGATCCACTTAATTTAAGTTTGGTATTTATCATCAGAATAAAATTGCAGGAATGCAAATAAAGATTGCCAAATTATTGTCATGGAAATTATTGTCAAAATCCAGTTGTTCTTATATTTAACCTTTTCGACGCCAACGACGTAAGTATTTACAGACTGCGTTTTCTTATCATTTTATTCTAAACAGTGAATTAACAAACAAAAATAGAATTAAAAATCTTTAATATATTAGTTACTAGCTTCTGCCCGCGACTCCGTCCGCGTGGAACTCGTTTATATCGCAGCTCCATACAAAGTTTAACCCCCACCCTTCCCCATTTCACCCCCTTAGGGCGTGATTTTGGGGATAAAAACTATCCTATGTCACTCCATCCCTCCAACTATCTCCACTTAAAAAATCACGTCAATTCGTGCTCCGTTTTGCCGTGAAAGACGGACAAACAAACAACAAACACATACACTTTCCCATTTATAATATTAGTAGGATAGGTACTTACAAGTTTTACCGCAAGTAGGCACGCAACACTATTTTTCATTGCCTGAAGACATATTTGAGATTCCATGGTAGGTATAGTCACGTTTATATACATGTACACGTTTAGGGAAGTAAGTCAATGGAATAACGTTGAAAATCTTATACATGTTTAAAGACGTGAATCTACAAGCTATTTCAAGTCCGGTAAGCTAAGCAGGGGTTCCAAAGAGAAAGGCAGGTTTGGCGAAGTCAATTTTGATAAAGCAAGGGATCCAAAGAGTGAGACAGGTTCTTCGTAGTCAGGTAATTCGCAGGGGTTCAAAAAATAAGGCAGTTTCGGCGTAGTCAAGTAAGCAGGGGGTCGAAAGCGGGGTAGATTCGTCGATCTTTGAAGTCCGGTAAGATTAAACAGAATTTGAAGTCCAGGAACGACAAAAGTCGTTGATAAAAACACAATTCAAATCGCATTCACGTATATAACCAAATTCATGTAGTGAAATAATTTCAAATGCCGCGGCTGACATATGTCATTTTTCCTTTTTTTTATATAATTCGTCCATTCGGACAGGCTAAGACCATGGGCCATACTGCCTTGTCTTCAGTAAGTATAACTTCATTTGATCGAATCCAGCAATAACGTCTTCAGTAGTTTCAAATCAGAAGTCTCTAGTCCAATAAATATGTCTTCAGTTATTTCCAATTCATATGAACAAACCCAGATATTAAGTCATAAGTATTATCAACATATGTGTCAAATCCAAAAAAGAAGTCTTCAGTTGAATGTCATTTTTCCGTTTCGTTTTAAAAAAACTGTTGAGAAAACTCATGTAGAAATAATCGGTTTCTGTCATTTTATATTGAAAAACTAGTGAAAAGCAATGTTATTTTTACATTTATCATAATTATATTCGTTAAGTAGCGTACACATTACGGACTGTGAAATTATATTATAAATAATTGTACCATAATAAAGCTGCGTGAAAATAATCGCACATTTCTAATATTAATTAATGTTGCTAGGACAAAAAAATAAAAATGAAACAAAGCTAGTGCTGGCGCACGCTACCGGGCCTGGGTCGGCTCACGGCATCTGACGGGTGCCGATGGGCTTGCGCCTGCCCTAAGTAATAAATTTATTTTAGTGACATCTATAGTCGCGAGAACCATTATCATCCGACTCAAAGAAAAGAAACAAAAGAAAAGCAATTTTACAAAATGTTCTAAAGTGAAAGCACCGTGGGCGGCGGCTGTCATCTGCACTCTACCTTCATCTGACACGTACTTCAAGTCCTTATATTCCTATATCAATCATTACGAAAAACTTACATATTCTGCACCTTGGACGAGTCACAGTCGTTATCCAACAGCCCATTAGTGTTGGCAGACTTCACCATCTGCACTAGAATGGGCGTGAGCTCGCCCTCTAGCGCGAGCAGACCTTTCGCGAAGGCGGCGGCTGTCATCTGCACGCGACCTTCGTCTGAAGCGTATATCTTCAGGTCGTGCCGGAATGTTGAGTGGAGACGGAGAAGGCCCAGACCTTGGGTGCCGCCTTCACCTTGCAAACAAGTGCAAGAATGTTAGTGATTTCATACACTTGTTTCATCAGTCTCTAGGAGTGAATTGATCAAAGCATTAGTAAGTTCTTGATTATTTTGTAGGGGAGATTAGGACCTTCCGTTGTGATGTTAATATTATTATATTTCATTGAACCACATGCGATAAAGCATTAGTAAGTTCTTGATTATTTTGTAGGGGAGATCAGGACCTTCCGTTGTGATGTTATTATTATTATAATTCATTGAACCACATGCGATTCAGTTAGTCATTCTATTGAAATTGATGTAACAACTGTTTTTGGTGGTCTAATATACGAGTTTAATCATGATGATGTGTTGAATCAGAGCTGATGTGACAATCTAGTACAGATGTAATGCATAATGGTTTCCCATCGTGTTTTCATGGAAACGTACGAACGTGTCTTACTATTTCAGTCAGTCTCAGTATAAAAAGTACTGAGGCTGATTGAAGTAGCATGACAAACACGAACGTTTCTTAAATAAACGATGGGAAACCATTATGCACTACATCTGTAGGCGAAAAACGGAATCAATTACAATCTAGAATCGAATAAATAGAAACAATTACAATACTTTTCTTCTTTGTGTGATTTGTGACAAGGAGGATATTTTACGATTTTAGATACGCATCACCAGCGAGGGCACCCTCTAATGTACACCACACATGTACCAGTACTAACCAGGTATGTGCCGGCCCTGACCGCCGGGGTACATGCAGCGGAACATGCGGCCCAGCTCCTCGGCCTGGATGCGGCCCGCCGGCGTCAGCTCGCCGCCCCACTTCAGGATCAGCACCAGCGAGGGCTCGCCCGCGCCCTCTACTGTGGTTTACCACACTTTTAGTTAGGTTAGGCGGCGGTATTATCGAACCGCAATTAGAATGGGATCGGAGGCGACACTTTTGCCATTTAGACAAGTCAAAGTTTATATGAACTGACAGCTATCCCATTCCCAAACTCATCACGGTCGTATAATAACTAATCCACGACTTTGAGAGTCACGACGGTCGTGCCATACGTGTGAACGAGAGATGGGCGACCAGGTTCTCGCTCCCACGCATCGCGCGATGCGGCCGCCAACTAATTGAATTAACTACGGGCAACTACGGTTGTGCGCCCTACGTTTGAGCTAGAGATCGGAGCCCGACTACTCGCTTCCACGTATGGCGCGGCGCGGCCACTGTCGACCGCTCGAAGCTGAGCCATGGAGTGGAAGGTTCAACGCAAAAGCGTTAATGACAGAAAAATATGCAGTTTCACAAAATCGCAATGCACATTTAGTAACTAAATAAGTTTCTGTCAAAAAATTCATTTGTGGTACAAGCTTTTATTACTACTGAATTCCCATGGCCACCTTCTGTCTCCATCATCAGATCAGCTCGATGGTACCATAATATTGAATTGTCGTCCAAACTATACTTATACCAAAATTTTCAGATCAATCGGTCAACGGGAAATGGGTCAAATTTAAGTCGTAAGATTTGTCCCATACTAATAGGGCAAGTTAAATAAAAGCTTGTAATAAAAACAGTATGAGATCTAATAATCTACTGTTTTTTATGGCACAGATTTCTTGACTTTAGCGCTTTATAATACAATTCTCCAATACCAATAGCCTGCTAGGGCGAATTTCATACTGCAAGTCACAGCCGAACGTATGCCAGCATACATACAATCTTACTGACTTTGCTCAGGGAACGACATTGCGCGAATTGCGATGCGGCAAGCATTTTATCTTATACTTTATCGAGACGCGCAACGCACTGTGGTTAGTAGGGATCCCACTGGCCGGGCACGTAAATGCGATTGCAGTATGTTGCGTACCTACATTATTGAGGCAACATATGTAGGATTCAGTGTTAACTGCATCGTGAAATCTTTATCCTACATTCAACGTTACACTGTTTTCATCGAAGCGTAGTGCGTATGACAGTAGCCATCTAAATACTTTTTCACGCTAGAATATTGGAATGTTAGCCAAAAGCCAAATTACAGTCCCTGAGCTCTTAGAACAGGTTTCAGACTCGGGTTTGTTTTTGATCGCATAAGAACGTGTGAGAGCAAAAGAGAGAGAAGAACAGAAAAGAGGACTGCTTTAAGAGCTCGCGGATTGTACATTGTTTGGCCTATAATTGTTTACTTAGCACGATAGTTTATGCAGCATTCTAAACGCCTTGAACGGCGGACTACAATAGGGGTGTAGACACTAAAAAAATGCAGTATTTTCTTGAAAAAGGATTAAAAAGGAGAACAAAGTAAAGCAGGGGATTAAATAATCACAAAGTTAAAAGAGTCCAAAGTTTAAAGTAGGAAGGGGTATATTGCCACTTTTCTGCAAATCGCACCTATATAAGAAACGATTGTCATTTACTATGACGCTCGAGGATCGTGACGTGACGGTCTAGCGTTTTCTCTCTCTAACAAGCAACATTAAAACGGTTGTAGCTTCGTAATTTCTTGAGATATTTGAATGGGATTTTCGTCATTTGGCATATTTATTTGCCTTGTAAATTTTGAAGTAACAATACATTTTGAATGTACACCCCTATTGAGATTAATTCGCCAGTATCAGGGCCCATTTCTCAAAAGCTTTAACTTGCGCTACAAACGGGCGCCTACTCTTTTCAACTCTTTTTATTAGAAAGAGACTTCCGAATGTATTATAAGTCATTGAATTGGGCCCTGGATAAGAAGCTACTTAAACTAAAGGCTACCCTATTACTTATTTCAATTAACTTAATTGGGTTTTCTGATTTCTACGGCACCAGCGTGGTGACTGGTTATTAATATTTACTAGAAAGCTTACTCTAAAGCTCAAATCAGTACTTTTATATATAAAGCGTATCCAACTTTGCAAACTAATTTGCTAACTACTTTGTGGTTTTATTCTCTAGTGTCTGGGTAGAGGTGTTACTAAACATTTAGATACCGAAGCTTTACAAAGATTAAGTACTTATCTCTGAACTTTAATATAAATATGCCTTGAAAGTTGATAAATAATTGATTATGGTATTAAGCGTTTTCAGAGCAGAGTACTGTTTTGCTAATGTTGTGTATTCTAATGTAGTTAGAAGTAAGTATTGATTTTGAAAACAAAAAGTCCCTGATTTTACATTCCATTGTCATTATTATTTTAGTCACTTTTTGGCTGTTTTTTTATTACACGTGCATGGCAAACGAGCCACAAAAACTTGAACAGTCATATTTTGTAAGATACAGATTTGTAATATTTTGTAAGATACAGCACGTAAATATCAAATTACATCGGCTGTACATTACTATAAGAGTAGTTCGTAGTCGCAGAAGAGTATACAGTTCTATCGTTCCCAGGCAAAATTTACTGCTTTGTTAGTTGTCAATATACTCTTCTTTAAAATTACATCGTTATACAGGGTGTATCATTAATGGGGTGTGTAATGAATGGTATAACAACTTTTGATATATTTTCACTGGATATAACAACATTTAATATAATTTCATTGGATATAATCACTCAAGGGGACATAATAAATTTTTGGTATAACAACAATCAGTATAATTTCAAGGTGTATAATGTTCAAATAGTATATTAAATTTTTGATATAACGTTTAATGGATATAATGTATATTGGATATAAGTATTAGTGGTATAATGTTTTGTATGATATAATTTTATTTTTCACACACACGTTAATAATTTTAACACATTGGACACCGCGTACCCGACTCTCGGGCACTCGTAAACTTTACTCAGATGCCGGCATACCCGAGAGTCGAGCACGAGCTATAAACCCTCACGACTAGCGAGTTCTGTCGGTTTCTGGGGTATTGTTCGGAATTTTGCCTAGTTGCGAAAGTGTTAACCTAACCTAAACCTACCCTAATCGCCAACGTGCGGGGTGCCTATTCCCGCTCTAAGGGGCACAAGCTAACCCTAACCTAACCTACAATGGTACAATTATTACCATTGTTACAAGTATCAGTGGCTATTATACTGTTGTGTGTCAGTGGTTACTCGTCGTCGTACCTACACCAACCTGCCTTAGAGTAAAATAGGTAAGAAATAAAAGTAGTAAGTATGCCACATTATGCCAATAGTGCATTATACCAACTGAGTTTTATATCTAACAAAGTAATATCCCATGTATGTTATACGTTATGATTATGACTGTTAGATTACTAGTTGTTATATTACAAGATCATTATATCTGTTGATAATTATATTACATGAGAATATATCAAATGCTGTTATATCAAAAGTGCATTATATCCTTTAATCGTTATATCCAGTGAAAATATATCAAAACTTTATATCGATCGTTACGCACCCCCAAACATGGGGTGTGAACCGATCAACGGCATGTTCGGTAGCGTATTGCGATTCCAAAAATGCATTTGTTTTTCATTATTGTTCTTGTTAACATTGAAATGTTTGTTTTTACAGTTTTGTTTTTGTGAACATCGCTTGTGTATGACAACAAAAACGTGAAAGCGTGTCAAAAAAACCTTCACAAAACATTTGTTTCCATAACACAGCTGTGCAAGCAGCGGTTGGCTATGAAATAAACCCTCCCACCCTTCGCGCTGGAATGTTGTCATACACAAACCATGTCAACAAAAACAAGGACTGCAATGTAAATAAAAACAAAAATATCAATGTAAACATAAATAATTAAAAACTAAAAAGGCATAGACCAATGCACATTTGGAATCGCAATGCGCTAACGAATATGACCTTGCTCGGTTTACACACCATTTTGTATACACCCTGTAGCGCAATACACCTAATACAATCATGAATAATCACCAAGCTCTGATATTTTGGCGACCGTGGTGGCGTCATGCATTGTAGTTTCATGTACATACAAAAAAAGACGATCCTATTGTGTCGAGATAGATATACACTTTTACACCTTCCAATATACATATCTTTACGTTTTTTTTCAAGTAAAATTAAATAAGCTCAGTCTCAAAACCAACGACTATACCAACAAAGCGTTATATATCTGGGAACGACACTGCAATAGCACAGGACAGGAAGATGTATGCAACACGGACGGATCTGAGCTCTGAGAAGAGGGCGAGCTCTGAGGACATCTCGCTCACACGACCGAGAGCTTCTTAAGTGCGAGAGAAAAGTCCTATTATAGATCGACCACTTAAATGAGTTCTCGCCGGCGACGGGATAAGGGCACAGGGGTGGGACAACGAAGGGGACCGGCGGGTATGGACTGTTCGAATAGGCATCTGCTTTGTTTGTGTCACCAATTTTAATATGTAATGTGTATTCGAACATATGGTGACCCCCCGACATTTTCATTTCAAAGTCCAATATCTCAAAAACGGCTGAACAGATTTCTATGAAACATGGCTAAGAACACTGGGATAAAATTATCTATGACACAAAAAAAACTAAACGAAAATCGGTTCATCCGTTTGTGAGCTACGATACGATATTATAACACCACTCTCTTTGCGTCGGGGGTTAAAAAAGGGTCTTAAGGTTTTTTACATATAGCCCTACTGGCGCCCCAGGACGCTGGCAAAGCCTCATTTAACTGGTCCACCTATTAAAAAGTGTAATAACGTCCGTGGTACAGTATAAGGGTCATACAGAGATTTAGGTTCGCGTCTTTCCTGTACAATTTGCCAAAATCAATGAATAGAAAGCCAAACTTACGGTGGACTCGTAATGCACATAATCGGTGACTCTTATATTAGGTCCTTACCTATGAAATTGGCGTTTTTTTCACAGATATTATTTTGCACGTTATTTATTTATTTCTATTGCAACTTCCAAATTATTTTTTTAATTTCAATATTAGACTATGTAACAAGGGTTTTAAATACAAATAATAGGTTTAAATTTTTTATTGATTGTTTCAAATTAAAGCTTGAAAACCACCCTTTTCATGTGCTGCCGGTTCAAGTGTTCCAATTAGGTATAGTTTTATGATGCGAACAACTATTTTTATACGTAGCTATATTCCTACCAAAATTTTGTTTGTTTAAATTTGACATTGCTGAATTATCCGCAAAATTCAATGTATGAAAATCACAGTTTTCATAAAATTATCCATACACTCCTATAGGTAAGGACCTAATATTATTATATGCGATAAAAGCATTCCAAATATGCACGGAAGTCTAACGATAGGCCGCAGGAAACACGATTGTCTGTCTGTCTCTGTATGATCCGGAGCGTGAGCGTGTAACAAGTGTGCAGACCGTGTGGCGGGGCCGCGTTACCGTCGTCGGAGCTGGAGCCCCGCGGCCTCCCGCGTGGCTGGTACTTCATCTGCACCTTGCGGTTGATGCCCGAGAAGTGCCCGTACCTGGGGGCAAACAGGGGACATTGCACGACAATACTTCAGCCAGTTACATCTGATCATATCTATCTAATACAGGGTTCGAATTTAAACTTTCGTGACACATGTTGCAATAATACTAATAAAAAAAAACTGTAAAACAAAACATTTCAGGTACAAGTTTTTATTGCCGACTGTACTTTTCTGTATACCATCATCAACTACTCATTGAGACGATTCTAACGAACCCAAACTCAACGGGGTTACGTTGGTTAAGTACTGATTTTCCCATGGCCACCTTCTGTCTCCATCGTCAGATCAGCTCGATGGTACCATAATATTAAATTGTCATCCAAACTATACCTAGACCCAAAATTTCAGCTCAATCCGTCACCGTGAAGTGGGTCAAATTTAACTTGCAAGATTTGTCCCATACATACTACAGGGCAAGTTAATATAAAGCTTGTAATTACACGGTTCAACTGACGTATTAAATGTCACTACGGGCGAAATGTTTCGAAGTCTTCGCGAGTCCTCTTCAGGATGAGTGTTTTCGCGGCGGTGTCGCTTGAATCACTGCCCGCGCCCGTTCCGAACGCCGTGCAGCGCGTGACGCACGCGCCGACAGGGCGACCACTTGTCGGCCGCAGTGACATTTAATACGCGAGTTGGACCGTGGAATTTGTTAGTATTATTAATACAGGGTTCTTCAAAGTTTTTGACTCAAGGGCCACACTGCAATTTTTATTCGTGCGGACCAAGACTGATTTCATGGTGACCAGCCATATACCCCATCGCTAGCGTGGGCCGGACTCTCCGGTTTCTCTCCGCGAGCCGGTCTTGGCCCGCGGGCCGTAGTTTGACGACCCCTGGTCTAATGCATGCGTTCAACACATGTGACAACTTGTATCGAAAATAACATATTTATTATCACACACACTCACATCTCGAGCACGCTCTTGAGCTGCTCCAGCTTGCCCTGTTTCTCCTCGATCTCGGGGTCGGCGTGCCGCGTGTGTATGTCCGCGAGCAGCGCGCGCGCAATGTCCAAGATCTCTTGCAGTTGCTTGGGTTTCTTCAGTTTGACGTGGCCACGCTTGAAGCCGGAGTACTTTTCGAAGATCTCGAAGAATCTGGAATGGTTAGGTTCGTTAGTGCCGTGTGATGGAAGGGACAATGAAAGCTTTGCATTTAGAGGTGATGGTTAGTGTAGTTGTTCAGTAGCTTATATGCTGAACCTTCTCTAGATCTTCAACCATTTGCTGATTTAGTTCTGTTAAGAATCGTGATATCTATATGTAACAGACATTTAAATTGCAGTGATGCTCAAGGGATCGCTGGACGTAGGCCTGCCTCAAAGAATGCCACAATGCCCTAATGATATATCAATTATACATTACATCTTCAAGGCTGTTTGTTATTATATTAAAATCGTAACAAACCTTAAAGACAGTTTTTCATGCACAAGAAAGTAATAAATAAGAAAATAACAAAATTCTTCTAAAAGAAAGAATTACGATAGACGTTAAACTTGTATATGAAGCTATCACACCAGACATTTAAGATACTTAGGTTCTAATCTTATCTTAAACTAACCTTGGATGCCGCACTTCAACTTTCATCTTCTGTTTAGGCGTCCTGTCTCCATGCCTGATCACAGCCACTACGCATCTGGAAAATAATAGGTAGGTATATTGAGAAAAGTTTTCTCATTTCTAAGATTTTATGGCATTGATGGTTTTTTTTTTACAATATTTGTGAACATGATTAACTACGAATTTATTCAACTTTCACCTACTTTGCATGGATATTCTGCGATTATCACGAATTTATTATGCCTAGTTTTAAAACGTGCGCGCAGTGTGTGCCATGGACAACAGAGGTATGATCCTATAAAATTTAATAAGGGTATATAATTTTGAGCCACTCAACAAGAGAAAACCTCGATCATGAAAGCCAAATCTAGTAAACAAGGATCTTCGCGCGCTCATCGTAGTACTTGTTCGAGTTTTCCACGAACGAGAAACCGTTCACACACGAACCGTAGCCCTGCAAATGGAGGTAGCATCCAACACACACACCTCAGTTCCATCATCTTCCCAAACGTGGTGGGCACTATGGGCGGGTCGTCCAGCTGGAACGGCACGGACCAGGGGATGTGCAGCGTGGGCGCCAGCTCCCGCAGGATCATGTTGCCCAGGATCTTCGCGCAGTCATCATAGTACTTGTTCGAGTTCTTCACGAACGAGAAACCGTTCACGTCGCACACGAACGATTTGCCGCTTGCTCTGTGGAGATACGCGTTTTAATTTTATAAGGATCACGTTAATACAATTTAAAACACAGCGAAGGGGTGTCCACGCACTGGAGGGAACTACTACTGGGCCATCATCTCCACGAATTTTCATTGAGTTTTTCCCCTTCCATTTCCCACTAGCATCCCATCCCTTCTGATTGGACAAGACAGTTTCCCTTTTTCCGTAGCAGATTTCCAATTTCTCCAATGATAAACTGCAAAACCTTTCAAACTTGGACCAACAGAAGCTCTAAGAAGGCCCGATAAAGCAGAGCGCTCTTCGGGAAAAGCTTGCCCTCGGAGTCGCGCTCCACCTTGCCGTCGAGCGCGGGGCTTGCGAGTCAACTAACCTTAACAAGTCAAACCCGCAGACGGTCTGCTTGAACGCCAGACAGATCTTCCTGGATGAGCTTCTCCTGGTTGGACAGTATGACGGGGTAGCGGATCTCCTTGCCCTCGGAGTCGCGCTCCACCTTGCCGTCGAGCGCGGGGCTTGCGAGTCAACTAACCTTAACAAGTCAAACCCGCAGACGGTCTGCTTGAACGCCAGACAGATCTTCCTGGATGAGCTTCTCCTGGTTGGACAGTATGACGGGGTAGCGGATCTCCTTGCCCTCGGAGTCGCGCTCCACCTTGCCGTCGAGCGCGGGGCTTGCGAGTCAACTAACCTTAACAAGTCAAACCCGCAGACGGTCTGCTTGAACGCCAGACAGATCTTCCTGGATGAGCTTCTCCTGGTTGGACAGTATGACGGGGTAGCGGATCTCCTTGCCCTCGGAGTCGCGCTCCACCTTGCCGTCGAGCGCGGGGCTTGCGAGTCAACTAACCTTAACAAGTCAAACCCGCAGACGGTCTGCTTGAACGCCAGACAGATCTTCCTGGATGAGCTTCTCCTGGTTGGACAGTATGACGGGGTAGCGGATCTCCTTGCCCTCGGAGTCGCGCTCCACCTTGCCGTCGAGCGCGGGGCTTGCGAGTCAACTAACCTTAACAAGTCGAACCCGCAGACTGTCTGCTTGAACGCCAGACAGACCTTCCTGGAGATGAGCTTCTCCTGGTTGGACAGTATGACGGGGTAGCGGATCTCCTTGCCCTCGGAGTCGCGCTCCACCTTGCCGTCGAGCGCGGGGCTTGCGAGTCAACTAACCTTAACAAGTCAAACCCGCAGACGGTCTGCTTGAACGCCAGACAGACCTTCCTGGAGATGAGCTTCTCCTGGTTGGACAGTATGACGGGGTAGCGGATCTCCTTGCCCTCGGAGTCGCGCTCCACCTTGCCGTCGAGTGCGGGGCTTGCGAGTCAACTAACCTTAACAAGTCGAACCCGCAGACTGTCTGCTTGAACGCCAGACAGACCTTCCTGGAGATGAGCTTCTCCTGGTTGGACAGTATGACGGGGTAGCGGATCTCCTTGCCCTCGGAGTCGCGCTCCACCTTGCCGTCGAGCGCGGGGCTTGCGAGTCAACTAACCTTAACAAGTCAAACCCGCAGACGGTCTGCTTGAACGCCAGACAGACCTTCCTGGAGATGAGCTTCTCCTGGTTGGACAGTATGACGGGGTAGCGGATCTCCTTGCCCTCGGAGTCGCGCTCCACCTTGCCGTCGAGCGCGGGGCTTGCGAGTCAACTAACCTTAACAAGTCGAACCCGCAGACGGTCTGCTTGAACGCCAGACAGACCTTCCTGGAGATGAGCTTCTCCTGGTTGGACAGTATGACGGGGTAGCGGATCTCCTTGCCCTCGGAGTCGCGCTCCACCTTGCCGTCGAGCGCGGGGCTTGCGAGTCAACTAACCTTAACAAGTCGAACCCGCAGACGGTCTGCTTGAACGCCAGACAGACCTTCCTGGAGATGAGCTTCTCCTGGTTGGACAGTATGACGGGGTAGCGGATCTCCTTGCCCTCGGAGTCGCGCTCCACCTTGCCGTCGAGCGCGGGGCTTGCGAGTCAACTAACCTTAACAAGTCAAACCCGCAGACGGTCTGCTTGAACGCTAGACAGACCTTCCTGGAGATGAGCTTCTCCTGGTTGGACAGTATGACGGGGTAGCGGATCTCCTTGCCCTCGGAGTCGCGCTCCACCTTGCCGTCGAGCGCGGGGCTTGCGAGTCAACTAACCTTAACAAGTCGAACCCGCAGACTGTCTGCTTGAACGCCAGACAGACCTTCCTGGAGATGAGCTTCTCCTGGTTGGACAGTATGACGGGGTAGCGGATCTCCTTGCCCTCGGAGTCGCGCTCCACCTTGCCGTCGAGCGCGGGGCTTGCGAGTCAACTAACCTTAACAAGTCGAACCCGCAGACGGTCTGCTTGAACGCCAGACAGACCTTCCTGGAGATGAGCTTCTCCTGGTTGGACAGTATGACGGGGTAGCGGATCTCCTTGCCCTCGGAGTCGCGCTCCACCTTGCCGGCGAGCGCGGGGCTTGCGAGTCAACTAACCTTAACAAGTCGAACCCGCAGACGGTCTGCTTGAACGCCAGACAGACCTTCCTGGAGATGAGCTTCTCCTGGTTGGACAGTATGACGGGGTAGCGGATCTCCTTGCCCTCGGAGTCGCGCTCCACCTTGCCGTCGAGCGCGGGGCTTGCGAGTCAACTAACCTTAACAAGTCGAACCCGCAGACGGTCTGCTTGAACGCCAGACAGACCTTCCTGGAGATGAGCTTCTCCTGGTTGGACAGTATGACGGGGTAGCGGATCTCCTTGCCCTCGGAGTCGCGCTCCACCTTGCCGTCGAGCGCGGGGCTTGCGAGTCAACTAACCTTAACAAGTCGAACCCGCAGACTGTCTGCTTGAACGCCAGACAGACCTTCCTGGAGATGAGCTTCTCCTGGTTGGACAGTATGACGGGGTAGCGGATCTCCTTGCCCTCGGAGTCGCGCTCCACCTTGCCGTCGAGTGCGGGGCTTGCGAGTCAACTAACCTTAACAAGTCGAACCCGCAGACTGTCTGCTTGAACGCCAGACAGACCTTCCTGGAGATGAGCTTCTCCTGGTTGGACAGTATGACGGGGTAGCGGATCTCCTTGCCCTCGGAGTCGCGCTCCACCTTGCCGTCGAGTGCGGGGCTTGCGAGTCAACTAACCTTAACAAGTCGAACCCGCAGACTGTCTGCTTGAACGCCAGACAGACCTTCCTGGAGATGAGCTTCTCCTGGTTGGACAGTATGACGGGGTAGCGGATCTCCTTGCCCTCGGAGTCGCGCTCCACCTTGCCGTCGAGCGCGGGGCTTGCGAGTCAACTAACCTTAACAAGTCGAACCCGCAGACTGTCTGCTTGAACGCCAGACAGACCTTCCTGGAGATGAGCTTCTCCTGGTTGGACAGTATGACGGGGTAGCGGATCTCCTTGCCCTCGGAGTCGCGCTCCACCTTGCCGTCGAGCGCGGGGCTTGCGAGTCAACTAACCTTAACAAGTCGAACCCGCAGACTGTCTGCTTGAACGCCAGACAGACCTTCCTGGAGATGAGCTTCTCCTGGTTGGACAGTATGACGGGGTAGCGGATCTCCTTGCCCTCGGAGTCGCGCTCCACCTTGCCGTCGAGCGCGGGGCTTGCGAGTCAACTAACCTTAACAAGTCGAACCCGCAGACTGTCTGCTTGAACGCCAGACAGACCTTCCTGGAGATGAGCTTCTCCTGGTTGGACAGTATGACGGGGTAGCGGATCTCCTTGCCCTCGGAGTCGCGCTCCACCTTGCCGTCGAGCGCGGGGCTTGCGAGTCAACTAACCTTAACAAGTCGAACCCGCAGACTGTCTGCTTGAACGCCAGACAGACCTTCCTGGAGATGAGCTTCTCCTGGTTGGACAGTATGACGGGGTAGCGGATCTCCTTGCCCTCGGAGTCGCGCTCCACCTTGCCGTCGAGCGCGGGGCTTGCGAGTCAACTAACCTTAACAAGTCGAACCCGCAGACTGTCTGCTTGAACGCCAGACAGACCTTCCTGGAGATGAGCTTCTCCTGGTTAGACAGTATGACGGGGTAGCGGATCTCCTTGCCCTCGGAGTCGCGCTCCACCTTGCCGTCGAGCGCGGGGCTTGCGAGTCAACTAACCTTAACAAGTCGAACCCGCAGACTGTCTGCTTGAACGCCAGACAGACCTTCCTGGAGATGAGCTTCTCCTGGTTGGACAGTATGACGGGGTAGCGGATCTCCTTGCCCTCGGAGTCGCGCTCCACCTTGCCGTCGAGCGCGGGGCTTGCGAGTCAACTAACCTTAACAAGTCGAACCCGCAGACTGTCTGCTTGAACGCCAGACAGACCTTCCTGGAGATGAGCTTCTCCTGGTTAGACAGTATGACGGGGTAGCGGATCTCCTTGCCCTCGGAGTCGCGCTCCACCTTGCCGTCGAGCGCGGGGCTTGCGAGTCAACTAACCTTAACAAGTCGAACCCGCAGACTGTCTGCTTGAACGCCAGACAGACCTTCCTGGAGATGAGCTTCTCCTGGTTGGACAGTATGACGGGGTAGCGGATTTCCTTGCCCTCGGAGTCGCGCTCCACCTTGCCGTCGAGCGCGGGGCTTGCGAGTCAACTAACCTTAACAAGTCGAACCCGCAGACTGTCTGCTTGAACGCCAGACAGACCTTCCTGGAGATGAGCTGCTCCTGGTTGGACAGTATGACGGGGTAGCGGATCTCCTTGCCCTCGGAGTCGCGCTCCACCTTGCCGTCGAGCGCGGGGCTTGCGAGTCAACTAACCTTAACAAGTCGAACCCGCAGACTGTCTGCTTGAACGCCAGACAGACCTTCCTGGAGATAAGCTTCTCCTGGTTGGACAGTATGACGGGGTAGCGGATCTCCTTGCCCTCGGAGTCGCGCTCCACCTTGCCGTCGAGCGCGGGGCTTGCGAGTCAACTAACCTTAACAAGTCGAACCCGCAGACTGTCTGCTTGAACGCCAGACAGACCTTCCTGGAGATGAGCTTCTCCTGGTTGGACAGTATGACGGGGTAGCGGATCTCCTTGCCCTCGGAGTCGCGCTCCACCTTGCCGTCGAGTGCGGGGCTTGCGAGTCAACTAACCTTAACAAGTCGAACCCGCAGACTGTCTGCTTGAACGCCAGACAGACCTTCCTGGAGATGAGCTTCTCCTGGTTGGACAGTATGACGGGGTAGCGGATCTCCTTGCCCTCGGAGTCGCGCTCCACCTTGCCGTCGAGCGCGGGGCTTGCGAGTCAACTAACCTTAACAAGTCGAACCCGCAGACTGTCTGCTTGAACGCCAGACAGACCTTCCTGGAGATGAGCTTCTCCTGGTTGGACAGTATGACGGGGTAGCGGATCTCCTTGCCCTCGGAGTCGCGCTCCACCTTGCCGTCGAGTGCGGGGCTTGCGAGTCAACTAACCTTAACAAGTCGAACCCGCAGACTGTCTGCTTGAACGCCAGACAGACCTTCCTGGAGATGAGCTTCTCCTGGTTGGACAGTATGACGGGGTAGCGGATCTCCTTGCCCTCGGAGTCGCGCTCCACCTTGCCGTCGAGTGCGGGGCTTGCGAGTCAACTAACCTTAACAAGTCGAACCCGCAGACTGTCTGCTTGAACGCCAGACAGACCTTCCTGGAGATGAGCTTCTCCTGGTTGGACAGTATGACGGGGTAGCGGATCTCCTTGCCCTCGGAGTCGCGCTCCACCTTGCCGTCGAGTGCGGGGCTTGCGAGTCAACTAACCTTAACAAGTCGAACCCGCAGACGGTCTGCTAGAACGCCAGACAGACCTTCCTGGAGATGAGCTTCTCCTGGTTGGACAGTATGACGGGGTAGCGGATCTCCTTGCCCTCGGAGTCGCGCTCCACCTTGCCGTCGAGTGCGGGGCTTGCGAGTCAACTAACCTTAACAAGTCGAACCCGCAGACGGTCTGCTTGAACGCCAGACAGACCTTCCTGGAGATGAGCTTCTCCTGGTTGGACAGTATGACGGGGTAGCGGATCTCCTTGCCCTCGGAGTCGCGCTCCACCTTGCCGTCGAGCGCGGGGCTTGCGAGTCAACTAACCTTAACAAGTCGAACCCGCAGACTGTCTGCTTGAACGCCAGACAGACCTTCCTGGAGATGAGCTTCTCCTGGTTGGACAGTATGACGGGGTAGCGGATCTCCTTGCCCTCGGAGTCGCGCTCCACCTTGCCGTCGAGTGCGGGGCTTGCGAGTCAACTAACCTTAACAAGTCGAACCCGCAGACTGTCTGCTTGAACGCCAGACAGACCTTCCTGGAGATGAGCTTCTCCTGGTTGGACAGTATGACGGGGTAGCGGATCTCCTTGCCCTCGGAGTCGCGCTCCACCTTGCCGTCGAGTGCGGGGCTTGCGAGTCAACTAACCTTAACAAGTCGAACCCGCAGACGGTCTGCTTGAACGCCAGACAGACCTTCCTGGAGATGAGCTTCTCCTGGTTGGACAGTATGACGGGGTAGCGGATCTCCTTGCCCTCGGAGTCGCGCTCCACCTTGCCGTCGAGTGCGGGGCTTGCGAGTCAACTAACCTTAACAAGTCGAACCCGCAGACGGTCTGCTTGAACGCCAGACAGACCTTCCTGGAGATGAGCTTCTCCTGGTTGGACAGTATGACGGGGTAGCGGATCTCCTTGCCCTCGGAGTCGCGCTCCACCTTGCCGTCGAGCGCGGGGCTTGCGAGTCAACTAACCTTAACAAGTCAAACCCGCAGACGGTCTGCTTGAACGCCAGACAGACCTTCCTGGAGATGAGCTTCTCCTGGTTGGACAGTATGACGGGGTAGCGGATCTCCTTGCCCTCGGAGTCGCGCTCCACCTTGCCGTCGAGCGCGGGGCTTGCGAGTCAACTAACCTTAACAAGTCGAACCCGCAGACGGTCTGCTTGAACGCCAGACAGACCTTCCTGGAGATGAGCTTCTCCTGGTTGGACAGTATGACGGGGTAGCGGATCTCCTTGCCCTCGGAGTCGCGCTCCACCTTGCCGTCGAGTGCGGGGCTTGCGAGTCAACTAACCTTAACAAGTCGAACCCGCAGACGGTCTGCTTGAACGCCAGACAGACCTTCCTGGAGATGAGCTTCTCCTGGTTGGACAGTATGACGGGGTAGCGGATCTCCTTGCCCTCGGAGTCGCGCTCCACCTTGCCGTCGAGTGCGGGGCTTGCGAGTCAACTAACCTTAACAAGTCGAACCCGCAGACGGTCTGCTTGAACGCCAGACAGACCTTCCTGGAGATGAGCTTCTCCTGGTTGGACAGTATGACGGGGTAGCGGATCTCCTTGCCCTCGGAGTCGCGCTCCACCTTGCCGTCGAGCGCGGGGCTTGCGAGTCAACTAACCTTAACAAGTCAAACCCGCAGACGGTCTGCTTGAACGCCAGACAGACCTTCCTGGAGATGAGCTTCTCCTGGTTGGACAGTATGACGGGGTAGCGGATCTCCTTGCCCTCGGAGTCGCGCTCCACCTTGCCGTCGAGCGCGGGGCTCTTGCGCGCCTCCGCGTGCGCGTAGTCGGGGCCCACAGTGTATACTTTTACGTCAGTGCCTGAATTATAAAATGTGATCAAAGTCAAAATGCGCATGCGAAGAATGTCTAAATAGGAGAGAAAACTAAACCAATTTAGCACGGCTTGCCTACAGATATGTCTGCGGCCATTCAACTGTTATGTAGCGGATTTTACTCCGCATGTTCTAAATACTAATAATAAAGAGGTAATAATGCCTGTGAAATCAAGTGTATGAGTGAAGTGCGTGTTCAACAACAAGCAATATCTCACCAGTATATGTATAGAATGGATCACCGGGCAGGAATTTATTAGGCAACTCATTCGCGAAATATATTTCAATTTACTAAATTCGATACATTTAAAATACTTTTCAGCCAGTACACAGATGGGTGAAGGTCGTGCCTATATTAGTATCACCTATTATTAAATAAGTTACAATCATTTGAAAATATATCGACATACATATATCCTAAATTACAAATGACTTGTGGAAACCCTTGATAGTTCCGACAGCCCATGATAATCTCAAGTGTTTTCGAAATAGTGCGATTACTAGAAAATTTGATCCGAGTGTCTGATAAACGATAAAAACTACGTACCATCAGTAGGCATAAAGTCTTCATAGATAAACGATCCGGTCTTCCTCACTCTAGATTCCGGCGAATAAATGCTGCTACGGCTTCCAATCTGCAACAAGTCAACCTTTAAAGTAAACCTTACATAAATAAAAGGTTAGACGGCTTATAATGCGAGATGAATGTTGTGTTCCATATTTCGTAATTACTAAGCCATATAATGTAAGCAAAGGCCGCAAAGTCCTGGCGTCCATATCGACTTTTCTATGACAGTCAAACTTTTGTGACAGTCAAACCATGCAGTGCGTGAAAAAGTAACCCATGTAGATATTTGATGTTTGCCTACACGTACGTTGAGGCCAAGCCACTGAACGGCTGCCACCGTATTGACAATAAGAATATATTACATCTCGGCTTCTTGAACACCATGCCGCTTAACTTCTGGTACCGGTCTGTGATTTCATTAGCATGTGTTCGTGTTATTTACGATTCTCACCGAACGGGCCGGGCTGGAGCGCATTCTATTACATGCAAAGGAATTTGAACCGTATAAACAGCAGATCAAGATCAGAAGAGCAGAGGCAAGATGGTGGGCCACCCGATACGGCACGACAGTTTCTTCCTAAACATCCTGGAGGGTAAAATTGAAGGCAAGAGGAGCAGAGGAATGCCTAGGCTAACATATTTTAGCCAAATAAAAGATAAAGCTGATCTCGAGTCATATGAGGAAGCCAAGAGGCTGGCAATTGACAGAGAAAAGAGGCGGTTACTCCACCGACAAGTCTGGTACTAAAACATATCCCATTCCGCCAATAATGCTCAGTGGTTCACCTCTTCAAACAGTTACGAAGTTCAAATACTTGGGTCACTGGGTTACTGACACTCTAAAAGATGATGTGGATATAGAAAGGGAGCGCAGAGCGCTGTCGGTAAGGTGTAACATGCTTTCTCGCAGGTTTGCGCGTTGTTCTACAGAGGTGAAAATAACCTTGGTCAAAACGTATTGTCAGTCCCTATACACGTGCAACCTGTGGAGTGCCTACACCAAAAAAGCCTACAGTGGTCTGCGCGTCCAGTACAATAACGCCTTCAGGGGGTTGCTGGGGCTGCCCTGGCGCCGCAGCTGCAGCGCGTCAGGAATGTTCGCCGCGTGGAGAACCGACGGTTTCCAAGCCGTGATGCGCAAGCGGGTGGGGTCCCTCGGAGAGTGCACCAACACCCTCCTTAAGGTGATCGCTGAGAGGATGGACAGCCCTATCCTCGCGCATTGGATGTCCTTGCATGTCTGTAGTAATTATAATTATGCTTTCCACTAACACACCTAATATAAGTTATTACTAACATAATATGGATGTACAATATCCGAAATAAATACTTTCATTCATTCATTCATTCTTAAGTAATGATGATGATGATGAAACAGCTGATCAGCAGCTTTCGGTGAGAATCGTACATAAGCCCAAAGAGCAGAGTTATAACACAGTGGCAGTCACCTTCCTGAAGAGCCGCTGGCTGCCGCCGCCCGCGGAGGTGGGGTAGTAGATGTAGATGTTGTGGTCCTCGGCCGACACGGGCTTCTCCACGAACGGCTTGTTGAACACCACGCCGTTCACCTCCACGTGGTCCTCGGACTCTACGAGCTCATGGTCTGTGTATCGGCAGAGAACAGAGTTAGGCATTGTGCTGTTATCCAAATAAAATTCATGCTTTGACAATAGTGTTGTAGTGGTCGACTGAGACTGGAAGAGTCGAACCGTTGAAGCTACGACTAGCGTTATGCAGTACTGAAAAGACTAGCGATAGGCTCGAGTCTTTAAACCTCGGCCAAGCTGTAACTCACAGAACTATGTAACAATGACGTACACCTTTGCCGATATAATTGTTTATTTGATGATTTTCGTACATAAAATTTTAGGTTACGAACTTAAAGCAATAACCGACTATTCCAAATTCAAAATCGCAGAAATAAATGTAGGACTTGCTATGCCTCTTAATTCAGGTCAGGTCAGGCTTCATAGAATCGCATCCCGACCCTTTTACCTATTTTAGGACACATATCTGGCAGGCTTTTATATGAAAAAGTTACACTTTACCCACGGAAACGTTTGACGACGCACCGCAGATAGGTACAAACCACTCAAACGAGCTTCTGTAAATACGAATAGCCTGATGCATAGTGAAATATTTACTGGCATTAGGTGAACTATTCCGTCTATTCCTATTACAGTTAGCGCAATTTAACGCCAGATATGGCGAGTCGCTCTTAAAATTGACCCTAGGTATCATGTCTCAGTCATAAGATATGTACGTAGTATAGTAACGCTGATCCATGCTAATATTATAAATCCGAAAGTGTGTCTGTCTGTCTGTTACCTCTCCACGCTTAAACCGCTGAACCGATTTAGATGAAATTGGGTATAGAGATTGAGTCCCGGGAAAGGACATAGGATAGTTTTATTCCCGACATCATCCTCTAAGGGGGTGAAATGGGGGTGAAAGTTTGTATGAGTTCCACGCGGACGGAGTCGCGGGCAGAAGCTAGTTAACTATAAATCTCACCATTATTTTGATTAAGGAAGAATCTATAAGAATTTAGCGCACACAGAACTGTGACACACACACAAACACACAAAATAAATAAAATGTGAACAATGGTTATACAGGGTTACAAAAAAGTCTTTAATATTGCTTGTCGCTAAAAAAAGGCTAGCAGATCGTGACGTCACAATCCTCGAGCGTCATAGTAAATGACAATCGTCTCATATGAAAGTGCGTTTGGCGGAAAAAGGAGAGAACATAGAGAGAACATACCCAATCTTAAAACTTTGGACACTTATAACTTTGTGATTATTTAAGCTCTTTTTCTTCATTATTTATTTCTTTGACTACATTCTCAATCCTTTTTCAAGAAAATACATCATTATTGATTATTTTAATTAGTGTCTGCACCCCTATTTAGAATGGTGTACAATTAAATGAAGAACAGGATGACTTTTAATTTTCCTTTAGGTGGCTCAAGTCACTACCTGTGAGTTCCTATTAGTTGACTCTTTGTATCCACTGTCAATGTTTATAGTATGATTACAGCTGTTGGTTCTCCTAATAAATAAATAAAAATTGTACATACATACATACATACATACATTCACGCCTTTATTCCCAAAAGGGGTAGGCAGAGCACATGAAACATATGTTCCAGCGCCACTTTTAGCATAAATGTGGGTATAATATATCGACAAAATGTGATATTGCTGTGATAAGTTGCTAGCCTATCGCCCACAACACACTTCAACAGTGGTCCCTTAGTCGACTTTTACGACACCCACGGGAAGAAAGGGGGTGGTGAAATTCTAACCCACACAGGGTGTATATAAATATTGTAATAATATTAAATCAGCCTATATACGTCCCACTGCTGGACACAGTCTTCCTCTCATGTATGAGAGGGAACGGGCAGTAGTCCCCACGCTGACCCAGTGCGGGTTGGGGACTTCACATACACCTTTGAATTTCTTCGTGGATGTATGCAGGTTTCCTCACGATGTTTTTAGCTAACGGTAAATATCAAATGATATTCCGCACATAAGTTCCGAAAAACTCATTGGTACGAGCCGGGATTCGAACTGACGACCGCCGTTTGACAGCCGCATGCCTGCGCCGCTAGGCTACCGAGGCTTTTTTTACTTTTTACAAAAAAAATATTGTAAGTATGTAATGTATACTCACGTTTAGGATCCGGCGAGTCTCTATCTAAAACCGCATATCTTGGAATCTCGATTCCTTCTCCTTCCAATATAGCGTATACTTTTCTACGGTCCTGAAAAAGCAGCCAGTGTAAAACCCAGTAACTAATGCAAAATTAAACCGGTGGCATCACCTATAACCCGATTACTGCCTCGGCCTCGCTCACGTAGACGCGACAAACATTTTAACTAACTTAGTTAAAGCACAATAAAGCACTTGCATAGTCGAAATTATTTAAAATGTCCGACCTTTCAATATTTTTAATTTATTTTGATCAGCTATTCTGGACAGTAAAGTCGCTTTTAGGAAGATTTACTTTGATACAGCTCTGCTAAGTTAAATAATTTTAAGTATAAAATATACTAGTCGATTCAAATCTGAAATTATAAACATTCTGTACTCATTTTGATCTCCTGATGGTTTAGTCAATGAGTGTGAATTAATTAAATTTTCTTGATTAGTACTGATTAGTGACATTGTCACAGGGTTTTAAGCATGCAACAGCCAATCAAATTTGATTTTCATACAGATTAAATTTGAATATCAGTAGGTCGCGCTAAAACAAATATGGCTACGCGCTAGCGCAAGCGACAGCGCAACAAACATCTTTCAGTGCAAGAGCAAGAGTACACCAACCAATGCTATTTTACTTAGTCCTGCTAATATTATGAATGTGAAAGCTTGGATGTTTGTTACTCAATCACTCTTAAACGGCTCAACCGATTTTGATGAAATTTTGCACGAAGATAGTTTATCTATCATCATATTAGCCGAAAGACGTCCACTGCTGAACAAAATCCTCCCCCAAAGAGTGCCAAAGTGACCGGATCCGGAAGATAGTTAGCCTGGATAAGTTTTTATCGCGGGTCCCCGCAGACGAAGTCGCGGGCGGAAGCTAGTTTAAACATAAATTGTTAGTAACAGTGTCGCTATTCATCGGAAAGGTACGGCTTACATGTTTGGAACATACCTGAATGTCGTATTGCATATGCAGATTGTTTATAACATATGGCTTCCTCAGTTTCTCATACTGTATGGCTTTGTCTAACGGGAAGCCCTTCGAGTGGAAAGAGATCAAACAGTCGCAGATGGGCCACTCCTCCACGGGACTCTGTGGAAATACAAGATGTCGCGTCTGACTAGTGCGGTGCACGAGAATGCGACGTGCACTGAAAAGACACCCGCTGCAATAAGTACGGGGTGGTGTGCACGGCAGGGAATAGGCCAAGTTCTTTAAAAATTCAACGTAATCGAACGTAATAACATCATGAATCCGTAGTTTTATATGAGTTTCGTATCAAAAATCATTTTTACAGTGTCTGTTTTTTATCTCGTCTCGTATATGTAATCGTGTAAATGTGCATTGAAATAATCCGGCATGTCGAGTAATTACAGCATCCGGCTATGATTGTGCTATCGTCTCACAATGACTGTTGAGCCGATAACAATGAATTTCATTCACATTTTAAGGCGCCGTAGGTTAATGGTCTTCTCTCCCTCTCACTGAGCATAAGCGTGAGCGAGATGGAAGTGCGTGCTCGGAAGCGCGGAAATATTGTTTTTTAAATTTAATTTTTTGGTCGGTTATATAAATAAAAAAGTAAACACTGAGTTCTCTCAAACATGATATTGCCGATTTTTAGAAGCCATTTCAATATTTTTAGCTTGTGTACATAATTTGTAACAAATATTTCTAAGTGTATTTTAGACCCTTTTAGACCTATGTTCGTGATTTTTTTCTATCGAGCGAAAATTGCTTAATCATGTTTCTAAACACTGATTTCCCTGCAGAAAAGCCTCAAGATTACTATTCGTATTTTTTTGAAACCATATTATTATAAACAGACGCATTATATTGTTTCAAAAACTCTGTTCGCTTAACTTCGCTGAACCTACGGCGCCTTAAATAAGAAAATGCAATTTAGTAGTTGATTTTATACTGTTTGTTTTTTATTTTTTACAATGTCACAATTGAAATCTTTTCGGATGTGTAGTTACATCCGAAAAGCATTACAACGAAAATTGGTCCCAAGGCCAAAATGAAGTGTTGTCGTGAAGTAAGTATGATTACGCTAAAGTAGAGCCAACCAGTTTATTCAAACAACACCAATTGTCTTGCCACGCCGCCTGTAATTCAGTCGTAAGACGGAAAAATTCAATTGAAGTTTTAAATTGAAAGGAACTTGGCCCATTTCTTGTTAACTAATAAGAGCATCGCATTGGTGCACAGTATATTATGTACATGCTGTGAGAGAGGAATATGTCCAGTAATCGTAACTAGATACGATGGACAAAGAGTGTGTAGGTAAACAAGTGAAGGAAACATTGAGCGTGTTTTGTTACAATACCCTGTTCATCGTAGGTACAGTCATCGACCAATGTGCGTCTCAATGTCGCTGAGTGTGCAATCAATGTCAAAAGATAGCAATAAGGCGAGAAGTATATGTATTTGACACCGACTGTACAATACCCTCTTAACGGCAACGGCCAATAGCCTAACTCAAACTCAAATATTTATGTTGTACCTAAATAGGCCCCAAGAGTAATGTAACAGTATGAAAAGGCTGTCGGAAATAAATATGACGGAAAAGTATGAAGCGTCACAAAAACCACGCCAGAGTATCCGTTTCAAAACAAGATTTAATTTATAAAGTGACACCAATACCGTCAATTTACTTTCCGACATATTTTTCATGGCATGGCAGCAAAAGCTCTATGTTACTGGCAACCCGTTTTGCGCCAAGATTCAAGACTGGTTGGAAAATGGTTAGTGTTGCCGCAAAAACGGGTTGCAAGTAACATAGAGCTTTTGCTGCCATTATTGCAACTAAGAAACAAATGTTACTTTGGGAGATAATTGAAGTTTAAAATAACTACAACTTAGAAAAGTTGAGAAACCCCCGACTTTTTCATTTCAGTTTAATATCTCAAAAACCGCTGAACAGATTTTCATGAAACATGGCTAAGAACACTCGGGATAAAATTATCTATGCCACAAAAAAAACCGCATTCAAATCGGACCATCCGCTTGAGCGCTAAGATCCCACAGACAGATACGTTAAACTTATAACGCCCCTTTCTTTGCGTCAGGGTTTAAAAAAGGCAATGTTGCACCTAGTTGGCAAAGTTGCAGCATTTGACTACTAGATGTCCCAGTAATAGTGTCACTAAAAACAGGGGTATATACGTTTTAAGTGGTAGTAGGTTAAGTGGCATGCATGTACTCTAGTATCTACACAGAAAATAATCAAGGGAGAGATTGTTATCAAAGATAACTAATGATATGATATACTTCCAAATATATCTAGTGAAACAAAATAAACATTCAAGAGGAGTCAATAAGTACATTTTACGGCTTTCTATGGACTATAGAATCCAAAGTTAACATATAAATAGACCAGGACACAAACACAATATCCATCAACACACAATATCTAAATAGGATAGATTAGGAAAAAAAATACGATTGTCTTCCCGAAAGTAGTTAAAAAACTATAAATGTCAAATATTTAACAGTATCAGCGCGCGAGCCTGGGACTGTGCTGTAAGCGTTAACACTAGTTAACCCTATCAAACTCACGTATTAAATGTCACCACGGGCGACATGTTTCGAATTATTCGGGAGTAGAGTTTTCGCGGCAGTGTAGCTTCAAACACTGAAAACTTCAAGCGACACTGCCGCGAAAACACTCACGAAGAACTCCCGAAGAGTTCGAAACATGTCGCCTGTAATGACATTTAATACGTGAGTTTAACCATGTTATTACTAGTGTTATTCTCACGAAAAATCGTTTTTTTTTAAATCGACTTGTTAACCTCTACATGGTTAACATTCACTTGAGACAAAAATCTACATAGAACTAATTACGGTTTCAAATGGAATGTTTCAATAGCACTATCAAAGGGTTAAAAATCTAACTTGATCTACAGTCGCCGTCAATAGACTTTGCTAACTATGTAAACAAACCGCCATAGTGAAATACAATTTCAATATGGCGGTTTGGACATTGTTAGCAAATTCTATTGACGACCGGTTTTTTTTTTAATTACCGAGCTGAATATTTTGTTCCACTAATAGGTTAGAGTGTGAAGAGAACCTTTAAGATAACCTCCTCAGGGAAGACCAGCATCTTGATGTACTCGAACTCATCCAGCCGCGTCAGGATCTCTTTCATGGGTTTGGACTGCGACTTCTTGGCCATGGCGCACACCCCCACCACGACCTTCTTGCCGCCGCCATCCTCGTGCGGGTCCAGCGAGTCGCAGAGATCCAACTCGCCCTGTCCAACAAAATATAATTTGAAGTATTTTTTAAGCAAAGAACATGAAAAATATATTGATCTGGATCGAACCCGCACAAGCCGACGAATTTTGAGTAGGTACTCATTTATAACTAAATCACGTTAAGCAGTATTTTATGTTTAATTGCCTCGACCCTTCGGACACATACAAGTCATTAATAAATAAAGACCAAACGAGGGTAGTTCAAAAAACCCGTTGAGATAGATGTTGCCAGTACTTCAGTAGAAATACGGTTTTGTGAAACATGACTGTATACTAGCATGTTTTTTGTTTAAGTATTTCCTTTTAAACCTTTAAGCCTACTTCTGTGATGGGTAGCTATAATATATATTAATATACCAAAATATATATTATAGCTAGGCATCTTACGATATATTTTACGTACTAGTTGACAGAGTCCAGACATGCAGACATAATATATCTTTGGTATATTAATATATCTCATAGCAATTATAGCAAGGCATCTTAAGATACCTTACAATAAATATATATTACAGCTAGATATATTACGATATATTTTGGTATCTTCCTTTGTTGTGTGTGGTGCTTAGCTATAATATAATATATATTTCGGTACGGTATATTAATATATATTATAGCTACGTCTGTGACGGGCTTTAGGGTCTAAGATACTTTATTCAAGAATCCTACCAACGCTCCACCCTGAAGTCATTTTAAAGATATAAATGTCCTAAATCTATTCTCTTTTTTGTGTGGTGTAATAACGAAGATAGAGATAACAAATATAAATGAATCTCTAAGTATATTCATTACTTAAATGATGATATGAAAATACTATACTTAAATTATTTCTGTATTTTCCAATTTTTTCCATACTAAGTGGTCTTCTCTCGACCTAGTATTTTGTAACATGTATATTTATTTATTTAATGAAGGCCAAATAGCCCTATGTATAAAACCCAAAGTCAGTAAAATGTTTAGTCCAAGCAAGTAAGTCATTTCAGTATGCAAGCATCCAGACAATTGCAGATGGTGTTTAGTAGGTACTATGCTGTAATTAAATATAAGATTTTGGTAACAAAGGTAATAGTAGCTCAGCAAATTAAATAATATCTATTCCAGTGTGTTGCAAATCAATCTTCATGAAAAATCATAAAAAAAGAACACGAAAATAAATGATAGCTGAAGCATGGGGAATATCAATATCATAAGAATTAAAAACTTTTACCTGGTTATAAGTGGAACTATTTAAAATAAGATGAGAATGACCAATTTACATAATTATTAACATTTTTCGCAAGAAAACAGCTGTATGACCATGACCACAAAATACCACCTTCATTGCTTTCATTTCCACAAAGCAAATTGAGAACTATTGCACAGACATTAAGGCCCAATGTTATTCTTTAATGAGTTACAGAAGCTATGACAACATCAAATTAGTTTTAAAGCCAATCCGTAAATCATGTGACTACATACTTTATAGTAATGTAGTATAAAATGTTACTAAACACATCACAAATAATACCTATTAGGTTATCTTCTATAAACAACCACAATTATAACAACAAATGTAATCATATCTATAGCAAAACGTAATTTCGTCATTTATAGCTCACATCGGGTAAACAATCATCACAGTAACAAAAATCCTCATCATTTTGCTCCTTTTTCTTTCTGCTCCTCCATCTTTTCAATCTCCACCAATCTTTGAGCCACTGCCATTCCATCACTGACACTTCACAAGCAGCTGGGTTAGGACATAAAGTGAAACTAAATATAGCACAAAGCAGCTTGTCAACGGTTGGTTATCACTACACACACTAGATAACTATGATAAACTTGACACAAATTAACATAGTGCTGTATTACCTCACTTGACATTGTCTCTATGCTACTAGGATAGAGTGGCTATAAAATATGCATTGTATATCAGTGGTTTATAATCAGATTGTGCTTGTATAGTTAGTGTAGACATGTGCCTTGTTCAGTATGCACATGTTTTGTGGAACATTATTACAGTAGTTTATGACTAAACTGACTCTATTTGCAATTGTTATCTATGTTAATCCTTAAATCTTAGAGCAATGTTTACATTTTATTTTAGATACGAGAATATGCATAATTATTGCTGATCAGCCTTGAAGTTGTTGTAATGTGGATTAAGGATTGGATTACAACTGGTTTATCAATATTGTGGCAATCTTTGCTTTGATTAATAATGTTCATGATAATGTAAGTTTCAGTTTGCTAAACTATTTGAACATTTGTTACCATATAAGACACAATAATGATATAAATACAAATAGTTTATTTCTTAAAAACATAGCCTATTACAATTATGCTGACCCCCACACAAGGCATTGCCTGTCCCATGGGGGATAAGTAGAGGTACTAATACGGTTAACTTAATAAATTTAACGGCTTATATTACATTAATGACTACTTTAACAGTTTATTTGTGGATAAAAAACTTTAAAAATGTATTGTTTGGTGACTCACTCTAAAAAATAATAAAAACATGGTGGACTAAGTCCTCAATGTAACATGGAGTTTTGCCAAATTTATAGGAACAAAGAAACACTTCTCAGAGGCTACTCGAAACATTCTAATAACAATTCGAAGGCTGTTTTAACTAATATATTAAATTAGGAAAAGCATTCTAAATGTCTCCATGTTTTGCCTACTTACTACGCTCAGTATAATCAACCTTCTTACTAAATGTATTTGATTACTTTACTTACTTAATGGAATATGTGCATAATATGCCTACGTATTATTAACTTACTGGAGATCTTATTGGGACGAGATTTCCATCATCACCGACATAGAATTGAGGCTGTTGTGTGGCTTGCCGCAACCCTTGATAGCCATGCTCAAGCTCAGTGTATGACATTACCTATATACTAAAATTAGCATAGAAAATAGACTGGCGAATAAGTATTACAATACGACATACAAATACATTTATATAAGGGGTAAATTTTGTAAAAGTAGAAATATTTTGGTAATCAATCACCAGCTGGCAAACGCAACTGACGTCAATGACCAAAGAGTCAATGACGTCAATCAATCGACGATGACGTTTCGTTTATATTATAATCTTCGATGCACATGAAACATATAATTAAACCGGAAATATATATTATATATTCCTTGTTTGCTACAATTACTTTATATCCTAAAATAATAGTAACGAATTTTAAATTTTGTTGGAGAATTCACTAACAATGTGACAGCAGCGTTTTTAAAATTAGCTTAAACAATTGCGGCTACGTAAACGTCAAATGCCGATGACGTGACTTCACGCTTGATGGGCCATCCACATTAAGTGATTTGTCAGCCCCAATTCATCAGAATCTGACTAATTGCTATAGTGTGGATTCATGTTCCAACCGTCAAACGAGTTGTACGGACTAATTGCATGAAAATCACAATTTGGACCAGGGAATTTGCATGATCTGCCAAGTTTTTTTTCTCACAAATTTCATACAAATAAATTTTAATGATAATTAAATAATATGTGCTAAAGAACATTATATTAATATTTTACACCGTAATTTTGTATTTTTTTTAAACCGGTGTTTTGCAACTACAATTTCATTCAGTGTGGCCAGTTAACAGTAAGAAAGCGAAAATTGCCGCATTCAAACGGTCCTGCGAAACGTACTGCAAGATTGTTACTAACCGATGAGATAGGGTGAGACAGCACGTCGATCATGAGGTGGCCGTGACATACTCTCGATTTTTGTGTGCTGCACGGCTATTACGCGACGGCGCGCGAGCTCTCTCAATTTTTCTCGCACTATCCGTCTCTCTCTTATTAGGACATGCGAGAGAAATCGAGAGTATGTCGCGGCTGTGTGTTAGACGTGCTGTCTTGCCCTATCTCATCGGTTAGTAACAATCTTGCAGTCCGCTTCGCAGGACCATTTGGATGCGCCAATTTTCGCTTTCCTTCTGTTAACTGGCCACACTGAATGAAATTGTAGTTGCAGTTGTTACGTCTGTACGCTACACCCAATTCTGACTTCGACAAGTTGTACTGACAAATTGGGGTATAATCACATAATGTGGATGGTCCATCACGCGTCACTTCACTGTAATGTGTGCATGAACCTATAATACTCTGGACAGGCTGTCGCTACGTTTAGCTATGCTTTTGATTCTATCTTGATTCTAACGTGAGGCAATTCTGCGTAAACCTTGGTTTCTGCCTGAGTACTAGCATATACATAACGACAAGAGATCCTAACACAAATGTATGTCATTGACATGCATTTGCCTAAATACAAACGGGATAACGTGGTTCTAAGTATTCATTCTTACCAGGTTCTTACGAGTATATTCAAACTTTCATTCTCATATCCTTTCCGTTCTAATTTCTTGTTGATGGAGCTTCTTGCTCCGTACGATCATCCAGCCACCCCTTAGATCGTTCCATACCACACCAATTCTTCCTTATACCCATGGCGTTTTCTATTCTAAGATTATAGGTTCATGTCACAAGACATGGACCCCACATCACACCCGAGTAAATACGTTTGACATAACGACAAGAGTTCTATCATGTACACTTTACATTGTGAAGTGTACCTGCAAAATATATGATACACGAGTGAGAGGTGAAGTGATTTCTCTTGATTCTCATTCTAATTACGATACTGATTCTATTCTTGTTCTATTCTGATTTCTTTCTATTCTTACGTATTGGCGGGAATTCTGTTCCCGCCGCGGGCCTCCACAACTCCCCTTATAGCCCGCCCCTGTCCTCTCATAACCATTTGGCATATTCTTGGCTATTTCTATTCTGTATGTTCCTCTTACTTGAATATCCCTTCATCTCTCAACTCATCCTTCTAATAATACACATAAGACTCTCACCGGGATCCCCAGCTGTCTTCTCCTCTATTCTATCCTCGTGGGTACTTACTGTTCATGTTTCTATTTCTTACTTCTATGTTCAGCGTACCTAATATGATGAACATTAGCGTGATTGTAGTTCTCCCACAATCCATTCTTTCCTGCCTTGCTAAACATATCTCTCACTGTTCGACATTTTCCTATATCTTCACATAAATACTACGATTGATACAGTTGTCATTGACTACTGATCAATCCTTTCCATTCATATCTATTCTTAAACTCGTTCACAATAACTCTCACTCTTTATTTCTATTACGGTATAGCTTTTATTCGAGATACAAAAACTAATTCCTTTTGGTCACCGTTACATCCATTTTTTCTGTCTGACAGTTCAATTCAAAATCCCGCCAGTGTTGACAGTTGAGTTCTATTGAGTCCGTTTCAGACATATTTTTACCGGCGTTGATCGATGATCGCGTTCGTCGCGACACTCCCGACCGCCGGGCGAATCTGGACTGCTGCCAGTTCTCCAGTCTATAGGGCAATCCTTACCTTACCCTTACTGCCTCCGTTCTTTCTAGTTTTTACACATTATTATCTAGGTTTGTTTTACAGGAGCAGAGGCACCAGGTATCTCTACCGTTTTAACACTATCTTGGACCACAACATTTCCATGCACCTGTGTAATGAGCTCTTTGGTCAGAGCCAGTGGTTCTATTTAAGGACTTCCAGTTCTTTTGGGGGAAAGGTGTCGGTTCTTTTGACTCTTGTAACATATACTGGTGTCCAGCATCTTCTACTTCTAAAGGATATAAATGTAATAAGCAATTCATGAAGTTATTTCCTCAGTCAGTCTTTATGCTCCATCAGTTCCTTTCTCCATAGTGGTGACCTTTCCCACTTTCTATTTTCTGTGTTCTTTGAGTCACTTTGATTTGGACTAGGTATGTTGGCTGGGCATTGTTTCATTCTGACCCGCGGCTTCTTGTGATAATGTACCAGCATTCTCTTTCATTGCGGGCAAACTACACGTGTATTGTTTTCATAAACATTCTTTTATAATTCTTCTAGAACCTATACACTAACCCTTCTTCCATATTCCTACGAGGTTTTCTTTTGCCACTGGATCATATTGCATCATATTGATGGCAAGAAACGTATACCATAAGTCGGTGATTCTGCTAGCTTGAATAAAAAATCTATGTCGAAACTTGCACCGGTTAGAGGGTTTTAATTCATGTCATCTTCAATTTCTTTAATGACTGTCTGTATTCAGCGATTTATCTTTCTACCTAGCTGTTTTTCTTAGGTGAGTGTCATACAACGTTTACTGTGCCAACCATTCTTGTATAAGACCCTCCATACGACGGGCTTAGTCAGAGAATAATAATAAATCCCCACCTTATTGACGCAACAATACACTTTTGATAGCACTTTTTCCGTAGCTGAATAGCATCGCAATATTGGAAGCACTTAATTCTACATGCCTCTTGCTTACGTCATTTTCCTCGTAGTATGCGAACTTTCTACCTTTGTTATATCACCAACGACTTCTACATCAACAGTAGGTACATTTAGTTAGGCAGGTGTCTAAGCAACCTTATTTCTTCCTTACAGTTGGTATGTACTTTTAAGGGCATTCAAGTATCATTAACTGCCCTGCATCTTAATACATCCATATTCGTCAATAATTAAGTATTTCTGGATAGACTGGAATTTCCCGATAATTCTTTAGGTCCATGACGTGTTTTTGTGACCTAAAGTTTCTTCTGCATCGAACTACCATTCTTTTATTTTGACCTGATATATCCATCTTCATCTAATTTTCTTAATCTCGATTCTAATTCCATAAAATGAGCTGACTGGCCATATTTATTTTACGTTGGCCAGCCCTCCCTACTTAGCGAGAGGAAATGTGGTCCATTGAACCACAATTCTTCCTTTGAGTATCATAGGCAGATCGGGTTTCTTAGATTAGCTAAATTTTATTCTATGTTTTTTCCCGTAATCATTCACTAGAGAACGGTATTGATAAAGAACCAATTCTTTCACTATTTTCACTAACCTCATAAAATTTACAAGAATCGAGATATGGACACGTTCTATTATATGTTATGTTATGTTATTTATTTATTTATACTTCATATTTTATTATATTTTCTGTATTATTTTTTATTTTATTTTGCTCCATGTAAGATATCCTCGGCCTTCCGTTTTTCTTTTCCCTTCTATTTTCCTTCTTCTGACAATATCGTTCCCATCTCGACATTGATTTGATTTCGACTGGGTCGTCATTACCAAACAATAATAACAGTTCTTGATCCGGACTTAGCTCCAGTTTCTTCACAAGCTGTAGGATTGTGTAGCCTACAAGGCTATACATTACTATTCTTTGTTCGGTTCTGTTCTTTAGTCGCCTCACCTACCCTTGCCATTCTTTGCACAGTGTAGCCGGCCCGTTGTAGGATGCTTAGAGCTAGCATAACCCCTCTCTCCACTATTCTATATATGCACAACATTCTTTAAACGAGTATTCTTATACTTCAATTGGTTGAGACCTTCTACTAATTGGATCACTTCAACTTTAAACAACCAACTCTCAGGTATTCTATTTTGTCAACATCTGGTAAGCCGCTATTCATGGACTTAGCTTTGAACCAGGTTCCATTATACACTTTGGTAGTTTGGCTTTGCTAGTTACCAATATTGCCCTTTAAATATTTCCAAATTGTTGTTCTGTTTCGGAACAGGGACATATAAACTTCATTTTCTCATGTGATGTTCTGCTGGCTTTGGTATGTAAATTATATTTCTTCATAACGTTTGACACTTAGTTTATGGTTACATTCGTACTTCAATTCTATTTCTTTAAGCAATTTCCATTTATGTCAGCGCATAACACAAACCAACTTCATTCAGGAAGCGTAAAGCTTAATTTCTTCCTTAGTTCCTTACTTGATTGTACTATCGACAGCACAACTAACCGACCATACGTGCACTTTATGTGCATTGTATTAAAGGTTCTATATAAATACAGGACGGTCAGTTATCTGCGTTGGCGTTTGTCCTTTGATGTATTGACAGTACAATTAATTCAAAGTGAATGGAAAAGATTTCCTGCCTCAGGACATTTAACAATATTTCAGGTATTTGCATGCTAGTATTACCCAATACAGATAGCAGAATAAGATACTTATTGTCATATAACTAAGGACACTGATATACCTACTTATTCTAGGCTAATAACGATTCTATTCTATTCTATTCATATCGATGTTTCTTGTATGAATTCTTGCTATGTAAACCCCAAGTAAGATAAAGAAAAGGAAAACATATTTTACACCTGAGTCCATACTAGGATTCCTAGGCTATGGACCTTCTTAAACATTATCCTAACTATAATCAATACTTTATTTATGAGCCCGAACTAGGATTCCTAGCATAGGGTCCAAAACAAATATGACGAGATAAAGAAGAGAGACTTTTAATTCTAACGAGACCACACAAGGATTCCTAGGCTAGACTCTTATCACGTTTTTCTACCAAGGTATGGGCACACATTTAACTTCTTAAATATGTGTACTGTGTAGGTTTCTAGGTCTTCTCTACTCTACGAGTTTCATGGTCTCCACCGAACTGTGAGTTTCTAGGTCTCCACCGCACTGTGAGTTTTAGGTCTCCACCGAACTGTGAGTTTCTAGGTCTCCACCGAACTGTGAGTTTCTTGGTCTCCACCGAACTGTGAGTTTCTAGGTCTCCACCGAACTGTGAGTTTCTAGGTCTCCACCGAACTGTGAGTTTCTAGGTCTCCACCGAACTGTGAGTTTCTAGGTCTCCACCGAACTGTGAGTTTCTAGGTCTCCACCGAACTGTGAGTTTCTAGGTCTCCACCGAACTGTGAGTTTCTAGGTCTCCACCGAACTGTGAGTTTCTAGGTCTCCACCGAACTGTAAGTTTCTAGGTCTCCACCGAACTGTGAGTTTCTAGGTCTCCACCGAACTGTGAGTTTCTAGGTCTCCACCGAACTGTGAGTTTCTAGGTCTCCACCGAACTGTGAGTTTCTAGGTCTCCACCGAACTGTGAGTTTCTAGGTCTCCACCGCACTGTGAGTTTCTAGGTCTCCACCGAACTGAGAGTTTCTTGGTCTCCACCGAACTGTGAGTTTCTAGGTCTCCACCGAACTGTGAGTTTCTAGGTCTCCACCGCATTGTGAGTTTCTAGGTCTCCACCGAACTGTGAGTTTCTAGGTCTCCACCGAACTGTGAGTTTCTAGGTCTCCACCGCACTGTGAGTTTCTAGGTCTCCACCGCACTGTGAGTTTCTAGGTCTCCACCGTACTGTGAGTTTCTAGGTCTCCACCGAACTGTGAGTTTCTAGGTCTCCACCGCACTGTGAGTTTCTAGGTCTCCACCGAACTGTGAGTTTCTAGGTCTCCACCGAACTGTGAGATTCTAGGTCTCCACCGAACTGTGAGTTTCTAGGTCTCCACCGAACTGTGAGTTTCTAGGTCTCCACCGAACTGTGAGTTTCTAGGTCTCCACCGAACTGTGAGTTTCTAGGTCTCCACCGAACTGTGAGTTTCTGGGTCTCCACCGAACTGTGAGTTTCTAGGTCTCCACCGAACTGTGAGTTTCTAGGTCTCCACCGAACTGTGAGTTTCTAGGTCTCCACCGAACTGTGAGTTTCTAGGTCTCCACCGAACTGTGAGTTTCTAGGTCTCCACCGAACTGTGAGTTTCTAGGTCTCCACCGAACTGTGAGTTTCTAGGTCTCCACCGAACTGTGAGTTTCTAGGTCTCCACCGAACTGTGAGTTTCTAGGTCTCCACCAAACTGTGAGTTTCTAGGGTTCCACCGAACTGTGAGTTTCTAGGTCTCCACCGAACTGTGAGTTTCTAGGTCTCCACCGAATTGTGAGTTTCTAAGTCTCCACCGCACTGTGAGTTTCTAGGTCTCCACCGAACTGTGAGTTTCTAGGTCTCCACCAAACTGTGAGTTTCTAGGTCTCCACCGAACTGTGAGTTTCTAGGTCTCCACCGAACTGTGAGTGTAATGGTCATCACTTATCCTGCAACATTGAATTTAATTAGTCAAAGTAGTATTATAACGACTTTCTTAAGATTTTCATAACCTATGGAGCGCAGCGCTGGCGTTATTATTATTTTACCAAAACATTGATTTGGATTATTTTTCTTTTATATTCAAAAATAACATAGTAGTGCATTAATACAGGCACCTATAGTAATACAACCATGAGGTAAGGTCTGTATGTTTTCATGTTTGTGAGTAGGGGTAATCCCCGGACCATCCATGCAATCTCATGAAATTTTTCTCCAGTACAGGTATAATGGACCTTAGATATAGGCTGTACCTTATCCATCATATGCAGGCAGAGCCCCGCGAGCATATATTCTAATTCTAACCAATCTTTTTCATGTGAGCAAGCTGAATTTACTCAGGTAATATAATCCAATATTTCTTAGTCTGGGACTGGTAACTTATTGTAAAAAATATTTCTACATGGGTCATTCATCTTCTTTAAATATGGAGGTCCATATACCTACCTACACATTCTGATAAAACACAAACTTTCTTACTTTTCTACATCAGAAGCAATATTAAAAATATCTGTGGTTTTGAAATGGATGAATTTAAACACCCATAGACCAACAAATATTTTAATCCTTTTATTTAATTTATATGCATATACAATATGACTTTTCTTTTAGTCCACATATTTAATTGCACATCAATGTAATCAATCATCACATCAAATCAATATTAATAACCAAACAAAAAATAGAGTATCTCTTTCTACATTATTCTAGGTCAGTGCGCTAAATTTTATTAAAAAATTCTTAACAGTTCTAAAACTTATGTTCATTGCAGATCCCAATGAGACAGGTTTGAATAAGTGTTTCCACTTAGACATTTGTACATATTTGGAACTGCCTTAAGCCACACATCCACCATGGTTCTAACTACTCAGGAAATTCATACGGAACCTCCCGAGCCAAAGAAAGATGCTTTTTCTATTTTCTTTATGCTTCGCTCAATCTATTCTTAAATACAATTTTCGCTCAGTATCTCCACCAATTTGTCGCTACGTTTAGCTATGCTTTTGATTCTATCTTGATTCTAACGTGAGGCAATTCTGCGTAAACCTTGGTTTCTGCCTGAGTACTAGCATATACATAACGACAAGAGATCCTAACACAAATGTATGTCATTGACATGCATTTGCCTAAATACAAACGGGATAACGTGGTTCTAAGTATTCATTCTTACCAGGTTCTTACGAGTATATTCAAACTTTCATTCTCATATCCTTTCCGTTCTAATTTCTTGTTGATGGAGCTTCTTGCTCCGTACGATCATCCAGCCACCCCTTAGATCGTTCCATACCACACCAATTCTTCCTTATACCCATGGCGTTTTCTATTCTAAGATTATAGGTTCATGTCACAAGACATGGACCCCACATCACACCCGAGTAAATACGTTTGACATAACGACAAGAGTTCTATCATGTACACTTTACATTGTGAAGTGTACCTGCAAAATATATGATACACGAGTGAGAGGTGAAGTGATTTCTCTTGATTCTCATTCTAATTACGATACTGATTCTATTCTTGTTCTATTCTGATTTCTTTCTATTCTTACGTATTGGCGGGAATTCTGTTCCCGCCGCGGGCCTCCACAACTCCCCTTATAGCCCGCCCCTGTCCTCTCATAACCATTTGGCATATTCTTGGCTATTTCTATTCTGTATGTTCCTCTTACTTGAATATCCCTTCATCTCTCAACTCATCCTTCTAATAATACACATAAGACTCTCACCGGGATCCCCAGCTGTCTTCTCCTCTATTCTATCCTCGTGGGTACTTACTGTTCATGTTTCTATTTCTTACTTCTATGTTCAGCGTACCTAATATGATGAACATTAGCGTGATTGTAGTTCTCCCACAATCCATTCTTTCCTGCCTTGCTAAACATATCTCTCACTGTTCGACATTTTCCTATATCTTCACATAAATACTACGATTGATACAGTTGTCATTGACTACTGATCAATCCTTTCCATTCATATCTATTCTTAAACTCGTTCACAATAACTCTCACTCTTTATTTCTATTACGGTATAGCTTTTATTCGAGATACAAAAACTAATTCCTTTTGGTCACCGTTACATCCATTTTTTCTGTCTGAGAGTTCAATTCAAAATCCCGCCAGTGTTGACAGTTGAGTTCTATTGAGTCCGTTTCAGACATATTTTTACCGGCGTTGATCGATGATCGCGTTCGTCGCGACACAGGCTATGGTAATAATAATACCACGTGCGAGCGAGCTGGTAGCATACAAATCTCGATAAGTGTGACAGAAAGGGAAATATCATTCATTGTACTTGCCATAGTTCCACTTTTTTTATTTCCCACAACTGATTTAGTATGTAGTCAAATACCATACTATTCGTCTCATTCTAACTCACGTCAGCTGACCGTAAGCAGTGACAGTGGCAACTATATGAAACATCGTCTTGCTTTATACTGCGCGTCTGTATTAGTCTGTGTATGAAGTTGTGGCACATAAACCATTAAGCCTGCTTCACACTGGCGCAGCCTGGCCGCGGTGTACAGTAGTAAACTTGTCCGCCGCTGTCAAAATTACTATTGTCCGCCACCGAAGGCCGCGCCAGTGTGTGGCAGGCCTTACCCGTCCAAATTAAGTAGGTTGTTTATGGCAAGTCATCAGCCATTTTAAGACCAGTTCTTAATTTAGCTGCATAAAAGCCTTTCCGTCCCTCACTGTGGCATCATGTACACCCTGTCCAAAGTATTCTAGGTCCATGACTATGTGCTACTACTACTGACTACTACTAATGAAAAATTGAAAACAAAGGCACGTTTCGTACGTTTTACTTTTCTCGTTAAACTTTTATGTGCTACGTAAAGCAATATGTTGAAAGAAATTCCAACAACCATTAGTGCGGGAGCTTTTTGGCAATCGGTAGACATCCTAATTACAAAGCAACATGTTGTAAATAAAAGAGTTTGGGGAAGCAAAGTGTTACACAGATCCAATTGCATACCAACAAGTTCACAGTGGTGTTTACCTGAGCAGTGTGGAAAATTAGACAACATGGAGCGTATGGAATTGTTTATAGACAACTTAAGTAAACTTTTACAACTTCAGATATGCGAAAAATCTGATTCTGAAGACACTGTTGAAATTATACTCTCAGAGTTGCTTCCTAAAAATTATAATGATATTCATGCAGTTCAACTCGTCTGTCTGGTAAAAGACACGAATCTGGTTAAATTTTATGATGTTACTCCAGAAAATGAAAATCAGAATGTATGCCCAAATTTTTCTTATTCATTGCAATTGAACAACAACAAAATTGTACTGGAAGCAAACTGTGGTAAGTGAGGGTAATATAACTTTTGTACTGATAAGCTAATGTATAATGGTTATTTTAAACATTGTTGGATTGTTTTCAGATTCAACCTCCAAGTCATTTCGATGGCTTTTGGACACAGCTTTACCCCAATTTGTCAAGTGGGGACGAGAGTGCGGTAATATAAAACCTAACATGTATTTTTGTACTCAAACCCTAGCTTTGGTGTCTACTGACAAATACTACAGGAGGTATAATGACCTAAAAAATAAATATGGAAAGGAAATGGTCAAGGTAATGTAAGGTTTTGTTATCAATTTATTTTACACTGTCTCTTGTATTTTGTACTCTTAACAGATATTCTTACTATCAATTAATTAATTGAATAATAATTTACTACCCTACTACAGCATGCTTATATCATTTGATGAATCATACTGTTTGCCTATTAGATAGTCTGTAATTGTTTTAATTATTTAGATATGGCCTGAATGCACAGATCCTAGCAAGTTTGTGTATGAAGATGTGGCTATAGCTACATATTTACTCTTACTGTGGGAGGAGGAAAGATCATTGAAGGACTTGGACAGTCTTCAGAGGTTTGTAGACTTGGGCTGTGGTAATGGATTGCTGGTGTACATTTTGTCAAAAGAAGGGCATCCAGGTGTTGGAATTGATGTCAGGAAGAGGCAAATATGGGACATGTTTGGAGCTGACGTGACATTAGAAGTAAGCAGTTTGGTTGTAAATAGACAATCTAAATACTTGGCTTCCATAGTCAGATCCTTATTTTATTGTTTTTTTTTTTCAGGAAAAGACAATAACTCCATCGGACACACATCTGTTTCCTGATACCAATTGGATAATAGGTAATCATTCTGATGAACTGACCCCATGGATCCCGGTGATAGCAGCAAGGAGCTCTTACAACTGTAATTTTTTCTTACTTCCATGTTGTGCATACAACTTTAATGGTACCAAATACCAAAGGCAAAATTCATCTAAAAGTCAATATACAGAGTATCTAGAATACATAAAACAACTATGTGAAAATGTCGGTTTTAGAACAGATGTTGACAGGTTAAAAATACCTAGCACTAAGAGAATCTGCCTTGTAGGCAGGGATAGGACTTATGAAAAGAATGATTTTGAATATCAATGCAGTCAAATACAAAATTTTATCAATGAAAAGGAACAGATAAACAAAGATGATGTTTGGATCAATGAATTTAAGCCTAGAGATCCGGTGGAAAAGGTAAAAAATTGTACTCAAATAGATAAAGATTTGATCCAGTCAATTGTGGGCCAGATAACTGATTATTTACTTGAAGGATGTAACATATCAATTCCCTGGAATCCAGGTAAAACTGCAGATATTCTTGAACTAGTGCAACTGATTCCACATGATCAGCTGAAAGCTTTAAAGTCCGAGTGTGGTGGTCTACAAACACTTTTAAAGAACAATCACCATATATTCAAGGTGCAAAGTGGTAAAGTCCAGTTGAGGTATCCTAAAACAGTAGAAGAAGTAAAGAAGGATAGTCAGTACAAGAAAAACAAAGCTAAGTCTGGAAATCTCAGGATTCAGTGCCGGCCTTGCTGGTTCTACAACCAACACCCGCAGGGATGTCCACTATCAGATGACAAGTGCAGTTTCTCACATGCCAAAAGCTGACAGTTAATAGAACTTGTAAACACTATCTCATTGTTGGACAAGTCAAACAGCTAAATTATATAAAAATAATTTATTAAATTACAAACCACAATTATTTACAACAAAAAATAAAGTATTTTTAATTAAGATTTTTCCCTTGTATACAAATATTGCTCCTCAACCTTAACAATAATTACATTCCCCAAATATTTATAATCTACTGTTACTAATGAAATAAGTTTCACCTTATCACTTTCTTATCAGTAGTGTATATCTGTATCAGTTAAACAGTAACCTCATTTATCATAATATGTGTGATTTTAAAGCATGGAAGCATTATTAAATTTCAAAGAATTTATTCAGTTCACTTAGATTTCTGTCATCTACAAATTTGGCCACATCATGTTCTCCCATAAATGAGCACACCATTCTCAGAGTTGTCCAAATGGTGGATGAACTGACATCTCCTAATGTAGAGTCAGGGAACATAGTCTTAGCTTTATGTTGCTGATTTAGTGCTACTAAGAAATGCTCAGCCGCTTGCTTGTGAGCACCTAAATTCATACAGGTAATGCCAACATTGTATCTTGCTCTGATAAAGCCTGGCTCTAAGTTCAAGGCCTCATGATAAGCATCAACAGCCTCTTCAGATCTTTCACTATTTGCTAATGTGGCCCCTAGTCTATTCCACAACTTTGAGTCAGTGTTGGCAACCATTAAAGCTGCCTTGAAGCAGTCTACAGCCTTGTCATATTCCTGACTTATATTGAACACAACTCCTAAAGCATTTTGAACATCAGGATCTACCTGGGCAGGATTCAATTGGGCAGCTCGGAGATATAATGATTTAACATGGTCTTCTAATCCTTTTAAATCTAAGCCCTTAGGGTCAATATCCTGTGGTAATAAGTCACTGTACTTGGGACTCGCTCTCAGCCAATCAATTAGTGACATGAAAGCATATTTGGGCATGTTTTCATTAGTGTATGCAGCTGCGAGTGTGATGTATGCTTCTAATTGTCTGGGATCTATCTGTAGTGATTTCTTTAGTGCAGTAATTGCAAAGGGGTCTTGTTCATTTTCAGCCTGAGTGGTTCCCAGCATGAACCATGCTTCAGCCGAGTCTGGCTGTTGTTGGGCTGCTGCTTCAAAACACAGGACAGCCCCAGGGATGTCACCCATTTTTAGCTTCTCCTTGCCTACTTCAAGAGCACTCTTATTTTCTAGCATTACATTTCCTTCTGTAAATGTGTACTCCTCAGCTATACCATTTGCAGCTTCTGAATTCCAGTAGTCAGAGTTGAATCCATCACTGAGCTTGGCCCATTCATCTTTGTACTTTTCTGCCATTTCATCTATTATTTCATCTTTACTCTTCTGACTAGTCTCAGTAGACTCTCCCAAGTTAAGCTCTCCTGCACTTATCCTCTTCATAAAGGACATAAATTGATTATATGCCAATTCATCATCATTCTTAACAGAATCTACATATTCTTGAGCTTTAGCTCTAACATTAGTGTTCTCCGATTTCTGGATATCAGATTCGTCCATGTATTCAATCTGAATATTTGATCTTAGTTGTTGTAACATAGGTTGTTGGGGCATATAGAAAGGCCTCTGCATGTGCTGCGGACGAATAAATGAAGATGAAGGGCCAGCCATCCATGGAGCTAGCTGTGGCTTATTTCCCACAAGCCCTGGTCCAATTGTGGGCTTGTTCTGTTGGAGTCCAACATTTTCTACTTCGGGAATGTTATTTAATAACGCATTCATATTAAAGGTTTGTGGTATTTGCGAGTTCTGAGCCATGAATTCGTTGACGAATCTGTCTGATTGAGACAGCGGTTGAGAGATGGCCGCATCCCGGCTGACGATGTTGGACAACTGGACAAGTGAGTTGTTGCCCCCGCAGTCGCCTCCAACGAGCTTATTCAAAGACATTGTCAAAAACAAGTTTACAAATTTTCACAGGTCACTATTCAAAATTACTCTTAGACTGACTAACTGGATTTTGAACACATGAAACAATGGATCATTAATTCGGCACGAATTTAATTTATTTAAATAAATTATCGTATTTACTTTATCTTAAGGCCAAAGTGCAAGCATGTCCCGTATATTATTTACGACCAGTTTTTTTTTTTTTTTTTTAAATTCGTCCATTCGGACAGGCTAAGACCATGGGCCATACTGCCTAGTCTTCAGTAAGTATAATTTCATTTGATCGAATCCAGTAATAACGTCTTCAGTAGTTTCAAATCAGAAGTCTCTAGTCCAATAAATATGTCTTCAGTTATTTCCAATTCATATGAACAAATCTAGATATTGAGTCATCAGTATTATCAACATATGTGTCAAATCCAAAAAATAAGTCTTCAGTTGTTCCAATCCAATTCATGAAGTCAAATCCAGTAATAAAGTCTTGAGTATGTTCCAATAAAAACGTCAAATCCAATATTTAGCTCTTCAAAAAAGCTTACACCTCATCCAGACATTCCAAAAAGTCATTTGACCAACAAAATATAGGTACAATGCTTCAATAAAAATATATACAATTTTAAGCAAGTTTTAAATTTAGCATCATATTTACAGCATACACACAGTATTATGTACAAAATTAAACAAAGGTAAATAAGTAGACGACTCCTTCAACAAATCAGTTACTGAAAGCGGGATTCGATTAGAAGCTCCATAAATCTCAAGCAACTCATCCATCAGCACTAGGCGCTGAATGCCAAAGGATGAGCAACTAAACAGAATGTGATCTATAGACTGAACCTCTTGCTTTTGACAATGATCGCAATAAGGGGAAGAGACAAAGTTTTTACGATGGAGATGAAAATTTAAACGACAATGACCAATGCGCATACGAGTAATTATGGTGTAAAACCTACGATGCATGTAAGTTTTAAACTTACAAAACCAAGGCTTACTATTAACTTGGTTATCTAACAAAGCATACAAATGAGCCTTATTCTCAACTTCTGTAAAATGATACCAATGTCTTCCCCAAAGAACAGTCATACGCTGTTTTAGATTACTTATAATATCAGAATATGGCAAGGTCACAGCTAAGTCCCTGCTGTCGGGAACCAGGGACAAGTCAGATGCATTAGCAATAGTTCTAGCTAGGTAGTCGGCGTTTTCATTACCAGAAACTCCTTTATGAGACGGAACCCATACAAAATCTATTTTAATACCAATTAAAGATAGTTCTAACCATAATTCTTTAATGGAAAAAATTAGATAGCAAGTGCTAGCATTCATTTTGTTACTCGATAAACTTATTAATACACTCATACTATCGCTTACTATGACCCATTCTTTACTATATTGATTATGTTCTTTAACATGTTTCAAAGCAAATAAGATGGCAGTTGCTTCAGCGGTAAAGATACTTGCATTTTTATTGATATTAAACCCAATACCTTTATTAATTTCAGGTTGATAAATTGCAAAGGAAACAGCATTATTATTTTTGGCACCATCCGTATAAATAAATTTACAATTAGACCATTCTGACAACAATAAATAAGCCTCCTCTTTGGAAGTTAGCTTTGAATCTATTACAATTTTTATATCGGGATATTTACTCTTAAAAGAGCCTGTGTAACAGGGAAGAAGGTCATTATCAAGATGTATATTTAACTCCTGCAAAGAGTGAAAGAAAGAAGTAAAATCCTGAAGAACATACATGTGCCTTTGAAAAGGCGCTGATTGGAAATAAATCAAGTTGTGAAGAAGATCGTTCTTAGGCAAGCTGTATAACTTTAAAATAAATCTTTCTTTTAAATAACGAAATCTAATATGAATAGGAGGAAGATTCGATTCAATTTGCATAGCAGCGATAGGACTAGTTTTAAATGCACCCAGTATTGTCCGCATACATTTGTTTTGTATTTTATCTAATGAATTTACAATTTTATCATCTCCAGCAAAACATAGAAAACCATATTCAAAATGACTTCGAACTAGAGACTTATACAAGATTAACAAAATTTTGGGGTCTGCACCCCATGAAGTGGCGCACAGCGATTTTAACACATTGTATGCTTTGTTAGCTTTGGTTATAATACTGTCAGCATATTTTATCCAGGAAAGTTTTGAAGTAAATATAACACCTAAAAACTTTATAAGATCATATGAAATAGGCAGTGATATGTCATTGTACAAAACTGTGGGCAAACACATGCTTTTGCGACCAAAAATAAAAACTTTGGTTTTAGTCGAATTTACATCTAAGTTCAGATAAGCAAAGTATTTATGTAAGTTGATTAATGCCTCATTAATAGTCAAAGCTAATTGATTTAAATCAGATCCTGACACATAAACAACCAAATCATCTGCATACTGCAGATTTTTAACCTTTGTTCCTAGAATAAGATTTAGTCTCCTAATGTACAAAATAAAAATTAAAGGGGATAAGATACCTCCTTGACAAACCCCTAAAGAAGATAATCTTGGGCCATATAAGTGATTGTTAAATTTAACAAAAACCTTCCTGTTTGTTAAAAACATTTGTAAGAAATTTATTATTTTGCCAGGTAACCCTATCATTGACAGCTCTCTACATAAAACGGAAATATTGACACTGTTAAATGCACCTGCAATGTCAAAGAATACCGAAAGAAGATACTGATTATTATATATGCTGTTAAGTGCATCAAGTTGCAACTGACAAATACTCTCACGAGAAGACCGACCTTTACGAAAACCAAACTGATTGCAGGGTAACAGACCATTTTGTTCGACAAAAAATTCCAACCGTTGCTTTAGAAGCTGTTCAAAAACCTTTCCTACACAAGATGTGAGTGCTATAGGTCGATATGAGTCGGGTAACAATTTATCTTTATCAGGCTTTAAAATTGGGACCAAGCAATCTGTTTTCCAATCATCAGGAATTAAGTTTTCTTCCCACAGCTGATTTAATATGTTTAAAAAGGTCTTTAGATTTTGTGAACTTAAATTTTTCAGTAAAATATATGGTATTCCATCAAGACCAAAGGATGTATCTCTTCTTGAAAATAGGGCAGATTTAAGCTCTTGCAAAGAAAACGGTTCAGTAAGACACTTATCATTATCATTTTCTGTGTGAACATAATTTAAAGACTCATTAAGCACAAAATCAGGAGTGTATTTCTTAAGAAAATCTGATATCCAACTATTATTACTAGCGTGTTTTGAAATGAATGTTTTATTAAATTTCCGCATGTAATTCCATATTAATGTCAAAGGAGTGCACCGGTTAAATGAGTTACACAGATTTATCCAACTATTACGCCGTTCAGTCTTAAGAACAAGCTTTTTAAGAGCTCGAAGTCTTTTAAATTCTATATAATTCTCTTCACTAGGTTCACTTTTAAATTTTATATAAGCATGTTTTGAATTAAGTACAGCTTCTGAACACTTTTGATTCCACCAAGGCAGCCGGGGAAATTTCAAAGATTTTGGTGTACACGTATTAGAACTATTCAAAGACCTATGTCTAGGGATGGACTCTACAGCAGTAGATCGCAAAATATTACAAAACAGATTGAGCGCATCTATCGAAGACATATTTTCAAAATCAATATTAGCCAAACAAAAATCAACTGATTGCCTGTACATTTTCCAATTCACCTGTTTGTAATTTGGGTGAATGGGCAAATGTACATTATTACATATTGGGTTACTTTGTGAGCTATTTTCATTACCAACTATCATTTTTATCATTACAGGCAAATGATAACTGCTGCCAAGAGGACAATCCATAACAGACCAATCACATGAAAGTGCCAATGATGGAGAAACGAAAGTTAAATCCAGAGCATTAGGACGCCAAGAAGAAGAACCAGTTGTAGTAGTTTGACCATTATTTAAAAGAACCAAGTCATTGCCATCAATAATATCTAAGACATCTCTACCTCGAGGCAATGTATCAACACAGCCCCATGACATATGATGAGCATTTAGATCGCCTCCAAAAAGCATTGGCTGCGGAATAGATTTTATCAAAGCATCAAATTTACTTTTATTAAATGGGGGATCAGAATTTGATGGACTATAAAAACTTACTACACTCAACTGCTTGTTGTTTATAATTATTTGTACACAGATATTTTGTAGAGCATTGTCAAAATAAGTTTTAATATTAGAATATACTATATTGTTATGAATAAGTATTGCTACACCATTATGTTTATTACCACAGTCATTTCTAATGACATTGTATCCTTTAATTGAAAATTTTTGATGTTGTTTTAACCAGGTTTCAGAAATTATTGCTATGTGAATGTTATTTTCATATAAGAATCTAGTAAAGATTAGCCTATTGCTTATTATACTCTGAGCATTCCACTGCACTATGTTCAATATGTCCATAAAGAAAAAAATTAAGGTTGTTTCCTGAAAGTGTTTTTAAGTGTTTCTTTTATATTGTTAGAATTTATTGGCGTTTCTTTATCAGCACAAATTTTAACTATAGCTTCCACAAGTAGATTCATAAATCTGTCAGATTTGGTCAGATTACTTAGATGGGTGTCAATATATTTTGAGCCGAGCTGCGGAAATGCAACGTCACAAAACAAATCGGAATATTTAGCACTACGTGATTTTAACTTATTTTCCTCAATTTTCTGTTTTTTAATTGGACATGCAGCAGATATAGCCACGTGATCCCCACCACAGTTTGCGCATTGTGTTTTAACCTTATTACAATTTTTGAAATTATGAGGTTCAGCACAAATTGAACATACTTCATTATTTTTACAATACTTTGCTATATGACCAAATTTCATGCAACGAAGGCATTGCTTTACTGGAGGAATATAGATCCCTACTTCGTGCCTCCAATGGTCAAGTGTTACATATTCAGGCAACTGTACAGAGGCAAAAGTCACGGCAACCGTCTGAGTTGGAACCATTGAGACGATACCCAGCGTGTCTTTTACCCGCCGCATAAACCGTCTTACGCTTATCACCTTTTTACTGGAAGCTATTAATTGGAAAATCTTCTGGTTCGAATAATCAATCGGCACTGAAGTGAGAACACCCGTAACCTCGGTCTCAGATGCTGGGATTGAAGCATTCATGTGAATTTCATTTAATAATTTTTCATTTTTTAGGAAGACATTGGCGTGATTTGGGAGATCGAACATAATCCCAACTTTGTATGCATTAATTGTTCTTAGATGCATCACGCCCGACACGCAATGCTTTCGGATTGCATTGGACAAAGCAAGTCTATCTTTGTCAGAAAATTTGTGGCCATCCTCTCTGTGATTCAGAAAAACAATAAATTCTTTCTTAGCTGAATTTTCGTCGTACAACCTGTAATAACTTTTGGCCCTGAAAGGAGTATACTTCTCTTTGTCATCTTCTTTAGTCTTCTTTTTTGCAGGTATGCGCTCCGAGGGCGCACCTGTATCCGCATCAGAACTACTTTCAGATTGAAGATCTGGCTCCGGCTCCAAGCCCTCCAACCGAGAACGCTTTCCCGTACGCTTCCCCATGACTGGGGAAGCGCACCAAACCGATAACCAAATCAACTATGAATTTAAATTAAAATTAAGACTAAATATGTACAAATTAACACCTAAAATTAATTTACAATAAAATATTTTATCAAGCGCGCCTATCACTTTCAACGTTCCCGCCAAAAAAAACTTATTTACGACCAGTGCGACTGTTTTTGACTTTGACGTATTCACCAATTGTAGTAAAGTGTCTGTCAGAATAAAATGAAAAAAATTACGTTATTTTACATAACTTAAACAGTTTTCACGTTTCTTTATACGTTAATGTTTGCGTTACTGCTCCGAATTCACTTAAGAACCTTCAATGATTTTACTGTTATGGCAATGTTGGTGCACATGATTTACTATACTAAACTATTCTAAATAAAATGTCATTCCAATCTATGAGTAGTTTCAATACTTTCAATCGGTATCAAATTGTATCGAATATTGAATCGAATCGAGCTGTCAAATTTCAAATACAAATTTATGAAATAAATATTTTAAATTTTTATCAAATTTATGTAACAAACCTAATAAGGTAAAAGTTTATTATGATTAAATATGAAATCCTTACTGACACTGTTTGCATAAATCTTATTATCTCAGTTTAGTTTGATACCAATATTATGTAATAAAATGTTTTAGAGGTTATGATCTTGCGGCCTACTCAATAACACCGCACCGTGTACTGAAGGTTCCTTATAATGTCGCCAACGAGCAGCGAAACTAATACAACAAATGAAAAAAACTCCAGTGGCCAAAGTGACTTCGAAACAGAAAAGTGGTTTGTATGTATTTATTCTTATAATTCCTGCCGTTGAATATTGTAGAGATGTAGACTTACTTAGCTTACTTAAATTATGACTGCATAGTCTTAGCTACAATCAAATTGTTTGATCACATATTCCAATCTTAAATGCAACTGCAGTAGTTAAAAGCAAGCCCAGATATGATTGTATTTATATTCATTGAGAATATAATTTACTTTAAAAACAAAGTTTTAACCGACTTCAATTTAGTACTTCACCAAGCCACGAGAACATTTCCTATTTTTTTTTACAATTTACCACATGAACTGATTTCCGATAGCAACTATACTATAGAAAAAACCGAATCGCTGTATGTGGCCCGATAATATTTGAGGACTTCCGTCGATTCCCCAAAGTCATCACCAATGGCACTTCATGGGTGCGTCCCACGAGATATAACAACAGTATATTCATTCATTATATTTAAGATTCAAAATCTTGTCGGTGGAGCAATTTCCATTCCTCTCTGTTCTCAGCTATTGTTTTGACCTCTTGATACGACCGCTTGATATAATTTCATATTAATAACGTTCACAAGATATAATGAATGTTAGCTATAACAACAATAACAATACTTTTATAAGGAATAGAATAGAATAGAATAGAATAGAATAATTTATTGAAAAAAAACCTTATTGCTAACGTTACATTGTGCTTGCACTGTTACATGTTAGGGGAATTAATTAAATGCGCCTGAACTAGGATTATCCTGTATCTCAGGCAAAGAGATATTATACTAATTTGAAGACAATTTTACAAATTAAAATCATACACATCAAAGACATTAATAACGAATTATCTTACAACATAAATAATGTGTGCATATTAATCTAAGAATAGTTATTTCATCATACTTTTCATTTAAGTACGGAATTGCAGTGTCAGCGTCGACAATAACTGCAGACTAGGTCATCGAGTTTATTTCATTTTTAGTGGACTTTTACCTTGGTGCATAATAATATAATAGCAAACATTGCAGTTTGATAGATTTACGGTCTAACCATAAAGCAAACAAACAGAATAAAAAATGACGAGTTGGTAATACAAGTATTGATGAAAGATCTATATAACATTTTATCAGCTTATTTGGGTAACCTACAAAATAATAACTAAATCATCGTAATTAAAAATCAAAAAGAAAACAAATTGTCTGATATGTACTTAGGCCCCTTCATAATCAATAGAATTTATATATCTTCGTTCGGCCATTTTCCTGGCAGGGCATTCAGTGTCTCCTGTTTTATGATTGTTGGGCTTATTAAACAGTTTGCATGTTGCGCATTTGGGAGCATCTGCCTTGTTTGGGCACTCCTTGTCCGAGTGCCCTATGTTGCAACAATGTCCGCAAGTGTGTTCTGGCTGCTTACATGTCTTGGCGGCGTGGCCAAACTGCTGGCATTTGAAACATCTAGTGACAATCGTGAAGTCTCTCACAGGGCATGATGACCAGTTGATGAAAACTCGGTTCTGGGATATGAGCGCTCTGCGTACAAGGGCTGGAACTTCTATGACGTAGTTACACGTCTCGGCATCTTTTCTTCCCGACTTATGGCTTAATTTAATGCTGGCTAAGATTTTGTCCCGTGCTAAGTCCGGAATCTTGTCGGCTAGGTTTTGTTCGTATAAGCAACTATAAACTTCTTGTTCCCGCAGAGCTGACGGCACGCCGACTATTACAATCCTGGGCCTGCGCTTGTAGGGCTCATCGACGGTGATGTTCGCGGAAGTATTTTTAAATGTCTGTTTCAATTTTTCAATGTCGTCCTTAGAATCAGTGCTAATGATGACACCGCCATTTTTAACTTTACGTAGCGCTCTCACGTGCAATTTCATTTGCTCAGGATTAATCATTTTTTGTATGAAGGTTTTCGTATCCTCGCTTGATTTTGATTGATCTTTAGGGTAAATTGCTACTGAGCTCAAGTTGCTAGGGCGGATTTGAGTTTTACTGTTAGTTTTCACCATATCGGCAAAGGAAAGTGTATCTGTTGTAGGCCTGTTAGAGTTATCGATACTATCCTGTAGGGCTCGGAGACGATCTGATAGGTCTTGTTTTTCTTTGAGGTCTACTAGAATGCATTGGTTAACAGTTGCTTTCTGTTTGAGCGATTGGTAATGAACTGCCAAGTTTGCGGTACCGTGAGATACACTACGGCAAAGGTTATGGATCCTTAGTTTTTGTTCCGAGTTCAATTTACCTTCCGTCGAGATGCTGCAAATTTCGTTAAGGCACTGCTCTATGTTGCTCATCCAGTTCTGAATCTCTGGCGTTGATGCCGCGTCTAGGTTTGTCTGGTCTCTCGAGCTCGGCGGTTGGGCGTTGTCCTTCGCGTTGGTGGGAGGCACAGGTGTTGATGGAGGGCTACGGTGCATTTTAGAACTTTTAGTAAATGGGCTATTGTCACCCATTACTGTATTAGGTTGATATACCACTATAAAGTCATAATCACTCGCCGGTCTAACGGAATAACGGTCAATAGCCATAATAATCATATTATATAACGTTTTTTTCTATAACACTCAAATTGAATAATTTCATTTCGTATAACGATCATAACATATAATATATTTTCGTATAACATACATAACGTATAACGATCATAACGCATAGTATATTTTCATATGAGGATTACAATACAGAAAATTAGGTTACGGCTGTAAGTAAAAGGGGGGCTCGGGGGGCGAAGCCCCCCGCAGTTAAAAACAACAAGTACTCTTACCAATGGTATTACTTGTAGGTTAGGTTAGGGTTGCCTTGTGTCCCTTAGAGCGGAAATAGACACCGCGAAGCGGGGTGGCGTCGACACGCTGGTGTTTAGGTAAGGTTAGGTTAAAATAATTGGCGTGTTTGATATAAAAATAAATTTAATTTCAATCTTAAAAACGTTTAATGTATTTTTATTCAAATTCATATATATTCCTTCATACGGCATTGCTATTAAAATAACTGAAGACGATTATAATATACGAGCAATATACTTTTAGATGTTAGATAAATTGAATAATATATGTTATAAACCTTAGGTGTTATGAATATTATACGCTTTAATCGATATATCAATTGATATTATGTCTAAAGTACGTTATACTTTACGAAATTATATATTTTGTCATTATACCTTTCGTTCGTTATGTGCAATGAACGTTATACTAAACAAACTTATACACAGCGAGGGTATATATTATGACCGTTATATGATTAGTTGTTATACCTCGTATTACTTACCCGCACTTCATTAGTTCCTATTTCAATGGAATCTTATCAGAACCTGTGACATACTTTTGCACTTTTAAGTACATAATTGAGGAGTTTGATAAGTCATCTGTGGTCTTCATCATCAATTCCTCACCACCAAATTTAGGATTCCGGATGTTAATACACGAGTTATGACAGAAAATACCAAAATCACTACACGCGTGCCTAATAAAATTGAGGAGTCCCCTCAATTCCTCATGGATCCCATCATCTAACTGAATTTTGAAAAAAATGGGACCCACCTGGAAGTATATAAATACGAACAAAAAAAATAATTTTCGAATCGGTTCATCAATGACGGAGTTCTGAGGTTGTTACTACATTGAAAATAATAATAATTATAAAAAAAAATACAGCCGAAATGAGAACCTCCTCCTTTCTTTTTTTGAAGTTGGTTAATAAATACAATCATATCTGGGCAACCTTTTTCTATTATAAACAATTTTTCTCAGGTATGAGTTACCTGATAGAATTATAGATGAAAACTTTTCTCATTGAAAGTACTGAAAATGCTGTGCCTAAACACATTGTCTGTTACCAAAATTGGGGTATTAGGGTATCCAACTGGATACAAGACAGCTGGTTTAGCCTAGTTGGTAGCAATCTGGCCTTTAAAGCAAAATCAAACAAAAATTGGAACCAAGGTCCATCACCTTGGTTTGATCTAATCCCATATTTATATTTCCGAGCCTTGATTGTATTTCAAACAATTATATCATCTAAATACCCATAACACAAGCTTTATAAAGCTTATTAAAAATATACATAGTTTGATTATCATAAGATTGTCTATGAATATTATTTACTACAGCAAGCATGGATCTAGCTTCTAAACTGCCATTAATTTATTCCATCTGTTCCAAACCTGGGGGTTAAAAATCCTGTGGAGACAAAACATTGTCTATGAGGGGTAAAAGAGTTGCTGTCTCAAATTGATGTATAATAGGGGTAAACTATATTGAACAGGTACCCACTTATTTAATCTCATTTTCTAGATAAGGGACTGTGAAATCTACAAGGATGAATACAAAGAGTGCACAAGCTTCCGTGGGCGCTTTCACCAGTACTTCATATACGGAGAGACATTGAATTGTAACCAGTGGAAGAAAGACTATGACAACTGCTGCAAGTGGGAATCGGACAGAGATGAGAAAGCAGCAGTAAGTAATTTTACTTATTTACTGGTAACTAGAAAAGTAATCATCATCATCTTTGTATTGCTTTGCTCTGGTTATCAGCACAGCAAAATATAACCTAGCTGCTTTTTTCGTGGCACAAAGCTGAGTTGTGACCATTTTAGCAAGTTATGTTAGCATGCTAAAAGCAGTTGTAACAGGACAGTATACCCGTAACCAAAGGGGCTGTCTTGGAGAAAAAAAAGTTGTAATTAAATTATATGAATGAACAAATATTCCAATCTTTCCGTTGCCAGCACACGGCCATGTCCTATTCTCTAACTTTCAATCATATCCCACCAAGTGAGTGAGACTGCAGTCCATAGTTTGGAGAATGACGACAATTTTCTTTGCTTTGAGTTATGAACCTAGTCACTATGATTCTATATCACTCGAATTTTACAGAAGACCACTGATAAATATTCTGTAAACAATTTGAAATTCTGTGTTTTGTGCCATGAATTCATCATATTGTTAATTTATTGTTCCGCCCACCTCTGAATGATGAATGTAATAATTAAAGTGATAAATGACATACACTAACATTAATTAAATCATAGTCAATTTGATGATTACATTAATTTATAGGTAAACTAGCTTCTGCCCGCGACTCCGTCCGCGTGGAACTCGTTTATATCGCAGCTCCATACAAACTTTTAGCCCCATTTCACCCCCGTAGGGGATGATTTCGGGGATAAAAACTATCCTATGTCACTCTCCATCCCTTCAACTTTCTCCACTTAAAAAATCACGTCAATTTGTCGCACCGTTTTGCCGTGAAAGACGGACAAACAAACACACATATACACTTTCCCATTTATAATATTAGTATGGATATTCTTTATTTTAGAACACACTCATAGAAAGTGAAAAGTCGCGTCGTATGGAAAGACTAAAAGCCCACTACAGAAATGACATTTGGAAGAAACGTGAGGGCCCGCCGGCGGACTGGGCCAAACCTCTACCCGAGTGGATGCAGAAGAGGCAGGAGAACACATTCCTAGACCACAAAGCCAAGGAATACAGAGAAGGAACGTTGGGTGAGAAGCCTGGAGAATGGGGGTGTACTATCATGTGATAAATGTACAAACTAGTATTAATATTTATGAAATATATGTAGGTGTTTGAGTTTACAGACTGGTTTTCATTTATCACTCTCATGTACGCACTGTACACAATGTCATCCTTATTTCTATAATAATAATTTAGGGTGGTATTCTACTTATCCAATGTGCATTGCGTCTCATTCACTCTTTAAGCACAATGTGAGACAAAAATACACATTGGACAAAGATCATGGACATGTGAAATACTATCCTAAACATACTCCACACTAGGACATAACTGATATATAATATTGTGTAATGTAATTTTGACACCTAAGAAAAAAGTCATTGTTGCCATCAATTTACCGATTTCAATTGTCAACCTAGAAGGTGTTAAAAGCAGCATGTGTCACTTGGTAGCCAAATCATTTTCCTCTTGGGCGTAAACACTTGAATCCCTCGTTCCAGCAGCCGGCAAATAACTTGCAAATTGTACGTGCGAGCTGTGCCCCCCCCCCCCCCCCCCCCCCACTTCGTCCCGCGTTGCGCAAGTTATTTGCCGGCTACTGTACGCTCAAGATTTTACTTTAGAATCCCTAACTAACTCAGGATTATCTTGTTAAACTTTTCGCTTCACTCAGGATTCAATACACCGTCCTCGCCGTAAATATGTCATTTGGCTCTCTTGAGACACAATTTACTATTTAATGATATTTAATAACTACTAGATCGACACTACAAAGTCTCATGTAAATTTAATGTTTTGTCAAGGAATGAATGAAACGCAAGTCTTGGAACAACCAAGACAAATTCCCTTGTATTGCAAGACTTGTATTATTCTTTTGAATAGTATGAAATACACCTGACTTATAAAAAAATCAACAACATGACTTGTGACAAAAAATCAACATGAATGGCATCCTTGTTAGCATTATTGTTATAATAAGACAGTTACCAACTGACATCGTAGCCTATGGATGTTGTGACTCCAGAATCACAAGCGCGTGACCGAACGGTCTTTATTGATTTGCGGATTTTTACCAAGTAAATGTGAAACAAGCATGGAGTAGCAAAAATTTCCAATTTATACAATTTGAACCCGCTTATCGATATCAGTAAAATTTCATAACGAAATACCGTCATCGAAAATCAATAGCATTTAGCTTGACCCAGCAACGGTTTATCTTCCCGATAAGACGTTCATTTATAATTGTTCACAAATAAGATAATGCTTGAGCTATCATGTATGCTCGTAAACAAGTATTTTGATACGGGCGTGTGTGGAAGAAGCACTGATGAGTCGTCTGTTGTCTCGGGGAGTGCTCTCGCTTCGCCTCATCTCCACACCCATGGCTCGCAGCGCCAGCTACCTCATCGAGGACCCGAAGTATTCCTTCTTGAAGGATCTGGGGTTGGAGAAGAATAATGTGGGCGTGTTCAATGGAAAATGGCAGGCTAACGGCCAGGTTAGTAACTATTGTTAACAATAAAATGTAGCTTCGCGTATACAAAAATATGCGAAATTAATATCTTTTATGGCTAGGAAAGTGTCCAGTTTTTTGTCACTTTGGTAACGTGTACCGTGTACTTTATACATTTCAATCATAAATAATGTTTTCGTTATATGGTAAGATGACTTATTGATACCTGTAAATATTTCTCTCGGGTAAATTTATAATAGGTTGCATATGATTTTTTATTCACTGGATAGACGTTATTCAAATATTGTATCCTTTACAGAAAGTTTTTATTTATTCTTAAACAATTATGTAATGGTTATAATTAGAAGTTAGATAGCGGACGGTATCGAACGCTATTAGCGGAGAACCTATTGTTCTCGTTCGTTAGCACTGATAACGTGATAAGACGTCTGTCCACAACTCCACACTGCTACAGTAAGATTACTGTTAGTTAACCACTGAAAGATAGTTTGCCTTCATTTAATTTTCAACTTTAATGTCATACAAATTAAGTAGTTATTTCTAAATCGGTAGACGTGGCTAACAGTATTCTGAAAATTGCTTTATTTGTATGACATTAAAGTTGAACATTAAATGAAGGCAAACTATCTGTCAGTGGTTAACTAACAGTAGGTAATTACTGTATCTTTGCGAATGTATGGCATTTATCTTTAGTAAACAAGTCTGCACTCCCTCATAAATAATGCTAGTAACTTAATGGTATAATTTTAAACATTCATCTAGTAAAATATGGTCCTTCAAGCCGAACAAATCTGTCATGAAAAAGCTCAGTCATATTTATTTTGTGATATATCTCGAGAATCTTAACTGAGACTTTGATATAACTAAACCAAAATGATTGACATTGCACCTAACAGTTATAAAGTTATAACATCCCTGAGTACTTTGTTGAATCTTGTACAAGTTTGGACTTTCGGAAAGTCAGCCAGCCAACCTGCAGTAGGTGGAAACGGATGACAAAATGTGGGAAGTCTAGGCTAATGGTCTGCCTCAGGCAATGGAAGCCTCATTTAATAATGCCTTCCGGCCTCAGATAACGCGTTACGTTACGTTTATTTTGCTCCAGCTCTCAACCTCCACCCCAAATCTTGCAGGTAATCCAATCATACAGCCCAGCCAACGGCAAAATCATAGCCGAGGTGCAAGCGGCCAGCCCCAGCGACTACGAATCGTGCGCGGCGGCGGCGAACGAAGCATGGCGCGAGTGGGCGGAGCTCCCGGCGCCGGCGAGAGGGGAGGTGGTCCGTCAGATCGGAGACGCGCTGCGGGAGAAGTTGCAGCCGCTGGGACAGCTGGTGTCGCTTGAAATGGGTGAGACAGCGGATTCTAACCTCTAACGGCCTAGCGAGAGTCGATGGAGTTGCCGGCGCTCGCGCGTAGAGAGATAAATAGGGCGATAATGCAAAACTGACAAAGATAAAAAGAATCTAAATTATTTAGTATGATGCAGTAACGCTGCTAACGAAATTATAAATTGAAATTAAGGTCAAGGGGGGCAAATGTATTTATAGGGTAAATGCGTCTTTTGAAGATATCTCCGAAAATGAACATTTTAGAACTATTACAATCGTCTAAATTGAAAGTTTGGTAACCATACTTTGAACACCGAGGGTTAATTGTAATAGTTCTAAAATGTTGCGTTTCGAGGATATCGTCAAAAGACGCCTTTACCCCATAGACGCATTTGCCCCCGTTTGACATAAAGGAAAAATTTAAAAATTTAATGCACCGAGCCGGATTCGAATTAACCGGCGACCACAGGCATTCATGGCCCTTCGCTACACTATTTACAATACTACGCTATTTTTCCTTTAATTTAATTTTTTTGTGAGGCCTGTAAGAAGGATCTGATTGAAAGATTTAGTGGCCGAGACAGATTGTTCCGATAGCTCAGTTGGTTAGTAGCGACGGGCCATGAATGCCTGTGGTCGCCGGTTCGAATCCGGCTCGGAGCATTAATTTTTTCAATGATTCCTATTTAAATTTATACCTAATAACAAGAATTTACCATCTCTACCACATGGTTCCCAAAAGTACACTGCACCCAGTGCACTTGCAATGATTTCACACAACATGGTATAAAATGAAACATAGGTATACGAACATGGCAAATTAAATAGAAGCTTATGTAATAAACCGGCGCCACTGATAAAAAAGGCCACTCGTACAGCCACCTATTTTGCAGACAATGTAAATTACACCGGTCCTCCAGGCAAAATCCTCCCCGAAGCCATCGGTGAAGTGGTCGAGTACATCCACGTGTGCGACCTGGCCCTGGGGCTGTCTATACTCACACTTATAACTGTGTGAGTATAGACAACGATAGGGTGTGAGCGAGATAGCATGCGAGCGGACGCCATTTTCAGATCCATTCTTTATCTGTGCGCGTTATAGGTAATAAACCGGCACCACTGATAAAAAAGGCCACTCGTCAGACAGCCTATTTTGCAGACGGTATAAATTATCGGTTCTCCAGGTAAAATCCTCCCCGAAGCCATCGGTGAAGTGGTCGAGTACATCCACGTGTGCGACCTGGCTCTAGGGCTGTCGCGGTCGTTGCCCGGCACCATCTTCCCCTCGGAGCGCCCGGGGCACGTGCTGATCGAGAAGTGGAACCCACTGGGCACCATCGGCATCATCACCGCCTTCAACTTCCCTGTTGCCGTGTTCGGGTGGAACAGCGCTATTGCCATGGTATGTACAGTTACATAGAATCTACGTTAAATGAGCTATCTAATACGAAAAGAATCATACCCCCAAGTAACGGTCATAAGGACCCTTTAGGCATGGAACGCCACATATATTCTTAATACCTTAAGAAAATAGAAGTGCAACTGGTTCCCCGGCGGAATCACCTTTCCCTCGGAGTTCCAGTTCAGTTCCAGAGGGCAAGTTCTCATCGAAAAGTGGAACCCATTCCGCAACCTATGCTTGAGGTTTTAACACTCACTATTCGGAGCATTCCTCTCAGATAGCTATATTATCTAGTTCTAGTCTCATTTCCATCGAGTAGTGGTTCTACTGTCTACTTTTCGCATGTATAAAGGTACCTAACTAACTGAGTATATCATTATCAATTGTTTATCGTTATTAGTAATCTTCAACTAGCTTATTACCAATCTTATAGGATTCGCCCTTGAAAAATTAAACCGCTTTATCGCTAGGCAGTCACAGTTGGGAGGCAATAATCTTTCACTAAAACATGCAATACTAGCTACTGCCCGCGCCTCCGTCCGCGTGGAACTCGTTTACTTATATCGTAGCTCCATACAAAGTTACGCCCCCCATTTCACTCCTTTAGGGGGTGATTTCCGGGATAAAAACTATCCTATGTCCTACCCCGGGACTCAAACTAAGTATCTATAAACGAAATTTCATCTAAATCGATTCACCGTTTGTCGTACGTTAATAATTAAACTAAATAAATCAAAGATCCTTTCCTTAGGTTTGTGGCGACACCAGCGTATGGAAGCCCTCAGACACGACCCCACTGATAGCCGTGGCGGTGACCAAGATCGTTGAGAGCGTACTCGTGAAGAACAACATTCCTGGCGCCGTGGCCTCGCTGTGTGTCGGAGGCAAAGACGTGGGTCAACAGCTAGTCAAGGACCCGAGAATGAAGCTGGTCTCCTTCACTGGCAGCACTGCTGTTGGACAACAGGTATGTCTTTAGTTACTAACAAGTTACTCACTAAAAAGGCAACATTAGTAGCAACCGATAAGATCGTGGAGAGCGTACTGGTGAAATACCCGAAGATGAAGCTAGTCTCTCACTTTTTCACCACAGATACCTATGCGATATTTGCTTACTTCCCTGAGGTGGTCGCTCTGTGGTCAGGGTCAAGATTATCACAAGGAACCGGGGGTGAAGCTGAGGTAATTCGGCGATAACAAGTGCGCTGTTTACGAACTTTGATTTGCACGGTTCCTCCCTTCACTGGGAAGTTGTAGATCAGCTCCAAACTTGAGAGCAGACTTATAGCAAAGAAAGTATTCTTGATTTTGTGTCCTCCATTCAAACTCTTTTCTTCTGAGGTTTTAGGGCTGGAAAGATTTGAAGCTAGGATTTGCGCCAAGCCTATAAGGTGGCGTGCTCTGTTGTCACACCAAGATGAATTTTGGGTCTTCATGCCAGTCCAGTTATTTGAGACAATAATCTATTTTAGTGTTTCCTTTTATACAACGACGGTGGCAAACAAGCGTACGGCCCGTCTGATGGTAAGCAGACACCGCAACCTATACATCTATAGGTGCAACTCCAAAGGCTGTGTTGACAGCTGAAGGAACAAAATTCCCTCGCTCTCAACACAACGCGTCCTCGGGATCTCTGGCAACCTTGCTCACCTCCAGGAACACAACACTACTACAGAGCAAGTAGTAGTGTAATTATGGCTGTGGTCTTCTGCAAGGCGGTACTTCCCCAGTTGGGCTGCTCCACATTCGAGCGGGATGACATTGCGCTTTGCCCTACCTCACCATAAAGAATAAACTATTTCCTTCTTGTGTCCAGGTGGGAGTGGAAGTGCAGAGGCGCTTCGGCCGGCACCTGCTAGAGCTGGGCGGCAACAACGCTATCATCGTCAACCAGGACGCGAACTTGGACTTGCTGTTGCAGGCGGCGTTGTTCGCGTGCGCGGGCACGGCGGGCCAGCGCTGCACCACCACCCGCCGCCTGCTGCTGCATAAGAAGGTATACACAATAATTTATTTTAAAAACAAAGTTTTAACTGACTTCAATTTAGTACTCCGCCAAGCTACGAGAACAATTTTACTTTTCTTTTCCAATTTAGAACTGATTTCAGAGAGTAAATGCGTTGATTATTAGAGAGAAAAACCCAATCGCTGTATGTGGACCGATCATATTTGAGGACTTCCGTCGATCCCACAAGGATCATCTTTGGCACTTCATTAGTCACTTATCATAATCTGTGACGTACTTTTAAGTACATAATTGAGGAATTCCCTGTCATCTGTGGTCTTCATCATCAACTCCACTCCACCAAATTTATGATTTCCGTGTGTAAATACACGAGTTATAATAGAAAATAACAAAATCATTACACGCGTGCCTAATATAATTGAGGAGTTCCATCAATTCCTCATGGATCCCATCAACCAACTGAGTTTTATGAAAATATGGGACCCACCTGGAAGCATCATACTTTACACACAAAAAAAAATTACGAATCGGCTCATCAATAACGGAGTTCTGAGGTACACACGGTAACAAACATTTTAAAAAATATATAAATAGAAAAAACTACCGAATTGAGAACCTCCTCCTTTTTTTGAAGTCGATTAATGACGACACGTCTGACCAGGCGGACTAGCACAACTGACGTGACTGAAAGAAAATCCCTGTTCTAATTTGCAAAGTGGGGGTGAGACAGGATTCGCTGAGTCGCGCGACGCGACTTGGGAAAAAGTGGCAGGAACTGGGGGAGAGTGATGGGAACTGGGAATCCCCGTGAGACTGATGGGAACTGGGGACTGGTGGAAGTGCTGAAACGTTTCAATTGCTACCTTCTGGAGCTGGACGGCAACAACGCCATCATCGTCAACGAGGGCGCCAACTTGGTCCTGTTCCATGCATAAATGTGCCTCTAAATCAATTTGAATGTGCTGTTCAAGGCAATAGAGATATTTGAATGAATATTCGTGATCTTACCTTGTTCATGTCGTGTTCAGGGATTATTTGAAGGAGTTACGGTAGCCTAGTTCAGGCATGCGGCTGTCAAGCAGCGGTCGTGGGTTCGAATCCCGGCGCACCAATGAGTTTTTCGGAACTATGTACGTAATATTTACGTTTAGCTTTTCGGTGAAGGAAAACATCGTGAGGAAACCCGTCTTATCCCAATACGGTCTAGTTTTCCCTCTGGGTTGGATGGTCAGATGGCAGTCGCTTTCGTAAAACTAGTGCCTATGCCAAATCTTGGAATTAGGTTTCAAAGCTGACCCCGGGCTCCTTTCGTGGCACCGGGAATAACGCTAGGAGGATGATGATGTTGTTGTTCTGGGATTATTTGAACTGTTTTATTTTTATTTAATAGGTGTACAGTGAAGTCGTATCCCGTCTGAAGAAAGCCTTCGCAGGCGTAGTGAGCAAGATCGGCGACCCTCTTCTGTCTGAAACCCTTATAGGGCCACTGCACACACCCGCAGCCGTGGAGGCCTACAAGAAGACCGTCGCTGAGATCGTCAAGGCAGGCGGCAAGATCGAGTTCGGGGGAAAGGTAAATTAGACTATCCAGTTGAGACAAGCTGCATTATTATTTACAGACCAATGCATATCATCTTCGCATATTTAAGGTCTATTACGAGGTGCGGTAAAAAAGCGCGACTTGGGCTCAGCTACTTTAACTTGAAAACCTTGTTTACACATCGAGTCGAATATCGCATTCGAGATGCGGGCATCCTATACTTAGAGTGACACTCGTATTAAACCTGATTACGATACACTGTATCATGTAAACAGGCCCTATTGGCTAGATTAAACGGCCGTATTCATAAACTTTCTACAAGCCTATTTTAACTAAAATGGCGTTAAAACTCATTTGTCTTTATATGTCACTTTGTCTTTGAGTCAGAAAGGGACAGAGCACATTTTATTTAGCAGAGGCATTTTAAGTTTAATGAATAAGGGTGTAAGGAATGAGATGCAGATTGGAATGATATGGAGAATGGATTGAGACATAGCTTAGCTGATCTCTGTATCAAGGTATTGTCGTGGCAAAGCGCAAAACATTAACATTGGATAAACTCGTTTAAGTCATTACTAAAACCGTGATTGTGTACGCTAAGTCATCATCATCATCATTTATTTAAGAGCTTGTCTCTTGTCGGTGGAGTAATCCATTACTCCTTTTTTGAGGAAGCATAGTGTGGTGGTTTCCCCCTTGCCTTCCACACCGCAGTACACGAACCGAGGTTCACCCGCTCCGTGATGTCCAAACACGAGCCCTTCCAGATTCCTATCTTCGCTCTCCAGTCGGTACTAGTGCTACTGCGGCCTGACATTAGAGGATTGCTTATTTAATGGCGGCAACTACTCGCCATGTCACAGAATCGTCGTCGGATATTGTAGCTTTTTATAGAGTAGCCCCTCCTACAAGCCTACCCACTACATCCTGATAACCCTGCCGCTGTGTGGTCGGGGACTGCTTATTCAGTATATTCGCAGCTAACCATCATATCTGATGGCCATTCCACTATCCGCCGCCTGTGGACCCCGGTAGTAGCCTTCAGCTCAGCCCTATCAGTACGCTAAGTAGTATACTAAAATGATCACCAACAGTATTCCAACCTTGTACTAATCCATCAATACACAGGTGATGGAACGCGAAGGCTACTTCGTCGAACCGACGATTGTGACCGGTCTGCCCCATGACCACCCGCTGGTGCACACCGAGTGCTTCGCGCCCATCGTCTACTGCCTCGAGATCCCGGACCTGGCGGCCGGCATCGCGTACAACAACGAGGTGGAACAGGGGCTCTCCTCCAGCCTCTTCACTGAGAGCCTGGCCGATATCTTCAAGGTATGTCACATGATTAAGGGTACTAGAGCCACGATAGCGACCGGGCTGCCTCGACCACCCGCTGCTGGACACCGAATGCTTCGCGCCCATCGTCTACTGCCTCGAGATCCCGGGATATTTTTACATGTCACACTATATTTTATACCTTACCAATGGATCAACTACGTGAAGACTGGTGATTGCCGCGCTACTGTATTGCATCGGGGATGTCCGCGAGGCGCTATTAGGCCTGCCACACACACACTGGCGTGGCCTGCGGTGGCGGACAATAGTAAATTTGTTAGCGGCGGACAAGTCCGCCGCAGCCAGGCCGCGCTATTGTGTGCCAGGCCTTATGCGTAAACGAGTCGCGTCCCTGATGCGACGTGTTCGAGGCAGCTCCAACGGCCTCTTGAGCGCAGGGGACCGATTTTTGACTTTCGAGCGCTCGAAAATCAAACAAAAGTAAATACGTTTTTAGTGTCAAAATGGCAAGTACGTACTTTCTACCAATAGAATTGAATACGAGTGGTCAATACCACTCGTATTCAAGTATTAGTCAAAAATCGGTCCCCAGTTGCAGAAACGTTTGACAGCCCAATTTTCTGCCACTGATTAAGAGGAATGCCTACCTGCGATTTTCCCATACAAACGCTCTCGAATGTTTCCTCTCTGGTTTTTGAACATAGAGCAGTAACATACAGCAATGAATCTTTCAAATAAGATCAATATCATCAATATCTATGCCGCTATGTTTTGCTTTTTTGGATATTTTTATTTTAAAGAAACTTACAGCGCCTTATAATCGCAAAAACGGCTTAATTGAATTGGGTGCCAAAAAAGGCGCAGTACACAATTATGACAACAAATATCAAAAAAAAACAAAACATAGCGGCGTAGATTATTTCTTCCTCCTGCAGTTCCCAAAAATTTTATAATGATTGGTTGCGTTTTGGAGGAGGAAACAGTCTAGAGCGAAACCTCGATTTTTGAGTTTTTTGCGTGAGATTTTTAGTCCGAGCTGCAGTTGTCCTTATCGCACGAATTGGAGCTCCCGTCCACAGCAGTGCATAAGAAACATTGCGTCAAAAATTCGAGATTTGAAAAGTTGCTCAGCTAGGCATTGCTCTTATTTAAGTATTTATATATGTAAATTTGAGTGTTTAATTACCATTTGCGTTCCCAGTGGATCGGGCCGCTGGGCTCGGACTGCGGCATCGTGAACGTGAACATCCCGACCAACGGCGCCGAGGTGGGGGGCGCGTTCGGCGGCGAGAAGGCCACGGGCGGCGGCCGCGAGTGCGGCTCCGACGCCTGGAAAAACTACATGCGCCGGTCCACTGTCACCATCAACTATTCCGGCGCCATCAAGCTAGCGCAGAACATCAAGTTCGGAGACGAATAGATTGTTTTACAAAATCGATTGCGCTCGAATTTTTTTCTATATGATAGACTATTCGAGCGCAGAACATCAAGTACGGAAACGAATAGATTCTCTAAAATCAATTACGCTTGACTGTACTAATATAAGTTGTAATGTTAAGACTGACCACTATTTTAAATAATAAAGTGATTATAAGTATGTTTTTTCTTATTTACCTGATATTTGCCTGACAAAATTTGATTTCTTTTTGCGGCTAGGCCGCGGGTGCGGCCCCAACAGCTTGCGCTAGTTTTCAGTCACTTATCAACTATTCGGGCGCTATTCATCTTGTGCAGAACATTAGTTTTGTACACAAATTAAGGCGTAACTACATGCTTCGCTCCACTTTCAAAAACCCTGGGCTATTTATATTAATGATGTAATAAATCAAAAAAGTATTGTAGCTATACAGTGTGTATGTTTAATATTACCTCAAATTGTAACCAGATTGGGGTTAAGGCTAAGAACCGATATTGCATTTTGTTTTTCTTAAACACCATCTTTATTTTTTCCATATATAATAATTCAGCACGCAATGGATCACTACTTTGTCTTACTGACGTGACATCAGAATAAATTGTCACATGTCACCCGATTCTTCCATGTGTCATCATGTCACAGTGTACGCAATACATTACCGCTCGATAAATTTTCAATAATTAATTACGCTTTTAGTACCGTACGTAGTACGTACGCGTAGTTAAAACTAACTTATTGTTTCTTGCAATATAGGTTCATAGCCCCAACACCAACAACCTCTGGTTACAATTTGAGGTAATATTAAGCCGGTGATCCATAGGCGAGCCGGCGAGCTAACGGTATCGGTAAAAACCGTTGAACCATGCATTGGCTCGTCGACTCGCGTTGGTGATCCATTAGAGTACTAAACAGTCTACTCTCATCGTTGGCGCAGTCATATCGTGTTCCCAGACGGAGTTACTTCGTTATATCGGTCTACTGTTACATGAGGAGGATGAACATAAAAGTAAGAAAAAAAGACGCCATAAAGTTTGAGTGAAAAAATGGCTGCAAGAAAGACAACGCTTGTCCAATTTAAACTTGCTGGCAGAGCTGATTGGTGAACCAAACCACTACCGAAATTATTTGAGGATGTCCGAGGAAGTGTTTATGGAGCTGCTCGGTAGTGTACATCTAAAAGTTTATTGTATGCGGACGTTTTCAAAACTTTATTTTTGTTGTCCCTGCTGGTGAACTTCCATAGGCAATAGTGTCCCTTTAAACATTGTATGAATTCTAATATAAAGTCGTGACGAAACGAGCGTATACCTACCCATTTGGCCTAGTAAATGTTGCGAATTTCGCAGCGCAGCACGTCCGTTCGCCACCAAGATAGCAATAAAAAATTAAAAATTTTAGAAAATAAAAAAACCCGACTGTAAAAAAGCTATCTTTAGAAAAAACAAAACTGAAAAGAAAAAAGGAAGTTCAGTAGTCGAGAACATTGAATCAGTTTCATGATTAACATTTCGTATGTCAATTTGGACCTTGAAGTTTAAAAATAATGTCCAAATCGCTTGTGACGGATCCGGAACGAGGCATACGAATCGCTATGACACAGATAAAACAAACTATACATTCTTATACGAAACAGCAACTTCAACAGTCGGGACCCATTAAAAGTCTAGGCTACGGCACTAATGGGTCCCGACATACGAAATGTTAATCATGAAACTGATTCAATGTTCTCGACTACTGAACTTGCTTTTTTCTTTTCAGTTTTTTTTTTCTAAAGATAGCTTTTTTACAGTCGGGTTTTTTTATTTTCTAAAATTTTTAATTTTTAATTTAACACTTTTTAGTTAGTATTATTATATAAGTTCTTACAACCAATAAATACAAACTCACACCGCACCTAGATAACTATGTAGGTATTCAAACACCCACTAGCAAAGTAGATGCAGGATTTCAATACTTACCTATTAATAATCATATGGTATTAGGTAAGTATTTATAAGAAATCTCGCCAAATATTACATTAAAAAAAACTGCAGAGGTACCTATTTATTAGTAACTAGTAAATCAATTATATTATAGGTATGTATCTGTACTTAATTAACTATCTCTTTTACAATACCTAACAAAGAAGATGTATGGTAAATACCTACTTATCAGTCACTAACTAACCGATATAGCTACCTACCTACTTAAGTAAGTTAAGTACCTAATTATTAAGTTGCTACTTTCTACGAATCGAATGTACCAAACTATACGCCAAGTAACTTTTATACAATTATACCTATTTACAACAAAGAGGTACGAACACAAACTTTACCTAAATTCCTAAACATAAAGTATCAAAGCAGATGAACGAAAACACAACAATACTTGTTAAGTTTTGAGTTAGTATTTTAATCTGGCAACATTCTATGCCAGCGTTTGACAGTTCGAAAGTAACTGTCGAGTCTTGTGTCGTTGTCGTTTTGAAATTCGGTTGATAAAAATTGAGCTCCACCGTCCAACGTTGCCGACATATTGAAAATTCTCTCTCCCCTCTTAGTGAGGGAGCCTCGCCCGGGGCTCCGTCCTAGTCATGGCTCACACGATCCTGCAGTGGAACATTAGAAGTATAAATAGTAATAAATCCGACCTCCTCTATTTATGTGGTAAACACTCCCCTTCAATTATTGCTCTCTCCGAGACTTGGTTAAGACCAGATTCGACTTTTAGGCTTTCTGGGTACACTTGTCTTCGTCACGATAGCCCGGACGGATATGCGGGTTGTGGTTTGTTTATTAAAAACGGTCTCGATTATTCCCGCATGGTTTTCTCTCCCACTCCGTCAATTTTTATCACGGCAGCGCCAGTCATAGATATTAGCGTGGTTTCAGTCTACATCCCTCACCCCTCCCCTAGCATTGTGTCCTCTTTCTGGTCCCTCTTATCCAATATCCCTCCTCCGTTATTAATTGTGGGTGATTTCAACTGTCACAGTCCCCTATGGGGCTCTGTCTCTGACGATTCCTCGGGCCGCATAATGGTTGAATTTCTAGATTCTCAAAACCTTTGTATTTTGAATGATGGGCGGCCAACCCGCCGCGTCTCGCACCTACAAAACCCCTCAGCAGTTGATCTTTCTGTATGCTCTCCTTCTCTTGCCTCCGTTAGCTGCTGGGATATATCTCCTTCTGCGCTGGGTAGTGACCATTTCCCTATTATAATAACTCTCTCGACTGGTTCTTCCCTGCCATCTCCCTGCCCCCCTTTACAAAAATTTAATCTTATAAAAGCTGACTGGCCCAAGTTTATTTATTCTCTAGACGAAAAAATTGCCGACCTCTCCCCCGTTTCATTAGACAACTGTCTTGAAGTATACTCTAGTTTTGAGAGCTGCATTATGTCTTGTGCTGAGGAATCCATTCCACTTAAGAATGCAGTTGTTAACAGACGGCCCTCCTTGCCCTGGTGGGACCCAGAGTGTTCTGCCCTGGTTAAGAATCGAAAGGAGTCTGAAAAACTTTATTGTACTCAAATGACTACTGAAAATTTTATTGCATACAAAAAAACGCAGGCCAAGTGTAAGCGAGGTCTAGCTGCTAGGAAAAAAAATGGTTGGAATAAATTCTGTGAATCTGTCTCCCCTACGACTCCGCCTTCGTTGGTTTGGAAAAAAATTAAAATCTTTCGATGCTCGAGCGTTGCTTCTCCGACTCCCTCGTCGTTTTGTACTAGGCCTATGTGTTTAGAAGACTTTTATGACAAATTAGCCCCTCCTTACGTCCCTGATTTATCAGAGTTACCTGCAGCTTGCTCGTCTTCTTCTCACAACCCAGACAATTTTTTGTCTTCTCCAATTCTAATGTCTGAACTCCGTTGTGTCTTGGAAAACCTATCAGATTCTGCTCCAGGCCCTGATGGTTTAATTTACTCTTTTTTAACTAAAGCTGGGCCTAGGACGGTGGCGTACTTTCTAGAGATAGTCAACAACTTTTTCAACTCAGGATTGATCCCGGATTCTTGGAAGGAGCAATTCATCATCCCTATTTTAAAGCCCGGCAAGGATTCGGGCGAAGCGTCTTCTTACCGTCCCATCGCTCTTTCGTCTACCCTTTGTAAAATAACGGAACATCTTCTAAAAAATCGTTTAGATTGGTTCCTGGAGAACCATAATTATCTGTCGCGTTTTCAGTTTGGCTTTCGCAAAGGCAGAAGTGTATCGGACAGCCATTGCATCCTTTCCACGGATATCCGTCTAGCCTTCTCTAGGAATGAGTCTGTTGCCGCAGCGTTCTTGGATATTTCCTCAGCGTACGATAACGTCATACTTTCAGTGCTCAGGACTAAAATGTCAATGCTGAGTATTCCTTTGAAGGTCATTGACTTTATCTGCAATCTCCTTATGGGTAGAAGGATTAAGGTGAGATGGCAGGGCAGAATTATTGGCGAGAGATGTTTATGGAAAGGGCTCCCACAGGGGTCAGTCCTTAGCCCGCTCCTTTATAACTTATACACCATGGATCTAGATAGGTCAGTCAATTCGCATTGCAAAATCCTACAATATGCCGATGATATTGCAATATACTGCAATGACAGGTCCCCTCAAATAGCCTCCGAGAAAATTAATTCCGCTCTTGAGTCTCTTCAGTCTTGGCTTTCCTCTCATGGTCTCTCTCTCTCTCCAACCAAAAGTTCTGCTATTGTTTTTTCTAGGAGCAGACAATCTCCACAGTGCAATATTCATCTCGGCAATGAGGTTATCCCCGTTAAAGACTCCATAAAATTTTTAGGTGTTATTTTCGACAGACGTCTGCAAGGCGTCCCCCATCTTTCTTACGTGGTTAAAAAGTGTGAAAAAAATATTAATTTGTTAAGAGCTCTTTCCGGTGCGTGGTGGGGCGCCCACCCCTACTCTCAAAAACTCCTATATAACGCTTTGGTTAGATGTCATTTGGACTTTGGTACTTTTATTTTTGAGCCATGTAATAAGGGAGCGCTTAAAGTGTTGGAGCTGATCCAAATGAAAGCCCTCAGAATTGTATCTGGTGGTATGAAGTCCTCCCCCAATAGAGCTATACAGGTGGAGTGTGGTGATCCTCCTCTCGACCTTAGACGCAAATTCTTGTCGGATCGATTCCTATTCCGCGCTGTCACCCTAATTTCCCACCCTTTGATACCCAAACTGAAACTGCTGCAGAGCTTTTGTTCCTCTAAACCTTATTGGCGGAATAAACCTAAGCCTAACCTTGTCCTCAGTCTTGAAAAGGTTTCTTCACTTAGAGCCCCGGTGCAGAGATGTTCTTCCTTACCTATATACTCGATCCCTTATGATGCGATTCCTATTTTTCCTAATGTTTTTTTTAATACTGGTATATCCAAGAAAACAGTTAACTGTAATTCTGCCTTTAATGAATTTGTTCACTCCAACTTCCCAAATCATCTTTATTTTTACACGGACGCTTCTAAGCTTGCTGATCTGGGGTGTGTGGGCTGTGCTGTGGTCAGCCCTAGTATTAGCCTTTCTCTGAAATACAAGCTTCCTCCTGAATCCTCAGTTTTTTCGGGCGAAAGTCTGGCTATCTGGTTCACTGTTAACTTTATTCTCGAAAGGAAATATCCCAAAACGGCTATTTTTACTGACTTTTTGAGCGTTCTGCAGGCTATCTCTACTTATCCTTTTAAAAACTGTGCTCGTAATTATATCATCGGTCAAATCAAAAAATCCATACTTTTATGTCAATTAGCTAATCTTGATGTATCTTTTGTCTGGATCCCCAGTCATAGTGGTATTCTTGGTAATGGACTCGCTGATCAAGCCGCCAAAGAGGCAGTTATCCATGGCTTCGATTCTTTTTACAAAATTCAACCTACTGATTTAGTGATCATCCCAGCCAAAATCTTGTCTAAAAAATGGTCGTCGCGATGGAATTCATCAAAAAAATGCTACTATTCACTTGTGCAACCAAAGATCCCCTCGCGTCCTTGGTTTTTTAAAAATCGTTCTCTCTCCAAGAGACACACCAGTACCATCATCAGACTGCGCCTTGGTCGAGTTTGCTCGCCAGAGCTTCTTTTTAAATTTAAGTTAAGAGATTCCCCTCTGTGTGAGTGTGGTGAAGAGGTCGGTTATATCGATCACATATTTTTCAACTGCCCACGTAACTCCCCCTCCTTTAATCTCTACTCTATGCTGCCAAAATTAAATGTCCCCCTCCCAGCGAATGTAGCCTCTTTAATCTGTCTAACAGAAAACAAAAAAGTCTTCCGTTTACTTGCCAAGTTCGTAGAAAAGAATAACATAAAACTTTAACCTTTTAACTCCCATAACACCCCATTTGTGATGTTTACCTCTTGTAACTTTTTGGTTTGCAGTAGTTTTAACTATGGTGTTTGGTAGTTGTTATGTGTTTGTGTTGTCCGTCTGTTCACAGGTCTAGAGCAGCTGTCATGCAACTTGATTCTGGCAAATTTGAGCCGACTTAGTTGGCCAGAACGCCATTAATAAAAAGAAGAAGAAGAGCTCCGCGCAAATACTCGCGCTATTTGTTGGGAGTTCTCTTTGAGACCCATTAAAGAACATTAAGTGCCTTGAAGGAGCAGGAGGACATCTTACCAGCTGCGTATACTCAGGTGCCAGGTATCCTTGGAATAGGGTAAGTGCAGTACGAGCCAGGTCCCATGGTCCTACACCTGACGAAGGAGCATCGCAGCAGCTCCTTGCAACGGTGAGTGTCTTTTAAGTTTCTTCAAGGCTCTGTTTCGCTAGCTTTATAGATTTTAGTATAATTATCGAAAAACCTACAGTCCACTTATTAACATTTTTTGTTCCTTCACACCGGATCTAGAGAAAGTAACTATGGATAGTTTGTTAGTTGTAGCTTAATTTCATTATTTCGGTCTAAATTCCTTGCATTTTGGTGTTAAATTTGTCGTTTTTGCATATATAATTTTCGTTCACCAAATTGTAGGGTAGACATCTTTCGTTTGGAATTAAAGCTTTTATCGGACTACCTCATACATTGCATTCGAATTTAATATCGATTTAAATTATATTTATCGTGTATAAATAATTCTATAATGTTTATTAAAAACTTGTAGGATTTAATCCCAAAATAAATTGATTGTTGAGAAAACAAATTATTTCAAACATTGTCGCTGGCAGAGTAATTTCGTGAAACGAAACGCATCGGAAACCAAATTTGTGTTATCTATGGTTTTTTAAACGTCAAGCCCTTCATGTTGACATTTGGACGAATTTAAAAAAAAAAAAAAAATCATGTTGACATTTTAGTACATAACCTAGTTTAGTGTTGTTTACGGTAGCAGATATTGTATGATATTTTATATTTCAGCTTAATTCAGTGCTTAAAATGAGTGATAACGGTGATGAAGATCAACAATCGGCGATTGTTGATACGTTTCGCGTACAAAGAGACTATGCAATGATGCGTTTGGAACACATCGAGAGTTCTGATTTAGTCGGCTATTGCATCGAAGATTTTAAAGAGATTGAAATAGATTTTCATAGTGCGCAGCTTAAAATAATAAGGCATTTAAGCACTAATGATCGTTCGATTGAGTTCCAAGTGACTAAAGATTTCGAATCGCGTTTGAGATCGGTGAAATGTCGACTAAGGCAGAACACTGAAATTAAGGATAAGGAAGTCAAACCTGTCGTTTCTAATACTTGTTCGAACACGGCCAAGCTGCCAAAAATTACCATTAGATCTTTCGATGGCAAACTTGAGAATTGGGTGTCGTACAAGGAATTGTTTGACTCTCTTATCCATAATCGGGATATCCCTAATGTCGAAAAGTTACACTATTTATTGTCGAGTGTACAGGGCCCCGCCTATGATTTAATTAAGAGCTTTCCGTTATCGGACGGTAATTACTTGAACGCATATGAGACTTTAGCTAAGCACTATGACAAGAAGCGACAGATTGCGTTGGTTTACTATGAGAAACTATTAAACTGTGAACCGGCCAAAACCAAGAGTGATCTCGATAGGATTTTCAGGGCATTTAATGAAAATTTAAACATTTTAGCCAAATTTAATTTACCGGACTATAACTTCATGATGTTTTACTTATTGTGGTCGAAGCTAGACCTCCTTACCAGGGAAGCTTTTGAGTTACAGCTGGATGATGAAACTGATATCCCACGGTTTGAGGAGTTAAAAAGGTTTATTGAAAGAAGGAGTATAGCCCTAGAAAATTCCACTATAAAGTTAAACATAACCACTAATAAGCCTGCTACTAGTAAAACCAAATCAACACTTATTGTGCCAACGACACCTGTTAGTAACTGCCCAATGTGTGCTACTATGGGCCATGGATTGAGCAAATGTCCCAGCTTCTTAAGGTTGTTGCCGACTGAGAGGTTTAATAAAATAAAAGAAAAAGGACTTTGTATTGTGTGTTTTAGCTCATCACATCGTTTAAGGGCCTGTAAATCGGTTGCGGCAGGTGTGGATCACGTCACCACACATTGCTTCATTTTGAGAAGGATGTAGAACAAAGCGATAAGGTCCAGCCGTCTCAGTCTGATAGTCAGTTGACAACTTTATCAGTTCCTGGTTGTAATATGCAAGCCTTGTTCTCGACTGCTGTGGTTCACATTAAGAATATGCAGGGAGAATTGATGCCAATCCGCCTTCTTTTTGATTCTGGCAGTGCTTGTAATTTTATTACAAAAGATGCAGCTGATCGGCTTGGGTTGCATGTTACAAACAGTCATCAGTCTGTGAATGGCATCGGCCAAACCTCTACTGATGTATTGGGCCATGTTGCTTGCGAGATATTCTCAACAAAAGTTGATAACACGTCAAAGTTATTCTCGTTGGAAGCGTTTGTTTTGTCTACAATTTGTTCAGATATGCCAGCTGGTCATATTGATGTTTCGACCTGGACTCATCTGAGGAATTTGGATCTGGCTGATCCTCATTTCTACGAACCAGGACCTGTTGATATGTTGGTCAATGTCAACCTTTTCGCGTCAGCACTTCGGCCTGGTCTTGTCAAGGGCAAGCCCGGTGAGCCTATAGCTATCTGCACTGTTTTCGGCTGGATAGTCATGGGTGAATGTGCTGCTGACATTGATTCTTCTCAGTGTCGTTTTCGTAACGATTCTTGCGTAGTCACCAAGGATTGTCTTTTCGTTTCGAGCTTGTCTCTGCACAGCAATATTATGCGGTTTTGGGAGATAGAAAATGTCGATACTCCTAAAACTGTGATTATGTCGAAAAATGATTTGTTGTGCGAAAGCCATATGGAGGCTGTTTATCGTCGTGAGCCTGATGGAAAAATGGTCGTTCCACTAACTTTTGTGGACCTTCAGGACAAGCCTAGGTTTTCAAATTCTCGGGAAATCGCTCTTAAGCGACTTCTAAATTTGGAGAGGAAGTTTCGTATAAACCCTCAATTTCGGACAGCTTATGTCAACTTTATAAATGACTATCTAAAGTGTGGTAACATGGAAGAGGTCGATCCCCCTTCGTCTCGTGAAGGTCATTTCTACTATATTCCCCATTTTGGAGTACTACGTCCTGAATCTATTTCAACTCCTTTGAGGTCTGTTTTTGACGCCAGTGCTAAAGATGCTCTCGGAAAGTCCTTGAATGACACATTACTGCGAGGCCCAAAATATCAAAAGAACATCTTCGATCTGTTGATTCGTTTTCGCTGGCACGCTGTTGTCTTCACAGGGGACATAAAGCAAATGTACCGTCAATTTCTCGTTGACCTTCAAGATTGCGATTATCAACGCATCTTGTGGAGGCCTTCTCCAGAGGAACCTGTAAAAGATTTTCGTTTACTGACTGTCAGTTATGGTGTCTCCTGTGCTCCATATCAAGCACTTTGGTGTATTTCCAAGTTGGCCAGGGAGTTCTCGTCAACTGCCCCTTTGGGTGCAGCAGTTCTCGACAGAGATGCTTATGTCGATGACATAGTGTCAGGCGCAGACTCAGTGGAAAGGGCTGTGCATATTCGTGACGAACTGTTGAAGATTTTGTCGTCAGCACGTCTTCACTTGCGGAAGTGGACTTCCAATAGTAATGAGTTTCTTCAAAACCTGTCGGATTCCGATTTGTATTCGGAACAATTTCGGAATTTTGAAGACGGTCATGATCTTTCGTTGAAGATTTTAGGTCTTCTGTGGCTACCTAAATCGGATGAGTTTTCTTTCATAACCACTCTAGTCGATGGTCGCTGTACTAAACGATCGATATTGTCGGATATCGCTCGTATTTTCGATACGCTTGGACTATTGTCACCTGTCGTGTTCCTTGCGAAGTATATCATGCAACTTTTGTGGTCCTCAGGAGTGCAATGGGACGACGAAGTTCCTGAGAATATCGCTGGTGAGTGGCTCAAATTAAAATCGCAACTTTCGTCGTTGAGTTCACTCTCCATTCCTCGTAGAATGATCGAGACGTTTCAGGACATTCAATTTCATGGCTTTGGCGATGCCTCAGAGCGTGGTTATTGTGCCGTTGTTTTTTGTCGCGTGGTTAACAATAACCAAGATATAGTCGTGCGCCTCTGTTGTGCAAAATCTAAAGTCGCACCACTCCGCAAACTATCGATTCCTCGTCTTGAACTGCAATCAGCTGTTTTACTTGCAGATGTCATGTCAGCAGTTGCACAATCGCTAAAAGAGGTCCATCAGGTAAACAAAGTGTTCGCATGGTCGGACTCTACTGTCGCATTGACATGGATTAAGTCCTGCCCTTCGCGTTGGAAGACTTTTGTCGCTAACCGGACTGCTTCAATCCAAGATAAAATTGCGCCCGATTCGTGGCACCATGTTTCCACTGTTGACAATCCAGCAGACCATGGTTCTCGTGGTTTACTTCCTGCCGAACTACTGCGGTGTGACTCATGGTGGGCGGGACCTACTTGGCTTTCGCAACCGGAAGATAGGTGGCCGACACATCTCTCTCAAGTCGATGGATCAGCCTTTGACGAAGAAAAGGTGTTGACCTTGTTCAGTGCATTCAATTCTGATTTCGTTGATCAGATTTTGAATCGTGTTTCGTCCTTTCGTCGTGTCGTTAATATTTTGTCGTACTGTTTCCGTTACCTTCATAACCTGAAGGACCCTAACCGGAAAATCGCCGGAAAGGCATTGTCGTCTAGTGAAACGAACCATACAATTCATTTTCTCGTTAGACACGTACAAGAGCGTGTCTTTTCGACAGAAATTAGAAATGTACAAAAAGGTTCAATTGACTCACTCCCTAAACCGTGTCCATTTCTGGATAAGGACGGTTTGCTCAGGGTGGGCGGTCGGCTCTCTCAAAGTCTTAACATGGACTATGAAAAGAAGCATCCCTTGTTGTTACCTCGTGCACATAAACTCACTTCGTTGATAGTCGAGGAATATCATCGCAGATTCCTGCATCCTGGTTTGCAAACTTTGCGGAATCTAATTGCCCAGGACTTTTGGATCTTATCGCCCAAACGGGCTATTCTCTCGGTTATATCATCCTGCATCAAGTGTTTTCGTGTCCGCCCTCGAGTGTGTCCGCCACCTCTGATGGGAAACTTACCGTCGTTTCGAATCAACCAGATAAAGCCATTTTCGTCTGCGGCTGTTGACTATGCTGGGCCATTTAACATTTCACTTGGTCGGTCGAGAGGCAGCAAATCATACAAGGGCTATATTTGTGTTTTCGTGTGTACTGCCACGAAGGCAGTACACTTAGAGCTCGTCTCGGAGCTGACGTCTGAAGCCTACCTGGCTGCGCTACGACGTTTTATCGCGCGCAGGGGTCGTTGTTCCCGACTGGTTTCGGACCAAGGACGGAACTTCATAGGGGCCAGCAACCTTCTGAAAGATTTAATGGCTGAAGCTTCGCAGGCGGAGCACATAGATTTCGTATTTAACCCTCCCGGTAGCCCGCATTTCTCGGGATTGGTTGAAGCGGGTGTGAAGTCGGTTAAGACTCATCTGTCGCGAGTAATCGGTTTACAGCGCCTGACCTTCGAAGAGTTTTACACGCTTCTAACTCAGATTGAGGCACTGCTCAACTCACGCCCTTTGACACCGCTTAGCTCAGACCCCAATGATTTTTCCGTTTTATCGCCGGGCCATTTTTTGACATTGGAGCCATTTTCTCTCCTTCCTGAGCCGCCTTTAACGGATGTTAAAGTTAGTCCTCTTCAGCGTTGGAAATTGTTGCAGAAGATGCACCAAGATTTTTGGCGCAAATGGCAACTTGAATATCTTCACACACTCCAACAGCGCCACAAGTGGTTCACGAAAGAGCAAAACATTGATGTCGGTACAATGGTTCTAATAGTCAACGAACAGTGCAGCCCTTTAAAATGGAGTCTGGGCCGAGTGACTCAACTTCATCCAGGTGTCGACGGAACCTGTCGTGTAGTAACCGTTCGCACTGCAACCGGTGAATTAAAGCGTCCGGTGGTAAAGCTTTGCCCTCTGCCACTTGTTAATTAACTTAGTAATGTACTTGGTAGATAAAATTAGTTATAGGTTGCCCTTCAAGCTGTCTCAGCTTAGGGTCTAAGTTAAAATTTCGTAGAATTAATTAAGAAAATAGTGTTCAACTCTCGTGTTGAATATCGGCTTTCGTATGGTAACTTTAAATATAACTTCCGTTTTAGATAGGGCAACACTAGGAGGAACTACTTCCTGTGGCCATTACTACCTCAATTTTCTGCTTTTGAAGTCGCACACGCTGCGCCTAATTTATCGTAATTTCATATAAAGATCGCGCTTTCCGCATAGAAGTTAAAAAGTAATACTCTTAAGAGTGCACGTCACGTCAAGAGAGTTTGGGCGGTGTCTTTGAGGTATCTTTAGGCGAAGACCGGTGGTAAGTCAGATCTGCACGCCCGTTTAGTAGCTGAGAGTGCCTTCAGAGAACAGAAAGCCCCTGGGAGGCTCCAGACCTGGACACTTCAGGTATGTGATTGTGCACCCTCTCTTCGGTCGCGTTTGACGAAGTAAAAATTATTAACGTGTTTCTCGTATTCTCGGATTTCCATGAGTTCAGTCTTTTCTACAGTACAACTTAATTTATCGCGTTTAAAAACATTGGTCCTTCGGCCGTATTGTGAAAAGTGACCTATTTAATGCTGAATTCATTAAAATCATAATTTTCGCGTTGTAATTTTTTGATAAAAAAGTTGAGGGTAAACTTTTAATTGTGTGTATAATGGCGGGCAGGAAGTGTTGATCTTTAGTGTAGTAGAATTTAGTTGGTAGCATTGTGATAGTTCGTGTCATAGCAAATCTCCTTCATTCCGTTCATTCATTCAGTGCGTTTCTTGCGTATGGCAACGTGTAGGTTGCAAGTGTCAAGCTGTCAGTGTCAAGTGGAAGTTTCGTTGATTCGCATCGACATTGTAAACAAAACAACTATTTTGTCGGTTTTCGTTAGTTTTTCGCGTATATTTTAGTTGAATTGTGATCAATATGTCGGACAACGAGTCCAACAGTGATGCCAAGGCAAATATGAGCAGGGTTGAGCGAGATTACGCTATGATGAGAATAGAACTTATTCATGGAACGGATTTAGTAGGTTATGTCGAATCCGATGTAAATTTAATCGCCTCGGATTTCCACCGAGCGCAAAGAGAAGTGATAGCGAATAGTGAAGACTGCAGTGCAGAATTTCCTGTCACTACAGATTTTGAAATGAAAGTTAAGTCAATTTTATCGCGATTACGACAGCGCGCGCCGGTAGTTAAAACAATAAGTGATAGTTGTGAGAATGTTGCCGCGAAGTTGCCAAAGATTCAAATCAAACAGTTTGATGGCAAATTAGAGAACTGGTTGTCGTTTAGCCAGTTATTTGAATCTTTAATTCACAAACGTAACATTTCAAACATTGAAAAACTACACTACTTGTTAACAAGCGTTCAGGGTAAGGCTCTAGATTTAATCAAGAATTATCCTATATCAGACGAGAGTTACCTTGATGCATATAATGCATTAAATGAGTATTATAATAGAAAGCGACAGATTGCATTTAGTTATTATGAAAAAATGCTGTTGTGTGAGCAAGTTAAATCTAAATCTGGAGTTGAAATGGAGAAAGTGAATTGAATCTTTAGGGAAACTTTACAAGTGTTAGAAAAGCTTGGCCTGCCAGATAAAAACTTCATGCTGGTTCATTTATTGTGGTCCAAGCTTGATAAATCTTCCCGTGAAGCATTCTTATTGGAATTTAACTCCAACGATATTCCCAAGTTTGAAGTATTGCAAGAATTTGTGGAGAAACAAATTCGAGCATTGGATGCATCAGATTTAAAGTGCTCTAACAATAATGTGCAAAATAAAGTGCATATCAATGCAACTTATAATCAGAAAAAATCAAAGGTAACTCTTGTCACCACTACAAGTATGTGTGAATTCTGTACTGACCAGCATAGTTTGGCATGCTGTGAAAAATTTATAAAATCAGGTACTGATGCTCGATTTAAATTTGTGAAATCTAGGGGCTTGTGTGTTTGTTGTTTTTCGAGTAACCATAAGGTGAAGCAATGCCAAAAAGCATCCCGTTGTGGTGTGTGTGGGTATTCGCATCATACGCTGCTACATTTTAATAAGATTGAATCATCGGCTCCAGATTCTGATTTGTCAACAAAGCTTGTCGCTAGTGGTTCATCCACCAACAATGTCACTCTGACATCCGCATCGAATAATAATATGGTGTTGTTTGCTACTGCTCGGGTAGCGGTGCGGGATAGTACTGGCCGATACCAGCAAGCTCGTGCATTATTGGACTGTGCAAGTGCAAGCAATTTTATATCACAAGCTTGTGCGAAGCGGCTTGGACTAGATATACATCAGACGGGTGAATCAGTTTCTGGAATTGGAAATTCGGTAGCTAAACCACATGGTTCATTGTCGTGTTCCATTAAACCGATTGGAACAAATTTAATTAATTTTGATTGTGAAGCACTAGTGCTTCCCTCTATCTGCGCTGATCAACCATGTCTTGCAGTTAGATCTTCGGAGTGGTCTCATATTAAGAATCTTACTCTTGCTGATCCTGACTTTGGTGATCCTGGACCAATCGACTTACTGCTTAATGCAGACATCTTCGCTTCATCGTTGCTGAGTGGTCGGAGTCAGGGATGTCCGGGTCAGCCAAAGGCTATTGAAACCCTGTTTGGATGGGTCATCATGGGTGGATGCGATGAGAGCCATTCACAATCTTTCAAAAATTGTCGTCGGAAAGATTGTTTTTTCGTGTCGAATTCTTTGCAATCAAATTTGTCGTTGGATAGTTCTCTAAAAAGGTTCTGGGAGTTAGAAAATGTTAGTAGCCCTAGTGAACCAATCTTGTCGAAAGAGGACCAACTTTGCGAAGATACTTTCGTTAGTAAATTCTGTCGTACGAGTGAAGGCCGCTTCGAGGTACCCCTTCCTTTCGTTGATCCTACGAATAAGCCTATATTTTCGGACACTCGTGAAATCGCGATGCGCAGACTCTTCTCCTTGGAACGCAAGCTTGCTAGACATGCAGATTTTCGTAAAGCTTATGTTTCATTCATGGATGATTACGAGTCTAGCGGTCATATGGAGGAAGTAGGACCTCCCCCAAGTAGTGTTGGGAAATTTTACTATATCCCCCATTTTGCAATCCTTCGACCTGCGTCCGTCAGTACGCCTCTACGTTGTGTTTTCGACGCTAGCTGTCACGATAGCAATGGTATATCGCTAAACGATACGCTTCTGGCGGGTCCTAAGCTGCAAACAAATATCTTTGATATTCTTACCAGATTTCGGTGGCATAAAGTGGTATTCACAGGTGACATTAAAGCCATGTACCGTCAGATTGTCGTGCCGGAAGAGGATGCTGAATACCAGAGGATTTTATGGCGTCAATCAACTGACAGCCCGGTTAAAGATTATATGCTGCGCACGGTTTCGTACGGAGTCAAGTCAGCTCCCTACCAGGCTCTTCGTAGTATCGCGCAGTTAGCTCAGGATTCCGCAGCCGACTATCCTGACGGTTCGCCAGTTTTGGAGAGAGACATTTATGTTGATGATGTTGTCACAGGCGCTGACTCTATCGAGCAGGCTCTACAAATAAGATCAGACCTTTCTGAGATATTGTCGTCGGGTGGGTTCCATTTAAGAAAATGGACCTCCAATCATAAAGGTTTTATCGCTGATCTTCCTGTCACTGAGTTGTACTCGAGTGATTTTAAATGTTTTGACGAACTTTCAGACTTGTCGCTTAAAATATTAGGTTTGTCGTGGCGTCCACAAACAGATTCGTTCCAGTTTGAGGTTACTACTCCCAATGACCAAAGGTGCACCAAGCGTATGATTCTTTCGCACATCGCACGCATTTATGATCCGTTAGGGTTCTTGTGTCCAGCATCGTTTCATGCGAAATATTTGATGCAGGTTTTGTGGTCATCGGGCGTCCAATGGGATGATGACGTACCAGAAGCAATAGCTTCGGAATGGATGCGTTTCAAATCGCAATTGTCGTTGTTAAAATCTGTCGTTATTCCCCGACGCATTGTTCATTCTTTTGTTTCGCTGCAGCTCCACGGATATTGTGACGCGTCAGAGCGTGGATATGCGGCAGTCATTTACTGTCGGGCGGTCAGTGCAGAAGGCTCTACATTTGTAGAGTTCTGTTGCGCGAAATCTAGAGTCACGCCTCTGCATAAACAGTCCATACCACGCCTGGAGCTTCAATCTGCCGTGCTTCTGTCAGATCTAATGCTCTCGGTGAAGGAGGCTTTAAGACCTCTACATAATGTCTCGGAAGTTTTCGCCTGGTCTGATTCAAGCGTAGCTTTGGCTTGGATCCAGTCGTGCCCGTCGCGCTGGAAGACGTTCGTGGCTATTAGGGTAAGCCATATACAGGATATTATCGCTCCTGATCGCTGGCGCCACGTGAGCACTCTACATAACCCCGCCGACGTTGGGTCGAGAGGATTGTTGCCCGAAGATCTTGTTGAATGTGATCTTTGGTGGCGAGGTCCCTCCTGGCTCCTAAAAGAAGAAAAGGACTGGCCTCGGTCTACATTGACTGGGCCACCAAACAGTTCTGTCGCAGACGAGCAACGACTTTGCAGTCTAGTTGTTGCAAACGATCCTCACTTGATTGATGAACTCCTCAACAGGTTCTCCTCGCTTTTCACTTTAAAGCGTGTGTTAGCCCACTGTTTCCGTTTCCTACGATCGTCTAAATATGGAAAGATTGTCGGATCTCTACAGTCGTCTGAAACGACTACGGCTCTCATGTTTTTAGTAAAACATGTGCAGCTTACTATGTTCGGTGTAGAGATCAATCACTTGAGAGAGGGTCGTTTGAATTCATTGCCAAAGTGTTTGCGCAAGCTTTCGTTGTTTATTGACACCGCGGGTATTCTCAGGGTGGGCGGTCGCTTAGTCAATTCTCCAATCAAATTTTCGATAAAGCACCCCATACTATTGCCTCGCTCCCATAGATTAACGGTTTTAATCATTGACGAATATCATAAAAGATTTCTACACCCCGGTGCTCAAACTTTACAGAATCTACTGTCGCAATCATTTTGGATTCTGTCGCCCAAGCGAGCCATTCAGGCCGTGATTAGTGGTTGCGTTAAATGCTTTCGTGTCAACCCATCGCCGGCTTCGGCACCGCTAATGGGAAATCTTCCTCTTTGTCGTATTTCTCAAATAAAACCCTTTTCGAGTGTCGCCATTGACTATGGAGGCCCTTTTGATATCGCTTTCGGACGTGGACGAGGCGCTAGAACATACAAAGGCTACATTTGTGTATTCGTTTGCACCAGCACTAAGGCTATCCATATAGAACTTGCTTCGGAATTATCGACGGAAGCCTTCCTTTGTGCGTTAAAGCGATTTGTCGCACGTCGTGGACGGTGTAGCGATATTGTCTTTGATCAGGGTCGCAACTTCGTCGGGGCAAGTAATTATCTTGGTTCCATTATGAAGAGCGCAGCTGATGCACAAGAGATTAAATTTTCATTTAACCCACCGGGTAGCCCGCACTTCAACGGCTTAGCCGAGGCTGGGATCCGCTCGGTCAAGACGCATCTCGCTCGAGTCGTCGGTAATCAAAGGTTAACCTTCGAGGAATTTTACACCGTCCTCACACAAATCGAAGCAATGCTTAACTCTCGTCCATTGACGCCTCTAAGTTCGGATACAAACGACCTGTCGGCGCTTAGCCCTGGACATTTTCTTACTTTAGAGCCTTTGTCGATTATTCCTGAAGAGAATCTTGTTGATCAAAAGATTAGTGTTTGTCAGCGATGGAAGCTGATTCAAAAAATGCATCAAGACTTTTGGCGCAGATGGCATGCGGAGTACGTACACACACTTCAACAAAGGACAAAATGGAATAAGGTTAACACAAACATTGTCGTTGGTACTTTGGTCTTGTTAATCCATGAACAGACAAGTCCGTTAAAATGGCCTTTAGGTCGCATCTCAGCTCTACATCCGGGAGCTGATGGTGTATGTAGAGTCGTCACGGTCAAGACGGCCACTGGTCAGTACAGAAGGCCAGTCGTGAAACTGTGCCCACTGCCACTGGCTAACTAATGTTATAGGTCATAGTTTTAAGCAATCTGTCTAGTTTTAACGTTTATTAGTATCGTAAATACTGCTTATTTAGGTGAGCGGAATGTTCAACTCTCGTGTTGAATATCGGCTTTCGTATGGTAACTTTAAATATAACTTCCGTTTTAGATAGGGCAACACTAGGAGGAACTACTTCCTGTGGCCATTACTACCTCAATTTTCTGCTTTTGAAGTCGCACACGCTGCGCCTAATTTATCGTAATTTCATATAAAGATCGCGCTTTCCGCATAGAAGTTAAAAAGTAATACTCTTAAGAGTGCACGTCACGTCAAGAGAGTTTGGGCGGTGTCTTTGAGGTATCTTTAGGCGAAGACCGGTGGTAAGTCAGATCTGCACGCCCGTTTAGTAGCTGAGAGTGCCTTCAGAGAACAGAAAGCCCCTGGGAGGCTCCAGACCTGGACACTTCAGGTATGTGATTGTGCACCCTCTCTTCGGTCGCGTTTGACGAAGTAAAAATTATTAACGTGTTTCTCGTATTCTCGGATTTCCATGAGTTCAGTCTTTTCTACAGTACAACTTAATTTATCGCGTTTAAAAACAAATAGATTAGTCCGACCAAAGCTTTGTTCAAAATACTTTGCATTTTGGTGGGCGGAATGTTAAGTTTTGAGTTAGTATTTTAATCTGGCAACATTCTATGCCAGCGTTTGACAGTTCGAAAGTAACTGTCGAGTCTTGTGTCGTTGTCGTTTTGAAATTCGGTTGATAAAAATTGAGCTCCGCGCAAATACTCGCGCTATTTGTTGGGAGTTCTCTTTGAGACCCATTAAAGAACATTAAGTGCCTTGGAGGAGCAGGAGGACATCTTACCAGCTGCGTATACTCAGGTGCCAGGTATCCTTGGAATCGGGTAAGTGCAGTACGAGCCAGGTCCCAGGGTCCTACACCTGACGAAGGAGCATCGCAGCAGCTCCTTGCAACGGTGAGTGTCTTTTAAGTTTCTTCAAGGCTCTGTTTCGCTAGCTTTATAGATTTTAGTATAATTATCGAAAAACCTACAGTCCACTTATTAACAATACTTATTAGAAATATACCTACTAACTACCTATCTCGCCAACTAGATATCAGGTAAGTACCTACATTAAATTATCCGTCGACGCGGTGTTTAATAACTTGTACCTAGTATACCTACCTAACTGATCTACTTATACCTATCTGCAATAGGTAAAGGTATGTGTTTTACAATAGCAAAAAAATAGACGGAAGGTAATAGTCCCTAACCGATATTACAGGTTCCTACTTAAATTAGTATTACCTATACGTAGTTAAATTTCAACGTATGTAGGTAGGTAATTACCTAACAAGCTAGGTACCTACTTATTACCAAACAACTTTTATTATTAATAATAAACCCAAAAATAATCTCTTAGTAGCTAATACCAACTTAGAATACATAAACTCTTTAAGTAAGTATGAACAAAACAATAAAACGAATTAACAATTCACAATTCTGATCCGAGCTTAAGCATTAGTACCTATATATTAGTCAGAAAAATTCAAAGAATCGACACAACCAACAACGTCGTCTGCCCTGACGTGTCTGCCCGTTTGGGTCGGTCGCTGTATAAAGTAGCCCGCCCCCACTCCCCGGCTCGGCCCCTCAACACTCTCCGGCTCCACGCGCTTCGCAAGTAGGTAGGGTAGGCAGGTAAGGTATTTATGTGTTCGGAAACGTTGAATTATATGTGTAAGGTATTTATATGTGTTCGGAAACGGACCCGGGTATGTCCTAAAACTACGACCAAGACCACCGGAGGATGGGCAGCAGCATCCCTGGAGTGCGGTGGAAATACTGCGATCGCCAACCCGCATGCCAAGCGTGGCGATTATGGCACATACCCCCCAAATGAATAGCACAAATAAACTACGGCCCCGAGGTTCCGGCGACCCCCTACCCTGGTTGTGGTAGCGGCCAGGGTACCAGCGGGGTCAGGGGTGCGAAGAATCTCCGGCGAAGATCCGGCTACCACCACCGACGACCCCTGGCCCTGGCAACTTACAACACGCGCACACTGCGGACTGACGAAAGGATAGCGGAACTGGAGGATGAGCATGCTGCGTTGGGATGTCATAGGGTTATCTGAAGTCCGAAGAGAGGGGGAGACACGATAACCCTCAAATCCGGCAACTTGCTCTATTTCCGGGAGGGCGACCAACAGTCCCAGGGAGGTGTCAGGTTCCTCGTCCACAAGTCCCTCGTAAATAACGTGGTGAAGATCGAGAGTGTGTCGACTAGGGTGGCGTACCTAGTACTCAGAGTTATCTAACAGGTACTCATTGAAGGTCATTCAGGTTTACGCACCGACCTCGGCACACTCCGACGAAGAGGTGGAGGCTATGTATGAAGATATATCGAAGGCCATGCATAGTTCCAAAATCTACTTCACCGTCGTTACGGGGGACTTCAACGCAAAACTGGGCAAGAGAGATGGTGAAGAGCTGAGAGTGGGGCAATTTGGAGTTGGAAGTCGGAACCACCGGGGCCAACTACTGGCCGGCTTCTTGGAGAAGGAGGGACTCTACATGATGAATTCCTTCTTCAAGAAACGCGAGCACAGAAAGTGGACCTGGATGAGTCCCTTCGGTGCAACTAAAAACGAGATTGACTTCATCATGTCGACGAGGAAGCATATATTCAATGATGTCTCTGTGATCAATACGGTCAAAACCGGGAGCGATCATCGTCTGGTAAGAGGCACATTGAATATATGCGTCAAGCAAGAGCGCTCTCGATTGATGAAGTCTACGCTCCGTCCGTCCAGCATCAATCCAAATTCAAAACCCCGAGAGCTTCCAGCTGGAACTCCAAAACCGTTTCAATTGCCTAGGCGGCGATGTGGACGAATTGAACGACGGGTTTGTGGAAGCTGTCCGTGTCACTGGGTCTAAGTTCTTCAAGGCCCAAGGCACCAACGGAATTAAAAGGCTATCTAGCTCCACTCAGAAGCTCATGAAGGAAAGGAGTGAAGTGACTCTACAGTCTTCAGCCGATGCGACCTTATACCGGCAGGTCAATAAACAGATCTCATACTGAACAGAATTACTATAACTTTATAACGTTATAGAATTTAAATGGTCACTCTAAATGAAAAACTGTAAAAGAAACCTATAACTGGTTTTTAAATACCTATTCAGTGATACCCCACTCGACATATTTAGTTCACTTTTTTTTTTTTTCAATTTTGGCGTCTGGTTGTCGCCATATTGAATTTTGATTACTGTCATGTCTTTAGTAACACACGCAAGAGTAAGACGGTTCGATTGACGTAAGAATTATCAAAATCGGTTCACGCGTTTGGTCCCTGGAGTGCCACATAGGAACAAACATACATACATACATACATATATAGGCTGATAAACACATTACCCTCCTTGGCGTCGCGCAGTCGGGTAAAAAGACTGTCGGCTCGCCGGGTCGCGTGATCCACTGGCGGTTTTTCGTACCGCGGACTTTTTCAAGCATGCACAACGAGCCGGCGAGTAAAACCGTCGGTGTTTAAGACCGCTGACTTTTGAGTGCTCCATTGGCGGTTTATACCTTTGGCTCGCGAGTTCGTTGACGTGCCGGCGGTCTTACTGTATACTGTACGAGGGCTGTTCCGAAAATAGTTAGTCAACAGCGTACTATTAATCGTATTCATATAATTTTACTGTAGCTCAAAGGCAAATTTCATTACAAACTTTTTCGTGTAAATGTCACTGGCCAGTGACATTCCGTTATTTTTTTATGAAATCAGAAAAAAAACATGTCTGCCACTTTTTGCTCGTAAAAATGGAGCTAACGCGGGAAGCATTTCGTGCTATGATATATTATGATTATAAACGAGGGCTAACTTACAAGGATTCTCGTGAAAATTTAACTAGTGTTTTTGGGGCATTATCCCCCATCTCTTGCCACTGTCAGTTACTGGTTCCGTGAATTTAAGCGTGGGCGGAGCGACGTCAAAGATGAGCCTAGACCGGGGCGACCGCCAACGGCAGTCACTCCAGAAAATGTTATCAAGGTAGAGTGGCTAATCAAGGAATCTCGAAACATTACCCACCGAGAGATTCAGGATGAACTGAAGATTGGATCCCAGGCAGTTTCTACCATTTTGCATGACCACCTTCAAGTTCGGAAGGTTTCGTCTCGATGGATACCACATTTTCTCACGCAGGAGCAAAAAGATAGACGTGTCGATTGGTGCAAATTTATGCTAAAAAAATTCGATAAAGGCGATTCTCAACAAGTGAGCTACATTGTGACATCCGACGAATCTTGGATATATAGCTACGACCCATTTACAAAACAGCAATCCACGCAATGGGTCTTTGAAGAAGATGATTTACCTACTAAAGAAGTTCGCGGCCGAAGCGTCAACAAAAAAATGGTTGCTGTTTTTTTTTCGACGTAGTGGACCGGTAGCCTTAATTCCACTTGAAGATCATAAAACAGTTACCAGCCAATGGTACAGTGAAGTTTGCTTGCCACAGGCCTTCCAGGAGCTGAACGTCAGCCGTCCAAGTACTGGAACCCGGGGCATAATTTTTCATCAAGATAATGCTCCGGCTCACACGGCTGCCAGAACCATGGATTTTTTTAGCAAATCAGGAGTGCAACTGCTACCACACCCTGCGTACAGCCCTGACCTGGCTCCGTGTGATTTTTTTCTGTTCCCCACGTTAAAAAAATCATTACGTGGGCGACGATTTTCGACGGCGGATGAAGCAGTAGACGAATTCAGGCGACTTTTTTTTGACCTTCCGCAAGAACAGTTTTTTTCCTGTTTTGAAAGTTGGTTCCGTCGAATGCATAAGTGCATAAATGTAGCAGGGGAATACTTTGAAAAATTGTAATTAAAGTTTTATTATATTCCTTATAGTTTTTGTTTAACTAAAAATTTTCAGAACAGCCCTCGTATGTACAAACGTACTTGGCAATTAAAGTCTCTCGACAAAACTGAAAAAGTTGTATTAATCTACTTTACGAGTAAGTTCTAATCTGAAAACACTGTTTAAATAATGAAACTATTTTTATGTTTAACTGCTCTTTATTCATCCAATATTTCTTCTACATTCGTCCGTTTCATATACACATATATTTTTTCAGATAATATTAATACACTATTTAATTAAGTGATTGCAAAAAACTTGTTTACAAATATTTCATAGTTTTATCTTATAAAAGTATATCATGCTCAAATCTCATCATGCTTTTTAATTTTGTCAGTTTCTTGATTCGCGTATAATAATGATTTGTATTTAAGATACCTTATTATAATTATTCTTTCGTGCTTACTGTATAAATATTTATACCTTGTTTTTTTTACAAATACTAGCAACAGGACCGTGCACCGTGCAATGTCATCTGTTTGAATTCTCATATTACGGCCAGCATAAATATAATCCAATTTAAGTCTTCAGTGCTAGATATTAACGTTTATAACTTCTAGCCGACATCCATATACGAAAGGAATACCATGAGATTTGATTCAACTGTAATAAAATTGAATAGAATTTGTTTTGCTTTACAATCGATCAAAACAATACAGATACAACTATTTTGTATAAATTTCATTGAATAAGAGGAGGATGTATTTTAAAAGATCTTTAGGCGAGTAGTGGCTATAATAACGTCTGCTATAAAATATTCACTGAAATTAAAAAGTGGAGAGCTTTAATAGAGTACTGAAATGAAAGAAGAAACAGTTAAATAACTATTGTCATACTTGGCCTTTAGTACTCTATTGAATATTATATTCCTCTCGGTAAAAACGTCAATAAATTAAATTACGTTAATTTGAATACCACGGAGTAAATTTACAGCTAGGAATTTAAATATTCGTCATTTACAAGCTACTTCATTAAAAAAAAACGAAAATACTAATACATTAGAAAAAAAATTAACCATTTCGGAATGGATATACACCTCGTCAGTTTACTCCAACTAATTAAAAAACCTACTTTACATAGACGGCGCCGCGTCTTTGGGCGCCCAGTGGGAAAAATGAGAAAAATAATTCCCAATTGTTCCCACTTCACAGTTCCCAGTGAACTCTATGCAACGGCTGCCAAATATACCTATTGGCATATGAGTCATTCTGAGGAAATAGGGACGTTTCTTAAACCACGATGGTAGCAAACAAGCTAACGCGTTGCTTGATGGTAAGCGGACACCGTTGCTTGTGGACGCATGCAACTCCACAGAAGTATTATGCGCGTAGCCGTTTTATTGATTTTGCGACCCATACAGTGACTATTTTTTATCAAGAACAATGTATTCCCTTGCAATTCCGCTACACAACAACACTGGTATTCTTTAGCGGAACAGCAAAGGAATATATAGTTCTAGAAACTTATCATGGAATTGAGCAAATTAACGCCCGATTCCATGAACTAAGACCCTTTTCCCCAGAAAACTACTCATATAAGGTCAGTTCGGGTATGTGCGCCACCGGGGAAAGTGCGCTTCATTCATCATCCAGTCATTTAAATCAATATCAACGCAATAAACTTGTTTTAGTTTATTGCATAAATGTAAGATGTCGTTATTTGTGAAATATCTGTAGATCTCGATATGTTTAATGAAAGGTGAACTTACCCCGGGGGCGCACTTGCCCCCTCTGACTAGTACAGTCGAGTTATCTAATATACACATAACCTTTCAAAAAGATCTACACATGTGTCTTATATCAGTAAAAATAGTTTCTGTAAAGCCTATCCAGGAAAATAAAAAACTCCGCCATATTGGGGAACCAATTTCTTCAACTGGCAACAGTAACTTTGAAGACGTCATTAATGCCATCTGTCAAAAGCTGTCAAAGTGAGGTGTCGTTGGTACGTGTTGTATTGCGTGTTATTTTGGCTAATGGTTTAATTCATTTCATTCATTCATTCATAAAAATGCTTTTCCTGGTCGGGCTATATAGATGTTTTTGAAAGGTTGCCTGTGTAGATATTGGAGAAGTCCTGGGCCTATGGGTGCTGCACCCGCCACAGGTCGACAGCGACGTCCCGCGACCGCTGCTTGTGGAACCTGTAGGAGGCCTGCAGGTCGTACCGCAGCTCCGCTATGACGCTGCCTTTTACGCCCCACTCGTTGATCTTCTTTTGGATGTGGGCCCTGTTGATAAATAGCATTAGTTCCATTTATCTAATCATACTGACGTTTTCGCGGTTATAATTATAATAGGTTATTTATTTCAGCTACACATAGTTATAAAATTCCGAAATAAAGAATAGTAACATACTTACAAAGCTAAGTTAGAGAATTGAAAAATAAAATTTTAAAAAACTGATCTAAAAAGTATGCTACTACTTTGATCATCATAATCATCACCATATCAGCCAAAAGACGTCCTCTGCTGGACATAGGCCTCCCCCAAAGAGTGCCAAAGTGAGCGGTCCTGCGCCACCCGCATCCAGCGGACTCCCATGACCTCTACCAGGTCATCAGTCCACCTGTGGGGGGTCTACCCACGCCGCGCCTTCCGCTACGTGGTCGCCACTCAATACCTTTCCGCCCCAACGGCCATCAGTTCTACGTGCTATGTGCGCACCTTTGATCTGCTCGATCCAATACATAAATATCGGGCAGTCGCACTAATCTGCAATGACGTTTAGAATGCTGATAGAGCTCTGTCTGACTCATCCAAGCAGGGATACTATTCGATTTCTCAGTAGTTTTCTAACAAGTGCTGGAAACCCGTTGTGCTGGAAACATAAAGGAGCCCAGGATCCGCTTTGGCAAGTAATCCTAAGATTTGGTGTAGGCACTAGTTTTAAGACTACCATCTGATCTTCCAACCCAGAGGGAAATCTTTACCTTTTTGGGATTAGGCCAGTTTCATCATGATGTTCCTTCAAACCTGTCCTAGTCCCTTTTATCTGAATAAATTTCCAAAAAGATGTATTTTTTCATAAAAACTATTCATCTCCTCATATTCTATAATTTGGCCTAAACCTTCCTATTTGTACACTTAAAACATGAGACAACCAGCCAACTCTACTGATCCCCAGGCAATAGTTTTTAAGACTTAATTTGGCCTAGCCAACAATAGAGCTCACAATATTGCAAATCCAATTGCTGAGCAAGAGTACTGTGCATTGTAGGGGCTACGGTAGCCTAGTGGTTCAGGCATGCGGCTATCAAGCGGCGGTCGTGGGTTCGAATCCCGGCTCGTACCAAGGAGTTTTTCGGAACTTACGTACGGAATATTTACCGTAGGTTTTCGGTGAAGGAAAACATCGTGAGGAAACCGGCCTTATCCCAATAAGGTCTAGTTTTCCCTCTGGGCTGGAAGGTCGCTTTCGTAAAACTAGTGCCTATGCCAAATCTTGGGATTAGGTGTTAAAGCGAACCCTGGGCTCCTTTAGGGACATTACCGGGAATAACGCTAGGAGGATGATGAGTACTGTGCTAGGATAGTTGTTCATTGTAATGAAAGGAGAAATTCAGATATAAGTTCATTGATTCGCGTGCAAGCACTCACCGTGTCGAGGACTTGTGCAGTGAATAGACGCTGTCGCAGCTGAGGTCGAGTGCCGCGCGCAGGAACCGCATGTCGGTCCCAGCGTTATTCTTCGTGCCAAATGGCGGGTTCATCACCACTGTGTCGAAGTAGTTCTCCCATCTGCGATTACGAAATGTCAATAGTCACAGACCTCGTAATAGTTGCTGTAATAATCATCGCCTATTTGCAATAGTTGCTGTTGATATCTTGTGATAGTCTTCTAAGTTATTTTTTATTTATTTTTATTGATCAAATGAAAACTTACATAACTACTATACATTTAAATTCTCGCCAAACTGTTACGTTTGATGGCGAGACGCGCTACGTTTTCATGCAACTTAACCTATCAAACTCATCTTATAAAATAATAGTACATTACGTAACTAGGGCGGTGAATTCGTGAATGCCCCAGATCGCAGGTGTTTGTGGCCCGAACCGAAGGTGAGGGCCATCAATATGCGCTCTAGGGCTTTACGAATTACCGCCCGTGTTGCGTACAAAATTTTACGTCTTCATCTGGCCACAATGCGAGTTTAATCTTATATTGACAAGCTTCTCCAAAATTTTGGAAAACACGCTTAGGAGAGAAATCGGTCTGAAATTACTTGGGGAGCTTTTGGGCCCATTTTTATAAATCGGGGATACAGAAGCCACCTTCCAGCAGTCAGGAAAGCATCCCGATTCTAGGCTGAGATTGCAGAGGTAAGTCAGAGGCTCAAGAATAACGTCCTTTATCTCTTTTACTAGCAAAGGTTTCACACCATCGGGGCCCGGCGCACTGTCATTTTTGAGATTTGAGATAATTTTACCGACTTCATCTATATTAGTTGGATGCATATAGAATGAGTTAGCGGCCATCCGAGGGGGTTTATATTTGGCTGCCAGGGATGTTTGAGTCTCCGAGAGATTAGTTAGAATAGAGTCTGCAAGCTTCTTGCCATTTGTTGCGAAGAACTGGTTGCAATTATTGAGACATTCTAGTTTAGATTTCCCGCTAACGTTAAGGAGTTCATCTGCGTCGTTTTTAGGATTAGGATTTTGGCAAATTGTTTTGATAGATTTCCATAACTTAAGGGGGTTGTTCGTATTAATTGACAACTGATTTCTCTGGTACTCGTTTTTTAAATTTTATAATAAGTTATCGAAGAAGTTTCTGTACCTCGTATAGGTTAGGCGCAACATCGGGTCGTGCGGGGATGCTCTGACTTGGGTGTGTAATTTGTCCCGGTGCCTCATACAGCGTATTAAACCGGGCGTAATCCAGGGTTAAATGGCAAACTTGGCCCGGCTGATCCTAGCAGTGTGAGTGTTGTTCTTGATCGCACGTGAGATCAATCGGTCAAAATTAGCAGCCGCCGTATTTACGTCGCTTGTACCGGTAACTGCTGACCAATCAGCTGACATTAACTCCTTCGCCGCTTGCTCATAGTCGATTTTTTCTACAAAGCCATTGCGCTTCCAAACCTTGTTGGGGGTCCTAAGACCTCAATACATGAATCGTTTCTAGTTGGTTTAATAATAGCAGGTAGTAGTCCATGAGACGACATCAAGCAAGTATACTGGGATTGGTTGCGGTCAGATCTGTTCAAGAGATCTATATTTAAGTCTCCAGCGAGCACAATATGTAAGTTAGGTTTGATTTGACTGAGAGTATTATCCATGGAATTTACGAACCGATCAATGTTTGTAAATGATGGGGAACGATAGATGCCAAGTAGCATTATTTCGTCGGAAATTTTAATCGAAAGACAGTTAGCGTCATCGATGGGTGGCTCAGTTACAAAAGACCCCTCCGCTTTTATTAATTATTTTTGAGGTGTGAAATGAGTTATACCTGGGTAGCGAGTCAACTATCGAGCCATCACTCAGCCAGCACTCGGTTAAAACTATGGCATCGAAATCCACGTTTATGCATTTTAAAGTAAGTATATTCTTATATTTAAGGTAAGTATTTTAAATTTATGATGTGAAGTCAGAATAGTTTTACACTACCTATGACAATTAATACTTTGATGCCAAATATCACGAAAACAATGAACTTTGAAGTAAATATGGGATACTATATTGCTTAAAGTCTTTGTTGTTAACATAATAAGCTACAAAAAACCTAAGAAAACTAAGAGATTCAGATCGAAGGTACGATCCCATACGCCTATTATGGGAGCCCCTTAAGATATTAATCTAACTACTATTAAGGAGGGCCGAAAATCACACGGCACCATACCAACGTTTGTGACGTCCATGTGGTTTTTATAGGCACACAGCATTCGAACAAGTGTTCTAAGGTTTCATAAAATACCTAGAACAAGTAATAATAATAATAATAATCATCATCATATCAGCTGAAAGACGTCCACTGCTGGACATAGGCCTCCCCAAAAGAGTGCCAAAGTGACTGGTCCTGCGCCACCCGCATCCAGCGGCCCCCCGCAGGCCGCAACCTTCACCAGGTCATCAGTCCATCCTTGTGGGGGCCTACCCACGCCGCGCCTTCCGGTACGTGGCCGCCACTCGAGAACCTTTTCGCCCCAGTGGCCATCGGTTCTACGTGCTATGTGCCCCGCCCACTGCCACTTAAGTTTAGCGATTCGGAGGGCTATATCGGTTACCTTGGTTCTGCTGCGGATAGCCTCATTTCTGATGCGATCACGCAGAGAAACTCCCAACATAGCCCTCTCTCCCTATGGGTGAAGTAATAATAACCAACCTATAAACACGAGCTCCGAGGAAATCGCACAGCACAGCGTCAACGTTCGTGATTTCCATGTCGTGCCTATTCTCACAGAGCACACTCAGCGCGTCAGGGTCGAGGTCGACGGCGGTGACCGAAGCGTCGAGCAACGCCGCGCCCAGCGCTAGTACACCTGGCCCGCAGCCTGCGTCCAGCACTAGCTTGCCTTCTAGGGCTTCATACTGGGTCTAGAAATATATAACGTGGATGTAGGAATCATAAGAAGCATACATAGGGAGCATAATTACAATGTGTATATTTCATTTAAAACAATAACTATAGAACATTAAATCATGAAGAAGAGCACACCCCTAACATGGCTTGTGTAATGAATGGTTGATGTTTAATGATTGTTATAAAACAAACCGGATCTATTCAGATAAAATATAATTACAAAAAGTTTACAGTTAATGAATAACATATTATATATCCAATAATATGTCAAAGGTTCTGTTTATACTAAATGTAAGACGCTCCACTAAGTACTCTATGAACTTAACACAAACTAGTATGCAAAGAGGAGTGGAATCCATAAAAAAACCTACACCTCTTGTTCCATTATTGTTCTGATATTAAGCAGTGTGCAGGCTTGTCCTCACTAAAACATCAGACCATAAGTGCCATACTTAAAAAAAGTAATGTTAGTGGTATCTTATAGACTTCACATGACAAGCATTATTACCACTAGAGAATCTACACTTTATACTATATACACACCTGCATAGTATAAAGAGCAACAGCAGCGATGTGTGGCGGAGTCTCATATTGTTCCAGCTGTACCTTGGGCTTCTCAAAGCCAGTCAGCCCCTGCAGGTGTCCTTGCAGCGTCTTCAGCTTCATTACGGCTGACATGGTTACCAGCGTCACTTGTTCTCGAATCGAGGGAGCACCGGCAGGATCTGGTTGCCAAATGAAGAGTCTTGGGAGACAAAGAAGCCACAGGATGTGGCGTTGGCGTGTTGTAAGGCAGCCCGGTGGCTTGTGTTTATTATGTTTGCTTCAGGGAGTTGTGGGTAACCCTGAAAATATACATTTAGATTTTTGTAACATCCGCTCCAGAAGAAATTCAGTAATAAATATGGGATTAAACACCTTAATATTCAGTGGAATATTTCCAAAATACAGTGGCGTGCCTAGGGTTTCAGAATAGGGCAAGCCGAGACATATGTTTATGTCATTTCCTCGGATAAGTATATACTTAATTGGCGCGATAAAGATGTCTCAATTAGCTGATTACCAAAATTACTATTAGAAATCACAGCGTTCATATGCTTTTGAGAAATCTTGTGCCTTTTAATGGCGCCAACTAAGTTATTTTAATCGTCATATTCAGATTTACCTATTCCAAACGTTTTTGTCGTTTGAAAATAATATACAACACCAACAATATAACTTATTAGAGTGAGAACAACCAATAATCCAATGAGTTTTGTACACCGATCTATTTAAGCTGAGAAGTATACAAATTCAAAACGCACTGACCGCTCAAACAAACAACAAACAAAAGTAATTGCAAATTAAAAATATTGAAATTGCAACTAAATAATAGCAATGAAGTGAGTTCGGCCGTCAACACGCGCATGCGCGAATTTCGCATTTTACTCGACTTGTGTACAACTTCATACGCATGCCCGGCTTCAATTCTCGTACTATTTTGCTATATGAACCTATAATAGTCATATCTCATTATTAGGCACTTTTGATGGGTAAGAAAGAGATAAAGAGAGCTAGAATAGAAGCCCGCTTGCAAGCCAACGCGTGCGAACGAGATGACTAGCCGTGTCTCCAGCGAGGTCGGGTCGACATCGCAGCGACAGTGCTGCCAGCCATTTTTTACCACGAATTTTGTACCACGATGTTGTTCATTTGAAAGCGCGAATTGAAATAGTTCGTGCTCTCGTTACCTTTGATTTTTGATCGAGAATGGAAGGCAAGCCCGGCTTTTGGGCTTGTATGACAGTACCGCCACTGCCAAAATAACACTCAATTTACTTTTGAGATAGTAACCTGCATAGTAAGTATTTATTGCACTGTTTGATGAACCATAATAAAAACATATTTCTCGTTAAAATTTATAAAAATTAATAACTTTACAAAGAAATCAAGAATAGGCCAGAAGAACTGCTGAACTAACTTTTATATTGATAATGGACCCATTTTTAAATGAACTGGAAGAATTGTGGAACTGATATATTTGTTCAGTTCTACTATTTGGTAAGTAAATATATCAATAAATAGGTATAGGGATTTTTACCCCAAATAATATATTTGGGGTAAAAATCTTACACAAATCAACATGGTCCCAAAATAAGCAAAGTTTGTAGTAATATAGATATATAAACACTTAAATACATAGGAAGCATCCATGACTCGGAACCAAATATTTGTGCTCATCACAGAAATAAATGCTGTTAATGTGATTAGAGCCTGTTATCTCCTATCATCCCTCACCATCAACTTGGCTACAGAGGTCGTCAGTCTGTCTGTAAGCACTAGCACTACTATAAAGACCAAGACAAGTCTGTGAGATTGTAGCTTTATAAGTTTGTTTGCAGGGGAAATCTCCAGAACCACTCATCCAATTCCAAAAACCTGTGTATATATTATGTACTTTCTGAATTTCCCAGCCTGCATTCGTTGAAATACAGCTAGTCTCTAATAACATTTCAGTGTTTTGGTTGGTCAGTGGTTTTGTTTTTGTGCATATCAAAAGAACCATAAGTATTCTTACTATGTGGCTCAAACTTACAGCAGTAGCAGATACTGGTGGGATGGAGCACATAGGCAGCGAGCCGGCGGGGTTGGGCTGTGTCAGGCTGATCGTGGTGGCAGTGAGCGGTGCCACGGCAGCTTGCTTCAAAAGCATTTGTTTCTTCAACTGCAGCTCTTCCAATATCTTCCTATTTGTCAGTTCTAGCAACAAAACAGTTTTATTAATTGATCAATTGTTAAACAACTAGACAACAACACTAATTCGCTCGTTTTAATATGATTATAAAAATAGAGCATTAAGATTTGTAATTACCTCTTTGAGCGTTGGGCTGAGGAAACGCCATCTAATATTAGCTTATGAAAATACCAATATTATATAGAATATTTCAAAAATACTAAACTACGCAACATAGTTTATAAAAAAGGTTTAAAGTAAATATTAGACTGAGGAAACCGTAGCAAAACTTGTATCTATTAAGTTAGGATTGTGTCTGTCGACTGTCGATGGTGAATCAGGATGTATGACATTAGTGACAGCTTGAATAAGTTCAGAAGTTCAGAATCGATTTGTCTATTTCTGAACGTATACTAAATTTCAAGAAACGTCTGTGTATTCTACCCTTTATAGCCGTAGTAATTGAGATATTGGCTAACCTTATTTTTATTTTATTGACGTTTTAGATTTTTTATATACGTGTCTAAGTGTAGCATGTACTCTGTGGTCGACAATGGGTCAAAAATTAAAGAGCGGGATACACGTACGGGTTTCGATAATGGTGGGTACACACCAAGCCAACGAATGGCTATGTATCTCACTCTAACAAATAGATGTCACGTAAATGCTTCGCGTTCGTTGGTCGTTCGTTTGCTCAGTGTGTACCCAGAATAATATGATTTACTTTCTGTGCTCTCCTACTCACTCCAACGTAGTGATTATATCCTCTTTGCTCACTCCTACACACACGCTCGCGCATGCACATACATTCTCACAAGCACTCTGTTTCACAGCGGATTCGCATAAGTTCCTTTTTATGTATTACAGATGCCGTCAAACTTCTTGAACATTTGACCTTGCCTGCGCAAAGGCGAATTGTACCTGCGAGCTGCCCCCCCACTTCGTCCCGCATGTTCAAGAAGTTTGACGGCATCTGTACAATCATAATTACAATGTAAGGAAAGTCAATGTATAACTATTTCATTTATAATTTTATCCAAAGCTTAATAAAAATAAAATTATATGTAAACTAGCTTGTGCCCGCGACTCCGTCCGCGTGGAACTCTTTTATATCGCAGCTCCATATAAACTTTTAACTCCTTAGGGAATGATTCCAGGGATAAAAACTATCCTATGTCACTCTCCATCCCTGCAACTATCTCCACTTAAAAAAACACGTCAATTCGTCGCTCCGTTTTGCCGTAAAAGACGGACAAACAAACAAACACACACACTTTCCGATTTATAATATTAGTAGTATTAGTACCTATATACATCTAGTATAAGCATTGTGTTCTAATTTTTCCTGATCTAAGTTAAAACTACATTAAACTACAGGCTATTATTATGTATAATAAGAGCGAGATCTCCTGATACTATACCTACTACGAGACCTCAACCATACTGTAAAATCCTACTTGTTAAATGAAAATAAACATTTGTATTTGTGCTAGCGTGTTATGCCTTACGCATACTGTTGGGTCAGACGGAGGCATGAGGCATACATAGAGGTAGTATTTGCCTATTTGGGTAGTTTGTGGACGGAAGGTATTCGGTCGGAAGGATTCGTCGGTTGCATTAGACCCGCTGATAGATATGGAGCTTTGCGTCAGAAGAACTATAATAGGAGCCCTAATATGCGAATATTGCGAATTTACTTGCATAAAACAATACAATCAAAAGCTTCAATAAGGGACAAAAAAACACCGCCCTCTCTATACCTTTCAAACTAAACCAAAATCGGTTCATTCCATCCATTACAGACAACAGATTTTTCAGTCAATGTGTAACGAGAAAGTCATTGAAACAGGAAATAAACCCACGTCTGTATCCCCCAAAGCAAAGAGTACCTACTATTAATAAAGGGGTAGGTAAAGCACATTCAACTTATTTATAGTGCCACTTCCAGCGTTGTACGTTTGAAGGTGGGGAATGCATAGCAATGGATATTGCAGTGATAGGTTGCTGGCGCATCGTCCAAAACACACTTCAGCCCTTTTCCTATAAGTTACTCTTAAGAATATATTGAAGAGTGATACTTAGTAATTTTATATGCTTAACACACACACACACATACACACCACACACACACACACACATACACACACTCTGACACGCATGCACACAAGTATACACAAATCAAATCATATATTTTATTTTATTTTATCCTTTGTTAGTTAGATTTCTCAACATGTCATTTCTTATGTATACGTTAGTTACCACAGTGGAGGAGCGGTGTATACTTAAAAAGAGGCACCAGCCTATATATTGTTAAATAGTAAGTTACTGAATAAATGAATTTTTTAAGGGGTGCGCCTTTCTTCCCTAAGGCGCTATTAATTCTCTTTAGCACACAAGGCATAAAACGATAATAAATAATAATGTAAAGAACAAGACACGCATATTTATATAAAAGCATTTATTTAAAACAATGTAGGTAATAATATACTTTCTGATTCTTGGCAAAACAGTCTCACATTAGCAAGTCAACATTTGGCCTCTTAAAGAATAAACAGACTAACATGCGCTGCCACATCTCACAAAATAATAAAACTGATAAAATATCAGATATAAACGATAATATAAAAGGACATAATATAAAATTATTCGTACATCTAAATTGCAGTTAGCATTGCGTCCGGTTGAGCAATCTTAATTAATTTGTTTATTATAGTAAATAACTCTAAATAAAAGGGAACATTAACATTACTAGAATTGACTCACAATATTAGCAATACAAAAAAGTTACTGTATAATATTCTCCGCTTCTGTTCTGACACCAGTCACGAGTTTGTGGTACTTCACGTAATAACACTTGAGAATAAATGCACAACATAAATAGAATTTAAGTTGCCTTTGTCTTTTACAATTACAAAAATATTCTTATAACAATTTGGAAATAATAACAGATGTCTATGTAAAAAATTTGGAATAATATCGCACAAGCTTGTAACTAAACAACTATGTGCATTTTATTAAATATCTACTATAAATGTAGCAACAAACCAACACGGCTTTCCAAAGGCTCGTCTCTATACACTTTATGACTTAAACAATCACCGCCCCACAGTGTGGCCCCGGCGAGCGAGTGCGAGGGCAATCAGGTTCTTATTACGGATAATGATGTTAGCCTCAAAAATAAAGGAGGTACCTAGTTTCAATATTGGCATAGGTACATTGAGATCCATCGTTGAGTTCGCTGGCTGCGCGGGAAGACCCTAGCCCCTGCCAGCCACAACCGCTCGCGACTCGCTCGCCGTCGGCGACGTCAACCATTATCCTTTAACACTTAAAAGGTGATCACAACGTAGCTGATTCAATAAAATCACACCATAATAAACTAAAGTGTAAAAACGAATGAAAATTACTAAGGGGCATACAGATTTGTAAGGCAAGAATCGAGCTAAACCCGTCAACGAAACAGCTACATCATGAATCACCACTACACCACCATTTAGTGTTGATTTGATCGAAGTATTACTTTCACAGCACAGGAATAAACATATTCTGGACTAAATAAAATCTGAAAATTGATAACAACATTTTTTTTAAAAGACTAGCACATAATTTTGGCACAACACCGCGCGCCCGGCGACGCGCGGGCAACACGCGGGCAACACGCGGGCAACACGCGGGCGACGCGGCGGCTTCGATGTTGTTCTATGGCGTGGCACTCACGCATTCAAGATTATTACTTAGACAAAATTGGCAACATACGTATCGGGGGTACGTATCTAACACAAGGGTTCCACAAAGTGACTCCAATTATAGACACTAGAACCAGGAACATCATTACAACAAAGATTTTGATTATTCATTATTAATAGCAAAGCAAATCAGAAAACAAGCATATTTTAACAATATTTGTGCCCAATGTGTCATGTTCGATGTATCGTTTTAAATATATTTATGAAACCCTACGCGAATCAGCTGTTTTGATCGATTACGTCATATGGACAGCTGCCGTTACAATAATAAAATGCAAAAAATGTATATTCATTACAATTTAGTTAAAATATCATAAATAATAAAACTTATTTGAGTAAATAAATTCTCTTGTTCCTTGCTCTTCCACCATCACCAATATTAAAACAGAGTGTAAAAATAAGAGTATAATATATGTCAGCGAAGGGCGTACGTCTCTGATAAATAACTTACCCTGTAGAAGAGTGGAGCTACACCTTCGAGGCTCGCCGATTGTTTATTTTATTTCACATTATTTTAGTATCAAAACTAGACTAGGTAGGAGCCGGCGCTAGGCGCGCGCTCGATCACAAGTCGGTCGCTGCCGAGGGCTCTCCGACATGCACTTCCGAATATCGGTAATAGAGTAGTACGTTTATTTTTACACCCTGCCGCATGAGTATTATATCTCAACAACATTCCTTAATCCGACGACAATACCTAACACTTCCCTGTATAGTCTTGTTAAAGAAACTTTCGAAACCTCAAAGGTCGATGCACTACGCGAATTACACAAGAGCTTTAACATACGACATATTGCTACGAGTTAACTTATCATTTGGCACTAAACAAACATATTGCATCTGGACTCGACTCGTTCATACGCCACGAACTATTCATACTCGCAAATACTCTTAATAAAGTCTAAATTGTCTTAATTCAATTACTATCAAATTTTCTTTTCAATTTAAATTTCTAATGATATATTTTTAGATTTGGGCCGAAAATTTTAAACTACATGGAAGTGTAGCAAAGGACTCCGTACTATTGAGCGAACCGGGCGCCCCCAGGCGCGTGGCTGACGTCATAACGAAATCAGACAATACGATCGGCAAGTAAAATTTGGCAACATTGAGCATTAAGACTTTCAATTGGCTTCGTAGCACATCACTAGTCGGTAAGTGACACTAGTTGCGCGGACTACACTACCCTACCGTGGTAACTGCGACTTGACGGGCGCGTGGCTTCGCCGTGGAACACTAACACCTTACAAAATGATATGATTAAAAACGTGAGACATATTACGTTACTCAGCGTTCAAAAGAACTCTAAAACGACTGTGGACTTTTAAAGAGACATTTAATTAATTTACTAGCTACTTTTATAACAACTTGGTTAAAACAGTATTTTATAAATTAAAAATTCGTTTCTATCAAATAATAGTTATTGCTTTTTTTGATATGATTATATTAATACCGCGACCGTGCGCGCGAGTGGCCGCGCACCGCGTGACACGTCTGACGACTATTACGTAGTAATTCCTAAACGTTATTTAAAAATATGACTGCTTTATATCCGTCTCGATCACAGCTCTCCGAAAACTTTACAACATCCAAACCGTTTACGCTCCAAAATAAATTCTTTATCATTTACACCTATAAAACGAAATGACTATAATATATCTATGTTAGTTCTAAACATTATGCCATTTTATATATTTACTTTGCAATTGCAACGGTCCCTCGTACAGCACTTAAATGCTTCATATACAAATTTTAACGTAACGTTGAAAATGACTCTTTAAATATAAAATAAGGAAGCAATCGAACGACTAATATCCATGAAACAAATTTAGATATCAAGCGGCAGTGTTCGCGAAAATTCGTGCATAGAACCTAACTACGAAACTTCTTAGGAACCTGATAAATTATTGCTAGAGCTTTGGGCGAACCCCTTACAACGACAATGCACCCCGGCGCCGCCGGCGAATACATAACGACAGATAAAATCTTATCAGTAGCCAATAGAAAAATATCACCTAAATAAATATGAATATCGGGGCCCGCTCCCCGGCGGCGACGCCCACGAGTAAATACATGTCGAGTCCGAGCGGGCCCGGCGCTCGCGGCGAGCGACGAGTATCGTTTGAATTTCTCATTTTTGGTAAAAAACAACAAGATTATGAAATTGATATGCATCGGTAGCGGGCGGGGCTTCACTGCGCAGCGTCGGGCGCGGGCGGCTCGTCGCTCGCACCCGCGCCGCTCGCGCCGGCCACGCCGCCCGCGCCGCCCGCGCCGCTCGCGCCGCCCGCGCCGGCCACGCCCGCGCCGCCCGCGCGCGGGCACGAGCCCAGCCCAGGGCTCTTCGACGCCTCGCTGGAACAAAACAACATCTCATTACAACCAGGCCCATAGGGATGTACAGATGTAGTGCATCATTATTTTCCATCGCATTTTCACGGAAACGTACGAACGTGTCTTGCTATTTCAAGTCAGTCTCGGTACAAAAAGTACTGAGGGTGACTGATGTAGTCACCCTCAGTACTATAACCTGTTTTAACACTTTCGCAACCGGACTAAAAATGGAACAATACACCAGAAACCGACAGAACTCGCTAGGCGTGTAGGTTCATACTACTGCCCGCCTGCCGGGCTGAACCGCCATCTGAGCAAACATTACAAGTGCCAACCAGGCGGCTTCTTGGTTGCGAAAGTGTTTAGCTCACCTCAACGCTCACCAACAAATATATCTTGACGCCGCAATGCGTAGTAACTAAGCGTAGGTAGAGGTCTTGTTTCGTGACAAGTGACCGGCGGGGTGAACCGCAGCCCAGGAATAGGACGAGCTTAACAAAGGAATAACTCGAGCCAGTCAAATCAATCCATTTCCCCCCGCGAATGCTGCGGTTGTGGAATGAACTCCACCCTCCTCCTCCTCCTCCTGCGCGACGCGCGGGTGCAAGGGTATGACGATAACGGGGCGCGGGCAACGTGCGGGAGGCAAAGCCCAGCACCCGCACGCCCCTCTAGTACGATTCCCACCGAACGGGTCGGGCCGGCGCGCATTCTATTACATGCAAAGGAATTTGAACCGTCTATACAGTGGTTACATTTCATATTTGAATGAATCATGCATCCACTGCGAGGCGGCGGCACACGGCGACTACCGACGCGGTCGGTGGGGATTGTAATCAAATATGAACTGTATCTGCTGTATGGACGGTTCAAATTCCTTTGCATGTAATAGAATGCGCGCCAGCCCGACCAGTTCAGTGGGAAACGTACATTATCGTCATGCCCAACTGGTTTGGGCGGTCGACCAATAGGTACCTGCTGTCGCGCCCAGCGCGATTCGCCATAGTTAGTTAGTATACTGGGGTTTTTCCGCAAATCGACATCCAGCGTGCCTATTTTGCGTGAAATGGGGTAGCGCTACTCTAACCACCCCAGCTCCTCCAGGAAGTTCGTGAGTGCCTTTGTGTTTTTGACTGCGTCCCGGAGTGTTTCCGGGGACCCTAGGTGCTTTTCCCTGTATACTTCTACCTGCTTGCAGTCCAGTAGAATATGTTTGGTCGTTTCCTCCGCCTCCATGCACGCTCTGCACATGGGGCTGTCCGTGATACCTATGTTGTAGAGGTGTTTGTTCAGAGTGTTGTGTCCTGTTATAATTCCAACTATCTTGCGTAGTTGGTTTCTATGCGTCCTCAGTAGTGTGGTTGTTTGAGTTTGTTGTCGCGTTTTGCCAGAATCTCTTTGGTCTGTCTGCATGTGTCTATCTCCTCCCAGTGTCTTTGGTGTAGGTTTTTGGTGTATAGGTCAAGTTGGTTATATATGTAGCTTTGTGGCAGGGGCAAGATTGGTTCGGGTCCGTATGCCATTGTTTCTGAGCCTTTCCTGGCCAGTTCGTCCGCTGCATCGTTGCCTCTTGAGCCACTGTGCCCCTTGATCCATTGTACAGTGACGGTGTTTTTGTCTGCGCACACCTCCGTTAGATTTTGGTGGCATTCGTATATCAAGCTAGATGTGAAGTTGTCACTGCTCAGTGCTTGTAGTACCGATTTACTGTCTGAGAGTATTCGTATGTTTGTGTTCTCAACTTTTCGTCTCTTTATGGCATTGCAGGCTTCGATTATCCCTACGCATTCAGCCTGGAATACCGTGTTTTGTTCGCCCAATGGTTTGGATATGTGTATGTTTAAGTCCTCTGAGAACACTCCACATCCCGTTCCCGTATTTGTTTTCGAACCATCTGTGAAAATTCTAAGGTCTGTTTGGTTTAGCCCCTCTCTCGAGTCTTCTGTTAGTGATATGCCGTAGTCTTTCTTGAAGACTGCAGTTCTTGGTATTTTGTCGATTTTAGCCTCCATGATAGGGAGGCTGGTGATCAGTACGTTATGAATCTTCGTGTGTAGTGTGTTTAGTTTTGTCCATAGGTTGAGGCTTTTTAGGCGTATTGCCGTCGCAGCCGCTTCATTTTGTATATGCATGTGTAAAGGTAGGAGTCCTAGCATTATTTCTAGTGCTGCCGTTGGGCGTTGGGGTGGTTCTCATACATCCTGTGGCCGCTACACATGCTAGTCTTTGTGTTTTCTGGATTTTGGTAATTGCGCTCGTGGTTTGGGTGCGGGGCCACCATACTATGGCACCATAGCTTATCATTGGTACTATCACCGTTTTGTATAGCCACATTATGATGTGGGGGGCCAGGCCCCATCTCTTTCCCACCATCCTTCTGCATTGCCAGAAGGCTACTGTTGCTTTGTTTAGTCTATTGTCTAGGTGTTTGCTCCAATGAAGTTTGTCATCTAGTATTATACCTAGGTATTTCACCTCCTTCGAGAGTGTTAGTTTAGTGCCAAAGAGTGTTGGCATTTCGTAAGTACCCAGTTTTCGTTTATTTGTGAAGAGAATTGTGTCGGTTTTCTTTGGGTTTACCGATAGGTCATCCTCCTTCCTCGCGATTCGCCATACAACAATCGGTATGTATCAACCATTAGTAATGTCAAACTATATTTGTAGTATGGTAACACCATGCTTGGATTTGACTAACCGTTATGTTGGTACTGTGCAATAAATAGATGGCGGGTAAGAAGATGGAGGCCGGAATCACCATGGGCAAGGTGGGAGAATAAAGATAAAAAGAGACCCCGGTGAGTGTTTACTTTGCATTTCTTTATGTCGACTTATATGTGCATGATCAGTGGAAAGATGAGAGGACTGTTGTAATATGATTCATATGACATTCTTTCCATAACTGTAATAGTCCAATCATGAGATGCACAACACACTTAGAATTGGACAGGGAAGCCTGGAGCTCCCATACATTGGTAGTGCGGTCCGGAAACACACTGGCACGGTCGACTGAGCTGGAGCAACCGTGGCGAGGTTATGGCGATGGTGGAGACCACTGGGGGGCCACTGGCCCCCTTTCCGGCTTAGTGACTTAGTGAGAAACATGAACAGAGTCACCAGGGTATATAACCTGTCAAGACCGGAGCGAGTCGACCGATGCCCAATAAGATATTAGAGGTGCATAGCCATAAGGAAATAACATTCATGAGGTCCCTCTGTAGCATACGTGGGAGTGCAACCACGAAGGAGGGAATTAGACTATGGCAAGGCACTCGGTAAAACAAAATAATGCATTGTGAATGGCACAGCCACACGAGAGAGGCTAGACCTCACCTTATCCGTATACACATACAATTAACATGAGTAGAATAACTGGTCAACTCATCTTTCCACTCTCATGATGATAAGTGTGTATTTTATGAACCCTATGTCGTCCTTATACCTGAGTTACATATATGTGCAGTAAGAACCTCACATACACAGTATAGGAGGGACGACACCTTTTCTCGACGAGATTTTGGTTTGTTTTTAACACATCTCAACAGCTATACAGATAACGTAAATGCGAAAAAAAACAAGTAACAATAATTGTACAATCGAATACGCCATGAACTCACGTTTACCTTGCCGCGAACGTTTGGTGCGCGGTAAAAAATGAGACCAAACTTCGCGGTATTTTTTATCAATTCTACAATTATCGGAGGTACAATCAAGAGCACCAATATGTATACACTACAAAGTCTCAAAATATGTAGGCAGACCTTATTTCTGCAACAATAAGGTTGTAAAGAAACTTCGAGTGAATACATGTTGGTGCCCTTGAACCCACCTATACTTGAAAGGTTTAGGTAATGAACTAAATTTAACCAAAACAAACCACGTGACTTGGTCCTTCAACCAATCATAGCAACCTTTTGTATAGTGGTAATTTTCTAAACTAAGCTCATCTACTTATCTGCATTCACAATGGCATTATGTCTAATACAATACTATTATCTGCTTTTGTTCTCGTAACCGCCAACCAATCACTTGCAAAAAAAGGTTAGAAGTACATTGCGTGATTATTGAATTTTCAACCTTATTCCTTGTTGAATAGGTTTAAAATGGTTTAAGAGGACAATAGCATTTTCAACACTTGTGTATAGTTCAGAACAATAGCATTCAAGTCTAACAATACTACTTTGGTCGGACGCGTGCCATTTTTTGCAAGAAAAAGGTTAGCGCCACATAAAATGTTCATTGTATTTGCAAGTGTCGACCGCAAACAAAGGCTATTCATGACCTCAGGACAATGGCCATTCATGAGCTTAGTTTAAATAATTTAAACTATATGTATCGTATTATCTTATTGGCTGAATGACCAAGTACCGTTGTTTTTTTTTTTTTTACATTTAGTTGATTACCTAAACCTTTCAAGTATAATTTAATTTAGTCGTACAATAGTCGGAGAAGCCGGTGGGATCGAATAATACTAGTGGGCGTGGCGTGGACTCTAGCTGTCTCTTTCGTGTAGCATTGCGTTTCATTTCGTATAAGTTAGGATGTATACAGAATGGCGGAACAAATTCTAATCGCCACGCAGAAAGAAAATCCTTCTATACGGTATACACCTATACTGATATTATTAAAGGTGGCAAATTAAAAGACGTAAAGACTGTTGGCTTTTGTTTTGTGTTAAGTTGAATGTTTTGTAAGTTTTTGTGTAAGTAAAGAGTAATCTCCGCAACTACTCATTTGCTTCAAAAATTCCTTAAACAGTATATATAATGGAACTTACGATAGGAATCCTACTTAGTTTGGATATTTGTTACTAAATCACGCAAAAACGGCTGAAAGTATCAAGATACATTTTAGTATACAAATAGAGTATAAGCCTGGATCAAAGAAAAATTACTGTTTATTCCAAAGATGAAGGATCCCCGCAGGATATGTTTAATTTCTATGCCGGAGAGCATATAATTATTATTATACCATACGGCTTTCCTTTGCTAACTGTTTGCTCGTATACTCACAGGGACTTTGAAAGCGTTTAACATACATATTTATTTGATACTTCGTCTACATGGACCAGGGATAAAAACTATCCTATATAATAATTCAGGCTTTAAACTATCTTCATGCAAATATCATCCAAATCGGTTGAGTCGTTTAAGCTTGATTGAGTAACAAATAACCAAACTGTCGCATTTAGAATATTAGTGTGTGTGTAGCATATGGATGCTCCAGGTAAGTATGACGATACTTGTGCTAGGAAAAACCGTTTTCCCATGCCGAGTTATCAGTATTACATATACTCAGAAACCTCAAAACCCTCGTAATACATGGAGTGGAGAGGTCAACGCGCTATCGACATTACACCGTTTAAATTAAGCCAAATAGCAATTCATTTTGCAATCTTGTTTTGCACCAGTTCATGGACAATCAACTCTTTAAATACCATAATTAAAACATCTGTCCCTATCTTTATGGTGTGCGCGCGTGAGACGGACGCTTGATTTATCTCCAACCATAAACAATACCATTATCAGTACGGTACTCATAGACAGTAAACAAACATATTCAGACGCAATAAAACGCTACGATTTCGTCCGTCTGTTTTCGATTCGCGACGAAGATGTGACTGACCCACGGTCAAGCCCAGAGACCGAAGTACCAACACCGTATAAATTACATTTCCGTGCCTTAAATACAGATATCGATTCGAATAACATGCATCGGTATCAATATAATGTGTTAGTCGCTTTGTAGCAAGACCGAACCGCCTAACTGGTTGCCGGCAGTGAAGGGTTAAGTAGTAAATAAAATATTCATGTTACGGAAGCAAAGCTCTATACTCTTTTCTCTTTGGAAGGGTTTCCTACGATTTTTTTTGTAGCAAACCGGTTTAACGCAAAATGTTTATGTTCCCAACGTCCTTTTTTACTCATATTGACTATCAGGAAACTTTTTACCAACTTTAGGGTCCATTAGGCTAGTTCACGTGGGTTTTGTTTTATTATCATCATCAGTCGTTCCCTCAATGCTGAGGATCGTGACATCATGTCCTCCTCTTGTTGACCAGACTTCTTCAAAGGCTCCTATCACCCGCTTTATGTATGGCCTCGTGCAGGTGTAGTTGCAAGAGAGCAGTGATATGTGTGCTCCATCTAGCGGGTGTCTGCCTCGAGGCCTCCGGCCCTCAGCTTATCCCGTCATAATAATCCTCTCCAGGCTATCTGAAGAGCGTCGTGAGAGGTGTCCAAAGTATGTGAGAATACGGTCTTGACATATTGTGGATAGTCGACGATGTATGTGCAGCTCGTCGAGAATGGATTGGTTTGTTCGCATAGCAGTCCAAGGTATCCGTAGAAGTCGGCGCCAAATGTTTATTTTATAACAGCCACGAAAAGTTATCGGTTTTATAAAAAAAGATGCATATTTGGATATTTATGAAAATTGAGCCGGGTACACACTGGGCGAGCTGCCTCGGCAAAACTCGTCAAATATCGTACCCGTCTGTATAGGTATTACATGTAAGACCTCTTACGGGATTACACGCATAATGACATATCTACGCGAAACGACACATACGCAAAACGACACATACGCGGAATGACACATACACGGAACGACACTTACGCGAAACGACACATAAGCCTATTTTCCTCGTAGCCACACTGTTTGGTTCTGGCGCTTCGCCGGCCGCTGCCGCGGCACGCTCGCTTCGCTCGCTCGGCTTGCGCGCCTAGGCTCATCGTACAACTAACACTCCTCCTCGCTTCGCTCGTCGTCGTACCTACACCGACATGCCTTAGAGTAGTATAGGATAGATATGTTTCATTTTGCGTATTTGTCATTCTGCGTATTTGTCATGCCGCGTATGTGTCGTTTTGCGTATGTGTCGTTTTGCGTGGTCAAAATGTGTCATTATGCGTGTAAGACATAATTATGACATTGAAACAATATGGCTAAATTCGATTACGTGTATACATCTCCATGGTAACCATAATCTGCAAGTACGAAGCAAAATAATCATAAATATAACGTTATCTCAAATCGGACGCTTGATACGATAGGGGGATAGATCGCATAAGGGCGATGCACCCATAGGTAAAGCGCCGATTACAGCTTCGGTCGCCGAACTTGTTTCAAACTTCGGCCAACGAATGTCATTTTCACATTAGTCTATTCGCCTACTGACATAGGGTGACCAGCGGTCGGTCACCGAATGCGGCGGGGTCTCCCTTGTTAGGCTTAACTACTTTAGTCCTAAATGCTTCATTTGACCTAACGTTTCAATAGACCTAATGCATTTTTTTTCTTTAATAGTAATCTTTTTAGTATTATTGCAAAACAAAACAAACCTAACTACTTGATGGCATTCAAAGAAAACCCGAAATGTTCACTGTTTCGAAGAAAAATGCATTTTATCTAGTGAAACATTAGGTCTATTTGTCTTACGTAATAAATGAATAGCCCCTAATGAAGCAGTAGGGTAAAAGAGTAGGTCAATTGACAGGACTCCATGCGGCCGACTACTGTCGTCTGACGTTGCATGCGGCTACTATTGCCTAATCTAAGGCGTGCCTAAACGAGTCGAAACTTCTCATTTGTTATAAGGTAAGGCCAATCGCAATCTTATCGAGGTATATTTAAAACTTTAATGATGGCTTAATGGCGTGTGGAGGTCAAACCATACACTGATAACAGTGATAACCCTACTAAAATTATAAATGCGAAAGTGTGTCCGTCTGTCTGTTACCTCTTCACGCTTAAACCGCTAAACCGATTTCGATGAAATTTGGTATAGATATAGTTTGAGTCCCGAGGACGGACGTAGGGTAGTTCTTGTCCCAGAAATCACCCCTTAGGGGGCGAATTGGGGGTTGAAAGATTGTAGGGACCTACGATTTATAAGAGTTCCACGCGGACGCAGTCGCGGGCGGAAGCTAGGGGCTGTCCATATATTACGTAATTTCAAAATAGGGGGGCCCGGCTCTGACCATGAGATGACGTAGTCATTTTCATAGGCGGAGAGAGTCCCATTCAAGGAATTAACAGGATGATGATAAGGGGGCATAGCAATCGACAAAAAACGATGACGTAATATGACGGACAAGCCTCTAGTAACATATTCAGGCTAAATCGGTCAGTAACAGTGACACGAAATCAGAATTAGAAGATATTTTTTTCTCTAAGACCTACGTCGATTATAGTTCTGAGACGTATTGCATTCAATGATTTTCAACAAACCTTCATACACTAAAAAACTCTTATTAAGAACGATTTATGACCTTGATCTGTTAAATTGAGATACATTTACATCTCTCTCTCTCTGATCTCACTTTGATAACTGGGGCCGTACGGCTGATAGTGGAACAAACAAAAGCATAACTATGAATCACGAATTATTGTCATTTATGCCTTTTTAGGGTTCCGTACCCAAAGGGTAAAAACGACACCCTATTTCTAAGGCTCCGCTGTCCGTCCGTCTGTCACCAAGCTGTATCTCATGAACCGTGATAGTTAGACAGTTGAAATTTTCACAGATTATGTATATCTGTTGCCGCTATAACAACAAATACTAGAAAACATAAATAAAATAAATATTAAAGGGGGCCCCATACAACAAACGTGATTTTTTTGCCGTTTTATAGATAGTGGTACGGAACCCTTCGTGCGCAAGTCCGACTCGCACTTGGCCGGTATACCGACACAAAGAATTGTTCCCGATTCTACAGATTTCCATTACAAGTACCCAATTCTACAGATTCCCAATTCTACAGATTCCAAATTCTACAGATTCCCAATTCTACAGATTCCCAATTCTACAGATTCCCAATTCTAGAGATTCCCAATTCTACAGATTCCCAATTCTAAGGCAGGCCTGTGAAGGTACGACGACGAGCGAAGCGAGGAGGAGTATTAGTTGTTGGGAATCTGTAGAATTGGGAATCTGAAGAATTGGGAATCTGTAGAATTGATAATCTGTAGAATTGGGAATCTGTAACGGAAATCTGTAGAATTGGGAACAATTCTTTGTGTCGGCATACTCGCCAGGAGTTTTGACCAAATAGAAGTGGGCGTATATAATCGTAAATATCCGGCCATTACACTGCGATGTGGAAGGCAAGTGGGGAAACTACCACATTAATATTCCCTACTATGGAGTAATAAGTGGTGATTACTCCACCGACAAGAGCCCGGCTCTAAGTTTATGATGATGATACTCACTAGTGGGGGTACACGCGCGTGGCGGGTGCGTCGAGCTCGCAGGGCGGGGGCCGCGCGGCCGCCGTCAGCATGAAGTTGGTCGACTCGCTGAAACAATTCGAGAGCCTACTTCAAATTGTATTACTGTCTCGAGTGCCGCATACGCGACTCCATCGTTTGCCGTTGTAAAGGTTTTTGGGCTATAGCCACTAGTCCAAAAACCTCTGGCCGTACTACGAACTTTATTTTTTGTAGTCCGCACTGTTAATATATTAGCCCAAACATTTTATTTTACAGGAGCTCTTCAAGAATAATAAATAAATCACACAAAAAACATAATGGATGTGTCATTTATTTTTATATATTTACTTCCCGATGGAAATTTTGTAGGATTCTTGGATAAGGCATCTTAGAATAACATTTGAAAATTAAACAAACAAAAGCTGTTATAAATTAATGTTTGAAAAAAAAAGCAATTTTCCTGGGGTATATAGATTGAACAGGGTAAGTTACAAAATACTGTGAATAGGGTAGGATGTTAACATTGATAACTTAGTGTTGCTAAATGGATAGTAAACCATCAAAATATTGTAATAAAGTACAAACTATGGATTTAAACGCATTATTACGCGACTAAAAAAGCAATTTAGGTACTTGATTTTCCATAGAACGATTAGTACAAATTGCAGTGTGACGTCATACTTTTACGTCAATTAGATGAAGCGTTTCGGCTGCAGCCAGCGAGGTCTGGTTCGAATGGCATCGTAAATAAATATTAGTTCCGAGCCTATTGCTGACGCATATGTTCGCATTACTAATAACGGAGAAAAAACATTCCGAGTAGTTCGCAGTTCGGATTAGTAGTTAGCGGTACTATCGACAACACGGCTAACTGACCATCGGTGCACCTTAAGTGCATTGTAATAAGGTTCTATATAAACACAGGATGGTTAGTTAACAGTGTTGTCGTTTGTACGCCAAAAAAGCTGCTAATGGTGTTAAAAGGATGAAAATAGAACGATTGATCTTCAGGCCATACGAATCAATTTGACCCGTTCTGAGGTTATCTTTTTTTCGTAAGGGTTTTTTTTTGTTCTGAAACCTATCGTGTGTACTAATGAAAGGGCTTACTAAGCCAATTCTAAAATATATCACATCATTATATTTCAGTCGCGTGTATTAAATTAAAATAAAAAAAAATTTCAAAACATACCAAGTGTGGGCTCTTCCAATGTGATACCGGTTGAATAATTATTTGTAAAATATACCTAAAACTATATGTAATAGCCTCATCTCCAACCCAAGAAAGCAATTTTGAAAATATTTAGATGCCCCATCTATTTTGGACATGGTTCCCTTCGCGTCAGCCTGAGATGCCCCGTTCAAATAATAATACACCCCGATATACGAATTCTATAAATCTGAAAGGGTGTCTGTTTGTCTGTCTGTTACCTCTTGACGCTTAAACCGCTGAACAGATTTAGATGAAATTTGGTATACAGATAGTCCGAGTCCCGGGGAAGGACACAGGATAGTTCATACCCCGGAAATCATCCCCAAAGATACAATATAAACCAGCTCCACGCGGACGGAGTCACGAAGCTAGTATCCTATATTACTATGTTAGTTTACCCCTTTAGTAGAGCCCTTTTAGAGGTCTTATCTGTAACTAAATTGATTAAGTAGGTGAGGAATAAGGACGATTATCTTCCATATCTTCATACAAGAATACACTTATATTAAAGTAAAAAAAGTATTATAATACCTCCATAATGTAAAAAATAAATATAAGGGGACAATCTTACACAAACCGACCTAGTCCAATAGTAAGCTCAATAAGGCTTGTGTTATGGGTACTAGACGACGATATATATAATAGATATAAATACTTAAATACATAGAAAACATCCATGACTCAGAAACAAATATTCATGCTCATCACACAAATATTTGTCCTTACCGGCATTCGAACCCAGGACCTTCAGCTTCGTAGGCAGCGTCACTACCCACTAGGCTAACCGGTCGTCAAATGTTTCAGACATTTATACCTATGATCATGAGTATATGCCGAATATCACTCGGAAACGATCGCGGTTTTGAATCTAATTCTCTGTGAAATCAATAGGCATGACAAGACGTTTAAGTTCTCTAGACAACAATGTGAACTTAGTTGACTGGGTTAATGTTAATAGTCAAAAAGTTGATTCACCCCTCGCTCAATGCGAAACGTTTTTAATCTATTGTATTCAAATTATGTTCGTATGTCTAGTATTTTTCTCAAATAACCTATGGTTTTCCGGTAATGGGGTTAGGTATACTTTTTAAGTAGTGTGTGAAGGTTATTTTTGGTGGTAACTATTATGGCTTTTTGACGCAATAACCGGTCCTGCGACACCCGCATCCAGCGGACTACCGCGACCTCTACCCAGTAATCAGTTGTGGTTATGGCACTCTTTGGGGGAGGCCTATGTCCAGCAGTGGACGTCTTTCGGCTGATATGACGATCATGATGATGGCTTTTTTTTCGGATTTGCTAGTGTAGTGTGTATTATTATAAAGTGCTGCAGGTACCTAGAACACTTGTGATGCGGTGGATAACGTTTTCAGATTATCATCTATCATGTAGAAATATTTTATAACTCTGATAATTTACTCACTTTATGATAATAAGTTTAGAGATTCGGAGGGCTATATCGGTAACCTTAGTTCTGCTGCGGATAGCGTCATTTCTGATGCGATCGCGCAGATAAACTCCCAATAGCCCTCTCCATAGCCCTTTGGGTGACTTTGAGCCTTCTATGAGGCCCGTAGTAAGCGACCACGTTTCAGTGCCATATGCTGATGACCTGGTAAAGGTTGCGAAAGTCCGCTGGATGCGGGTGGCGCAGGACCGGTCACATTGGCACTCTTCGGGGGAGGCCTATGTCCAGCAGTGGACGTCTTTCGGCTCATATGATGATGATGATAATAAGCGGCCACGCTATGTCTTATGTATACATTTGGTTTTGACCCAAAGCGCCGCACATTATTGTATTAAAATAATCGTTAGTCAGGTGGGTACTTGTGGTCCTAGAAGTAGTCGTGTCAGATATTTATGCGCCTTTTGTTATACCAAATATTAATGCGACTGTACAGGAACCTAATAAATGACTGTATGAGTACGACCGAAAATATTACCAAATACTCCATAGCAACTGTAAACCTCAAACATCGTAGTAAATTCAAGGTTGTATACCGTTCATAAATAAGTGAATAACCTACATTATTCATTAGCCACAATCCCATACTGCCGGCTAGAACTTCCAAACGCGTAATAAAAAAATGCACACAACACGAGAAAATAAATTCAGCCACCCAACTTTCTGTATATCGTTACTAAATTGAAATATTCGTCCATTATAAATACAGAACCGGCGAGAATTTTACAGTAAACAAGAGTTGGACATGTACTCAACCATGAGTTAATATTAACCCACTGGATCGTGAGACACTGAGACACCCCGCGACTGAGCCTGACATGTGATAAGCGGCTACCTAGCATGGTGAGTGGTAACTGATAACCTTCGGGTTTATGGGCATTTAAAACAAATTGTATTACTAATTAGCGTAGTCAAACAAAAATTAACTCAGTGTCAGTTTTGTGACGACAATGAAGTATTTCGTTTGTATAAATAAACGTTACTTTTTCCTTTTAATTTATAAATGACTAGCTTCTGCCCGCGACTCCGTCCGCGTTGGACCCGTTTATATCGCAGCTCCATACAAACTTTTACCCCCCATTTCTGTCACTCTCATCCCTTCAACTATCTCCACTTAAAAAATCACTTGTGTGGTTAATTTTCGTCACAAAACTGACACTAAGTAAATTTTTGATTATCAATTCACTTTAATTGGGTAAGTACACATTATTATGAAAACGACCTTATCTTTAAATAAAATTGCCATAAGAATGGCACATTATTGTTGCGGCATGAAAGTAGGCACTTGCGGGCCGAGTATAAGTTTTAAGGGCCATACACTTTTATCGGCCTTATATTAACTTTGGCAATATTCTCATGAAAGACACGAACCTAAAACTTTGTATGGTCATGCATGGTAAACAATGTACCTTTCATAGTTTATTTAATACGAAACTGGCAATAGCAATTCCAGCCAGACGGCCGGCGGTGATTTTCTCAAAAATGGGCGCAGAATACTTAGTTTACTTGCTGAACGTGACATTGTTGATGCTCCCATCCTACCCTAACATATTCTATGTTCGAAAGCCGCTACTGACAAAATATCAGAGATAGGGTATTTATTAAAATGATTAGACGCCGACAAACTGGCATTGTAGTGTTCTTTACGAACTCTCAAAGATAATGAGGCATCTAGCGACCCCTAGAAGGTCGAGATAACAGCTATAGAATCACATTTCGCCATAACGCTGGGCGGTTACCCGCCCACTGATCAGGACCAACAGTTAGTTACTGACAAGACATCGCACTTTGATCTGTTTACTAACAACGCTATGTGAAATGTAGGTGTATTCAATGTGATTAAACAAGCGGGCAGTCTATTATTGATAATTTTGTTCATTTATGGGACATGATGAATGGTTTTGTTTGTTGAATACATATATTAGTGGTCGCATTTCGTAATGCATAGGGTTTTTGTCAGTTATCGTTGTGATTATTCAATCGTATGGCATGCATTGTTTTGGCTTTTAAAGTTTGTCACTCTTTTAGTACGACCCAGGGGACACGTGCAGGGTTGTGGTAGCTCCTGCGGACGCGAGTAACAGTTGTCCCCCCTTTGACAAGTGAGTGGGCAACTCGACTGTTAGAAGTTCTTAAGCCGCCCGAAGGCCTCTAACTCGTTATCGTTGTGTATCGGTTTGTGTGTGTAAATAGGTGGATAGTCACTCCCATAGATAGGTACATAAGTGACGACAACGCGACCATCATAAAACGCTACGATATATAATTTATTACTATAAACAAATAAACTTAAGAAATCTGGTATTTAACTGTTCAAGCGGGTAATAAGTAGGTATAGAAATATGAGTAAATATTAAGCCACACCTCGGCTGCGGCAGTACACTGTTGGTGATTGTATGGTATAGGATAGTATGGAAGCGGACTCAATATTATGTTATTCATAAAATTCCCGGGATTTGTAAGTAAATGAATTACGCCAATATATTTACATGAACCATTTCAGACTGTGTACTACATTTTCCGGAAATCTTTATTTCCAGATCGCAATTTTTACCATTTTGTTTTTTCACAATAGTTTTCTTCCCCGTAAGCAATTCTAACCATTCGCATATTTTCCTATTCTTTTTATTTACCAGTATCTCATGTTCCTGATAGTTTTTCTTGCCATTCGCATATTTTCCTATTCTTTTTATTTACCAGTATCTCATGTTCCTGATAGTTTTTCTTGCCATTCGCATATTTTCCTATTCTTTTTATTTACCAGTATCTCATGTTCCTGATAGTTTTTCTTGCCATTCGCATATTTTCCCATTCTTATTATTTACCAATAGCTTATGTTCCTGTTAGGTTTCTTTGCCATTCGCATATTTTCCCATTATTTTTATTTTCTAATCGTTTAATGTACCTATATCTCCTTAATTATTGTGTATATTATTGGTATTTTGCTAAAAATCTTTAAAAACCAAGAGTTTTATGCACCTCTCCAGGATGAGACAAAGCTAATGACATAATTTTGTCTTGAATAAACTGATGATACTGGTAAGCTAATGACATATTATTTATCAAGATTGGACCTTAAATGTGGATCTGATGATGGCATGTACAAAAATCGGTCTTGCCTAATATGTAAGTATATGTAATATTTAGAAGGTAGATGTCTCGCCTTTAAAAGGGCTTGCCTAAATCAGTATCCAAATAAAACTAAAATATACAGTAAGACGAGAGTAAGACACTTTATATTTGTTATTTCTTAAATATAATACAATCATTTTTCTATCAGTATAAACTTAATAATGGCTTTTACTTAGGACATTTGAAGTATGTAATTCTGATATAGTTGTAGGTAAGAGTATGTTCAAGTTAGCCTGGACCCCGACGGGTGGATATTTTTACTCAATCTTTTGCGTAGAGTGTGGTGGTTTTGCGTAGAGATGTGGCCTGCATTTTCTATCGTTTGTATAATGAGGAGTGCTCCGAGGAATTATTCGGATTATTCTTTCATCTCCATCACATAGATGGCTGGCAGTCCTTAATTGTTCGTTTCTTTAGAAACTTCCTGCGTCGCACAGCTAAACTGTGTGGAATGAATTGTCGCCTGCGGTAGTTCCGGCCCGATACGACCTCCAAACCTTCCAGAAAACAGTGTACATCCATCTTAAAGGCAGGCAACGCACCTCCAAGTTGCGGATGTCCATGGGCGGCAGTGATCGCTTACCATCAGGCGACCTGTTTGCTCGTTTGGCCCCTATCGCATAAAAAGCTGATAGAAAACCTTCGCTAAATGTCACCTCAATAAAGTGGTCTGGTCAGTCAGTGGTCACCTCAGTAAATTATGGGAGTAGTTAAAAATCCCTCAGGACAGTAAGCTATTAAATATTAGTATAGTGGGAAAATATACGAATTGTGAATGGTGTTAAAACGTAACAGCGAAAGAAACTATTTGTCAAAATATATAATGGGAAAATATGCGAATGGTTAGAAAATCTTACAGGAAAATAGGCTATCGGTGAATAAACAGAATGGGAAAATATGCGAATGGCTAGAAAACCTAACAGAAAAATAGGATATTGGTGAACATAAAGAATGGGAAAATATGCGAATGGTTAGAAAAGGTTTCAAGAAACAACGCGTTTGTGAAAAATGAAAATGGTAAAAATTGCATAAATAAAAATTGCGATCTGGAAATAACGATTTCCGGAAAATGTAGTACACACTCCCATTTGAAGTTATCGTCTACTTAGCCTAGTTGGTAGTGACCCTGCTTATGAAGGAAGAGGTCCTGGGTTCGAATCCCGGTAAGGGCATTTATTTGTGTGATGAGCACGAATATTTGTTCCCGAGTCATGGATGTTTTCTATGTATTTAAGTATATATTTTATCTATATAAGTTTTTTTTATTGTCGTCTAGTACCCATAGTAGTAGCTTGGTCTAGTTTGGGACTAGGTCGACTTGTATAAGATTTTAAAATATAGTTTACCCGTAGTTCATTCAACTAACGAAGTTGAATATAAAATAACAAACGTAAACTAGTAAGTAACTATTTGAGTTAGATTGGTCCTTAAACAAAGTGATGGTCATAAAAGCAGTAGTTTTAAAAAGCCGACCATTATTAACCGACTTCAAAAAAAAGGAGGAGGTTCTCAATTCGGTTGTTTTTTATTATTATTATTTTCGATGTTTGTTACCTCAGAACTCCGTCACTGATGAGCCGATTCGAAAAATTTTTTTTTGTTCGTATGTATATACTTCCAGGTGGGTCCCATTTTTTTCAAAATTCAGTTAGATGATGGGATCCATGAGGAATTGAGGGGACTCCTCAATTTTATTAGGCACGCGTGTAGTGATTTTGGTATTTTCTGTTATAACTCGTGTATTTACATCCGGAATCATAAATTTGGTGGCGAGGAATTGATGATGGAGACTTATCGAATTCCTCAATTTTTATGTACTTAAAAGTGCATCACAGGTTCTGATAAGATTCCGTTGAAATAGGAACTAATGAAGTGCCATTGGTGATGATCTTGAGGAATCGATGGAAGTCCTCAAATATTATCGGCCCACATACAGCGATTCGGTTTTTTTCTATAGTAATCAATGCATTTGCTATCGGAAATCAGTTCATGTGGTATATTGTAAAAAAAAATAGGAAATGTTCTTTTGGCTTGGCGGAGTACTAAATTGAAGTCGGTTAAAACTTTGTTTTTAAAGTAAATTATTGCTAAGTAAATACGTTAGTATCTGAATCTCCGATAATACCTTATGATCAAATTACCCCTGGCACTCGGAACTTGTCATTATAACTTCACGTATCCCGCTAATTTGGGGAAGTAAGGGGGGAAGTTCGGTGGGGGTAATAAAAGCAAAAGATATCAGTGTTTTATTTCGTGTTAGAAGAAATCATAACACCAAAACAAATGACTATTATCACAAGACATGCTTTATAATTACTTTCGCATTTAATTTCGCGCGATTTCCATAGCGTCTCACATTCCCGCGCGTATATTACGCCGAAATTACGCCTATAGAGGCGTTTACATAGGTAAACGAAGAGGAATAGCAGTTCTTCGTGGATGGACTGATCTGATTATCAGATTCTGATAATGGATTTATGACTGGTTGTGGCTTGGGTACTGAAATATTCAAGAGTGATAACCTTCTCAGGGCGTGATTGCTATATCGACTGAACATTAATACCTTCAGTGCCTTCAATTTATTGCGCAATGAACATTAAAATAATAGTAGATTACTACAGAGGCCGGGGAGTAAGTTTCAGTTCACGCCGAGGTATGTATAGTGCTTTTCTCAAACATGCAATGAAATAAATTAAAGAAAACTCCAAATAATCAAACTTCAATTTTCATGGCTGTACGCCGTGATCCTGTGCAACAAATTGGGGAATGGAAATTAAAACCATCTTTCAGGCGAGACGAGAGACCCGTAATGGCATTTCGGAAATGTCTCTCGTCTCGCTGCGCCCGAAACTAGATACTTCGAAGCCCATTATGAAGAAAACAACGTCAATATTTCATTGCATGTTTAAGAAAATTAATAAAGCACATACACATACACTTGTTTATCACTGGTAAAAATCAGAAGAACCGTGACATGAAACACCACTGTTGCCCCTTCAGAAATTGACCAAGGTATTTATTTAAAGGATGATATTTGTATAGGGCGTGATAACTCTAATACATACATCTATCTGGTCCCTTTGCACTATAGTATCCGCAAAACCAAGTGGCGAGTCCGGTCATAAATCATTGGATCAAGCTATCTCTTTCGCACCTGCACTGCCTTATGGAGCGGGCCGTGCAACAGTAGTACTGACTTTTATTGCCCGACTCGCCACTTGGTTTTGCGATGCAAGAAAGCGCGACGGCTATAGTTACTCAAACAAACTTCACCTTGCGGTCCTCATCCTAAGCGCCGCGCAGTTCTCCTTGCACTTATACGCGAGCACCTGCTTGATGCGCGACACCTCCACGTCGGGGAAGTGCCGGCTCACGTACGAGATGAGCGCGTGGACGCGGCGCCGGTCCAGCGGGGGCTTGGTCGGGCGCGACTCCTGCCCCGCGCGCGACCAGCGCTGCCCCGTCACGGAGCACGTTGCCAGCTCTATGGGCGAGAAGAGCGCCGCTGCCAGCCCGCGTGTCACCTTCCTGTAATCTCCCCATTTCACCCCCCGGAGTAGCTCTTCGCGGATTTCCACGCCCTCGCCGAGCTTTATCTAAACAAAACAGTATTCGTTACTAATCTTGAATGTTTTCATATTATTCGTTCGTGTGTTATGTCCCCCCCGTGTGGTGTCGGGTTAGAATTTCACCACCCCCTTTCTTCCCGTGGGTGTCGTAAAAGTCGACTAAGGGACCAGGGTTGAAGTGTGTTGTGGGCGATGGGCTAGCAACCTATCACTACAATATCACATTTTGTCGATATTTCATAACCACATTTATGCTGAAAGTGGCGCTGGAACATACGTTTCATGTGCTCTGCCTACCCCTTTTGGGAATAAAGGCGTGAATGTATGTATGTATGTATGTGTTTTGTGTTATGTAGTGTGTTATCACGGAACGAGATTTCGCGTTTCTTTAAAGTGTGGAAGGCGAGGCGGAAAACACCACACATCGCTTCCCGATATTGGAATAGGGTCATTATGCTGGTTACGCAACCATCTTCGGTTAGCGAACCACCTGAATGACAAGGTTTTTCATTTGAACGTAACATCTATTCTTCATCTATCTCGGTTTAACACGTTCGCAACCAAGAACCCGCCTAGCGGGCACTCGTAATGTTTGATCAGATGCCGGCTGGACCCGCTAGGCGGGCAGTAGTTTGAACTTACACGCCTAGCGAATTCCGTCGGTTTCTGGTGAATGTTCCTATTTTTAGTCCGGTTGCGAATGTGTTAACGAATACTGTCATAGACAGCAGCCGGGATCAACTGCTTAGCGTGCCGTCCAAAGCACGGATGCGCATCATCAGGCGGACACCCATACGAAGACTGACCGCTGCTATCTTTCCCCGACTCGTAAGCGCCGAGTGAGCAGTCATGAGCGATTAGTCTGCGGAGGTTGCCCAGAGGGACCACAATGACCATGCGACACCTCTGAAGTTGGGGTGCAAGGGGAAGGTATGTTATGTGTGCTTTCACGTGTGCAGCTCTTATAACCGAACACGCACATTAGGCGGACAATGACGTCGAGTTGCGGAATCCCAGCTCGCTCCCTGAAGTTGAAACTTGGAAGCGTTTTCATTCGAACCAGGTATTACTAAGACAAAATGTCAAATGCAAATGGTCCCCACATGTCGCGACCTGGTATAGAAATGTCGTGAGTACTGTCCTATTTGGCACGTACCTAAGCCGTAAATTGTTGTATCAACAGCGACATAATCAAATAGATTAGGTAATTTAAGTACTAAACATGTCCGGCAACCAAACGCCATCGAGATTAACGCGATCCATGATGCCGATGTAGAAAACAAACCCTATTGCGATTCCTATGTGAACAAATGAACGTTCTAGGAATTCAGTCGGTCACTCATGGAAGCCCTGGATGCAATAGTGAGATCTGATAACGTACTTATGTAATTATTTCTTAAACTAGGGGCTAAGAAAGTTCAAATTTTTCATAAATGACTGGGGCGTATTAAAAAAAATTGAAAATCAAAGATTCATTAAAATAAATGATAAAATACCTTCAGAGTTTTCTTAACTTTTTTGGTGAAAACAGGATTACATTATATTTTTTTACCACATCCCATCTTGCCCTAAAAATAATATTAAGGGCCGGCAGGGGGCAATCGAGGGTCGGGAATGTAAGAAAATTATATAGTAAACGATGTTCCACAACCTTGAAAAATATTACACAGCTAGCCAATGAATGTTACTTCCTCTTGAATCATTCGAATCTAAGATAATGCTTATAGATAAGTGTAAAAAAGAATCAGAAAAACACTAAAAACGTGTAAAACGCACTCCCGTATTGTAACAACTGAGTCGTAAGTATCAAGAATTATTAAATGAATTTTATCAAATAATAAAGTTAAAACTATAGTTAAATCCTTGCAATCTTCATTTCTTAACAAATATGTACTTATTTCGTGTAAAAGTATCACAAAGATGCCCAATTTTTACGCTCTAATTCTTCATACGAATTAGTATGGAGCGGCCGGCTCACTACAAGTGCGACCGCTCGCGGCGGCCGCGTTCAGTCGGCCGCGAGCCTCCGGAGCGAGACCACGTCGCTTGGCGCCGCATTGACAGATTGCTATCGAACCGTGTACTACACAAAATGAGTACACAGTGGTTCAAACGAAAATTATTCTTATGTTCATTGATTAACATATTTAAATCACGTAGAACTTAACAACATGCTTCCTCGGTTTGATCATAAAAACGGATTGGGTAGTAATTAGCACCTATAGAGTATAATTAGATGTAATTGACATCTAATTATACTCTATAGGTCGCATCTCTCAACAGATTCTCGTGAAATTTTGTGAGCGAGTCCGATATTTAACTTAAGTTCAAAAATGATTTCGTATGTCCGGCTGTCCGGCTGTCACCTCTATAGGTCGCATCTCTCAACAGATTCTCGTGAAATTTTGTTAGTGAGTTCGATATTTAACTATAGGGCCAAAATGGTTTACTGCCTTTTCGACGAAATATGTTTCTTTAAATTTCACTTCGCAACCAAATTTTCGCAGAATTTTCATTTGGTAAATCAATCGATGGCATAACTTTACTTCGCACTATGCTTATTTGGCAACATTTTTATAATGCAATACTACAACAAACTTTTATGTGGCAAATAATTATGAAGTAGATGATTTGCTTAGGCAAAAAACCAACCGTCAAATGTCATTTGGGACAATATAAACTTTGCTTTGGAATTATGATAATTACTATTATTAGTAACGTATAGTTAGCATAATATTTTTTGGGAGGAGCGTTAGGAAGAACCGCGAACCTACAGGGTGTGAGCCGAGCGAGCGTAGCGAGCGTGCAGCGGCAGCGGCCGGCGATGTTCCGGAAACGAACAATTTTTTCCTCATACTTACATTATAATCTTAAAATCTGACAGCTGTCACATGGAGGTGGAGTGGGAAACACGTTGACAAGCAACTCACTTTGGAATGAGACGCGAGCTGTAGTGCGGTTGTGCTCCCAACCTTCCGCCGACTTTATCACGTTCCGTGTTACAGAATTAGTAATCTGTTTTCATCCGAGTGGTTTATGATTATTTCGCGCTATTTGTAATTCTAATCAATCTGATTAAACCTAAGGAGTGTAGATCGACTTCTATTTTGTGAAATATCATGGTTAACGAGAGTGGGGGAAATAATGAATCTCCTCACGTTCCGTGTTAAAGAATTAGTAATCTGTTTTCATCCGAGTGGTTTATGATTATTTCGCGCTATTTGTAATTCTTATCAAACTGATTAAACCTAAAGAGTGTAGATCGACTTTAATTTCGTGAAATATCATGGTTAACAAGAGTGGGGAAAATAATGAATCTCCACCAGTTCCGCCCGACCCTCCTACATACATATGGCAAAAATCGCCCTCGCCTAATATTCAGAGCAATGGAGCGTAATTCAATGTCGGAGAGGCAACCGTCCCTCCCAAGCAAACATTGTCCATGGCAATTGATTGCAAAACCTTTTATTGCGCGTATTCTTGGCGTATTCCCATTTTGTCGAATTTCGCGTTTGTATTCAAGCGGTTGCCTGCCAATTTTTTATTTTTTTTTCTTCGCTCGTTTACTCGGCTCCGGTCACACTAGGAGGGATGGCATAAAAATTCCACTATATAGACAGTGTACACACTTTCAGGCTACCGCATTTCAATCGGTTGCCACGCAACATTTTTTTTTTACAACCCTTCTCCTATTTCCGAACCAGTCACAGTTGGCTCAATCTGGGTTGCACAGGGTGGTTCCACAACACTTCGGGAGCTCAAATACCGCTAGCCATCTGGTTGCCTCTCCAACATTGAATTACGCGTCATTGCTTTAACTATAAGCCGTTCGGTCGAACAAAACAACTGTCCACATAGTTAGATAGGCTGCGCGCTCGGTTCGGGCGAACGTTGGTAGGTATTAAGATGAAATACCTATATTTGACATAACAATTTTTATATTTGGTAACAAAATCCAAAGTTACAATTTTGTTGGCGAGTCAAAGTCCGACGCCCCACTGTGTATACGTGCATGTGTGCGTGTGCGGTGCGCGAGCCTCTATCGTTGTGTGAGTAGCGCTAAAAACCTAAACTTCGCGCGGCGCTGCCCCCTTAACTACAGCAAACTGTAACTTTATATTAAGCCATAAAAAAACAACTATAGGACCGGGGTTGCTATAAATTTTTATTTAAGTACGTTATCCGTTTTTGAATAAATGCTAAATAGTTACGTCGTAATCTTGAATTAAAAAGGAAGCATTTTGCAAAATGCTCGTCTGTAGGAGTAAGGACTCTTAAGGACGTTCGAGATGAGTAAATTGTTATATGTACTATGCGCATCAATTTTTGACGACCGGTTTAGCCTATTGGGTAGTGACCCTGCCTACGAAGCCGACGTTCTTGGGTTCGCATCCCGGTAAGGGCAAATATTTGTGTGATCAGCATGAACATGCATGAATGATTGTTTTCTGAGTTATGGATGTTTTCTATGTATTTAAGTGTTTGTTTCTACTATATATATATATCGTCGTCTAGTTCCCATAACACAAGCCTTATTGAGCTTACCATGAGGTTAGTTAAATTTGTGTAAAATGTTCCCTAATATTTATTATTTAACCACTTGGACGAGTGGGGGAAAAGGGAAGGGAGGCCCAGCAGTGGCACACAATATAGGCCAATAAAAAATACTAAGTATATAAGGCGACTAGGTTAATTAATAAATGATCACTCTAATAAGAGTAGACAGGACAGTACTTCTGAGTTGAATATTGAGTGCGTACTTCCATAAGTCCGCCGCACTATTCCTCGCTCCTCAATCCACATCTAATATTGCCAAGCAAAGTGAGCAGTATCATCAACCACTGCCTGACAAACGATCAATCACACGATAACAGTTATATTAAGTACATTATATGCGTATAGCATATTTAGAGAAGTGATAACATAGGGAAATAACTTTGTCCTTAGCTTTCCGACCCATGAGAGCAATCGGCCACTAGGTTCATCCCATATCTCGTGGCAAATATTAATTATATAGCTTTATGTTTACCCAGACAACGGTGTTTAAGAGTCCGCAGTGGGCTCGGCCGAATTTCACTTTCCGATACAAACGGAGTTTCGTTCTCATTTTAAAACTACGTGTTGGATTGTGACGAAACTTTGCATATATAATGACATGAGGTACATATATGTCTGTAATTAGTTTATATGCACATAGCACGTAGAACCGATGGCCGTTGGGGCGGAAAGGTTCTCGAGTGGCGACCACGTACCGGAAGGCGCAGCGTGGGTAGGCCCCCGACAAGGTGGACTGATGACCTGGTAAAGGTTGCGGGAGTCCGCTGGATGCGGGTGGCGCGGGATCGGTCACTTTGGCACTCTTTGGGGGAGGCCTATGTCCAGCAGTGGACGTCTTTCGGCTGATATGATGATGATGATGATGAGTTTATATGGTTCCAGTTTATAAAACAAACGAAATACAGCAAAAACAAGTATTGTATGAAAAAAATAAATTCGCTGTATTGTTTGTACTATGGTATCTGAAGCTACATAAACTAATTACAGACCGTACGTCTAGCACAACTTGCTAACAAGCCGCTTGTCGCGCGACTGAGCGTCCCCTGTCACACTCGCACGGTGCAAATTAGAACGAGGACGGTAGATCCTTCTCGACTCGCGTCGCGGCGCGGCGTCAGTTGTGCTAGCTCGCCTGGATATACTCGTACCTCATATCAAAGTTTCGTCACAATCCAACACGTAGTTTTAAAATGAGAGTATAAGTACGTTTGTATGGAGAATTGAGCTTACTGCGGACTCTTAATGTTACATATTCGGCCATTAACCTTTTGGGCTAAGGTTCCAGAATGATTTTCTTAGTAATTGGTCTACACTATATTTTAGAAATTCAATAAATTATTAATTATCGACAAAATTCTAAAGGTTTGTCTTCCCTGAACTTTATGCCATGTTTACCTACTGTCACTTGTGGATGACAAACAACCTGAGCTATATAATAATATAACTTGCACAATATGGGTCGTCGTGGGTCTGCGATACTTTGTTTTTTTAGTTATTTATAGTCCTTGTGTGCGATCGTGGCGTCAACACGCCGCCTTTCACCAAATGGCTACAACGGAACGCCTGAGTTGTGTCCATTTCGTGACAAATATTAATCATATTAGGTATGAGATTAAGATTATACCCTATGGCATTGGCTGTCATATGGATTAGTCATAATAACTGGTTAATCGAACTAAGAATAAATGTTTGATTCTTGAACGAGGGAGCGAAGCGAACGAAGTTGTTTGCTTCGGCTTGGGCCGAAAATCGTTTGTATGTCCAGATGTCCCATTTTCTCGCTATTCTCCTCTGCAGGGCGTATTTCTCAACCGATTCTCGAGAAATTTTGTGAGCAAGTTCGTTCATTATATATCTTTCATCATCGAGTCACTTTTACGAAATTAATAAGTTTATAGAAAAAATACACGCTCGCGATTTTTAGAGCTCACAGAGCCGCAAACTAGTTAACAAGTCGATGAATTGCGGCAGAGTGCTCGAACAAATTCTCGTAAATGTGGACACGCTGGACAAAAGCACCAATTTTTTTTCAGACTCTTCAAAGATGTTTTACACGTATATACACTGTTATATCGGTAAAGTACTTATCTAGTTGAATTCCCTGGCCCCAAAATCCCCAAATATGTATATTTAGACACTAAGTTTGTGATTCTAAGTATCTTAGAACTCGAGATATTAATAATTAACTATAATTAAAACTGTCCGCCATAAAAAAAAATATCGACGGAGGAGCTGGTTCCTATCAAAAACTTAAAGCTATGGACCTAACAAGTACCTGAAAGAAAATTGATGCTTTTGTCCAGCGTGTCCACATTATCACGCCATGATTAGTAGTAGTGAGCCATGTTATGTACCTACCTAAAGGTTATATGTATAACTTAATAGGTAACGCTGCTAAAAAAATACACATTTCTAATTAAAAGGAAAACTGAATGCTTCGAACGTGCGACCACAGGCATACATGGTCATTCTCGGTCACTAAATATTTCAATCAGGTCCTTCTTTACAACGCCCCAGGGAGAACATCTACCTAGAAGACTTAAGCTTCTTAACGGGACCAATGTCTTAAATTATATTGAAAAATCGTCGATATACCGGGTGGAAAGGCACGACGATCCCTTCCGCAAAAGGGGGATTGTTTAGACTGAGTACAGTATTTCCTCTAAAGAAACTAGGCTCATATTCATAACCGTTTTGAAATTATAGGCAGTTAACTTTTAACAAAAATACTGCAAGTGACAACCCTCATTAGGGTCAGTAACATTTTAACAATTGCACAAGGGTCAGTGACCTTTATCAATACGTATAAACAATTATTAGTACGTAGTTATAGTAGGGTTGTCCTTAAGAAGAACATTAATTGATTTTAATATTTTTACTAATTGATAGTAAAAAAAATCTAAACATTACGAATCGATTCTCCATCACATACACTAACCCCCCTTTGCGGAAAGGATCGTCGTGCCTTTCCACCCGGTATATATAACTGTTAAATCTCCCAAACAGGGTTATAGCGTCAGCACCCTGGTGCGCTCGCAACTCGGAAATCCACGAGTACCTGGAAATACCGACTGTCTCCGAAGAAGCGAGACGATACTCAATCAAGTACAAGGACAGACTTATAGCCCATCCTAATCCTTTGTCTGCCAAACTATTGGAGCCTAATCCAATCAAGAGACTCAAGAGAGCCAACGTGCTGCCTGAATTAGACGAGAGTTAGGACAGTGGTCTCATCTCTCCAAACATCTACCACCTACTACCTATCTGATTATAGTCTTACGACTGATCGCAGATATAGTTATATATATTAAAAAAAACAAAAAAAAAACTCCCAAACCCACCACCCATCGTAAACTGGATAAGTCATACCCTGGCAGCGAGGTAATGAACCTTCGTGGCATACCCCACGCGTGTTTATGTCATACCTATTCGAGACAGTTCACCCATTGTACCTACTTTATATTAATCTTGGTCATCAGCATGGAACTGTGTCAAATTGACATCATCTCAAAAGACTTTAATTCTTAAAGTTTACTTGTACCTTGGGACGTTGTCATCTGACGTATTGGTGTGTTCAACCTACTTCTTATCAGACACAAGATGGGGTTATGTCGAGTAACGTTATCAGCGTTCCCAAGATTTCGGTATATTTTAAGAAACTAGTAATTAAAATTAATCAAGAGATTAATTAATTAAGAGAGCTACGGTAGCCTAGTGGTTCAGGCATGCGGCTGTCAAGCGGCGGTCGTGGGTTCGAATCCCGGCTCGTACCAATGAGTTTTTCGGAACTTATGTACGGAATATTTACCGTTAGCTTTTCGGTGAAGGAAAACATCGTGAGGAAACCGGTCTAATCCCAATAAGGTCTAGTTTCCCCTCTGGGTTGGAAGGTCAGATGGCAGTCGCTTTCGTAAAACTAGTGCCTATGCCAAATCTTGGGATTAGGTGTCAAAGCGGACCCTGGGCTCCTTTAGGGGCACAACCGGGAATAACGCTAGGAGAATGATGAGTAATTAAAATTAATGTCGGCACCACGTTACACACAGAAAGAAATGGGCATTTCCCTAAGACGGCGGACGGCATAGTTGTGTATGTTAAAATACGTGTGTGTGAATAATCAATTCATTTAAATAATGTTATGCCGTTGCCATATATTTCTGCGAATAGTGTTCGAAAAGGTTAAATCATATATTTTATGCGTGGACATGATTCGGAGCATTAAAATTATGAACAAATAATATTCGGACTATTAAAACATCGAACTATGCGAATTTCGATTCTACCAAAACAATTTATGCGCAAAGTCAAATTATGCCAGATTGAATTCTTACTAAAAAAAATGCCAAAGGAACGGCCAGGGGGAACCGCCTCAGAAAGCACAGGATCGACAATACTTGAAACGGAGCCTTTGCCCAGCGGTGGGACTCTCTAACTACAACACAGCTCAGAACTATCTAAACAAATAAGACTTACGATTAAAAAGACTGCACGTTTGGGAGCTACCGAGCTACAAACAAATTCAAGAGTTTGCTAGGAAAGGCCATCGAGGTAGAGTGCAAGTAAGTCTCCTCAATCTCATGTTATCAATCTTAAACCAACAATTGACCCGCGAGCCAGTAACCAGGGGCCGTAGACAAGGTTACAATCGACAAGCGCTAACGCCAATAGAAAACTAATAAAATGTATGGGAATGACAGATGTTAATGAAAAGTGTTTCGTCGGCATCTGCCATTCCCATACATTTTATTGTTTTCTATTGGCGTTAGCGCTTGTCGATTGTAACCTTGTCTACGGCCCCAGATTTGTCACTTGGCGACAAATTCACCATTGACTGAACCAATTGTCAATGTTAGGTAGACAAGTAACTATAGTAGTTCTAATTTGAATTAGAAATGAACACAACTGTAATTGTTAGGTGGAAAATATCACGTTGGTAAAATAAGAGACCAGCTCTAGCCAAAGAAGTGAATGTACTTCCACCGGATTCGTGTTGTGTGCGCGACGGTGTGTGTAGAGGAATAGAGGTGGAAAAAAAAGGAATTTATTCCCCGATTTACCCGGTTCTAGAATGGCAGAGGTGGCGTGAATACCTGATATATTCCAGGTTTAGGTGTGAAAGCGGACCCCGAGCTCCTTTAAGGTCACAGCTCATTAGAGCCACCCGGCCGGCGCCCGACCCGCACCGCCTCGCCTCGTAAATGTACTAACTACGGAGTTGATGCAGTGAGCGCATGCCCGTACAAATCCATATAAAGAATACTAACCGCTCGAGGCGAGGCGGTGCGGGTCGGGCGCCGGGTGGCTCTGATGAGCTGTGACCTTTAAGATACCGGGAAAAAACGCTAAAGAGGTGATGAGCAATGCCATCACTGATGAGTACCTCTAACCATCTCTCGTGTAAGCTGTAAAATCCATATTATACCAATATTATAAATGGGAAAGTGTATGTGTATGTTTGTTTGTCCGTCTTTCACGGCAAAACGGAGCGACGAATTCACGTGATTTTTTAAGTGGAGATAGTTGAAGGGATGGAGAGTGACATAGGATAGTTTTCACCCCCGAAATCGTCCCCTAAAGGGTTGAAATGGGGGTGGTAAGTTTGTATGGAGCTACGATATAAACGAGTTCCACGCGGACGGAGTCGCGGGTAGAAGCTAGTAGGAGGTATGAAAGACAATGTACTCACGAGACGCGGCGCGACAGTTCCCCGCTCGTTTTCCCGCTTTAGCACGAAGGGCAAGGCGCGGCGATGCTGCTCCAGCCACACGGCGTCGGGCACCGGCCGGTTGCGCCGCCCGTCCCACCGCCCCGCTGACACAAACCATCACTTTACACACTGGACGCGATATAAAGAACGTCTCAGACCGCAGGCGATTATCGGAGATGCTGGCGATATAAGGTCTTTACACACGGCACCGTATGATTTGGGACCTCTTCCGCGTATAAAGTGGCCGTCAATAGAATTTGCTAACTATGTAAACAAACAGCCATAGTGAAAGACAATTTCAATATCGCGGTTTGTTTACATAGTTAGCAAATTCTATTGACGGCCACTTTAGGCGCGGCGCGGTACAGTCAGCACCATAAAATAAATAAATATTTGCGGACAATCTTACACATATCGACCTAGTCCCAAACTAAGCAAAGCTTACACTATGGGTACTAGACGACGATAAACATACTTGTATAGATAAAATAAATACTTAAATACATAGAAAACATCCATGACTCAAGAACAAATATTCGTGCTCATCGCACAAAAAAATGCCCTTACCGGGATTCGAACCCAAGACCTCTAGCTTCGTAGGCAGGGTCACTACCCACTAGGCTAAAGCGTCGTCAAACATGTATACATTCTAGGTGGTTCTAGGACCTTATAGATAAGGTCTGAAAGTGTATGCATGTTTAGAATATTGACTGTACTTATGCATTGTTCGAACGGTTTACTATTTACATACATCGGTTTATAATTTGAAAGCAGTCTCGCATTGTGTGTAAAGCGCTTGTAGTCTGAGGCCTTCTTTTTACCGCCCGTGGTGTGAACACGATTCTACGTCTACACCGGGAAGTGGAAATTCCACAGTTTCGTAATAACGCAAATACATATTCACACCAGTGACCACATAAGTTAAAAGGCGGCATTCCGTATCGACGCATCTTTGGAATATTCCTCTAATTAGTCCAAGCGAAATGCTGCCCTAAAAGAGGGGGTGAGAACCAAACCTTAGCTTTGTGTTATGCTAAACTCATACTCCGGAAAGCCACCCATTGCTCTTCCTTTGCCTTGGATATAACTGGTGTAACAATCCCAATAGCCAGTGCGACATGGTCATACATATCCACTTAATAAGATTAACTCTGATATGGAAAAATAGAAGGTTTTTTTGCTGCGAAGTGGTAGTTCGTTTTACCCTCCAAAAAACAACTGCCGCTCTCATGATATTGTTATCGCACGGTGAAGAACGATCTGTATAAACGTCCATTTTTGTTGCTTGTAATTGAACTGGTATGTTTTACTCAGAATAGTAATAGGTACTTCCAGAAAATAATAAATTTTTATTTTCAATTATTTTTTCACACCTTTCATTCGGAAAAGTAAGTTTTGCTCCACGACGAGAGGGACCAAAACGCTACTTTTCTGTTCAAGCTACTTTTTTAATTTATACATTGGCATTGGAACATTTGTACGCAATGTGCCAATTGAACACAGATGTTAATAAAATAATCGATTGTAATTTCATCGTAGTCGATTCAAAACGAACGATTCAAGTTTTAACTATAACAATGTAGTCTAAAAATTTATAAATATTTCGTAATATTTAAAAATTAGTAATAAAAATTAAGATAATTTAGATATATTTTAACCATAGCTTTTTTAAATTTCCTCATATAGTTGGTGTGAAAAATAGTATGTGTCACTCGGTAACAAAATTATTTTCGTCTCGGGCGTAAACACTTGTATCCCTCACTACGCTCAGGATCCTACGTTAGAATTCCTCGCTACGCTCAGGATTCTATTGTAGGATCCCTCGCTACGTTCAGGATTCAATACACCGCCCTCGCCGTAAATATACTATTTTGCTCCCTTGTGACACAAATAACTATTATTTACCTGCTATGTAACTTGCGTATAAGATTCGATAACTTTGTTTATTTTCTAATGCATAATCCGCACAAAGCTAAATTTGAATTCTCGTGTCCTTTAGCCATATCATTATCAGTCCTCTCACGTTATAGATATTAACAATTGCTGTAGCCAATTCAGCATTGAGAATAAGTTCGCCGCCGCTCTTTGCAAAAAATACGCACATTTGTATTTAGCAGTTTGAATGTAATTAATACACCTAATGAGGATGTGAAATTAAAAATTCGTTTTGAAATGGACTAAACATTTGGCTACAGTATTGTTATTATCTATACGTGTGAGGTACGTCGACGATTACTATTTGGCTAGCGATGCAGGTGATCATTCAATACATTATCTGTGTAGTATGTATGGAATTACTTAATCAAACTCGGTAAATATGACATTATCTTTCGATTGAAATACTCTTGTTTATGATAATGATTCACGATCGGCTGTAACGCCCTACCGTCCGGCCACGACTAGCGGCAGCGGCACTTTACGCGACTAGCTGCAGCGGTGAGCAGAGACCCGCCCGGTATCCCCTTCGAGGGTTTTTGAAAGGGTTTTTCGTAATGCTTTGCTTACCAAAGCCTATACTCCTCAAAACCCATTCATTTGGCTATTAAAGCGCTCCAATACGGTATCCCCTTCAAAGAGTTTTTGAAAGGGTTCGCTTACCAAAGCCGATGCTCCTCACTACCCATTCATTTGGCTTTTAAAGCACAATGAATGGGTATTCAACACGAGGAAGCGCTTCAACCCTTTAAAAAGCGCTTAAAAAGCCTTTAGAAAGGGTTTTTCTATCAGTAGCGGTAGCGCCCCGTAAACCCCTTCATACGGCTAGTTACATGAATGAGTTTTGAATCAATAAAGGACAGCAAGTGATTTGGGGTGTTAAACGAACGACTAACCCGTTCAAAGGCTTTTTTTCTGGGAAGGGGTGGGCGGGTCCCTGGTGGTGAGCAGCGAGCGACAAAACAAACACATAAGAATGTATGGAGCACACCATCGACCCACCCTCTCTATGAAAAGGTGGTTCGCTCACCGGCACCGCTCCATCTACCGCTGGTGTGCATAGTAGTGGCTGGGTGGTAAATTAATTACATAACTAAATTTAAAGAAGTCTACGTACCTATGACATCGGAAAGTATAGTCAAAAATATACCAAGTGCATTAGCAATTTAACAACTAAAAACTTAAGTCATTGTAGAACTTTATTTTCTGATATTTAGTAAAAAATTACAATAAATTATGTACATAATGATGAACGATATATACAACCTAAAATTAACAGTTCTACAGTAAAACAAACAAAAATATCGATTGTATATAGAAATAAAACCATTTAGCTATAGATAGTGTGTGGTTGTATGTAAGTCGTGTAACAAGTAAAATAAGTCCTTCTACTTATATGCTTCGTGTTGTTACAGAAGTACAGTCTTAATCTATATATTGCAAGTAGGTCCACCAGGGACAACAACTATGGTGTAAGTCAGACAGAACAATGTAAACAACTAAGATAAAACAATTCCGATAAGTGATAGTATTCCGACGGTGAATAATATTATTTAAATTTACATTCATAAACATTGTAATTATAAAATTCCTAGTTCCAAAATGACTAATTAAACTCAGCGAGTGCGAAGAGATCGTTTTCTAAACATTACATATTTATATTACTCGTTTGATCGATTATAAAAGCTGCACTGCGTCTTAAATTAGTAATTGGATTAAAATTATTGAAATTCGAAAGTGCTTTTTCATCAATTACCTTACAAATAGATTAATATAAGCGATTAATTCCAAGAATAATTTATATTATTGCAATTAATATAATCTAGGATTATTATTTTTTTGGGATTCAATAAGACTTTCAGTTATAACTTTAAGATTATATATCGATTAAAACAAATGCACAACGAAAATGTTGAGATCATCGTAAGAAATAGTCACTCTGAGATCACACCTCTATTCAGATATCTTTTACTTTAATTTTAAAATGATAAACTAATATTGTAATTCACAACCCTAATCATAGATACCTTCAAATAAACGTTCCGTCTAAATGCTTTTGCTGGGAAATGACTAGATGTGATATCATGGCCAATTTTTTTCACCTTAAAACGCGACTATCAAAATTAAAAAGCTACTTACAAAAATAAGTGTATATAGTTTCCTACTCTACACCTCTCGAAAGTCACCCCCTTGCAGAGCACGCAGCCCAGCGCGACTGTGCCGGGGCTATGGCAAATTATATGTTTGACTATAAATCGTAACTAATATTAAATAATTAATTATTATGTTTTCTAGACAATATATGAATTTGAAGACATTTTTAATTAATTACCATTTTCATCTGACACTTTACATACTATTAACCGGGAGCCGTCCTGTCACTCAACAATAACATTGTGTAAAGATAAAATCTATTGTGTATAAAAATATCACTATTGCAGTTGACGAATATAATGTATTGATGTATCTCTGGAGAACTACACCAGTCCGCGGACTCGACAAATAAAACGGACTGCGCGCCGCCCGCCGCCGCGCGGTACAAAAAATTACTCTCTATTATGAAAATACACCTTATATACTTATAGGAGAGCGGCGGAAAGCGGCGAGCAATTGGTGGATAACGTGTATGTATAATGTATGTACATTGTAACCTGTAAATAACCTATGTTCATGTAAAATCAGCACCGGTCGCAACAAATGCTTTAATAACAATCAGTCTATTGTCAGAAAGGAAGGTACTCGTGTATTCCCTTTAACGAGGCCCCGTCGGTGACGCGGCAGGAGCCGTGAGCGGTGACTCACCGCATTGTTCCCGCGACTTACTTCCCAGTAAACAACATAATAGCCACCGTAGGCTCAATAAGCGGCCCAACCGAATATATTACGAGTAACGACCACCATCCCATCTCTGACTAAGCATAAGCACCAACGGGGACTCGCCAAAGCAACCTACAAATAGCACTCGGTATATTTATCGAAAGGCACGCAATAAGCGGAAAGGTGTGACGGCAGATAGGCCCCCGGCGACAATCCGATCACAGACTAGATAAATCTAATGACAGTCTTCATTACGACCTCATAAGTCACTTCTACACAAACCCGGAGCGAGAGATGCGATACGCCCTTCGACTCTAAAACAGACCGCCCGACCTCCGTCGCGAAGCGGCCCCACGGATATACATCAAGGGCAGACGTGCGAACGAAAAATCAAAAATGTCAATAGGAATGGTCGGCGGGCGGATCGGTCGGGAGCGGCAGGCGGCTATAAATCTGGCGGCTAAGCGAACGGCCCTCTCGGGGCCGGATCGCATCTCCCGGGCGGGCGGGTCCGGCGCGGCTACATGGGGAAGCGCTGCGCGGGCTGCGCGGGCTGGGCGACGAGCGGAGGCGGAGGAGTCTTGCCGGCGGGCTGCAGCCGGCCCAGGTGCTGCGCCAGCGTGTGCCGCCGCAGGTACAGCGGCGTCTTGAAGCAGCGGCCGCACGTGGCGCACGCGACGGGCTGCGCTTCGTGGATGAGCCTCACGTGCTGGCGCAGGTTGGACGCGTTGCTGTACCGCCGCCCGCACCGCGAGCAGCGCACCCCGCCCGCGGCGGCTCCGGCTGCCAACAACACCACGTTCGCACTGCGCCCGGCCGCGGCCGCAGCGTCGCCGGCCACGAGCGCCGAGCAGGGACCCACCCACCCCTTCCCAGAAAAAAGCCTTTGAACGGGTTAGTCGTTCGTTTAATAGCCATAATAACTTGCTGTCCTTTATTGATTGAAAACTCATTCATTTAACTTAGCCGTATGAAGGGGTTTCCCTTACGGGGCGCTACCGCTACTGATAAAAAAACCCTTTCGAAAGGCTTTTTTAAGCGCTTTTTAAAGGGTTGAAGCGCTTCCTCGAGTTGAATACCCATTCATTGTGCTTTAAAAGCCAAATGAATGGGTATTGAGGAGCATCGGCAAGCAAACCCTTTCAAAAACCCTTTGAAGGGGATACCGTATTGGAGCGCTTTAATAGCCAAATGAATGGGTTTTGAGGAGCATCGGCTTTGGTAAGCAAAGCATTACGAAAAACCCTTTCAAAAACCCTCGAAGGGGATACCGGGCGGGTCCCTGGCGCCGAGCGGCGCTGCGGCCGGGCCGCGTCGCCCGACACCCGACACCCGCGCGCCTAGCCACCTGCCGCCCGCCACCTCCTCTACTGTGCCAAGGTTCGCCGGGGGCGCGGCTGTCCGAGTCGACGTGTGCGTGTGATCATGAAGTGATAGTGATTACGTATATGACATATTTACCTTCCGCGCTGTCGTCCCGGAGATCGGCGTTCATCCCACCCATGAGATCCATGTTTCCTGATCGAACAAAATACGATTATTACATTGGGTTTGTTTGTGTTGTGTGTACGATCAAAAGTTGTGACGTCTGTACCAACCTTGCAGGGTCGCGAAGGGGTTCGCGAGCGTGTTGTTCTCGTTGAAGTATATCTGCGGGAAATTGGAGCGCTCCTCGTCGCTGGCCTCCTGTTCCATGACTTCCATTTTTGGTTCTAAAAGATCGGACGCGTTGAAGTCTTGACACTTGTCAGGCCGCTCCGAGCCCCCGGGGTCCATGAGAATGTCGTTCTCTTCGGTCTTCACGTCGGTAGCTTCGAGATCAGTTTTCACACGTATGGTCGGGTACGTGCACGTTTCGTTATAGTCATCATTATTAGGCCTCATTTGACTAGAAGTTTGGGAAGGAGCTTCTTCAGTGAGATTGTTTCTGGCAGCATCGGGAGAATTAATGGTGGAGCGGCGACTGGCGCTCCTCTCTTGGTCGTCGGCGGAGGTCGCCTCGACGGTTTGGCTTGCGGCTTTGGAGGAGGAGGTAGAATGTGACGGCTTGGCGCTGAGCAAATTACGGAGTTGGGAAGGAGGAGATTTTCGATTCACTTTCTGCAAAGAAAACGATAATCAGAAACCGACGTTGAGGTTTGCCGACTTCATTGAGTATTTATTATAAGTCCAAAAAAGAAGTAAATCTGGTGAGTATTCATGTAGAACGTCAATTCCGAAACTACTCATCTATTATCAAAACGAGGAAACTGTTCAGGGGAACATAACAACATTAAATGAAAACAGCTTTTTACTTATGAACCGCAAACTGCGAGTCACAGACACAGAACAAAGCAAGATATACTCGCACCTGTAACAAACGGACCTAAGCTACTTCAGCTCTCGGGTCGCTCAGCGATCGCTTATAGTTACCTTATCGTTGTGTTGCGAGCAGTCGGTGAGGCCGCGGATCTGCAGCGCATCAGCGGTGCGCAGGAACGCGCTCAGTTGCGCCTGCGCGATGTTCACCTGGCCCGCGTACATGAACTGCAGCAGCGCGCGCACGTGCGACAGCTCGCAGTCGCGCATGAATATTATGGGGTGCGGACATGGGTTGTTCTGGAACAATGCATCAGTCTTGTTTGTAGCCGACCGAGTCCAAGCCCACCGCCGAGTACGGAACGCGATATCAGGTCACCGAATGTAACTGGTCTGGAGGACGAGGTAATGTAGTAGGTTATGCACTAAAGTACAGTTTTCCGTTAAGATTTGAGGGTAACTTCACAGGCGCAAACTTATGTGGCGCTTATTGTAGAGCTGATAAGAACTATGCTTTCGCTTGGGAATATACGTTGCGTTGCGAATCTACAGAGGTAAATCCGGCAACCGTTCGAGTCTGATTGACGCGCCCATCAGCCATGCAATTCAAAATGTGATTCTGAGATTTGGGACACCTACAATCTGAGCATTTTCAATAAATCGTGTACCCAATCAGCGTGAGTTGTTAAATAAAAATTAACTCAGTGTCAGTTTTGTGACGACAATTAAGCATTCATATAATGTGGAAAATTAACTTGTTTCACATTTAAATAACGTCTTTATGCAACTAATTTATAAATTGAGAATAAAAAGTTCTTTTTTATACAAACTGAACACTTATCATACAGATTTTGGCTAATAAATTGTGATAAATTAGGAGCTTCGTCCAAACAGCACGGCTATCACAAGAAGGCGCGCGAGCTCTTTCGACTTTTCTCGCACTATCCGTCTCTCTCTTATTAGAACACTTAGAACAAGAGGTAAAGTGCGAGAAAAATCGAGAGTATGTCGCGGCCGTCTCATGATAGACGTGCAGGTAGAGGGCAGATTACAGTAGTGAAATCAAGTAAAGACCGATAAGTCTATAATATTTTTTCCTAAAACATAAGAATAACTGGTACATGAGTAAACAGTGTGCATATCAGCCAGGGAAGTCAACGGAAATGGCGTTGCACTTGGCACAACCAGAGCTGAAGAGTTCATACAGAATAAAGAACTATGACTGGCAGCTTTATTACATGTAGAGGTAACGTAAGCCAATTACGCAATGCGTGAAGGTGCAACATATATGGATCCCAGGGCAAGAGGGCTTCATCGGCAACGGAAAAGCAGGTGAGCTTGTGAGACCCCTGTCTATTCTTGTAGGTCTATAACCATTTGTGGAACTCTATAAGGGAACCATAATATCGGCCTTTAAAACCTGCGCCAAAACCAAAAAACAGCTCTAGTAGAGGAATGAGTACGGCACAGAAGAGTGCCCAAGCTAGGCCAATTTTTTTTGGAAAAACAGCTTGAAGTAGCTCAGAATCATAACTGGGGTGTTTACATGTCACTCGCCAGACACAGAACGACTGACTTTGGCCATGGTTACCGAGAACCGAAGGAAGTCAGAGTGCCCACGCTGAGCTCCATAATCCGAATTGTGGTAATGTTGATGTATGCACAAAGAAGAAAATCCCAGATTGGGTTGAAGTGCATCCTGTCAAAATATCTGAGCTGTGACAAAGAAAGCACTAAAATGTTCAGTCATTTCTGAATTTGTCTGCCTATTTTGATTTCGTTATGTTATAAATAAATAAATCAATAAAAGGGGATAATCTTAAACATAGTAAGATAAAAAACATATAAATACTTAAATACATATAAAACATCCATGACTCTGAAACCAATATTCACGCTCATCACAGAAATATTTCCCCCCTAACCCCAGGACCTTCAGCTTCGTAGGCAGCGTCACTACCCACTACGTTAACAGGTCGGTATTATGTCATATAAAATAATCTCTATGCATGTTACGTATATACTAAAGTACTATAATTTCCATGTTTTATCAATCCTGATAAGATTGCGATAATTATCATAAAGTAGTCCTAATATTCATTTAATTATGGAAAGTGAAATTTTGATGGTATGGCAGGAGTACTGATAGTCTAGGTTTTTTTTAATAACAAAATAAGAAACCTTAAATTATATGGACTTTAAAATATACCATGGTTGAATTGTTTATCTTAAAAAAAAATAAGTTGATCAATTCAACACTGTTGCATTACATTGTTGTGTTGCATTCTGTGTTTCTCGTATGGTGCTGTCTGAAAACCAGCGCTGTAGTAACCAATTCACTGCTGCGAAGACACTCACAATATGTGTCAATTGTATTGTATGTCTACTCCCTCTGTCTCTGTCTTTTGTAGTGAATAAATATGTTTTCTTTCTTTTTTTAACCTTTTCTGATCTGCTTATTTATTATTTGATTTTTGATTACTAGTTTTGTACCTCGTATTAAACATTCTTTGTCTAGTCGATTATACATTACAAAATTAGATTGTTGTAGTTAGATATGGTCATAAAAATAACCAAACTTTTATACAAAATTAAGAAGAATGTGTGATACATTGCTCTGTTTGTGAAATAAGTTTGAAAATGTAAAAAAACAAGGTACCAACCATTTTATTTTTAGTATTCATGAATAAAAATTGACCAAAATAAATCAATGCTCATAAATAGTATGTAGTATTAATCTATTACAAATCATGGTAAGTTTTTCTGTCAATATATATATATCACCATATTTTATCTCAATTCATGGGGTTGTCCAATTTAGTTGTTCAGTTAGCGAGGCAGTTGTTACTGCATAGGTGAACCATACAATCAGATTGACTCGAGTTATTGATGGCTAAGAATTACCTCACTAGTACTTTGGTTTAGATTGACATACTATAACATTGAACAAACTATACTTTACTATTGAACACATATTGTTAATTATCCTTTAAATCAGGGGTGCTTAAAGAGTGGTCCATGGACCCCTTAGGTGTCCGAGACATGATTGCTATGGGTCCACGAATTTGTTTACGCTTTAAAAAATCTCATGTTACAAAAAATCCCATGTTTCAATTAAACATTTTCTTCAACAGGGGTCCACGGTATTTTTGAAATTCTGAAAGTGGTCCAAGCCTAACAAAAGTTTAAGAACCACTGCTTTAAATCATGAAGTGTTGTTTGTTCCTCTAAGAGAGCTTGCATCACAACCTAATTTAATTATTCACTGGATGTTCCCAACAATTTCCAAATTAATTATGATTATGAAATGTAAATAAAGTAGATATTATTGCACTTTGTACTTTGAGACATGCAATAGTCATTTGTAAATCAATGGGGACCAGTTGATTACATGGTGTCATTACAATTAGGTTAATTACCCCTGATAAGCAACAGAGAGAATGTGTTAAAACGCCAAACAATGTCATTCATTGAATAATGATGTTACTTATACACATTCCAGGCCCTCTTTGATTCTCATTTGTACTCTAGATATATTTCCCATACATGGTCGTAAATGTTTCATTTAACCAAGTTAAATGATGCCTTAGGAATTAGATTTAATGTCTTATGGAACCTCCTTATCAAATGTTAAACATAAACAAATGTTTATACAACTTTGTTGATAAAAATGAGCCAAACTCGTACTGTGATAAAATAAACAACTTTAAATCTTAACACATGCAGTACATACTAAAAAACTTAATGCCAACTGTTGTTAACTAAGGAGTAACAAGTACCAAGCTAGATACAGAAAACATTCAGATGAACCTTGTATAAAAATGTGAATAATCACTGAAGCAGTAACCTCTAACCAGTGATGGGTAAGGGGAAAACAGGGTGTGTCCACCATAGCACCTAGACATGCATGAAAAAAAGAAACAATTAGATAAATATGATATATTTTGTAAATTATCATTAAATATTTATTTCAGGAGCTTAATCTAATCTGTTTGTTATAAAACAAGGCTCCTTTTTACACCCTATCAATTAATAGTAACAGGATTGCTCATAACTTAATCATAAATTATGCAATAGATAGTTTTGCAGCAAAGTAGAAACCAACCCAAGTTAGCTAGTTATACATTTTGCTCCAGTCTAAAACTAAAAGGACAGTTGAAAAGTAATGAGTAATTAACTAGTTAATTTTATTTTAATCAATGCTCTAACAATGCAGACATCATGAAAGTAGACAATAAAATGGATGGTTTGAATTTCAAATCACACTCCAAAGTATGTCTGCCACATGAAACCAGCACATTGCATTGCATTCCATGAAATTATACACCTAAAAAATGCACTAACTGAGAGATTTCTAATGTGAAAATATGCATTAATTAAAGCATGAGTTCACATCACACAGTGAGCTCCAGCCAGCAGGAGTAACAAAGGACATTAATCCCATGGCTCACCACTATGCTAATGAGCCAATTAGAAAATTTCATGTGCGAATTTAAATTAGGTACAAATAAATGAAATCATGAGTACTTAACCGGAACGCAAGACATGGCATTTGTAAGTAGATCAAGTGTTTTATACATAACAACTTTCACTAGAGTCATTGTAATGGTGACACATCAAAGTGTGGGGAGTGAAAGATCGACTTACTTTGAATAATTCCTTGAAGTAAGGACTACAGGCCGAAAGAACCACTTTGTGGGCCTCCAGCCTGTGTCCCTCGCACGCCAGGGTGACATCCACGAAGTCCTCATCATCGCGCAGCGCCTCGAATTGAGAAGTTATATTCGCTTGAAAATTGTTCCATCTCAAACAGAATTGCTGGTCGCCACCCAGTTCTGTACCTTCCATTACTTATAGACATAACTCGTTATCCCTGCTCATTTAATTCTTTTATAAGAATTTGTAAAATATTGAAAATAAATATATCACAGTAACTTGCAATTTCAGTCGCCGTCTGCCCGAAAATCTTATGAAAGAAAACAATCAATAAAATCTCGTACCAATATAAGAAAAATAAAACTTTTTAATTTGTCATTTGAGTACCTAGCTGAGTACATTCACTTTAACGTTCCGATACACACTAAACAGATTCGGTACATATTATCAGAACAATAATAACATTGCACTTATCGCTGTGCAAAACGTCCGATCTAATATATATTTATTGAATGACTGAAATATGTCTGTCATTAAATAGCGCAATTAGCAGTTTGCTCATTAATATCACCAATTGTTGCTTATATATAAATTACAGTCGTGTACAAACAGCTTTAGCAGTAATTTACGTTCCGTTTCAAATTTGTTTGGGCCGTGCATTATCACCCTGAGCAAACTTGGTCCGGGGCAATAATTGGAAGCCAACTTTATCCGGGCTGATAATGCACGACCCAATAATCCGAGTCCACAAAAAGTGGACACGGATTATCAGGCTGTACATTATTGGGCTGTGCATTATCACCCTGAGCAAACTTGGTCCGAGGCAATAATTGGAAGCCAATTTTGTACGAGGTGATAATGCACGGCCCAATAATCCGAGTCCCTGTGGCTTCGGATTATCAGGCTGTACATTATCTATGCGGACTGAAAATTTCCAGCGAGTCGACGCCACCCCGCTGCGCGGGGTGTCTATTTCTAGTCTGAGGGACACAAGTGAACCCTAACCTAACCGACCTAAGACAGAGTTCGCTTATGATAAGCCATTTTTGTCCGCCCTGATAATGCACGACCCAATAATCCGCGTCCACAAAAACTGGACTCCGATTATCAGGCTGTACATTATTGGGCCGTACATTATCACCTTGAGCAAACTTGATCCGGGGCAATAATTGAAAGCCACTTTTGTCCGGGGTGATAATGCACGACCCAATAATCCGCGTCCCCAAAAAGTGGACGCCGATTATCAGGCTGTACATTATTGGGCCGTACATTATCACCTTGAGCAAGCTTGATCCGGGGCAATAATTGGAAGCCACTTTTGTCCGGGGTGATAATGCACGACCCAATAATCCGAGTCCACAAAAAGTGGACGCGGATTATCAGGCTGTACATTATTGGGCCGTGCATTATTGGCTCCCACAATTATCTTGCCTACTCTGTATGTTTCATTCTTATTTTATGTATTTATTTTCCAGGGTTTATATTAGGACTACAAAAATTAAACAAGTTTACTACTAATGTATCCTTAATTATTTATAAATTCATCTGATTGATCAAATGTAGAAAATCACGAAAAGACAAAACCAAATACAGCACTTAACAATATACATTTATTAATATTACAAAGCTTGTTCTCCTTCAACCATTTCTTTCAAATTGAGTAGTTCAAACTGGCCACTACCTTTTGTTTCTGTTCTTACTAGTTCATCCAAATTCCTGAAATTCCCTGGATCAATTAGGCAAATAATATTGGCATTTCCCGAGTCCCAGTTTTCTTCTTCCACACTAGCAGTAAATTTAACAACTTTTTCCTTTGTCTTCCGTGCATCTTTGCCAGTGAGTAGAATCCTGACTCGCATCTGTGCTCTCTCAAGAGGAATTTCTTTCTTGAGCAGTTGAATTACATCCAGCGCTTGTTGCTTAGCATTTTTATTGACATTTACAGAAAAATGAATGTCCTTCATTGCTTTTTCGATTATAGATACAGGGTAAGGTCTTTTCGTTTCTGGATTTATACATTTATCAGCCACAGTGGTTGCAATATCTTTGAACAAGGACTCAATTTGAGAATGTCTTTCTTTGTCAGACACTTGAAGTTCACCTTTTTCTAAAATCTCTTTACATATCTCTGTAAGATCTTCTTTGGCAAACACTTTTACAAGATCCTCTTTCTTAGCCACTTGTCCTTTGGAGACATTAGTAAAAACGGTGTGAGTCTGTAGGACTTCATCTATATCTGTCTCTCTGAAAATAAACAAATTGTTTACATAGTAGTTTAAGTATAACAATATCAACCAATTACTTATTGTACCACGTAAAGAAAGTTCTACAAAAAAACTACCTACACCTTATTTCTCCATGACAATACTTTGTTTCTGTAGCATGCAATTTCGAATCGTTTACCACCTTTTTTTAACCTAACAATCGCAACATTCGTCAAACGAATTTGGTTGGTGGGTGTGAATATCTTTGACATATTGTTTTTATATTAATAGTTACAAATAATTGATATCGATGCAAAGAAAACGTTATCAATTGGGGAAATGCCGATTCTCCTCTACCCAAACAAAAATTAGAAGATTTCGAAGTCCGAAGTGCGCACAAAAACAAGTTCAACGAACTGTCATTCGGGAAAGAAAAAGAAAGATGTACCAAAGACAAAATAACCAAAAAATATGAAAATGAGACAAGAAACGATCCAAGCAACATGAAAATGTAGTGTATCTGTGGGCAACCGACGAATGTCTTTTATTTAACTGACGTTGGCACTACTTATGTCCATGATATTTTACTCCGTATACTTGGTTTTTACTCACCGTTCTTGTCTCACTTACTTACTCCCTACTCTGTATTTAAATTGTCAGACGCAACACGACGTGTATTCCTTGAGTAGTGAAGGCCGTCATTTTGAGTATATTTGTGTGTTTTGTCGGCAATTTTATGTGATTCATCATTAAAATGGCGAAATTGGTTGATATATACAACAGCGAAAAAGATCCCGTGATCAAGCGACGTCAATTGCCGCTTACTATTTATGATAATCTTACGGTAAGTAAGACCTATACTTTGACACTAGTGCCGTGATAGATTTATAATAATTAGTCATTGAATGTAAAATCAAAAAGAACGCTTTGCCTTTACGATAAATATCTGTACTCATAACGGTTTTCATCAGCTCAATGTTCGTTTAGCTTAAGATCGCGATGATTTCTTGCCGCGAAGGAATCATTGATTTCTACCAAAAGAAGCATGACATTTCATAGTTGACCTTATTAAGCGATTTAATTCCTTTGTTGAACGTTAACTATTGAGTGTTTGTATGTTTTCAGATGATCATGGACTTGAACACAATGGGGTTGATCTGCGACAACCCTCAGGTGAAGGGGCGCGAGTACGAGGATTTTATGCGCAAGTATAAAGTACTCACGACAGATGAATTGAAAGTAGCTCTCAGAGTCGACGCGTCGGATATATTCAACGTCTTAAATCAAAGCATTCCATGTGTTGGTTGTCGGAGAAGGTATATTTCTGAATATGGTTTTTGCTTATTATTATTACTGCAATGTGTCCTATTTGCCTATTTTTCCCGTTTTACTTTTACTGTTACTATAAATATTTTTATTTTAAATAAGATAGGGGTAGGGTAAGGTATAGGTGACACCTTACCCTACATGTGGTATTTATTTGAATAATTATGTCTTTTAGTATACATATATTTTTGTCTCGCAAAAATTGGCTGACTCAAGTTTAATTTATTAAGTGATAATATTTTATTATCATAAACCCTTCACTTAAGTTGTTAGGAAAGTACTTGGTCTTAGTTATGTGGGTGTTAGTATTGAAATATTTCTTGAAAAATTGTAGCAGAGCCATTTTTATCTTTAATCAACAACCCATCACTCCTCACATTAGGCACTTCCACACCATGCAGTACCCTCTAAATGCATTTAAGGTCATTTCATTTCTCAAACTTACGAACTTTACCTCATTATAATATTAGTATATAGTATGTGCCAACATTTTCATAGCGCTATGTGCATTGCTGATACTGTGGGTTTTTACGCTCCATAAACAAAAGTGGCTTTGAGCAGAGTGCTAACTTAGCAGGTTCCCAGGGTTCGAATTTATCAAGATAATTACGCTTCCTGATAATTATCACCAGTATAAGAACCTATAACAATTGAGTTCGCTCAACTTTGCATAATCCGAACTGAATTCTTCTTGTAAGGGGAATTCACAGGGCGCGGCACGTCACGTTTGACACTTCGTGCGTTTGGATAGACGTAAGTGCGGAAATACATGTTTGAATTACTTCGAATACAGTTCACATTCACGAGTGTGACAATTATCATTGACAGTTATCCTTTTGAACCCTGCAGGGTCGGTCACTAAAATATTAATCCTGGCCTTAGGCTGCATTTCCACCAGATATGTGCGAGGATGCGTTGCAAGGGATGTGTTTATCAGGAACAGTGATCGTAACTTTTGTAGCATTTTTGGTGCAGCGTAGTGTTGTTAACGGAATTAGTATAGACAAAATCAATCAATCAAAACGTTATTAACGCGAATGGGCCATTGACAGATTTAGGTTTGCGTCTTTTCGGTGGACATTGCCAAAGTTAAGGGCTTTAAAGCCTAATTTTTGGTCGAACTCTGAAACAGCGCCTCTTCTAAACATAAGCCCTTATTTATTGCCCACTGAAGAGACGATTGTTGTTTTACTGACTGACAATGACCCTAATTAAGCATTAGGATTGGAGATGAGAAAAGACTATAGATATATTAATGGCACAAAACACTTATCTTTTAATTCATTTTCACAAACTCAATTGCCAAAGTTTATTGCTCTATCTCGAAAACTATGAGTGATCACTGATCACCAATGAAGTTAATATGGGATACTATTTCGGTAAACCTTGTCTTGTTAATACAATAAGACATAAATAGCAGGAAAAAAACGGACAATTACAGAGAAAAGGTCATTGGGAGCTAGGTGCCCCTTAATTTTCTTCTTTATTTTAAAAGGATTTCTGAAACTTCACTCATAATGTTTTTCTTCATTGTTGTATTATTTCAGAATAGTTAGCATTTTCTACCTAATCATCTAAAGAGGTTTGACAAAGAGATAATCATAACTATTTCATAGTGCAATCGTACTCACAACCTAGGGAGCATTTAAAATTATCTCCAGAATACTACTTACAAAAAAACACACACTAACAAACAGTGCCAGGGGTGATCACGAGTGTATGAGAAATGCATTGATAATTGAGTTTATCATTATAGGAACTCTGCCTCTCATCAAATATTGCCCTTTGAATTCCAATTTCTGTCTATTACAAACCAAACCACCAATATACCAATTACAAAAACTTAGTTTTCAGTCTTGGATGTTGCGCAACATGTATCCAGATCCTGCAAAGCCTAGATAAAACAGAAATGGATGCCTTTCGGGTAGAGAAAGTGTTTCAAGAAAGAAAGATTAATGATAAAAAATTGAGAGAGTTAATCATCAAGCAGAACAAGAGAAAATAAAAAACCTTTGGCATATTTAGCATTCTAATCCGGTGCGGGTTAATACTGAAAGAGAATTATGTCAGGGCCAATTGGGGCCAAATCAAGGGGAAATGCACCCAAGACCTGGTTCCTACATTGTGGTCTGTCACAATCAAGAAAGCTTGTGGTTCCATGCATTGTCCTTGTCAAGCAGCTCACATGGCGCTTAACAATATGGAAGGACTATGAAATTGTAGGCAGTGTACATTTGAAGTGGTCTTAATCAAACAGATGTTCAGCTTGATTAGGCCCACTGTTGAATATGTTTCGTATCATTTTCTTTTTTTTCTAGACCTTGCAAAATTTTCAATTGTCATCATCCTCCTAGCGTTGTTCCCGGTTATGCCCCTAAAGGAGCTCGGGGTCCGACTTGACACCTAATCTCAAGATTTGGCATAGGCACTAGCTCATCGAAAGCGACTGCCATCTGACCTTCCAATATAAGTTCCAAAAAACTCATTGGTACAAGCCGGGATTCGAACCCGCGACCGCCGCTTGACAGCCGCATGCGTGAACCACTGGGCTACCGTAGCTTCCATTCCATTTTCAATTGTATATATTTTAACACATAGACGAAGTAGGGAAAAGTTAGGAAAGTTTGTTAGTCTGCAAAACATTTGATTTGATAAATATGCTCCTCCATTTTTTTCATTAAAAGAGAGCAAACACAATACAACATTAATAAACGGGTACAGAAACCTGTTTAAGGTTTTGATAGTTTAGTGCCTAAGTATGCATCTAATCATCAATTATTATTTATTTTCAGTGTGGAACGCCTGTTTTACCAGTTGTCAAAATCGGGTCACCCCACCCTGGACCCACTCATACTGGGGTCAGATGAAATTATGACCATAAGAGAAGATAAGCTCATCCATCCACAGTCCCTCGCCACCTTGCTAAATGGACACAGGTAAGTTAGTAAATCTGTGTTATTTTATTGGTTCACTAGCTTCACCCCGCAACTCGTTTATATTGTAGCTCCATACAATTTTTCACCCCCCATTTCACTCCCCTAGGAGGTGATTTCCAGGATAAAAACTATCCTATGTCCATCCTCGGGACAAACTATCTTAACCATCTGTTTACCAAATTTTATATAAATGGGTTCATTGGTTAAGCATGAAAAAGTCAGATACACTTTCGCATTTAAGATATTAGTGTGGAAATTATGGATATCATTTGTTTCTTCTATTGCCAAAGATTTCAATACAATATAATAATTACACTTTATTGCATACCTCAAGATGGTGATAATTTTAACTAACGGATAACTTTATCTAGAGACTGAAAAATCAATCCTTAGAGTAATAATAATGATTGCGTCTACATCCCTATTGTTGGTGTTCCACAGCAGCGGCATAGAATGCCTGGTGCTGCGCGGCGGGCGCTGGAAGAAGTCCCCGCGCTGCGCGCTGCACTCGCTGGAGGCGGGCTCGGCGCGCTGGGGCGCGTGCGGCTGGGGCTGGGGCTGGGGCGGCGGCGGGGGTGGGGTGGCGGGCGCGGGCGCGGGCGGGGGCCGCTGCGCCTGGCGCGCCGCCTGGGACGCCATGCGCGCGCCCGCCCGCGACCACGTCACGCTCGTGCACTTCAGCACGCTGCACGACACGCTGCACAACTACCTGCGCAAGCACCGCTTCTGCGCCGACTGTAAGACTAAGGTTAGTTGATCCTTCCCGCTTACCAGTTAAGGCCCACACGCACTGACAGCGGTGGCGGAGCGGCGCGCTGCGGAGGCGGTACCGGTTGTAATGTTCGAGCTTATATGAAAGGATCCGCACAGAGCGGCGCGGTATTCTGTGCGGACCCTTTGGTATCAGTTAGAACATTACGACCGGTACCGCCTCCGCATCGCGCCGCGCCGCTCCGCCACCGCTGTCAGTGCGTTTCGGCCTTTATAATTAAGATTATTTAAGCTGTCCGTTTAGCACTTGAAAGCTTATCTTGTGAACAATGAACTGTTTCCTATTGTATAAGCCCACCGCAAATCCTCCGACCAGATAAAATTAAACAAGTAACAATAAAACCAATCTCCTCTAAGTCACAAGGTCGACATTGCTATAGCTTAACTCAAATGTCATTTTCATAGTCATAAGTCATTTACAATATCTGTGGACCTCGCTGGAATGTGAAGCCCGTAGCTCCGTACCAGAGCGCCGTAGTGACGTCATCAACGCCTCTATCTATTCCGTCTACAGATATTGTAGCCGGGTAATAGACTAGACGCACCAGGGATTCCCTTTTGCGCGTTCCCTCTTTTTGACCAGTGCCGACAGTTCGGACTTGTAAAATTGTGCCTCAAATTAGATTATCAGAGAAAAAGTGAGCCAATTTACTCAGCTTCATCTATGTTCTCTAAAAATATTGTATAAGACTGAAGCGTACAAGAAGAAAACTATAAATTGTTATATTTATGATGATGTGGATTTTATTGAACATTGGGAAGTTGACGACATTTTAGTGCTGCTACAAGTCTACAACAGCGTATGGTTCGATGAAATATTTTATAACTGTGTAATTTAAGGTGGAACGTTTCATATCGGTTTTCATACAAACGGTATTTTGGCCACAAAACATATTCATAGTTTTTCTTATTTTTGAAAATCACATCGTATGTATGACTCTTGCGAACTTGCGTACTGAAATGAATAATAATTTTCGTTTCGTTTAAAATTTATTCGCTTGAGCACTTACGTGCTGGGACGAATACTTAACGCACGGCATTAACGCGATCATGGCGGCTATGCTGTTGTGTTTATAACTGGTTTATAATGCTTTATAGGAGTCTTGTCAGTGCGTCATCGTTATTTATCATTTCGATAAGCGTCGAGCCGCCGAGACTAGGAGTTATCTAAAAAACTGCTTACAAGCAAAGACGAATTTAAAGTCGACATTGAGTGCACCTCTTATCTACAAAAAGTGAAACGATTTGATTTCGCTGGTTCTATTAACGATTAACAATTTAATTAACTTGAACTACGTTATAAAATGTGAACTTTACAACATATTGTAAATTCCCCAATGATAACAAGATTTTTTGAACGAAACAATTTCGCTGTTCGTAAACTTCTAACAATCCATTATGTAATCTGAAAACTAAAATTAATATTTAATTTTATTTAATCGTAGGACATACAAAAACCAAAATGGCAATTACAGATTGATATCAAGATGTTTCACCGATAGGGCTGCGTCTTCACTTAAAGCTTGCAGTAGCTAGATCGTATTCGAAGGAGCGACTCAGGTTATCGCCCTGTGAATATTTAACAACAGGTGCCCTGGGTAGCGTTACTCGTTTAACGCCACCCAGGGGATACGTGCAGACTATTTAATGATAAACATTCATTCGAAAAAAATTACAACAATTACTAAAACTGTCCTCGCTCATAATTATGACGTTATGTTCATCTGGTATGTCCATTGGACATATTGGTGAAATCGGAAGATTACCTTCTACATGACAACTTCTTTATATTATTGGTTGCTTTGAAATGCAGGTAGTGGGCAAACACAAAATCGCCTTAGATAAAAGGAATGGATATGATCCTGGTTGGCTTACCCTTTATTCCTGTAAGATACGAGTACTACCTAACTTACCTAAAATCTGGAGCAGTTGTACCTTAAAGTGGGCTGCTTCACGAAGCTACAATTTTACAAACTAAACTACTGGGGGGACTACTAAACTGGGAGGGAACACTGAGGCGCTTGACGTTATAGATAGATTTCTGTCATGGATAACATGTAATACCTTAACGGTTGCTTTAGGTATTGAGGGCATATCAGCTGCTAGTTGAAGAGAAGGAACCACAAAAAGAGAAAGGCTACGTGGGCGCGCTGTACGGGGGCATCAAGCGCTGCCTGCTGGACAAGCACCTGCATCTGCAGGCCAAGACTGAGTACGTGGCGCGGCTCATCGCGCGCGCCGAGCCCGAGCTGCTCGGCAACCACCGCGAGCGGCACGCCAAGACACTCGAGATAGCGCAAGAGGAGGTAAATTATATAAGTCTTTGATATCGCGGTATGTAGCGCTGTCTACCACTGACACCGAGTAGTCTGGAGGGCGCATCAGAGTCATCATGGCTCGCAGAGGGCAGATCATAGGCATGATGACACATTTTGAAAAACTGTTCTATAATGTTTAGAAACATTTATTATGTATAACGAATAAGATTTTTCAAGAGAATATAACACTTAAGTAAGAAAAAAATGCATTTTAGTTTTTAAATTTCAAATTGGCGCTAAAACGCTTGTCAGTGTCATGGCGTCCCGAGTGGCGTCACGTTTGTATAAACAGGACGCAGACCTTTGACGTTTTTGCTACCCAGATCGCTCAATTGCTCATTGAATCAACATACATTAAAAAGTTTACAAGTCTTGCGCGGCCGTGCGAGCGAGAAAGCGGGACAATGACGTATGAAGATCTGACAGGTAACATGGTTCTATCCCTGTCTTACTATTCGTTCAGTACGTATGTTTTCTCTGTAGTGGCCGTTATGGGTATTTGTTTGTATAAACAAATACCCATAACGGCCACTACCACAGACGTCCACACCGCATACCACCGTATAAACAAATACCCATAACGGCCACTACCACAGACGTCCACACCGCATATACCGCGTACCACAGCGCATGACGTCACGTTTGTATAAACGTGACGTCATGCGCTCTGATTGGTGTTTAACATATCATGGCGGGCGTCCGTATTTTTCAGATTTATTTTATCAAAATAAATAATAATCTCTTACTTAATTAAAAAATATGAGCATTTTTCGAATTCTATGATTTAAATTTCACTAAGAAAATACCATATTTTAGTGATTTTCAATTACTGTCATCATGCCTATTTGCGTTGCATTTCGCCATTCACTGAGACATGCTCATTTCTGACGCAAAGATTTTCGTTTAAAACTTTCGCAACCGGACTAAAAATGGAAACATTCACCAGAAACCGACAGAATTCGCTAGGCGTGTAAGTTCAAACTATTGCCCGCCTGGCGGGTCCAGCCGGCATCTGATCAAACATTACGAGTGCCCGCTAGGCGGGCACGTTTGTGAACGTGTTAATTGACTATTGTTCGCAATTCCATGCCCTCACCTGTACTAATCGGTATTTTGGTATTTTTCATCGGTAATATAAGGCGTCAAATGTTCCCAGGTACTGATCTGCCTCGGCATATGCATCTACGAGCGGCTACAGCGCATCTCTCTCCGACTCCGCGAGGAAGAAGGCACGTGCCAAGCTCTGTGCGCGGTCGCCGTCGAGGCGCTCCACCGCAAGTTCGAGACGGCAGTCGAGCACAAGAGCGGGGTGTCCAAGCTTCAGCTGTTGTATGACGAGCTGGCACAGGAGGAGCTCACGCGCCGCCAGAGGAAGGAGCAGAAGAAACTCAAGCGCCGTAAGAAGAAAGAGCGGCAGGCGGTCGAGAGCAAGTGCAAGGTATATTGTTGGGCCAGTTTACTTACTGTTATGGTTCCTTTCATGAGGCTACGAGTTTGAATTCGCAACACTGACGTGCTTGACCAATATCAACAGGCCATCTGACCTGTGTTGCCTGTTTACCTTGTAAAGAAAGCTCCGTGAAACAGGCCACAGAAGGCATTAGTAGATCCATATTTTATGAGATATTTTATTTGTCCACTCTGTCGCTGCAGTGGCACTTGGGCCGAACGGACTACGCCTTTTTTAACACTAGCAATATCCAATTTCAGATTCATCCACACATAATTGCATCATATTTATTCACATTTTGATACAACAGGAGGCTGATTCCGAGGAGCCAGAAGAAAAGTGCCAATGCGAGGAATGCCTACTGGAGGAGCGAGACACACCAACTGATCTGTTATCCCCACGAGACTACAACCAGTGCTTTGAGGCGAGCGGCGACAGCTGCCAATCATGCCAGGACGACTCCAAGCGCCGCTCACCCATAAAAACCGGCAAGAAACGAGGCAAAAATGGGAACATGTCGCCTACCGAGCACACGCAGGACTGTGGGTACTCTTCCGGGACCAACGGCGGGTGCTGCGAGACTATATCAGGGTCCTCCTCGCTGAGCTCCCCGGAAGGCTCCGAAGTCGCCTGCTCAGAGGGATTCTGCAACCATGAAAGAGGCGACTGCTTAGATATTAATAAGAATGATAAGTCTTCGTGCTCCGGTTTGCCATTATCGCTACAAGAAATGTTAATGGTAAGAATCAAATATCCTTATAGAATCTATTCTATGACATCAATTATTCGTCAGAGATACTAATCATTCAAAAGACAATACATTTTTTATTTGTGCAGATGTTGTATTGACTTGACGCGGTCTTTGTTGTAGGTTGTTACATATGCGTCCATTAGATGGTACAACGGTTGGATAGTCGTCCGTGACTTTTTGCGCTGACGAATGTTAGTGTTAAGCCGCGTCTCCATATTGCGCGGCAAACCATCGAACATTGGCTCGCGAGGCAGCCGCGCGCAATGGATCGGTATCGGTATCTGCCGCGCGAGCCAACTCGAACATTGCCGCGCTCGAACATGGTTCGCGACGAACCATTTGCTGTCGGTATTTTGGCGCGCGGCAAAGGAACGTCAGTGTTTTGTTCGCGCACAGTTGGGACGGGTGTGTTTTGATTTGAGTTGGCTCGCGCGGCAGTTGACATGGATAACGAAAAGTGTCGTACTTTAATTAAATTATACAGCTCTAAACAGCTTTTATGGAACAGTAAATGTAGTGATTATCGCAACAAAATTACTGTTTCATCAACTTCATATCTCATGTCTTCCATACCATAAGTCTCACACCACCATGTAGCATTCTATTCATAAACATCTTTTTCATCGTGATACGTCCATGGTTGTCAAGTACAAACAGGTCGATCGACTCTCGAACTCTCCTTGCCGCGCTTGGTAGAAACATGGTTTCAAATTTGGCTCGCGAGCCAAACTACACGCTTGCCGCGGTCGAACATGGCTCGCGCGGCAGCCGCGCAATATGGAGACGCGGCTTTAGTTGTGCATATTTGTAATCCTATTACAAACATGCCCATTCATATGTGTACTAAAGTTTTCCAAGGTAACTCATGCTATAATTTATCACAGGAAACATGCTCTTCAGACGAGGAGCAGGACACCAGTTATATTCCTATGGAAGAGGTGCTGGAATTCAAATCACGTCGAAACATAACAGAGAAAAGACAGGAGCTGCGGCAGAACCTCCGGCAGAAGTTCGCGCAGCTGTGCGTGGCGCCCGCGCCCCCCGCGCCCCCCGCCGCGCCGCCCGCGCCTGCGCAGAGCGCGGCCTGACTCCGTGCGCCACTAATAATATAGTCATTTTACCCTTCAAAGGCACAAAACCTACCTATATCCGCTTAATCGTCTACTAAAAATGTCTTGCATGTGTATCAATATCCAGTTCTTGGTCTTTAGTCCCCGGTAAAATGGCTATTGATTATCTGTAGCTATGATTTTATTCCAAACTATAACGGCCATTTTTATTTTGATAATTGTTTTAGACTTATTTTATTTCTGTCAATCATGTTCTAGAATAGACGGCGTCCGAACACCATAAGATCACATCAGTCCGCTAGTAAATGCGCCGCCAGCGCCCGGCTGTAACGGTTTCGTGGGGGCTTTTAGTTGAATTAAGATTCAGATTGATTAGTGTCGCCCAATCATTATCAAACATTGGTGGTGTTGATCGCCACTCTCGATGCCTGCAGTGTAGTGGTTGAGGTCGTTACTTGAATGTGTGATATTGTGTCATGATGGAAGACCTCAGCCTTTCAATAATTGTGAATTAATCATCTGGATAATGCCCAGCATTTAAAAATAATTACTATTTAAAATATTAGAATGCTTAGAAATATATAAAGTAGCATTTTTCGATCAAACTATTTTATTTTCAATTGCTTTATGTAACTGAATGTTATAATGTGGTACATGATACACGATGAATAACATATTGCTCGTTATCAGGAAGTTAACTGTAAGCCAGAGTTCAGGATTTACCTTGGCAGTTTTGTCATTGTTATCAAATCAGAAATTTGTAATTCAGTTTTAAAATATATCAATTGTAATGCAAGAAGTACATGTTTTAATTAGTTCTTCCCTCAGCTTAGAGGAGAATAACCATCTGATACCTACTATAATACCTATAGTAGGTATTAGATGGTTTTATGGTACTAGTTTTTATCAGTGGGACTTATATTTTTGTCAAAAGCTGGATGGTTCCATGGCAATAAAAACAAGGACCACATAATATAAATGCCTTAATATTTTATGCTTATTACTACAAGATGGTATCATAACTGAGCTATGCAGAGTGTGGCATTAGTGCCTCCAAAGCCAAATGAATTTTTCAGTGCTATTCTCCTTTCTGCTTGCCAAGACTTGGATACCTTTGATACATAATTTAAGTCATCAACAGCATCATCTAAGTTTAAGGTTGGAGGTATTATCCCATGATGGCAAGCCAATATTGTGAAGACGGCTTCCAAATTACCTGCAGCTCCCAACAAGTGGCCGTGAGCACCTTTAGTAGATGATACTGAGATATTAGTACTGTGCTTCTTGAATAAACTTCTGATTGCTGTTGATTCAATACCATCACCAACAGGAGTAGAAGTGGCATGAGCGTTGATGTAAGTTATTTGGTCCTTGTCAATGTTGCTGTCCCGTAAGGCTCTACTCATAGACAATACTGCCCCACTGCCATCTTCTCTAGGTGTTGTTATATGAGAAGCATCACCCGATAAGCCATAGCCTAATATTTCTGCATAAATCTTTGCGTTTCGCTTTAAGGCATGTTCATACTCTTCTAAAACTAGGACAGCAGCACCTTCACCCATTACAAATCCATCTCTCTTCTTATCAAATGGCCGTGATGCTTGTTCTGGGACATCATTGAAGGCAGTACTGAGAGCTCTCAACCTGCAGAATCCAGCAATGGCTAGTGGACTAATACAGGACTCTGCACCTCCACATACCATCACATCAACATCTCCATTTCTAATAAATCGCAAAGCATCCCCTATTGAATGAGCTCCTGTTGCGCAGGCTGTTGAAACCGCGTGGTTTGGGCCTCTGAGTCCATATTTTATACTTATGTGGCCTGCAGCCATGTTTGGCAAGATTCTTGGTACAAAGAATGGACTAACTTTATTGTAACCTACTTTCAAGGCATCATTTGTATCACAAACGTCTTTGAGGTCTATCATTCCCATTCCTAAGGCAACACCAGTGTTCTCTTTGTCTTTCTCAGACTCGGGTATCCATTTAGCATCTGTAAGGGCTTCTGATGTAGCTAGGAGTGCTAAACAAGTAGCCGGTGCCATTGATCTTAAATTCGATTTAGATAATGCTTTTGCAACATCGCCTTGCTGCGTTGGTATTAGACCGGCAACTTTACAGGGTAATTTAGAGTATTCCTCGCCTTGAAGTGAAACTATGCCACAGTGACCCTTTATAAGGTTACGCCACACTAATTCCGTTCCAGAACCTAACGGGCTGACCACTCCTAGGCCAGTAACTACAACCCTTCTTCGTGCAGGTGATGTTGCATATTTTCTTAAGTGATGGAAAAGCTTCATTTCCAATACAGTATATATTGCTTTTCAAATTATTTTGCTTTGCTGACCATATGATATGATATGACCGTATGACAAAACCACAGGTACAGATTTCAACAACAACGGGGTAACTGGCACAAAGGAAGATCAAGATTGTTGTTATGTTGGCAGTTCTGTATTTCAATATTTTTCATCATACTGAATTGTTGACTATGGGTACATGCCTTTACTCTATTCAATTATCGCTACGCTATTGCTTCAACCATAGATTAGACTATTGACCCAGGCTTCTGTCATCTCGTCATCTGTCACTCTCGGTCATTCACCTCACCACATCACATATAGATAGTATGAACAATCTCTTATTAATAAAATAAAATAAGAGTCTGTGATAAATTGTGTTAGAAAAGCAATACACCAGAACGATGTTTGGTAAAAAAACCGTTATATTTACGGTAATTGTTCTCGCAACAAGTATTTTCTTTAGATCTCGTTTGGAGGAATTGTTTGAAAGTTGTAAAAGTTTACTTTCGCGACATAAGAATAATATTGAAGGTATATTCTCACCTGCACAATTAGCACAATATAACGGGATAAAAAAAGACAGACTCTATCTAGCTTTAATGGGTGTTGTATATGATGTGACGGAAGGTAAAAGGCATTATAGCAGTGGTGCTCCATATCACTACTTTACAGGTAAGCTAATTTGTTTTCATTTTGACAACATAATTGAACCTATGTAATTTTACCACATTCTAAGTTTAAAAAGTTTGAATGACTCAAAAGCTATTTATGAAAGTTAAAAAATCCTAATTTTCATTCAGATTCAAGAAATTCAATGTTTCTATGTGTATTCAATGTATTTCAGTGTATGATGCATTTCTATAGTTCTAAAATTTAATGATATGCGCTTGCTGGTGTTTAAACTACCACAATTGTTTTAGGAAAGGATGGCTCCCGAGCTTTTATAACAGGAGACTTTCAGGATGAGAGTGAAGATAAAGACAATGTGCTGACACTGTCCTGCGATGAACTATTAAACCTGGTCAACTGGAAAAAAACTTTACAGGAGAAATATGGATCCATAGGCAAGTATTATTAGGTATACTAAAAAAATTTCAAAAATTGTGTATATTGTTAAACTCAAGCCTTATTACTATGGGGTAGTTTAATTTGTGTAAGAATGTCCCCAAATATTTATTTATATCCTTTCTAGGTTTACTGATTGGCCGATTTTATGATGAAAAAGGAGAAACAACGGTGTATGCACAACAATTTGATGAGAAAGTTGAAAAGTGCTCAATGGAAAAGGAAAAAGCCAAGAAAGAGGAGGCAAAACTACCACCGTGCAACATGGAGTGGACCTCCAGTGAAGGCACGCGCGTGTGGTGCACAAACAATAGGTAAAGTCCTTCGTAAAAGCTGAAGTACCTATAAAATACGTTTATACAGTGATTGAAGGATTGTTGTATCTGTTGCGATGAAATAACTACAAGTTAATGCATTGATAGACAGTAGACGCCTATAGGCGTAATTCTATTGCCTGGAATAGTGTCCATCAAAGTGTTAACAACCCTTCCAATGTTCAATTATTACATTGCTACTTGATCTGCCTGTCTTGTTTCTAGTCAGTCCAACTACTGGCAGTGGGTGCAAATCTACTGTTTACTCTAGGTATAGAAGAATGTTTGGACCAAAAGTATTAAGCATGTATTAAGGCTGTAACAACATTGATGTTGCCTTTCATTGATGATGAAAATATGAAAGAAATGTAGATCTATATTAAATGGTTTATCAGACTTTAGTATAAGAACTGCAGGCTACTTATATTGCCACTATTTTAGGTTTAATAAACATTATTTTCTCTAAGAAATTATAGATTTCAGAACTTAATTTACAAAATCTATTAAAATATTCGCTTAATCTTAATTTGCAAGCCAGTTTTAATTATTATAGGTGCTACAGTTGCATGCTACAGTTTAACTAATAGCTTTAAATAAATTAACAAAGGTATTCCTAGAAGCAAGAAATTGTGTACAAAATAGGACGAATTCAATAATTCGCACACTGAGGGTATTACATTTCATGCTTTAACGTCATGTACAAGGTCGAAGATATTTCTTATTTTTTATAAGGGGATGAGTTGCACACGATCTTTCTTTGTTTACGACTTGTCCTTGATGTGTTTAGGTATTTTGTTATAGAACTGTGCTTCTCATATCCAATGCTTTTTTTCCAAATGTTGTATGCGCTGGTCGGAGACACAGTTTGTTGGCTTTACGTAGGCACAGGTCGATTACGAGAGCTGGTGCGGAAAATGTATGAAACTATCATTAATTTCATAGACATTGCGCATCAGCTCTTGTGCATTGGCCTGTACTGTACATTTAATTATTTATTTAATCTTTATTGCACAAAAGAATATCTTATGGTACAAAAGGCGGTCTTATTGCTATAAAGCATTCTCTACCAGTCAACCTTAAGGCAAAGCAGATAAAATGTGGGCAGTGCAACTTAATTTAAAACAAAAACTCTTTAACATGTTTAAAGATGGGATACGATACAATATAATATAATATGATATAACAATATACATATCCTGCTGCCATTTGTTAGTTATTGTATTTGTAGTATTTACATATACTAATAGTCTGTGATTGCCACCAGTGGTGGGGTTTCTAGAAGCTGGGCTGGAGTGCCCCGGCAGCTGTACAGCCCCGGCGGCCAGCAGCCACGCTGTGTCTGCATCAATCCAGCGGATGATCACTCCACAAGCCTTTTGAAGACATATGAAAATTGCTTAGAAACATCATCCTCATGCTATGTTAAGAATTAACATTCCTTTTAAGAAGCAGTGATAACTTATTCTACAGTATTGATTTTAGAATCTCTTAAATATTGGTTGTAAATAAATACTTTTTAAATTGATATGTTGTATATAACAAGCTATGCTAGCCTAATGGTTCAGGCTTGCGGCGGTCGTGGGTTCGAATCTTCGGCTCGTACCGATGAGTTTTTCAGAATGTGTTTACGGAATATTTACCAATAGCTTTTCGGTGAAGGAAAACATCGTGAGGAAACCGGTCTAATCCCAATAAGGTCTAGTTTTCCTTTTGGGTTGCAAGGTCTAATTAGTGCCTATGCCAAATCTTGGGATTAGGTGTCAAAGCTGAGCGGAGCTCCTTAAGGCGCACTACCAGGACTGATGGTAGGAGGATGATTGTTATATAACATACATCATCACATGAAAGCAGTGCCGGATCCAGACTACTCGATGCCCTAAGGACCCCTCTATCCATAATATTTTTTTTCTGTGCAATTCCTTAATTTGCTCATTGGCTAATCCGGCACTGTCTAAAGGAATATTAATCATGAAGAATCTATCATTCCTTATATTTTAAGTAAAAGTGATATTGTTATTTTTTTGGAGAACAAAATAAAATAATTGCTTATTATAATGGTGTATTCAATCATTGATGGTCAATACAACAGTGTGCTTTTATACCACATACATCTTATCTATAGCTACCTTTCTTGGCACTTTAGGCCTATTTGATACATATGAATGTCTGGTAAATCACCAATTAAAGAAATCTAACTGAATCCTTTTTCACTAAACCAAAAATTTGTGTGCTAATCAAAATACATGTAAAAAAATTAACAAAGACATTTCTTACAACACCTTTAATGGCAACATTTTCAAATTACATTGTTGAACTTTCACATTAAGAACTAATTGATGGGAAAATGTGATGATACCATCGGTAACATATTATGGATTATTTACATCTTATCTATAGTTTCATTAGTACTTGCGATTACAGATTCTGCTTGTATCTCATCTAACTCCAACCCATTGATAGTCTCTAAGAAGACTTTCATTGGTATCTTCTTCCTATTTAAGAATCCTCTATTTCCCAGTAATTTCTTAATTTTTGCTCTGCGCTTCTTTATTTTATCTTTAGTATAGTTGTTTCCCAGCTGGAATGTTAGCAGTCTTTTCACTTTCCTGCCTCCGATAAAACTTTCAGTCTCATTATTTGGTTTGGGGTCCTCATATATAGTCTCTAATGTCTGTGACAATGTTTTAACTTTTTTGTTAAGATATAGGGCCTCGATTTGTTTGGGGTTTGCATTCTCTGTCATGACGTTGTGTTTGCGTGGCCTCATGCTGACACGCCGGTTGGTTGGCTTGCCCAGATCTGAAGCCAACGATTTTCTCTTACGCAGCACACGAGACGCGGACACCTGCCTTTCCCGCGAATTGTCTTCATCAATCTCCATGATATCTAACTTTGCCATCTCAGTCGGCAACTCACAATCTTCTCTGTAAACAATGTAAGACTTGTAGTTGAGAGAAGCAACTTTAAAGTTTCTTATAGACAATTTTTTAAGTAAAAGTTTACAAGTGCCAGTGTATAACTAAATTATGTATACCCACCTGGACGGCTCCATTTTGTGAGAAAGGCGTTATTCCATATTTATTAAATTACAACTTCTCATTCATATCTAAATTCCAATGTGTTACAGTATACCACAGCCACGATGATTTTCTATTGATCGAACGCTAACAAATTTATTTGAAAGATCGTTTGATTTGACCAAGATCTGACAGAATGTGGATGTGAAAGGAAAAACAACAGATAAGTACCAGTTGCACATTTATGGCACCGACTATCTATAGGATAACAAATATCATTATCAATTAGCCAACATAACAATTACGTGATAGCTATTTGTTAGAGTGAGATACATAGCCGTTCGTTGGCTTGGTGTGTACCCACCATATAGCAATTTTACAACAACGTGCTAGACTGCTAGATATAATGGGTATACAGATTACGTGATTTTACCCCAATTTGTCAGTACAACATGTGGAAATCATTATTGGGTGTAGCGTACAGATGTAACAACCCGACCACATGTGCATGCAATTTCTCAGTACAACTCGTTTGACAGTTGGATCAGCTGCGCAACATGCCTCCATACGATACCAGACGATAGCAATTAGTAAGCTTCTAATAAATAGGGGCTGACAAACCATGATATGTACTCACCCCATCAAACTTACCAAACGCCTCGCCTAAATAAATAATTCACGCCGTTAATGGATAAGACATCCGTCACGTTCTGACAAGTACGCGAGTGCGAGAGTGACGGATGTTTTATCGACAACGATCAGTGATAAAATGGCAAACATGCTACGCCCGCTGCACCCTAAGTAAAATAAAAGTAAGGTGCAAAACCCCCATGCATTTTCAGTAACGGCGGGTGTTTCTTAAAAATTTGGTGATTCTGTCAAAGTTGGTATGGGTGGCAATATTCACCAGCACGGCTATCACGCGAGCTCTCTCGATTTTTCTCGTACTATCCGTCTCTTTCTTATTAGATCACTCAGAACAAGACGTATAGTGCGAGAAAAATCGAGTGTGTCGCGGCCGTCCCATGATAGACGTTCAGGTTACTAAAAATAAAAAGAAAATTTTCAAACATATGGTCCTTCGAACCGGATTTTATAAAGTGTATATAAGTCAAGCTGTTCTGTAAAGTACGTTTGTATGGGAAGGTCAAATTCAGCCGAGCTTACTGAAGAAATAAACTACTAAATAATAATAAGCATGCGGGGGTGGTGGCGACCTGCCGGTGAGTGGCGACACCGGGGACCCCTAACCTCCAAAGTGTTAGTTCCCTAACCTCCAGTACTATATGACTGACAGAAATGCATGGCCCAGACCGGAATCAAAATAGCCCTAATCTGTCTTGTTGTTTGACTTTTGTTTAATTTTAAGGTATTTGACTGGTTCTCCTGCGGAACTACGCTGGTGACTAAGATTATTTTGTTAAAAACTGCTTACTGTTATGTTTGTTCCGGTGTTTCCTCTTGACAATGGTCTTATATTTGGAAACGCTAGTAGAGTCAGACCTGTAAAAGTGCCATTGCGGCCCACTTGCAAAATAAAGTTCATTTATTCATTTAAAGGGCCCGATTGATTTGGCCCTCGTAGCTTTCCTTCACCAACTGGCTAGAGTGCAGTCGCAAGAGGCGGCCCTTAAACGGATCGAAATTTGGGACTGATTGTCACGGCAGGTGTCTGCTAGTTTCCTTCCATAACCCCCCCAGTCCATCCAACTCATAACAATCAGTAACCATTTTCAGCCATGCTGCATTGCAATACTAATACTAGGGTATTTGCACATGTTGTGCGCTCGGCTCGGAGATTGTCCCTATCCGCCATGTGTATCCCTCTCTTTAGATTATTGTTGTTTATAAGGGCTTCTGTGCTGTTCGCTTCGGCCCCACAGCGCATGCCTTCGAAAGGTCTGGGACACCATAGAAGCTCTATTGGGATCGATCGACAGGTGTCTGCGAGAGAGGTATCAGCCCTATTGGCTTGAATAGACCTCTATTCAAGCCAATAAGGCTGATATCATGCTGACAGTTCGATAGAAACGCCAGACAGTGCTCGTTGACATCTCCATCCCCCATGACGAGAACCTCGTGAAGGCTGAGAAGGACAAAGCCAACATCTATAGACCTTTGCTCACGACCTGGCTTGGTAGTCTTACTTTTCTTTTATAAGGATATAGTGTAACAGATTCTATTTAAATAAAGGAAATAAAAGTAATAGGTACGTTTTTTATTATATTGGCATATAATTAGGTAGTCTTTACAAATACAGTTGATAGCGATGTTTCTAGCTTCGACGTGAATAATTGTTGTTATTCAGGCCGGTCATTCTTAATTGTGTATCTTCCTACTCTAAATTTGGCTGATGTCGGTTATTTATAGTAAATAAATATTAGGGGACTTTACAGAAGTCCAATGACAATCAGACACAAGTTGAGCTAGCCCCACAAAAAGCTCAAGTTATACTAGACGACGATATATTTAACAGATACAAATACTTAAATACATAGAAAACATCCAAGACCCAGAAACAAATATTTGCCCTTACCGGGATTTGACCCAGAACCGTCAACTGCGTAGGTATAAGGGTAAACCGGTAGTTAAGATAAGAAATTAATAAGATATCTTTCACGAGGATTGTACCGTAAATAAAAGAAAGGTGGTTTTATAACGATTTATTGTACAAAACAATAATACATTAAAATGTACAGGTATGTTTAAATTTTTGGACTCGATTACGTCCATCAAACACTGGACAAATGTATATCCTTCCCAGACACCATACTGCTCGTCGAGGCGTGAGCACTAATAGACGAACATAGACTTAGCACTAGATAAGCAAACTAGGTTAAAAGATAATAAAAATATAACAATAAATTAATAATGAGAATGCTGTCAACTTAAGTACACATTGTCTATCGCACTGTTGTCGACGGGCAGCATGAAGTCTTTAATAATAGAATTAACAAATTGAATAAACCTCCTAAGCATACTGTATAGTATATACACATTATGAACAACATAAGTCCTCTCTGATGAAGTAGATCGCAGCGGGCGTGAAGTGGCGCCCGCGCGCCGTCCGCGCCCGCGCCGCTGCCGCTCGCCCGTCCCTACTCGCCGCGTACCTAGCCGCGAGCCAGGGTGGCAACGCTACGCGACTTCACTTACACACAACTAGAAGCCAATCGGTTATTACAACGGGAGACGAGAGCGGTAGAAGTGGCAGAGAGAAGCGGGTGAGGAACTACGAATCGGTGGCGTTTACCACTTGTCAATGACTTGCTCGTTCACTGCAAAACAATGTTAGCATTAGTGTGCGCTCGGACGAGGGACGACGTCCGACTTACTTGACATAAGATTTTATGCAGAGATCACAACCGTGTCGAATTTAACTTTAAATGTGTAGTTTCACTGCGGGATCACAACAAACAATGAGTGTTCATGGATTTGTGCGTGCAGTGGCGCTGCGGCGGCGTCTGGCGCTTAGTCCACCTTCCGCTGTGGCTGGGCTGGGGGCAGACAACACGACGTTAGTGCATGCGGGTGCAGACGAGACAGGACACCGAGCGCGGCTGCCGCGACCGCTTCCTCGGCGCGGTGGTGGCGGTGGCGGTGGCGGTGGCGGCAGGCAGCCGCGCGGTAAAAGTTTTGCAACTACCCACTGGTGGCACCAGGAACTACGACGGATGTGTACTTAAAAAACACATCACATACATCCGTTCCATGGGCTTAGGGCGGATTATAATTTTGAATTGTATGAAATAAAAAAGGATTTCGTTTTTCTTTAAGATTTGGAAAAAAGAACATTAGACATAAATACTGGGAACAGTGATATAATTGCAGTTTTCGATACACAATTTATTTTTATTTAAATATTTGTGTATTAATAACGGCGTAAACAAAGCCAATCCTCAGGATTCATCTTCAATGTTCAAGTATTCAGAGTTGTATACTGTCAAATTGGAATTTTGAATAAACTTTTCAGCCAATAAGCAATTTTCACACGCTTTGCAAAACTTTTAGTAAACCAGGGTTAGACGGATAACACAACACAGGTTATTTGAAGTGATGTTACGGGGTGTCGATATTCTTCTAGTGTCATGGTTTCTCGGGTAACACGTGGATTCATTCAAATGTCATTACTGTAACAGGAATTTCAGTGCACAGGGATTGCATTATAAGGGAAAAAAATTCAATGTTTTATTCTCGACAATTTTAATTGATGTAAAATATGTATAAACGACTGTACATTTTAAATAAGTTATTAACTTGAGTAACTGTGAAGTCGGAGGATGGTTGGGGCACATCGGGCGGCATGCCTTCAGTCATTGTGCAGTGTACAGAATATTTATCAGTTTCAAAGTTGGTTGTTGGTCTCTTACCTCATAAATAGTGTTGAAATATATCAATAACAGTATTAAATAACATAGTTAACTTCACACCAAACTGCACTCGTTTTATTATTATTTAAACCATGCAATGTACACATGCGGGATTAGATTACGCTAGTAGAATATTATTCATACTTATGTACGTACGGACCTTGTACCATAACATAACATAAATTTTGATTTTCTGTGATAAACTTAAAATAGTATTATGTCTCGCTAGAAATCGAATTAGTTAAAAAAAACTTATTAAAATTCATTGTATAAATGTAAATTATAAAGTACCAAATCGAACAATCTTAGCATCAAACGTTCGTACATACATCAACAATATTGCTTTAATCCATTCAATATTAATTTGTAATAACTTCTTTATACATATATAAGGCTGAAATTCAAAATACTTAACACTTAAGTAATCGCCTTCACAATCATAAAGTTATCACAAATTATGTTTTGAATTAAATGTCAGCGTGTAGGTTGGTTAAACAGATCAAAACATTCATGTTATAAACAGGGTTATATAGTCGGCGGCAAAATGCTTCAGGAATACAAACGAAAAGTAAGAATAGAGAAATGCATTAAGAATGTTAACAAGCGAGCACAGGTGACAAGACAGAGCTCCTTGCACGATATACTTCCCCTGAGCACGTAGTGTTACCACGACCCTAACCCTACACTTACAATAAATTACACTAGGCTAACAAAGCACATTACTATATTATAGTAAGGTTTAATATAATTATGTCTGCAGTCCACAAGGACAAGGTACTGAGCCATGTGCGAGTTCTGAGAAAAATTTCAAAAAGGAGCTTCCTTATACAGTAAAAATCATAATCATACACATTCTATTAATAAAATGCTAAAATACTAACTCATATTTTTAAATCAGTAAACCAATATTTGGTGTTCACGTTAACATTTACAATGAAGGTGTTCACAGCCACTTCACTCGGTCAAGTCGGGGAGGAAAGTAAAATGGTTCCTCGTGTATATAAGCTCCAAACTAATTATTGTCTCGCACATATAAAATGCAATCTTTGTAGCGGACGAGTGCATCCGCCTGCCCGCAGCAGCCCGCGCTGCAAGTACTAGAGCACTGCCAATGTTCGCCTCCTTGCTCCGACACCGCGCGTGCACTGGGGTCACTCCACTCGGTGCGTGGGATTAGCATTCAATCAAACTGATGTTAGATACTGTGGTGAGCCAAGCTCAGTGTCCGAGGGTTCCACAGTACGAAACCGAGCGCTACCCACTGCATAATACTAATTAAATATTTTATAGCTATAGTAATTTAGGCAGAGTACAATTCTAGTCAAATTCTTGGGCGAACTATTTTTTTGTTCGTGGCTATAATGTAATTTGAAGACTGACAATAGTTGTGATTATGTACGTCCCACAGCTGGGCATGCCTTTTATTGACTAGCGTCCGGTCAGCCTCCGAGCGGGGCGACAAGAACACCGTCTCTCAGACAATAATGCAGCGATGGTAAGTGGGTGGCGCGCGTTTTCAGTCAGGTCGGTAAGTTACGGGTGCGGGAGGCACAGGGCACGGCACACTGGCCTATAGGGGGCCGTAGATGATGAGCCCGAAGAACACGGCCCACATGAGCACAATCCACTGCATGCCGTTGAGCCAGTTGCGCTCACCGTCGGAGATCTTGCGCGCGAGGAACTTGAGGACCTCGTCAAGCAGCACCACGGGTATCGAGAACTTCATCACAGTCACCCACTCGTCGATGGACAGCGGCGTCACCTGGAACACGGCCTGCGGCGCGCAGCGAAACCACACGGTTAGCAAATCACGTCATTTGGCTTCACAAACCATAGCACCAACATCACGACTAATATCAGTAGCCATGAAAAGGTTAATCATTTGAATTATGAAAGGCTCACCAGTTATTCTCAATCAATGAAATGGAAAACAATACGTAAATAATATTTTTTTAGTCATATAAATTTGACTGCTAACGGAATACCGAGATCTTTTAGGGTTCCGTACCTCGAAAGGAAAAAACGGAACCCTTATAAGATCAATTTGTTGTCCGTCTGCCTGTCTGTCTGTCTGTCAAGACGCTTTTTCTCAGGAAAGCGTGGAGGTAAAAAGCTGAGTATTTATACCAAATACTCAGGTCTACTGTCCCTTGGAGCTGTGAAAAAATCAAACTTCTACGCCAACGCAATCAAAAGATACAGCGCAAATTTTCTAAACTCGCAAGGGAATCAAAACGTACAGGCTACTTCCCGTGAACTCAGAAGCTGGAAATTTGGTACGAAGCAACGTCTTATAGCACAGATAAAGGAAGAATTGCGAAAACCGTAAATTTTTAGTTACATCATATACCAATAATAAAAATATTTTTAATCATCTTAAAGTTAATACCCCTTTCCTCATGAACACGTAGAGGTATTAAATTGAAATTCATATCAAATACTCAGGTCTATAATACCTACAGGTTTGTACGGAACCCTCGGCGCGCGAGTCCGACTCGCACTTGACCGGTTTTTTCTAATGTCGGATGACCACTTACTGATGCGTCAAGGGTAGTAAGAGCGACTCACCGAGAGGACCTCAATGTGGAGGATGACGAAGTGGAGGGTGAAGGAGAGAGCCATGGAGCCGAGGAGCCACGGGTTGGACCACGGCGGCATGCTCACTAGAGACTGGTTCTCCGAGAGCGAGTTCATGGCGTTCAACATCTCGATGGTCACGAGTACGGACAGGGCCATGGTCATAGGGTGAGGGTCAGTGAAGATCTTGCAGTCAATGCCCTGTGGAGAGACGTAATTGGTAAGTGAAATAGATCGTACAGTTCAAATTAATTTACATAATAACCATCAATCAATCGATCGTCAATAGACGTCGTGTCGAATGGTAAAACTATCACTTTTCGTTAAATTGCTTCAAACGCCAACAGTTAACGTTCAAGTAGTTAAAGACTAATTTAGAGGTATCAGAACTGATAACTCTATATCGCAAAAAATTAAAGAAGTCTCTGAAGTTCACCTTCCAGTCATCACCGCCTCCAAGGCACTGCAGATGGTGGGTGAGCTGCCAGTAGGTCATCTGGGGGCCGTAGGGAGAGTACATGAACCACCAAGTCGCGGCGCCCACGGTGGCGGCACCGACGTATCCACCGATAGCCATGTACCTGTGCAACAAAACATTTATTTACTTGCCTGGTTTTTGTGGGAAAATAACAGCGATTGCTTAATTATATTGTGATCTAGGCAATATATGACACTTGCCACACGCGCTCCAAATATGCTTGTGCTAGTCGAGTCTGGGACAGTATTTTCTCGAACAAGATGAAACAGGGTGTGTTTAGATTGTTTTTCAAAACCACGAATGAAGTCGGGACAGATCGCATAACGCTGAAGCATGGTAAAGTAAAATTCAAATGCAAATTATATCGATTATAGAATTTATAGAGTATAAAGCTCCGGATTTTTTTTCAATAGTCTTAAGTAAAAGGGGTGTGACGAAATGTAAGGTCTCGCGACATTAGAAAAGAATTGGATGGATGCGAAGTTATTTCATGTCTCGACTATTCCAAGAGTCGGTCAGGTACGCGGTATGCCGTATGTCTCACCTGAAGAACAGCCAGCCAGAGATGAGACCCTCGTCAGCCTTGCGGGGGGGCTTGTCCATGATGTCCAGGTCGGGCGGGTTGAAGCCCAGCGCGGTAGCCGGCAGCCCGTCCGTCACCAGGTTCACCCACAACAGCTGGACGGGGATCAGGGCCTCGGGCAGACCCAGGGCGGCAGTCAGGAAGATGGACACGACTTCACCGATGTTGGACGAGATCAGGTAACGGATGAACTGCTTCATGTTGTTGTAGATAGCGCGACCTGAGGACAGTAGTTGGGTTTTGTAGTTTTATGGTCAGGTTAACCTTAGTTGGTTTTCTATTTTGCATTAAGATTTCGAAAAAACTCAAGTGGTAACTTCTAAAAAATAAGGTTTAAGTTTTTTATTTGCAGTCAGATGAAACTTTTGTCATGTAGCGTTTTATATGGAAAGCTAAATCTCGCAATTTCTCGAGATCCCGTACGAAGATTGACGAGATCTGGATTGTTATCACCTATTACTTTCATATAACTCCTATAGTAAATGGCATTACAGAAGTGATGGGTAGTAAAGTGATAGAAACAATGTGTTTACCTTCCTCAACAGCGGCGACGATGGATGAGAAGTTGTCGTCAGCCAACACCATCTCGGCGGCGGACTTGGCGACGGCAGTACCAGAGCCCATGGCGATACCAATTTCGGCCTTCTTCAGGGCGGGCGCGTCGTTCACACCGTCACCAGTCTGTTTAAGAGAACAATGTAAACAAAAAAATCCCTGGACTTTTAGGACTACACTCTTAAGTATATGGACAGTGTATTATACAAATATTATAATTATCCTCTAAGGTCTCTTGGAATTTTCAAGTATTTCTTTCGAGGCAAATAATAAAGTTGTGTTCTCACCATAGCGGAGATCTCGTTCATGCTCTGGAGGAATTCAACAATCTTGGACTTGTGGGCGGGCTCCACGCGGGAGAACAGGCGGGCGCGGGCGCAGGCGGCGCGCTGCTCAGAGACGGGCAGGTCGTCGAACTCGCGACCGGAGTAGGATTTGCCGGTGGTGTCCTCATCCTCAGTGAACACGCCAATACGTCTGCAATGTTAATCACACATTATAAAACTAATAATGTTGAGCAATGTGAGTCGCAAGAGATTTGTTACGATACTGACCTGCAGATAGCCTCGGCGGTAGCCTTGTTGTCACCAGTGATGACGATGACGCGAATGCCAGCAGCGCGGCAACGGACGATGGAGTCGAACACTTCCTTACGGGGAGGGTCCAACATTCCCACGACACCGACGAAAGTGAGGTTGACTTCATAAGTGTAGAATTTGGTGGAGTCGCCGAGGTCCATCTCGTCGGGCTTCATCGGGTTGTCGGAGGTGGCTAGGGCCAGGCAACGCAGCGTGTCGCGGCCGGTACCGTATGTGCGGGTAAGTTCCAGGATGCGGTTCTTCAGGGTGGAGTTGAGAGGCACCTTAGCGGTTCCGACGCGAGCGTGCGAGCAGCGGTCCAGCACACCCTCAGGGGCGCCCTTAACGAAGAGCTTGGGACCGGTTCCGAGGCGAGAGGGCTTCAGGGGGGTGCAGTAGGAGGACATGGATTTCCTGTCACGGGAGAACTCCAGGGTGAATTCCTTCTTCCACTTGGTCTCGATCTCCTGGCGGACGACGATGGCGGTCGAGCGGCGGTCGAGGCCAGACTTGGGCACGTTGAAGGGGTTCATCTTCTCGGCGAGCACGATCAGGGCGGTCTCGGTGGCTTCACCGACCTTCTCGAAGGCTTGCTTGAACTCGTTGAAATCGATGGCGGAGTCGTTGCACATAACGCAGATGGTACCCATTTCATGGAGAGTGTCGAACTCGGAAGCCTTAACCTTCTGGCCCTTCAGGTAAACATCGCCAATAGGTTCGTAGGTTGAGCCGGTGATTTCGAATTCCAGGAAGCTGCTGTCGCCACCCTCGATTTTCTCGAAAACGAACATGCGGGAGACGGACATCTGGTTCGTAGTTAGAGTACCGGTCTTATCAGAGCAGATAACGGAGGTGCAACCCAGGGTTTCGACGGAGGGCAGAGACCTGACAATGGCGTTCTTCTTGGCCATACGCCTGGTGCCCAGAGCGAGACAGGTGGTGATGACGGCGGGCAGACCCTCGGGGATGGCAGCGACGGCAAGAGCGACGGCGATCTTGAAGTAGTAGACGGCGCCCTTGATCCAGCTGCCGCCGTGGGCGGGGTCGTTGAAGTGACCAATGTTGATAGCCCAGACGGCGACGCAGATGACGGAGATGACCTTAGACAGCTGTTCACCGAACTCGTCGAGTTTCTGCTGCAGGGGGGTCTTGATCTCCTCAGTCTCGGACATTTCAGTTCTGATTTTACCAATGGCAGTGTTAAGGCCAGTGCCGATGACGACACCGCGGGCCTTGCCGGCGGCGACGTTAGTGCCGGAGAAAAGGATGTTCTTCTTGTCCTGGTTGACGGCGCGAGGGTCGGGAATGGCATCTGTGTGCTTGATGACGGAGACAGACTCTCCAGTCAGGATGGACTGATCGATACGGATGGTGGTAGAGAAGATTTTGATCAGACGGATGTCAGCGGGGATCTTGTCACCGACGGACACCTCAACGACGTCGCCGGGAACGATCTCCTTCGCTCGCACCTTTTGTACGCCTGACTTATCGCCTCTGACTACTTTACCCATCTCGGGTTCGTATTCTTTTAAAGCTTCGATGGCGGATTCGGCATTTCTTTCCTGCCATACTCCTACTATAGCGTTCGCAATAAGAATAAGTAAAATAACGAAGGGTTCTACGAAAGCTGTGAAAGCATCTTCGTGATCTTCAAATAAAGCTAATACCTGGAAACAAAAGTAATTCGGTAAGAACTTTTGTTAATTTCATACTAGTACATATTTCAATAAATTTACAAATACTTACGAATGAAATAATAGCGGCTAACAACAAAATCTTGACTAAAAGGTCGTCGAACTGTTCCAGGACTAACTGCCATAAACTTTTGCCTGAAATATAGAAATAGCACATTATTGGAGGAATACATACAGTTATATACTAAGCAATATTTTCATATACTTGACAGTTACGTGTCAATTTTTGTACCACAACTTAGCACATCTTTGGTGGAATTGCTCACCAACCCTTTATTTGACAAAAAATAGCGAAGGTCCATAGTTCAAGCCTCGGTGACGTAGCGCAGTCCCAACGATTTCGGTCAGGGAAAAAATACGAAAAGAGGGCCAAAGACTTTGTATAGCCTGGTATACATTATCAAATAAAGGGTTAACACGGTAAAAATGTCCAGAGGCCCTACCGCGAAACGAAAACGAATTTCGTTAGTGTATCTCCCTCTCTGTTGCACTTGCTAGTTCGAGCGATAGAGAGGGAGATATTCGAACGAAGTTCGTTTTCACTTCGCGGTAGCCCCTCAGATTAAGATGTGAGAGAGATGGAGGAATTTTCCGAATTTTACAATTTTCCCCCGACATTTTGTTAAGTTGGACGACTCGGGGTGACGTTAAAGTAAGTTTTAAACTACTCATTGGTACTTAAAGGTCGAACAAAATGCACTGTATCTGTAGTTGTGTGGAGTTCTTTCAATATTTCAAGTTAACAATAGAAAGCTTCGAGTGCCACTAGCGGCTACAAAAGGGAACGAGGTGGAGATTCGAGATACTGTGAGAAAAAATACATCACAATTTCGGTGACATACATTTTTGTAGTACTTTTCCAGCAACCGTCAACGGAAATTGCCGCGTAAACAAATTTGTTACTACAAACTTCATTACTGAATAATGTGATGAATTCATACGTTTTATTCGCTTCGCTGTGATGCGTTAATTTTTACACGAAACACATCTTACGATCAAACATTGCAATTTCATTTTAGTGTCGATAATATGTTCTTTCGTTCTTTACGATTTTAGTTGTTTTAATGTAGCCACCGCCTCCTGTGAATTTAACGCGGAAGTTACTATGATCAAGTTTTAATCTTTTGACACAGAGAACAAATACAAGGGAAACATTTACCTTGATCGAATATAGTCTAAAGCGGGAATCTAACCTGCGCTGTTTTACCGGTCACTGATCCGGTGAAACAGAAGGCGCGGGTTCGTTTCCCACCTTAAGGGGCTCCCATAATTGGCGTATGGGATCGGACCTTCCATCTGAATCTCTTAGTTTTCTTAGGTTTTTTGTAGCTTATTATGTTAACAACAACGGCTTTAAGCAATATAGTATCCCATATTTACTTCAAAGTTCATTGTTTTCGAGATATTTGGCATCAAAGTTGAACAATTTTAGGCCAAAAAACCGGTTTCTGGCCATAACTTTTGTGTTAATCGGTTTAAAATTAAAACCCTTGACCAGTCTTTAGGGACGTCACAGACGAACCCAAATATGTAGATTTCGTATGTGTAAGATCTTTCACGTCAATAGAGATACAAAATAAGTGTTATTTTAGACAATGTTTAAAAAGATCATCCAAAATTAAGTATTCATTTGTTTCAAAATCCGGTAGACCAAAATGGAGATAAAAGATTGAAGAACCGATAACCGTTTGATTTATACTTCTATCTGTAGTGCAAAAGTAGGAGATACGATTCAAAACTTGTCAAAAATCGATGGAAACCTCGGGTAGCCCCTTAAGCTACATTTGATCGCTGCATGCAGAAATGCATGTAGCAATGTGTTTTTGCAAATGTGATAGGTATATCTCAGCGCCCTTCCAGGGGGCTAGCACGACGAGTGCGAGTGAGACAGGAGACGCCCAGTCGCGAGAAAAGCGACTTTTTCAGCATGCTTTGCTAGACGTAAACTATACTTCGTTTTTTTTCAGATTAGAAAAGTCGTGCGATTGTCGTCGTGCGATTTTTGGGAAAACGATTTTAAAATTTCCCATTTCGCATCGTATCGGCTTAAGCGTATCACTAATAGTGGAAAAAAGTAGTTTCATTTATATTTTGCCCGGATATGGCTGAAAAAAATACAGCTAAAGTGTCGAAATCGACCGTTATTTTTCTAATCTGAAAAAAAACGAGGTATAGCTAAAACTCGTCTCTGCGGCCGTGCCAATACGAGGGCTGTTCTGAAAATTTTTAGTTAAACAAAAACTATAAGGAATATAATAAAACTTTAATTACAATTTTTCAAAGTATTCCCCTGCTACATTTATGCACTTATGCATTCGACGGAACCAACTTTCAAAACAGGAAAAAAACTGTTCTTGCGGAAGGTCAAAAAAAAGTCGCCTAAATTCGTCTACTGCTTCATCCGCCGTCGAAAATCGTCGCCCACGTAATGATTTTTTTAACGTGGGGAACAGAAAAAAATCACACGGAGCCAGGTCAGGGCTGTACGCAGGGTGTGGTAGCAGTTGCACTCCTGATTTGCTAAAAAAATCCATGGTTCTGGCAGCCGTGTGAGCCGGAGCATTATCTTGATGAAAAATTATGCCCCGGGTTCCAGTACTTGGACGGCTGACGTTCAGCTCCTGGAAGGCCTGTGGCAAGCAAACTTCACTGTACCATTGGCTGGTAACTGTTTTATGATCTTCAAGTGGAATTACGGCTACCGGTCCACTACGTCGAAAAAAAACAGCAACCATTTTTTTGTTGACGCTTCGGCCGCGAACTTCTTTAGTAGGTAAATCATCTTCTTCAAAGACCCATTGCGTGGATTGCTGTTTTGTAAATGGGTCGTAGCTATATATCCAAGATTCGTCGGATGTCACAATGTAGCTCACTTGTTGTGAATCGCCTTTATCGAATTTTTTTAGCATAAATTTGCACCAATCGACACGTCTATCTTTTTGCTCCTGCGTGAGAAAATGTGGTATCCATCGAGACGAAACCTTCCGAACTTGAAGGTGGTCATGCAAAATGGTAGAAACTGCCTGGGATCCAATCTTCAGTTCATCCTGAATCTCTCGGTGGGTAATGTTTCGAGATTCCTTGATTAGCCACTCTACCTTGATAACATTTTCTGGAGTGACTGCCGTTGGCGGTCGCCCCGGTCTAGGCTCATCTTTGACGTCGCTCCGCCCACGCTTAAATTCACGGAACCAGTAACTGACAGTGGCAAGAGATGGGGATAATGCCCCAAAAACACTAGTTAAATTTTCACGAGAATCCTTGTAAGTTAGCCCTCGTTTATAATCATAATATATCATAGCACGAAATGCTTCCCGCGTTAGCTCCATTTTTGCGAGCAAAAAGTGGCAGACATGTTTTTTTTCTGATTTCATAAAAAAATAACGGAATGTCACTGGCCAGTGACATTTACACGAAAAAGTTTGTAATGAAATTTGCCTTTGAGCTACAGTAAAATTATATGAATACGATTAATAGTACGCTGTTGACTAACTATTTTCGGAACAGCCCTCGTACTGCCTACGTGCTTAATCACGTTTCACGGTTCGGAGGTAAATAAAATTTGTCGCAGACGCCCTTGACACAGTTCCGCTCGAACTCTTCAAGTATGAATTACAACTTAGCGCAACTTATTAACTTATGCCACAGTAAATAATGTGAATGCGTAATGTGTCCGTGCTATTCACGTCAAATTTCTATACGTGTTTAAAGGATCAAGAGTTTTATTTCCGCCGGTGCCGTGCTTACCTTCCTCTGTGGGCAGTTCTGAAAAAGAGGAAAAAACATAATTAGTGCTTTGAATAAAACATCAAAGGAGTAAATTTAACAGACGATAAACCAGTCAGAGCAGGCATGCGATCTATCTCGGTAGTTACGATCGTACATAAATACATTTGGGTACGGCGTGTGTATATAGTTAGCGGCGGCACATCGGTCGGCGGCAAAGCGCTCTATCGATGGCTGATGGACACGGTATAGTATATGAGTTACGTCAATACTTCCACGCCACGTTGATAACGCCGCGCACTCCGCTCTTAGTCTCCTATCAGCAGACCCAAACAGGTTACTAATGCGAACACAAACACGCAGGTATCGCTGATTCGCTGAATAAATAAAACGCACGTGCCAGATACTAATGCCGCGGCGACTGACAGTTCTTAGACGGCCGACTAAATAGGTATATTTTAACACTGCATTCCTTCGCAGTTTGAGTCTAGCTGTGTGCTTAGACGAGATTAACGTTATTATTCAGTGTGCAAGGTCTAAGGACGGTGACCTGAACGTTGACCTCGTTACGTACTGCTAAGCGTCATCGTCATCACAATGTTACAAATCTAATTTAGTTTACAGCGTAATGAATCCAGCATGTATTCGTGACAGATGCCCTACAAATTGAGCGTTGAATCTTATCACACACTTCAATTTATTTGCATAGTAAAGAAATTCATATCTCGTTATCATATCGCAAGGCCTTGTGTTATTAATATTTGAGACATCTATATTATGTTAATCTGAGTTGATTTTATCGCCGCACAATCGGGCAACGTGCTATAAGGTAATCGTGCGTCTCTATTTGCGTCTGACGCCGGCAGCCGGCTCCGGCAGCTCCTTGACGAGACTAACGTACGCAATTAGTCAACTCGTCGATAACTAACCCTAGTATTAAGATTCGCGAGTGACCGATAAAAGTGGCGCGATACTACAATAACACCGGAGAAAATTACGTCACGCTTCCTAAAGGACCACGAACGTGTTCCGGCTGCTGATCTGTCCTAACGACACCGATAGACAATGGCGCATTTAACCATCCACTATAAAATATAAAAGGAACTCCATAATTTAGTCGCAAGCGTGCTATGTAGTTATTGTATAAATAGGAAGCGCTAAACGGAGGTTGTCGACTTTGTTTTTTATTAAGTTTGTTCTTCAGATTTAACGGTCATTAGGATAAAATTCCGAGGTAGATTCTCGCAGCAAGATAAAGTTGAGGCAGGCGAGTGCACCGAATAACAAACTACCCTGTTAGCTTTTGTTTATTCAGTTATTACCAGTGACTTGGGATGCGAATTTTAATTAGATCCTTCGCGTCTCGACTCGTGCTCTATAAAAAACAACATGCAGGCTTTGTTCTCATTACTATGCAGGAAAGAGAAAAATACAGGCATTGGATGTGCAGTATGGCGTGATGGGAGCAGGCGCCCACTTAGCGGCATGCTACAGGTGGCGTGAGCCGACCTTCGACCCAATTGCTCCGGTTGTTGGAGCAACAGGCCGATGCAGCGCCACTCGTCAACTCAACGGATGCAGCCATGATTGCATTGCTTTAATTATATTACGTTGACAGCAGACGAGGGAACGTGAAAACCCCGTGGATGTAACGGTTGAGAGCGGTCGGATTCATGAGATAGTGCGTCAACGTCATGGGTCTGCAATCAATGTCATTTATACGACGCAGGAACAAGGTGCTACAGTTGTTGCGAATTCGAGACTAATGTACGCTATATGACTCACGCATGAAGGAAACATACTGAAATCATAAACTGATTACTTCAAGCAAAGCAAAATACGAAACAACGCCTCTTAGGCTACTAGACTGACGTAGAGGGCGAAGACAAAACAATCCAACCTTGTTGCATCGTGCATCGCAACAATGATAAGTGTAGGAAATAAACTTCAGTAAACAAACAGCTTTTAGTCTGTTAATTGTATGCATTCATCTCTTGTATTTGTGAAAGGAGCTTTCACACCCGCTCTGGTTGTTAATAAAAGTAAAAAGGCTTTGCGACAAGCGCAAAAATGTGAAAGTATTACCTATCATTGTCACAGAAAAAGCAACTAAAGATACTCCATTGCAATGAGTATTCGAAAGTTAACTATTACAGGCGACAAACCTGTCTAATCTGTGGACATGAAAAAATGTAAAACAAGTGCGATTTACTGAGTAAACTTCCAAAACCGTGGCATAATATTCTTAATATTTCCTGCTAAAGCAGATAACAACTGGAGATATTGCGACCAAACCATCTGTGATTCCCTGATTCCACACTATAGTTAATAAATAACGTCATATCAGAATATTGTTGTAAAATAAATACAATATCGCATAGAGCAGGCGCGCGCGTCAGATGGTCGGCGCGTAGACGCCACGCCAACGTAGCCAGTCTAAAATAACCCTGCTCTATAGTGCGCGTTTATAATATTTCAGCCTAGGCGCTCCGAATACACGCGCCGATCTAGTACCCACATTATCATGCAAATCCCTTCAGTAGTTAGTTTTCTCGGTAAGATTACGCTTCTACGTTCCAATGACGCTGGTCACTGGCAATTTGAAAGCAACAAAACATTAACCGACAATAAATATTTATAAGTCTCGTCGATCTTTTATAGACCGTTAAATAAGGAAGCAACATGCAGCAAACTTAAAAAGACTGAAACGATTTATCTCGATGCAGCATACAAGTTTGTTGCAAACTAACAAAATCTGCTGAAAAACATACATATGTATGCATGCACTCGAGCCGAGGCCAGGCAAGTATTATCTACACGGTTTAGGATGACGTTAGAGGATGTTTTATTTGAGATTAGAACCACATAAGGTCCTCGTTTAAATTCTCGAGTAGAGATTTATGAAGTACCTACGTGTCGCGTGAGTATAAAGTATACAGTTACCCAGTTGTGTTAAAGTGAATCCTAATACGTGCGGAACAATGAAAGTCGTGACCTAAAGTGAGCCGTGCAGGATATCTATAAAATATATGTGCATATATATGTTTATTTGTATTAGAGTTAAAGTTTTAGACAAATTATATTACTGTTGTTGATACAATCTTAATGATAGATAAAATAAAGATAACGTTGTTCAATATGAATAGCGGTGACTTATGTCCCGTACTGTGACTTTCGGTTGACCTCGATATCCGACCTAAGCAAAGCCTTTAATAAGGGCATTAAGTAAGCCTCGCCACAGGTGGGACACATCTAAATTGTTTTGTTATTTACACGAGCTGACAAAGTATAGCATATTTCAATAATGTAACTATTTTAGAACAAGGTAGGTGATTTCGGACAGGCAATATTGTAGCCCGTAAGATCCAACAACGATTCTGGTTTTCTGTTTTATCCATATTATAAATGCGAAACTTGCCAAAGGAATTCTGCACGACTAAAATACTGAACCAACTGTAATGGCATTTAGCATGTAGTAAGCATATCTATGAACTAATTTTTTTTATGAAATCCACCCCCTAGGTCAGGAAATAAAGTAATAATTGCTACTGCGGCCTACAATGTGGTCGAAAATCAATGTTATACTAGCCTTATAATGTAAGTGTAATATTAATGACTCGCCAACGGATCAATACATAATAAGGGAGTACGGCAACATCAGATCACAACAACTTCATAATAACTGGCCAGCATTAAATTCGCCTTAAGATCTATTCTCGTTTAACATTTTCCGTATTGTGACGGAACTTCAAGCGGAGTGACGCGTAGTTTATGCCGCATGGTCAGAAGAAAAATAACCGAGTGCTGGCTGTGCGATGGCAGACGCGGGTAAATAAACAAGTTTAGTGAAAAAATGCGCTAGGCGTGCTAATGCTGGTAAATTCTACAAAAGTGAACTAACTATAAGTCGTTTTTTCAAACATTTCAACTCCATCATCCTCCTAGCGTTATTCCCGGTAGTGCCCTAGTCCCTACACGAGCGCCTTGGCAACTAATCCCATAAATTTGTCGTTAGCACTAGGTTACGAAAGCGCCTGCCGTCTGACCTTATTGGAATTAGACCTCCTCACGAGGTTTTCCTTCACTGAAAAGCCACTGTTAAATATCTAATGATTTTCACACATTTCAAGTTATAGCTATAATTTTCCAGCGAGGCTTTTATCGGCGTAACGAGTGGCAATAAATGCCCCTCTCTTTATTAATAGGATAGCCTCGAGGGTAGAGGGTTACGCCTGAGGGCGCGCTTTGTGGCTGGATGCCCGTGCCGCACGCACTGCCGACTCCGTGCCCTGATCATGATCAACCACTCTGCATCCTATTTATAAACACTGACGTCCGAGCCTGCATCTCTATTGCTTCAAAGCTTATCTATCTCCTATAACCACCGCATCAGCCTCGATATACGTATTGAGATAAATCATCCATTTATTATAATGTGCATGTGTAATGTTTTGAATGTGGGTAATTAATTATTCTTAAGGTAGTTCGGTTTCCCTGACATTCGCAGGCTAACGGCGTAATATTTAAAGAAACGTATGTAACAAACTTTCATAAATTGGCTTTCCATTTGCGCGAAATTTCCCTTTTTCTAGAATAATAGTACAAGGTGAATTACAAGGAGCAAGTAAGCGAGCTTCCAAACAAAGGTCAAGATATTGGCAAATATGTTGCTGTCATGTCATTAGTAGATAGTGGTTCGTGTGAACAACACGTGCGGCAGCGGGCATAAAGCGCGCTGACGATTCGCAGAATTTATTGTGATGGCAACTCAGAATTTTACAATTAGTTTCTTTACATACTTTAGATGATGTGTGACTTGACGGAGTCATAATTATTTACATTGTTTAGGACTTATTATATTCAAATAACATACGATAAAAAGTTAGATGGGTTGTGAAAACAAACTCTTTCGCATCCCGTAAGTGTGAGTTTGTGTCGGTAATATCGGTATACTAAACTTGTTTAAAACAGATAATGAGGTCCATCCATAAGAAGAGGCCTGTGCCCAGCAGTGAGACGTATATAGGCTGATTTATTAGTATTATTATTTATTAAGGGCTTATTATATCCGAATAACATATTACGATAAAAAAATGAGATGGGCTGTGAAACAAACTCTTTCGCATCCCGTAACTTTGTATCGGTAACACAATCGGTAATATCGGTATACTAAACTTGTTCAAAACAAATAATGATGTTCTATTTAAGCTTTAAACCCCTAATTGAAACTGAACCATAAATATGTAGGTCACGCGAAACTAAATTAAGTAGTAAATTTTTAAGATATAAGGAGCTACCAATTTATTATGATGAAGAGAGTTTACTGTCAGGATAATAAGTTAAGACGATAAAGTGTTTATAGATTAATTTTATAGGAATACATTAGTATCGAAATGAGAACAAGTACATATTACCATCAGTTATTGCGCAATACAGTATTAATTTGAATGTAAGTGTGTCCGCAATATTTGGCCGTAGGAACACATCCGTCCGTTATACAAAACAATTAGCATCACGATGGAGAGACAATGGACTTTTTCAGCACAAATGCTTCCAGTGGTAAAAAAATGTTCTCAGCGGTCGGATAATGACATAGACATCATTTATTGGTAATAAGGTATTACAGGTCATTGTTAATGAATCTAATTGTTGTCTGCTACCAATCAATGTGATTAATATTGAACATGTTTCGTAGACTTTAATCATTCTCGGCATATAGGTACTATTGGGGATCAATTTATTCGTTTTAGGGCCGAGTTTTCTATTCCCAGATAAAACTATCAGTCAGATAAATGTTAGCTCTGTCCTTTACTTTCATATGACTTAAGAAAAAGTTGGTGATAATTTTAACTGACGGATAACTTTATCTAGAGATTGAAAAATCGGCCCTTAAAGGTTGAATACTATTAAATTGTCGCCTACATTTTTACTTCGCTAGCCGAACCAACGAAACATTTTAACCCCTGACGCAAAAAGAGGGGTGTCGTGTCACAAATTTAAGAGTCCGTGTCGGCCCGGCAAAAGTTCGATTGTAGGTATATTACCCGTCTCCCGAGCGCGCCAGCGCAGGTGTCCTGGTGGGGGTCGAGCGAGGCTGCTAGGTCGGCGTAGAAAAGTTTTGATACTTTAACCGTTTTATCTGACTTTTCGTTTCTTAATATTTTTATGTATATGTATTTAAATAAAATATCAGGTAACTTAGAACAGTATCGTTCATTATAAATGTATGTATGTAATTAGTACCAATACAGAATTTATTTAAGTACTTGTTTGACGACCGCTTTAGCCTAGTTGGTAGTGACCCTGCCTACGAAGCTGGAGGTTCTGGGTTCGAGTCTCGGTATGCGCATTTATTTCTCCCTGAGTCATGGATATTGGTTTTTTATCTATTTGAGTATTTATTTATCTATATAAGTATGTATATAAGACCGCCTGTTGTCAACATCTATTTTTTTAATAAGTTATTATGTTTATTTGATTCATGTTTTGAGGTGTGCAATAAAGAGTATTTGTATTGTATTGTATTGTATATAGTCGTTTAGTACCCATAGTAAAAGCTTTAGGTACTCAGTTTGGGATTAGGTGGATTTGTGTAAGATTGTCCCCAATATTTATTATTATTTATCTGTATTCATCTTAAAACTTAGGTTATTTATATTATTTACTAGTGGCTCTGTGAGTTGTAGACTGTATTACAGTAATGTTAGAGTTTTCTTTTCAGTTTCCAGGTTATCAAATTCTAGGTGAATAGTTTTTACCTGACTTATTCGTTTCTTGGTTTTAGTGTAGGTGTTCAAATAAAATACTAGGTAATTAAGAAATGTTTACACAGTTTATTTTTACTTGAGTAAGGTTAATAGCTATTCGTTCAACCCTGCATATTATCTCGGTGGTTTGTAAGTACTTGTGAATGTTACAAATGAAAAAGTGATGGCCGTTGGACCTTGGACCCCCCACAAAGTGGACTGATGTAACTAATAACAATAACTAATTAACAAATAATAAAAGCTTGTTTTATAACAAGTTTTTCTCCTTTAATTAAATTTTTACTTTTTAGATTTTTTAATTTTTCCTATATTTGTTGGAGTTGCATATTCACGCCATATCATATAGATATTTCAAACGAGCCCAAAGTCGATGGGGCTGCGTCTTTTAATTACGGAGTTCCATGGCTACCTTCCAGCTCAATTATCAGACCCTGGTTACCATATAGAACCAAAGTACTCGTGAAGACGAATTACACGACCCCAAACTTGATGGGGTTGCGTCGTTTAATTACGGAGTTCCCATGACCACCTTCCAGCTCCATCGTCAGACCCTGGTTACCAAAGTACCCGTCAAGACGAATTAATCAAGCCTAAACTCGATGGGGCATGGGGTTGCGTCGTTTAATTACGGAGTTCCTATGGCTACCTTCCAGGTCCATCATCAGACCCTGGTTACCAAAGTACTCGTCAAGACGAATTAATCGAGCCCAAACACGATGAGGTTGCGTCGTTTAATTACGGAGTTCCTATGGCTACCTTCCAGCTCCATCATCAGACCCTGGTTACCATATAGTACCAAAGTACTCGTCAAGACGAATTAAACGAGCCCAAATTCGATGGGGTTGCGTCGTTTAATTACGGACTTCCTATGACCACCTTCCAGCTCCATCGTCAGACCCTGGTTACCAAAGTACTCGTCAATACGAATTAATCGAGCCCAAACTCGATAGGGTTGCGTCGTTTAATTACGGAGTTCCTATGGCTACCTTCCAGGTCCATCATCAGACCCTGGTTACCATATAATACCAAAGTACTCGTCAAGACGAATTAAACGAGCCCAAACTTGATAGGGTTGCGTCGTTTAATTACGGAGTTCCTATGACCACCTTCCAGCTTCATCATCAGATCAGCTTTATGTCATAATAATATTACATTGGCATCCAATTTATACACGCATGCAAAATTTCAGCTCAATCGGAAACCGGGAAGTGGATCAAATTTAACTTGCAAGATTTAATTACAGACAACGGATAGGTGAACTAAATAAAGTTTATAAAAATTCAGCAAGTATCACGATCACTCGTAAAATAATTGACATGGGAGCTATACAATTCGTAAGTTGTCTCGATTAGCCTCACGAATGTCTCACTAGTATAGTTTGACCCCGACGTTGGTAACAACTATGTCTAGCCGGAGATCAAAATAATATTTTAGTCGAGGGGTAGCCTTCGTGAATAGCCACAATTACACGACGTACAGGTCCGACCCGGACAACGGCTAAGCCGGTACTGCCGAATCGAGCGCCGTGCACGGTGTTTTATTACGAAATTTAGTGTGATTTCAAATATTTTTTATGCTTAAATTTACTTCTACACATAAATGTATTTTTGTTTGTACGAATAGCGCTTAAACTAGAGTTTCTTATTATGGCTTCATATTTTTGAAATAATGAGCTAAATGGCCAAAAATACTGGCGATTCTTCGTGTGTTTTTACTCAAAAGTTGTTGGATGGAAATACGGTTTTACTCAACTATTTAATATGTAACTTATAAAATGTTTTCCGCTTATTCCTAAGAAGACTATCATTCCAATATGGCTTTATTTGTTTCATGTCGGTTAGAAATCAAGTAGTTCTTCAAATCCACGTCGTTTTACACGTCTCCGAGCGAAAATTGAGAAAACAGCGGTTGGACTGAGCCAAAATATGGTAAATTGAGAGCTAAATGTAAACAATTTTTCCGCTTATTCAACTTGAATTGAAATGATCTTTCATATTACACAATAAAATCTTTAGGAAAACGAATATTTAATGAGATATGACCTCAAAAAGTTTAGCGAATTCAGCAAACGGCTATATACGGACTCTTAACGTCTGTCTGTGTATCTGTCTGTGGTATCGTAGCTCCCTAACGGATGGACCGATTTGAATGCGGTTTTTTGTGTCCTAGATAATTTTATCCCGAGTGTTCTTGGCAATGTTTCATGAAGATCTGTTAACCCGTTTTTGAGATATCGGACTTTGAAATGAAAATGTGGGGCGTTTTTCCGCTTTTCTAATATCTATGAAAATAGCCTTACACGAAAAAAATGTTCGCAAGTTAATTTTGCAAAATTTTGTGAATATTCTCATATTTATCAACTTCTGATCTGGCAAAATCTTGTGAAACTACGCGGAGGACGGTTCAACGGACCCTAAAAAAAATAAGCAAGCTGATACTATAGATAGGAAGCGTGAGGGTCAACCCACCAGAAAATCTAATGTTAAGTTGGTGGTAAAGTATGTCCGTCAAAGGTGTGTAAGCTATTTAATAAGAATCCGACTACGAGTATCTCTTCTTACGTAGGGATTTGGAGAAAAAAGTAGCAACAAGTCCAATTTTTTTAAAAGAATGCGGCAGTATAATTTAAGAAGCAATAGCTCCGAAGAACTCTGGTTCAATAGAACCGTGCTGTTAGACGTTCCGGAAATTGAGAAAAAATGTTGCCTAATTATTGACGATGACACCTACGTCAAGGCAGACTTTCAAGTCTTTACCAGGTAACCAGTACTATTCCTCTAGTGCCATTTCGATTCTCAACGAATCGGGAAAGGTTATCCCAGTAGAAAAAAATGCTAAGAAATACCTTGTTTATATATGCCAGAGCGGCACGAGGAGCTCACCATTTATCACTACCGGGACAATTAACACCGATAACACCACAAATATATTTATATATCAGAATGCTTGAAAAAGAGACTGTTACCATTCATGAAGAAGCACACAAAGTTCAAAGTTTTTTTATTTGTGAGTATGTCAATCTATGTTTTTTATATGTCAATCTGATTACAGTGGTGGTAAATAATTAATTATATGTAGCACTATACCCTGCCTGACGGCGGCGTACAAGTTCTTGATTATAGCAATATGTTTCTAAACAGTAACATGCAAAATAAATTTAAATATCTCTATTGTTAATGTCAGAAATCATGCACACTTCCTCAACATTATTTTGGCCAGATTTAGCAAGTTGCCATTATTCGTCTCGAACTTTGGATTGGTAGGTAGGTATATGGCGAATTCTGTCGAGGCTGTAGTATGCCTAAGGAGAGTACCGTACCAAACTGTCCCGAACTTCGCCCCATCGAAAAATATTGGCCTAATAAAAAAAATAAACTGCGAAAAACTTGCCAACCTGCCACTTCATTGCCAGATTTTCAACGAAAATGGGTTAAATGCACAAAATTGTTAACCGATGATTCCGTGCAAAGTTCGATGAGTCACATCAAAAGTAAAGTCCGGGAATTTTCTCGTAGCCATAATATTGTAACGAACGTTTTTTTTTCAATTTTACGTTATATAAAATTAGTCTGAAAGAGTTTTAAGCAAAATACAGCTACCAGCACGGCTATAATGCGTACAGCGTGGCGAAGGTAATATTTTAATAACAGTATTGTACCAAATAAAAATGTTAACCGACGTCCGAGTGTTTCTTTGCCACCGACGCGGTTTTTTTTAAAGACAGTCTCGCGAGTTCTACACGCAGGGAATAGTTTTAGATATATAATATATTCGGAGGTTCTGGTTAGGAACACCATCCGAAACATGTACTATAAGTACAGCAGATACAAAATTTAAAAGAATTTATTAAACCAATTTAAAGGGACTGATGACTTAGAATTTTGATTATATACCTCCTGGTCCTGGCCCCTATTTGACCAACTTGACAATTGTCACCTGACAATTGATGTCAATTCACCCCCATTGCTTGTTCTAGAAGTTAAGGTGGTGGCTAGGTTACTTGTGGAACCTGCAATGTACGGAGAATTGTCGTTGTCAGGTGACAATTGTAAAGTTGGTGAAATAGGGGCCTGTTCGTCGTATGTTTGGCGTTCAACATGTAATGTCCACTATGTTGAGATACCAAGTCGTTCCTATTATATGCAATGATGTATAAAAACTACTGTTTAAGGGTTTTTTATATTTTGTCAAATGAGACAGAACAAAATACACATAAAAAGATTTTCAACCAACAGAGGGAGTACCTAATACCGGAAGTTTGTGATTGAATAATTGGTTAATTGACGATCCCTGAGCCTAAGGCGGTGATCACACTGCCGCCGCATCCCGCTGCGGCGTACCGAGCCACGTACTGTACTAATTTGACAACCGCTTAGGCTAGTTGGTAGTGACCCTGCCTACGAGGTCCTGGGTTCGAATCCCGGTAAGGGCATATATTTGTGTGATGAAGACGAATATTTGTTCCCGAGTCATGCAGATGTTTTCTATGTATTTAAGTATTTATTTATCAATATAAGTATGGTTATCGTCGTCTAGTACCCATAGTACGAGCTTTGCTTTGTTTGGGATTAAGTCGATTTGTGTAGGTTTGTCCGAAAATATTGATTTATTTATTTAATTTCGCTGGACGGAGGTGCGGTGCAGTGTTAAGAACCGTGCGAAATTTATAGACAAACTGAGGTACTTGTATACAACGAGAATAGTGTCGCTTCGCACACCGCAGCGGGATGTGGCGTTGGTGCGATAACCGCCTTAAACATGCGGAACTGTGGTTAGCCAAATAAATTTAATTTTGTATCTAAAACTATTCCTTGTAAAACCTAAATATTATTAAGGAAGAGGTATTAATAGTGTTTAGTATATATGCAAGTATATTGTGACTTCGCGAGCGATCTTGTGAGGTAGTGAATACCGCTTTTAATTTTCTAGTATCCAGGGTCATCATATAATTATTTTTACTTTTAAAATGGTTGTCAACGGAGGTTGGTTTACATCCAGGTCTGTAGTTGGCAGGGCGTCAAGTAACCCTGAATGATCGATAGACATACTAGGATGATGCCAAATAAATACACAAAGGCATTTCATTTTGCATAGATGCTTATCTACCCATGTTTTTAAAATATTTTTTCTATGCATATTTTGATGTGTTATCACTACATAGTATAAAACAAAGTCGCTTCCTCACGTCATCTTTAAAACTACACAACGGATTTTTATGCGGTTTTTTAAATAGGTACAATGATTCAAGAGGAAGGTTTATATGTAGAATATAGTACCCATGCTAAGCCGGGGCGGGTCACTAGTAACGTTATATTATGATATCAGAAGTTACTTATTTTCCTTTAACAAATCAAGATTACATAATAAACAAAATACACAATGTTTTTTTTCTTATTCTCCCCATATTAATCTTATCCCGGTTGCCTCCTGAAGGCACATAGGGATTATTGATTAATTAATAGCTGTGTCTACACCGGACGAACGGTTCACCCGAGCGTCAAATTGGTAACAATCCACCAAGAAAATTTTTAACATCTTTAATAACAGCCTAGATTGGGCAGTACTATCTCTTGGTCAACCAGCTATTGTCTGAACCACAAGACCAGGTTGAGACATGGTTGGTGAACCAGAGGCCCAAGATCCTGTCTTGTCCGCTAATGAGCAAAAAAAATTTGTAATGCATTCAATACACAATAATAATTTGCATACAAGGCATCATCGCAAACGGAATGTATTGCAGTGTGGTGCTAAATAAATGTACCATAACCCCTTTGTAGTGAACCTGTCTATGAAATTGGAAGTACCTGGTTTGAAAACTGGCAACGGCATTTATTTGCTCAATATATAAATGAATAAATATATGTGCTAAAATTAAAGGTTTACATAACTTCATGTTTATTGAGATAAAAACTTAAATTTAAAACTTGTTATCAGGATTGCTTTACTTGCATTAATTTTAGGTTATTTTTATTTTAAATACTTGGATAAAACTTAATGTAATGTGCCATGATAGCTAATGTAGTTACATTGAAATGTTTCTATTAACAATAGATTTATTACTGAGTTCAATTGTTAAGTTAGTAATGTCAATTATTATTGACAATCAGTGCCTGTACACTGAATAGTGTTTGGTTGTGATGTCTCAACATTTAACTTTGAAGATACAACAAACATTGATACGATTTTGTTTATACATGTATTGAACATGAGTATTGATTTTCGAGGATTAGGCATTTGTAATTAACAATATGATCAATGGCAGTGGTAAGATAATATTTTAGGTGTGCTGAATGATGCTCCCTAACTCTGACTGGTTTAACTTGACTTAAACATTAAAAGGAAGGTACAAATACACTTACCATTTGGGCCATATTTCTCCTGGTTCCTTTTGATTTGATCTGGGCTAAGGCCTTTGTCTGGGTCTGTACCAAAATATGATAAGACTTCTTCCACGGTTTTCGAGTGAGCGTCCTCCATGGTGAAAGACTACGTTGCCGTCAGTTCTGGAAAGAAGAAATAATGAAGGATAGAAGTGACTAGTCATCACACCAATGCAACAGTGAGGTTATGTTGAGTTTAACATGGGATTTTAAATCCAACATTTACATACGGTGTTATTTAGAATATTCATTTGCACTATTGGATTATGTTCTTAATTTATATATATTTATACCTTAAGTATTTATTGTAAAAAAATAGAACGTACTAGTCCGAGTACGGGGCTAAAAATTGCGACAAGAAACTCCAACGACGGTGTCATCAAGTGGAATTTATAACATCATTATTATTCAGACGTTAGCCATGTATGGAATGGGAAAATAGGGCAAGAAACCGAAATTGTAAGTAGCAATTTCCTGCATCGCACGCACCGTTTTACTGTTTGCTCCACTCACCAAGAACTTTTCTGATTCATGAGAAATGACTGTCTTTAACAATGTTTCACTTAATATAAGAAAGTGCGTGACTGTTATTTTATAAAGTAGCAACTAATGTATCATTTGTACTAAACTAATACTTTTCTCGTAAATATCATAAGCCACTAGAACACGTATCCAATACAGCCGTCATTTTTTCTTAAACTGACGTCTAACATGACGTTGTAAAAGTGAGAAGATGGAGCGCCACCTATCACGCACGTCGGGAACTAGTCAACCAAATCAAAATCTTTTTATTTTGCATAGCGCTTTGAGAGATAACTAAAATTTAATCTGAGCATAAACAAATTAATAAAGCCAATGTTAGTAATCTTATTGAGGTAATTTTACTTCATAATACCCAAAACGATTTAGTGTTACGGATAAATGTGGAGCGATGTTATAGGCCGATTCGGTACCACGTGACGGAAGGCTATTTTCGTTCAATAGGCGCCTACAAAATGCGGTATTTTTAAAATGCAGAAACGGTAACATTATTTCTTTCCGTTATGTAACACACTTTTATCACTGTTAATAAAGTCACAAACTGTCGTTATTAACTTGGAAGGCACTTAATTGACACTTTTTGATGATTCTATTCACAGGATTACGTTTTAAAGGTTGTTATTTTCGACTTACTGAAATACTTTTCGACAGCGTCGGGAAGGAAAGAAGAAATAAGAGTGGCGCGGGAGGTGTTTTCCCGCCGCGCCCTGAGTAGTGACTCCCGGGCGGGAGCGACGATTTTAGCGCGGCGCGCGCGCGGCGGAGGGACATCGTCGGAGATTTCTTTAATTATTTTGGCAACAGTACTCGATGGCAGACTCGACTCGCTTTCCAGGGTTGCTTGTCGCGTTCGCGGCGGCGCGACCGTCCTGTGATGATCTTTTTATAGCGGGCGCTACCCGGGTCGAGCTCCGTGGTCCTTGCTTTACCAATATGTGGTTTGGCTTTACGACTATTATAAAGCTTTTAGTTTACACTATTCTCGAAGCGGTAAAATACCTTAATAGTTGACATTCATTAAAGTTTCGCGTGGTTTCACGAAGAAAACATGTTTGTTTCATTGGCCGAGTTAAGCTAAATAGGAGGAAGATGCGCAAGATGATGTATTCGAAACTATATAAAATAAATTGTATTAGAGGATAGATTAATTATCCCAAACCTAGCAAGGCGAATAGCCATTAAATTACTTTAAAGTTAGTCGTTGTTGGACGCAGATTTTTTGGTTTTCTGTAGCTATTCATATGGGAAGATCTACTCTTAACTACTCAGGTACTTCTAATGTCTTCTAATAAGTAGTCTGTGTTAGATAAGGTCAGTTCGGGTAGGTATGTGCGCCACCAGGGAAAGTGCGCCTCATTCATCATTCATTCATTTAAATCAATATCAATGCAATAAATTGTTTTTTCACTTCTCATGCTCAAAAAGAGCGTCATATTAGACTTAGCAAGCGGGGCTCAAGTAGTACATTTAGCCCCTAGGGAAAATGTGTATACATATTTATGATTTATAAAACATTTTAATTTGACCAATCACAACAGTTCAATATTACATCCACCAATCACAACTCTTTAAATAAACATTAGTATTTGCTATCTACTAACTAAAAAACAGCTAGACATTAAAATCGACCAATCAGGAAACATAATTCAATTCAAACATTAGGTGTTTTTTATTCCCTAATTCACAATAATTAAAAAAATAAACGCCTCTGATCAACTATAGCTCCGTCCAAACGTTCAAGCGTGGTTGACTGCATATATGACATTATAAGCTATGAAGATTGAGCGGGATAGACTGCTGTCTATCTCGCCTTGTCGTATGCCCCGCGTATGCTGTCTGTCGCGCTCGGCCGTTTAGAAGCGGCTATTAGACGGTCAGAGGCGTTTATTCGTGTTGTGAATATTTTGTATCTGTGTTAAAGCAGTTTATTAAAAAGAATGGCGCCAAATTGAACAATCTTTTCGCCTTGTTTATAATTGTTGATTGTGGATGGATAGTCTTTGTTTTTACTATTTTCTCGCAGTCGAAGTGAAAAGTAGAGTGTATAACTCTGGTCTAAAAGCCATATTATTACCCCACGAACTATTTCCCCTCACTTCGTTCGGGAAAATATCCATCTCGTGGTGATATGGCTTACTTTAGACCCTTGTCATACAATCTACTATAGTTTGTTGCATGCATGTAAGATGTCGTTATTTGTGAAATATCTGTAGATCTCGATATGTTTGATGAAAGGTGCACTTACCCCGGGGGCGCACTTGCCCCCTCTGACTTCATTAAGTTTCTTTATTAGGCTACATGTATGTATACACTTTTTAAGTTAGGTTTCAGCATTTCATTTTTATACTTCGACGATAGTTAACGATGTGATGCGAGCATATGTACGGCCTCCCTGATGGTAAGCAGGCACCGCAGTCTATGGACGTCTGCGACTCCAGCACGTCTATCATGGGACGGCCGCACCATACTCTCGATTTTTCTCGCACTATAACTGTTCTAATAAGAGAGACGGGTAGTGCGACAAAAATTCAGAGAGCTCGCGCGCCGTCGCGTGATAGCCGTGCGGAAGAATGACAAGCATAATGTTGTCGACCCCTTTATTCATTTGAAGATTCGTTGTGTGGAAAGTTATAGTTCGTACATAATTTTAAATGCAGCTCATTCAGCTATAGTAATTTAAGTAAATTGACTATGTTCATTAATATAATACTCAATTAAATCCTACAGTTATCTAATTGAGGATCATGTGCTGCTAATATTGGATTGCCATTCATGCGTTTAAGTATACCCTGACTAATTTTATATTAGCCCTACGTAGAACCTTGTCATAATGACATATGAATTCGATCATATAGTGACGTAAATAAGTCGGCTTGTTACACTTGTTACGGCAACGTTCTACGTAGGGCTAATATAAAATTGGTCAGGCTTTAATTAGACATGTAAAAGTGCCCTTGTGGGCTATTTGCAGAATAAATAATTGATTGATTGACTGAGACACTGTAAATATTGATTTAAATCTGGAAATTTCTAAACAGTGATTAATGTGTTATAAAAGTGATCAACCAAAAGTTTGTTAGGATCGTAACATTACAAAGTGATGATCTGTGATCCTTGCCTGAGGGGTAGGTTAGGCAGGTGAAAGGTTAACTAGGGTGATTTCTCCTCGTCTTAACGTTATACCGGTTGCATCAATACGAATATTATAAATGCGAAAGTGTGTCTGTCTGTTATTCTGTCTGTTACCTTTTCACGCGTAAACCACTGAACTGATTTAGATGAAATTTGGTACAGGGTAGGGATGCAATGGATGGTGGTTTGGCCGGATACTGAATACCCGGCGTCGAGCAGAGTTACATGCTTAAAATAAAGCAGATAAGATCGCGCGTTTGCGCGATGCTCTGTGCAAGTTGCAACTGCTTAGTCTATTAATTACTCGATCGCTGTAGGCAGGCCTTGATAGAAACATGCGCTAATTTTAAGTTTTGTTTTTACCATTATAGTGCCATTGATTTTTTATTTAACTTTTCATACGTAGTGTGAACTAACCTTACATAATTGATTGCTTTGTAGTTTGTTATATTAGTACCTATATAATTTTGTCAGCATGTCGCCGTCGACGGATACGTCTGAGAGGACGTCATCATCATCAGTTTGTTATTTATTCACACTTCTTTTTACTCTTGTTCTTTCCTTAACTATGTTCATCTGTTTTAAAATAGGTACTATCCGGTATCCGGCCGGACTGCTCGGCACTCCTAGTATAGAGACAGTTTCGAGTCCCGGGGAAGGATATAGGATAGTTTTTATTTTGGTAATCATCCCGTAAGTAAGGGTGTTGAAAGTCTGACTGTTAGATAATAAACGTTCTAAAGCCAGCGGAAAGACTCTAACTTGACTTAAAGGACTACTGGTACATACCATAAACAGGATGAATAGCTTAAAGTGCCTTCTAAAGCACGGAAACGCTCAGTTAATAAGTAGTAGTAACGCATTCAACGTTGCTTAGACTTCCTTGAGATATTACTAACTTAATTTCATTAACTTTTTGTTAATTCCTTTAAACCTTTTATATGATATACAATGGATAATATTTTGTAATTTTGTTTTGATTTCGTGACATTTACTTCGAAACGATTATTGTTGTAAGATTAATCTTTTTTGTAGTGTAGAATATCGTAGCCAACAGAAATGATGATATTATGTAAATGTATGTATGTAAGTTTTGATTCACGGTAATAGTTATAACGTAATTAGGCACTACTTGTTGTAATGGGGCCGCAACTGACGGATCGGCATTGGATACGCTTTCAGTTGGCAGAGACAAACGGCCAGGCGACATTGATGTATGACTTCAAATATTTTTCAGGCGATATCTATGAAGACGTACAGCTGTCAAAGAATGACGTGGTATTAGAACAGAGCATTTGAGGTCACATACAATACAGAGGTGCCTCCAGTCAAAGTTATCAATTCCACATTTTTTTCCGTAACACACTTGCCCCTAAACTAGTGCCTATACCAAATCTTGGGATTAGGTGTCAAAGCTGACCCCGGGGTCCTTTAGGGGCACTACGGGGAATAACGCTAGGAGGATGATGACAACACTTGCCCGTAATCTGGGTTATGTGGGTCGGTACGTCGCTTTTAGGCTCGTAATACAACATATTAAACACGCGTGGTATCTTTCTAAGATTACCTCACTAATGTTTTATATTTTTCTATCCCGATTAAGCTACGTTTGTGCCTCGTAATAAGGCAAATACAACAATACGGGTCATTCTTAACTTTGTGACTAGCCTCAATATGTGGTGAGTAATTTTTTGTTCCCATAAAGTTTTAAGAAATGGAATTGCTTCTTTCGCAACTAAATAATTCCGCCTCGAGTGTAATGGTGCGCATAGCTTGTATACATAACCATCATCCTCCTAGTAGCATTATTCCCGGTTGTGCTCTGAAAGGAGCTCGGGGTTCGCTTTGACACTTAATTCCAAGATTTGGCGTAGGCACTAATTATACGAAAGCGACTGCCATCTGACCTTCCAACCCACAACGCAAACTAGACCTTATTGAGATTAGACTGGTTTCCTCACGATGTTTTTCTTCACCGAAAAGCTAACGGTAAATATTCCGTCGGTACATTATAAGTTCCGAAAAACTGTTTTAACGTATAAAGAGTAGATAGTTAACTGAATTCGCTATGTAAGTAACTTCCACACTGTTACAATGCTACGACAAGGTACTGAAATGTTGAGCTGGATACCTACTTCCAAATTCGACTGTATTGTTTATAAACCGTTTATTAATTAATTTGTGAATCTAGATTTATAATAAATAAATATTATACAGGGGACAATCTTCCACAAATCGACCTAGTCCCATACTAAGCAAAGCTTGTATTATGGGTTCTAGACGACGATAAACATACTTATATAGATAAATACATATCCATACTAATATTATAAATGGGAAAGTGTATGCGTGTGTTTAATTGTCCGTTTTTCACGGCAAAACGGAACGACGATTTGACGTGATTTTTTAAGTGGAGATAGTTGAAGGAAGGGATGGAGAGTGACAATGGCTAACTTTTTGTCTCTTTCTAATCCCCCACTTCCCTATAATGGGGGTTGGAAGTTTGTATGGAGCTGCGATATAAACGAGTTCCACGCGGACGGAGTTGAGACTCCGTTCGCGTGGCAGAACCTTGTACTTAAATACATAGAAAAAACCATGGTTACAGAACAAATATTAGTGTTGATCACACAAGTAAATGCCCTTACCGGGATTTGAACCCGGGACCTCTGCTCATTGGCGCTTCCCTCTACAAATGGTGTTCTCTCATGTTATCGGCTACGAGCGAAGCGGAACGAAGCAACTGAATGTGCTACATAACCTGACTAACTGTTTCTTTGCATCGGAAGTATGTGTAGATCCTAGCTAATCAAGCATGTAGGTACCTACTGTTTTCCAAACGGAAACACGAATATATTAGCCTCGTGGGGCTTGCCCTTCCACATCGCATTGATTGATAGCGCGTTTAAAGCAGTGTCGGCTCAGGCAGATCCCTGGACGACAACGCAACGAATTTTAACTGCTAACTGAACGTTTCTATGGTTTATCGTGTATTGACATCGGGCAGCTTGCTAGGTTTTAACTATCCAAATCACAACAAGATTGAGATTCTCGTGTTGGACGTCTGTTCCGCAAACTACACCAATTCAGGAATTAAACTAACCCCAGGGGATCAGGCTGGATCCTGGAATAGGTTAGGATGCAACCGGTATCGAACTAACAAAACGATGTAGACGTAGGTTAGAATAACTACAACTTAGAAAAGTGGAGAAACCCCCGACATTTTCATTTCAAAGTCCAATATCTCAAAAACGGCTGAACAGATTTTCATGAAACATAGCTAAGAACACGCGGGATAAAATTATGTATGCCACAAAAAAACCGCATTCAAATCGGTCCATCCGTTTGGGAGCTACGATACCACAGACAGTTACACAGATACGCAGACAGACACGTTAAACTTATAACACCCCTCTCTTTGCGTCGGGGGTTAAAAATAACAATAGTGAATTATGACATAATTTGTAGCAGCGAAATATATGAACTAAATGCTCATTTACTCCAACATATTCAGGAACAGCCATCGCGTAATTAGAAGTTAATAACCCAAGGAAAGCATCTGACTGTTAGACCTTTGTTTTGTTTTATTTTTTCGACATACTCGCAATAATGAAAGAACCAACATATTAAAAATACTGGTTAATAGCATTGGTAAATACTGTTAAATAAGCTTTCATAGAGATAAACGTAACATTCCATAGATAATAGCAACAGATAAGTACGTGTGTGGGAATGGCCACGAGGACACCGAATGCTTGCGTCTGTCACGGTCGGCTAAGTTTGGAGCGGCCAAGGCCACCCCGTTGAGAATTAGACATGTCTCTGAACTTCGTTCCAGGAAGATATCCGTTGACGTGCAATCGACGTAATGCAATGAAAGGGGGCTGTTCACAAGGCTTACTGAGCGCATCCATTAAACGTCTGACATCCGATTATGTATTGCTTTTACGAAACTCGGGCTCTAACTATCTCGAGACTAACAAGCTGACGAGTGCTAAACGAGTGTGAATTGTTTAATAGCTATAAACGGAGCTTGTGCTGCCGTATGAACACATAATCCTGCCGGTCACAAGTTGAATGTTTCTGTTGGCTGTTGCCGTTTAGTAAACAGGTAATTTGTAAGCGTTTTAGGCTTTACGAACGCTGCGAGTGAGTTATCTTTTTGCCACCGTGTCTAGGTTAAGTAATACTGAATCCATCATAATTTCACCAAAACTTTTGGAGCTAATCACATTTCAGGCAGTTGATTAAATTAGTGATTAGTAACTATGTTATTGTTGTTGTTTCAGGGTGCTTGTTTTGAGTCATACTTAGGTAACATACGTTTTGTTTTGTACTCTACGTACGCTAGCTCTTGTACGCTACCAGTAGTAGATACCTACTACTTTTAAACATTTTAACAGCAGTGGTCAAAGTTAGCCAGAAGCTAACGATTCTACGCACGCAAAAATCTAAAATGATCACTCCTTTCTTTTCAAAATAGTTCCTGAATCAAATAACGAGTAAGATGCCCGGGCGGCCACTGAAAAACTGTCAGCCTTGTCTTCATGACACTGTAAATAAATTCGGTGTGTGGAAATAGAAAATTACAGGAAAACAGCTGAATGCCAATGCTACCAACGTTTATTTCGGCAGCTGAAATAAAATTGTATTACGGAGAGGACATTTTATAGCGTTACGTGTACAGAAACTTGGCTTCAATACACACTGATTTAAAGGTTATTTACGCGAGCCCGTTTATAAAATGAGGTGCACTTTCTTTTAGACCCGTAAGTTATCCTATTTCACGAGTTACAGATATGCCCATTGATGCAATTAAGGGGGGAATAATGTGGTTACGCTTATTTCCTGTTGATTGAATCACGCACAAGACTCGCGGCAGTAACTATGGTTTATCGCCTATTAATTACTAGCGGTGGTTTGAAATCGACGACTCTGTTTTCGTCTTGTAGCTGGCGCCCGTGAAATATAATGAACAAATGCTTGTTTCTTCATCGTAGTGGTTTTTGTAGGGAAGTTTATGTAGGGTAAACATAGCATTGAACAATATACTAGGCAGTGTATAGTATAACATAAATTGACTCATAACAATCATGAAATCAAAATTCAAACTCATTTGAGAATTTTCATCAATTTTTATGAGGAAATTGCGAGTATTGCGACGTTATAATTATGCATATTTTAACAACCTTTTTAGTAGCATTTAGGTTTCAGGTTTTAAAAGATTAGCAGATTACTCAGTTAGGAAACTCGCATATTCTAATATTGAGCTGGGTGCTTTTTAAATGAACATTTCGCGAGCGTGCATGTGTTGTATCTTTCGCTGATGTTCCGAAACCTTCTGGTTTGTTGATGAACTTTAAATCCTCAAGAGTTAATTTGAATCCATGACTAGACACGAAAACTTCATTTTTATTCGTAAAGGTATTGAGTGCAATGCGTATCATCGGTCATTTCATTACTTAAGTATCTTCTTTTCAAATATTTTAGAGGTACTTCAAGGAATTATGAGTTTTTACATTTTAAAGAAAATATTTTCTATTTATTCATACTTTGTAAGACGTAGTGAAATGTTTAGTACCAGTAATGCCCCAAAAATTGCTTGAAATAAATATTATCTGAGTAACAAGCAGTTATCGTGAAGATGCCGTCGACGTACCGAGTAAAAGGTAGGAGCGAGTCCGTAAATCAACCAGTGGCGGTCGACGTGAGTTTTCCTAGCAGGTGCGGAGTACATAAATATAAAGCAAGCTTTTAAAATTCCAAGATAATGTACCGAGCGTAGTTCCTGGCGCACACCAGTGTTCGTAAGGCGATTCGTCATCTACAAATAAACAGCCGAAGGTAATAATCGAAATAGAATATCGTACTTGAGTGTGTCGTAACGAACCATCTGCTTTGGCAGGTCGAATGGGCTAAAAGGGATTTGGAACACGAGAAAGGTTAGTCTAGCTCCAAAATACATTAATTTTACAATGGTTATATCTTGTTTTATTACTAACCGGCTAGTTGAAATTGTTTAAAGATTATCTGTTTTCATCAAAGGGTTTTGTTTATTGTACGTGCGAATAAAGTACCTGCTCTGTTTATGTGATAATCGGAATGGAATGAACACATCTGCATTATTATATTAACTTTCGGATTACGATAAAAAGTATTTTTATTATAGGTACAATGGTTGTAGTTAGATTTCTTTTGTTTTAGGCAATTCGAGAAGATGTTGTTGAATTATTTAATGAGCTAGTTATAGCTAGTTTATTTAATAACGAATTATTACATTGTGTCGTTGCGTCACGCTCAGAATAAATAGTTTAAAATCGACAATACAAAGATCGTTTTGAAAGTTTAGAAAAATGAACTTTTGCGGTACAAGAAATCTCATTAAAATAAATTACGTTGTCGTGATGTAGGTAACATTAGCTGGCTTAGCTTTTTGCGGTACCCTACTTGTTATTATTTAATGGCACTCGCGATGGTCCACATAATTAGTTTCGAGAAATCCGATTTAAACAATTGCGTTCTTTCAAGCATCGATCAGCCAGTATTTCCAGGACATTTAACATTATAGATCCAAATTAGAAAGCATATTGTTCAAAATAATAACGGTCGTTCGACCAAAGTTAATGTTCCTGGTAACACTGGCTATATCACTTCCGTAACTTTATCACTTCCTTAGTACGAATCACGAGACATTTAACACGTTTCTGCATTTTATCCGCTCCTAATCACATCCGGCACCAACAATCCATTTTATCCTTAGGTAATCTAGGAGTTCTGAATACGATACGCTGGCAACACTGATCACAATCACAATCCACAGTCCTCGGTTGGTAGCACTGACACATTTGAATAAACTTACCCTCACTATCACTTGGTCCCAATCACTTGTTTATGTACATACATCCAATTATACAGAAAGAATACTTTCTTTTTTATGTGTAGGTACTATCGTGTAAGGTTAGCGCGCCCCATGAGGAATGCGACAGGAGTGCGGCGCGCCGGGCGCGGGAACAGATATATGCCCTCTTTTATAAGCTCTGTGGTGGGCAGCGGGCTACTTGCCAGCTGAGACGCGTCTCCCGCACCGCCACCCGTATTATACACCTCCCAAACCCACCCCGCGACGCTATCACAACACTGTACAGTCCTAAATGCAATAACATTCCATTCATCATGCAAGCCATGCAGCTAACTGTCTGACAACGCTTGACGTTACCTTTAATTTACAAATTATTACAAGTAAAATGCACATCATTAACTGTCCAGTACTAAGCCACTGTTGATGTTGTTGGAGACAATTATAAATGCTAGTCAATTGCCAAAAAAATAAGAACTACTTGCAATACCCGAAGCCTCAAAACGGAAATGCATGACACTGTACGAGTATATAAGTAGAACCAAAAGATGTTAAACACGTAAAATACATAACTGCTTACTTTGAATTACGTAACTACTATATGTATATCTTTTATTTCAGGATGATGTTCATATACACAGGGTTTCTTAAATATTGGCACCAACAACTGTAAAAAACTAAAAAGTCAATGACCAGATCAAAATTAGACGACCAATAAGACATCAAGGTCGAGTAATACTTGTTTTTTTTACAACAGGTTAGTGATACAGAAGCATACAAATTTAATGTATATTCAAAAATATCCATAAAATATACAGTTGCCATAAAATTCAAATTATTAGAATACAAAAAAAATTTTGTATTCTAATAATTAATTTGAATTTTATGGCTACTGTTACTTATTATTTTATTAATTGTACTTGTAAAAATGGAATTTGCTATTAATTGTTATTTAACTCTTTAGCTAACTTTAACTTTAAGTATGACATGTAAATTGGCTTTATGAATAAATCGAATATGAATATGAATATGAATATCTTGAGTCGATATGAAATAGATGATAGTGGCGTGAGCAAAACTTGGCTTTATTTCTCGGAGAAAACCTCTATTGGCACCATTCCCGCATTTACCACTAATCTAATGGCCCTTTTTCTCACACTGAAACTATTGTGGACGCCGATGCTCTACGACCGGTAGTAAGGATGATTTTAATCAAAATTGGTTCTCAGTTTCACAACAACTACCAAGTATAATAAAAGACATGCGTATGTACTTAAGTAGATATTTATGTATATAGGTATGTAATTCGTCTTGAACGCATAGTACAAGCTTTGCTGAGTTTGGGACTAGGTCTATATAATACTTAGGTATGTTAGATACGACCGTTTTCAATACATTATATCAAGCAAGTTCGTTCTTCATTTTCCGTTAACATATACAACATTTAATGGATATAAGTTTTGTACTAAATGCGGATAAAACTTTATTTACTAAAGTATACATATACAAAATGATATTAAACTAATTATAATAAATTACAATTAGAAAAATGTATCAAAATTTTGCCCTTTAGGCAGGGTGCCCATCACACAGGCAGCATTCCCGCGCTGAATAGCAATCGCTATTCTTTGGGCGAGAAAGCTGCCTGCCCGAGGGTCACCCGTAGCCTCCCTTAACCGCTTACTGATCTCCTTGTGGAGCTTACGCGCGTTTCTTCCCCAAGGGCCGAGTGTCTCGACGCCAAATGCGACAAAATCGTATTGGGCGCCGAGACAGCTATACTTCCCGACCTTGGATCTCTCTCGGGCATCCGCCGCTGCCCCGGCTTGCTTGGACGTGCTCGGCAAGTAGGACGCTGCCAGCGTATCAGCACAGGTAGCGTCCCACACCAGTGCACGGCCCATCCGCCAGGGGATTAAAGACATCCCGTCCGGACGCTTGCCATCATCTCGTACAATGCGAGGCTCAAGAGCGCAGGGGACGCAGGCGCTGGCAAGCGCCCTTCTCAGGATGTCATTGAGCGCAGCGTGACGGGACAGGCGGCCGGCGCCCGAGGAGCAGGCGAGTCCATGGTGACCGAAGCGATCTACCGCGGCTCCACAGGAGATGCAGTTGTGGTCCACGCACACATCAACTCCGACGCGGAGAGCAACTGCAATTCGGAGTGTGCCTGGGTCAATGAAGCTACCTAAGTTAGGTGAGGGGTAGGCGTGAAGCCATTGCCCCGACTCTGGTCTGGCTGCTGCCAACAGCCTGGCTCGGTCCCGGCCAGACGAAGAGTCGATCAACGACTTTATGGTAGCGGCGGAAGCTAACGAGTCCCAAGCCCTTTGTAATTTTGGTCTTGATGGCAAAGTTGGGTTCGGTCCTGCTAGCCAGGCGTTCCTAGCATCAACCAAGCACGCGATCTCGCAGTTTGCAGTCGTTGAGACTTTAAGGATTTTACCTGCGAGATCTTGCGTGCTGTGAGTTGATGATAAGAAAGCCGGCAAAGCTACGCTCGAGATTTTTCGAGTTCCCAAACCGCCATATCTTATGGGTAGACATGCCTGAGTCCAAGCCTGTTCGCTGAATTTAACATTAAGAATTGATTCTAGTATGGACTTCAATAGGGTATCAGTAGAAAGGACTAGATTGGGAAATTTCCAAATAGGGCAACAACGGAGAAGGTACGTAAATTTAGGAACGAGTAGGCAAAATTTTAGAATGAATAAGGCTGAGTGAGAGCTTATTTTGACTAAACGTTCAGAGTTATACAACGATATTTTTCTCTCCGTATCAGGAATGCGTGGTTAAAGTCTGTCGTGAAACTCCGAGAGATAGTTTTCGTCCGATACTCCGTAGAGTGTTAGATTATTGATCTAGGCTTGTGTTTATCAAACATAACACATTATGCGTATACACTCGACCCACAAACGTATAGATTAGCTTGTAGCTCATAGCGTGGAGTGGCCAGCATCAATCATGAGTCGATCGGAAGTGCTCGGCATTTCCGGTGCTTCGGGTCTTACTCACGCACATCTGATTTGGATTTGATGGACTACGGATCTTAATCAGACCTTCATAATCATCTTATTAGACTGTGGGAACATACTAATCAAGTAAAGGAAGTTAGTAGAATAAGGAAAATTGGCGTTCTCTTAAGGCTGAGACCATGCTCCTCCTTGGGTCATAGAGCCAGCGCATCAAGTCAGATGTAAGGATCCAAGTGTATGCACGCACACATGAAAACCGGAACAATGAACCTTTGGGAGAACTTACTAAGTACTTGCATTTCTTGAGAGGCTATTATATTAATATATCTATTTACCTAGAACCAGCATTTAATAAACTGACTTCGATAAAATATCAAGCTAAAGAACTAAAGAACCAAACAAATCCTAGGGAAGTAGTGAAATTATAATATGCGAATAATCTTGGTTTGCAATGCACTGATAATCCAACGATATTTCAATTAAATGTTGGTTATAAAACGGAGTCACACTAGGTAGGTACTGTGTTCATAGTCGTCACATCATTGTTGCCAATGTTATCTATAAAATTCAGTCCACATGAGTTTATTTACAAAATACGTTCAATATTCGGGGGTCAATCTGTAATGTGCATGTTGCATTTCGATTCGATTTTTTGTGTTTAAGCATTTTGTTAAGCGTTTGTCCCCCCTTTTTGACCCCCGCCCTATCATCATTCTATTAATTCCTTGAAGGGAGGGTCTAAAAAAGCCTAAAAAGTCTAAAATTAGCTAAAATAGTTATGGATAAAAAAACTAAAGGATAAAACGCTATAAAACTTACATATTACAAATACATAAACTTCAAATATACCTACAAATTTATTAACAAATACACAAACCAAACTACTTATGAAAGCACATAACTTGAATATAAAACTAAAGCGTGACGATTAATTTGCAGATGATGAGAGTACGTTTATTAGATACTGTAATTGTATATTATGCAACAGTTGTAAAAAACAGGCCAACAAAGGCGAAAGGTCAAGAAGCCCGGAAAAGTCACTTAGCGTTTTTTATTGTAATATTAAAGCACAACAGCTGGTATGGGTATTCCCCACGCAACAAACATACACAATAGGCTTGAAGAAAAGTTTATACCTCATTTAGTCTTGAGAATAAACCTTTATTCAAGCCTATTGAGTATGTCTTAAATAAGTGTTCATGAATGTTTAAAGTTTAACTAAGTAAGTGAAACTACGAGTAAATAGTATTTTATGCAACTATTGTATGAGTAGGGTCTTAAACGCGAGTGTTGAGAGTTGCGATGCGAGCCTTGGCGAGCATCGCAATTAAAGACGCCACGAGCGTTTTAAGACCAATTTATACACCGTACAAGCATAGCATACAATTGCCGTCCGGTCGGCGGCTGGCATCACCGACAGGTTCAGCGTCGCGGTGGGCTTACACCAGGGCTCGGCTTTATACCCTTACCTCTTCCTGCTTATAATGGACGTTCTGTCGTCGGGCATCCAGGAGGAGGCGCCCTGGCGTATGCTCTTCGCTGATGATATTGTCCTCGTTGGTGAAGATGGACTCGGGGTTGAGAGCAGACTAGAGCAGTGGCGGCAATTGGAGAATGTGGGCTTGAAAATCAGCAGATCAAAAACTGAACACATGTTTTGCGATTTCGGCGGTCTCTCCAATTTTACGCCCATAGAGCCCTCAATGGCGTAACGCTGCCGGCCTGCTCCGATTTTCGATACCTCGGGTCACTTATCCAATGTAATGGCGATATTGACCGTGACGTTAGAAACCGAATCAGCGCAGGATGAATGAAATGGCGACAGGTTACGGGAACAATCTGCGACGGCCGAATGCCCCTTCGACTGAAGGGCAAAATATACAAGACCATTATAAGACCTGTCGTCATGTATGGAGCGGAATGTTGGGCCGCAAAGATGACGGATGAAACGAGATTGCATGTTGCGGAGATGAGAATGTTGCGATGGATGTGTGGCGTGACGAGATTGGATCGTGTAAGGAATGAGTATATAAGAGGAAGCCTGAAAGTAGCACCGATAACTGAAAAGCTGAGAGCAAATCGTTTACGGTGGTATGGACATGTAATGCGGAGGGATGATAGTCATGTTACTAGAAGGGCATTAAGTATGAATGTGGAGGGATGTAAGAGAAGAGGTAGACCAAGGAAAACGTGGATGGACTGCGTGAGAGACGATATGAACAGGAAAGATGTGTGTGATGAGTTGACGGGCGACAGAGAGGTATGGAAGAAAAAAACATGCTGCGCCGACCCCAAGTAAATGGGATAAGGACAAGCGAATGATGACAAGCATAGCATACAACACTTTTTCTACGACTAATTGTAAATAAATAGCTTTTGACTTTTCAGGCAGTAAGTTTTCCGTTACTTCTATTACTACTCACGCAATTTCTTCAGCGGTGCAGTTATTTTCTTCTTCGTCCATTTTAAAAGGAACGTACACGTTTTTCTTCACTTCACAAACACGACTAAAATCTTAAAAGGTTATGAATGACGAATAGTTATCATATTTCGTCGTTTAATTTTGAACTGGAAGTTTGGTGGGAAATTAGAAATATAACACATTGACACCTCTTGTTTATGGTCTGTTTTGTTTTTAATTTCCTTGCACTTGCCATCTGACCCAAACTGAATCCGGATCCGAACTGAATCGGGCCGGTATATATTTATAAATATTACCAATAATTGGTAAAATATGTATATTAACACACAATACATGATCATTTATTTTTATTTCAGTCAATCATTCTACAAATGTTTGACATTACATAAAAACTTTTTATTTCGAAAAAATTACTTATGAAGTTGGTACTACTGCAATATAGCGGCTGATTAAAAAAAAGATAGATGATTTGACATCGTGGTAAACAGTGCTTTTGTGGAAAATGTATGAACCATAAAAGTACACTAAACAGTGCTTTTATGGGCCGGGCCATAGAGCATAGAGTTTTTCGACGACTTATTATCGGCGTCATTGTATTTGAGCTAAAGCTTATATAAATGACAGATAACCTTACAGGAGTAGAAAAAAAATGTTTTTATCTTTGAATGGAAGCGAGCACACGAAACATGTTCAAGTCAATTAACCTAATCGAGACCAACCAACGCTACGCGTGCTACACTGTAGCGTGTAGCAGCATTTTTTCGTCTTGTATGGGAAATCCCCCAATTGTGGAGATTAGAGTTAGATCATGAATGTGTTAAATTGGAATGCGAACCGCACATGTCAGTTTAGCCCCTAGGACAGTCAGATGTCGAATAATAAATGAATACAAACTGTTGACCTAGTTGATCATAAAGTATAAGTTTCTACTAAAATCAATAGGTAAACATGTCGTACATGTTTTTCTTTCGACACTTCTAGAAATTGTGCATATGAATGTTTTATGAGTGAAGTATATATTAATACAATCAGTGGAACGCATATTGGCCACATTTTTAAATATAATTTGTACGAAAATTATGTTCAAGTAAATTGGTAATTTGAAAAGAATTATGGGGCACTAAGATGACCTTATAAACCCACCGGGTTTAGCCTAGTGGGTAGTTGGTTCAAATCCCGTTAAGAGCAAATATTTGTGTGTTGCGCGTGAATATTTATTTCTGAGTTATATATATTAACACTTTCACTGCGAGGAATCCGCCTAGCGGGCGCCTACGCCGTAGTCGCTTTCCGCTACATACGAGAAAAACAACGTCATTTGCTACGAGCGTAGCGCGTAGCGACTCCTGGCAGTGAATGTGTTAATATTAATATTGAGGGCTTAAATGCACCAAAGTTCCACTTCAAAATTAAATTACAAAATATGATAACTATTCGCTATTAATAACTTATTAAGATTTTATTCCCGTTTGTGAAGTAAAGAAAAATGTGTTAAGGTAAACGAAGGTCCGTGAGCTGCTTAATGTCTATACGTACATATATGTAGGTATGCATGTATAGGTGACTTTAGTTGCGAGTTACCGCCGTAGTATATGTCGTGTTAAATCATTGCTTTGTTTAGATATAAATAACTGGTGATTAAAAGTACTCAAAACTAGTGTTTTTCTAAATGCCCTAATAAAATGTGTAGGTACGTTCCTTTTAAAATGGACGAAGAAGGAAATAACTGCACCGCTGAAGAAATTGCTTGAGTAGGAATAGAACTAACGGAAAACTTACTGCCTGAAAAACTAGATGCTATTTATTTAAAATGAGTCGTAGATAAAGTGTTGTATGCAACGGTGTATAACTTGGTCTTAAAACGCTCGTGGCGTCTTTAATTGCGACTCACGACACTCGCGTTTTAAGACCCTACTCATACAACAGTTGCATAAAATACTACAATTTCGTAAGTATTAACTTCCTGTAAGGTAAATTTAATGGCATGGCAATGGCATTTCCGAACTGCATCGTTTGTCCGAGCGAGTTTTCTGGAAGACCGCAAAGTATTTGATTCTCTTTAAATACTTATAGTGTTGAACCCATTAGGTAAGGTTTGTTTTATAATAATCAAGAAAATAACAAAGTTTCGGAGAAAAACACACTTTCGCTGAAATGAAAATTCGAATAAGCGATCTGGGTTAAAACTTTGTTATTGCGATAGGTAACCAAATTAAATGAGATACCCTTTATTATATACGGTAAGAGGCCACGAAGGATGTAAAGTAAGCACTAGTTGAAAACGAAAAAAATGTAAACAAACAATGTATTGCTTACATTTCTTTCGTTTTCAACTGGTGCTTACTTTTAAATACATTTATTGACGTGTGAATGAGTAGGTTTGATCGTGGCTGCTACGGTGTATACTTCGTAGACCCGTTACGAGGGACTGCAGATGGGCGTAATCATAGTTTGATCATTCCACTCCATGCTACGCTCACAGTGCTACGCTATAGTCCATAGCAGTTTCATGTCCCACGCATGGGTGTCGTGATAATCACTGAATGGGTTAACACATCCATTGGCAATAATCGCTACGCTCGCAGCCGATCTCGTGGTTTTACCGGTAAGTAGCGAAATCCGCCTACGACCCGCTAGGCGGGTTCCTGGCAAAGAATGTGTTTAAACCTTTATTCAACACGCGCTCACATAACATGGCCATATTCTTACTGATATGTAGGATTTTATATGCTGCTCGTAGGACTAAACTGATATACAGCCATGTCGTATAAACTGATAAGCATGTCTTGCAGTGTCAAGGCAGCTTAACACTTTCGCAACCAAGAACCCGCCTAGCGGGCGCCTACGCCGTAGTCGCTTTCCGCTACATACGAGGAAAACTACAGGATAGGCTACGAGCGTAGCGATTTTTGGTACCTAGCGAAAGTGTTAAACAAAACTTTGAATTATAATTACAACACTTAAATGGGAGCAGTGAATAACGCTAAAAGCTAGGTTACGAAAAGAAACTCTCAGCGTTTACGAATTCCGTCGCTTATAAATTAAACCTGCCCTGGTTTTGCATAGGAATTACTTATGAAGCCTAACATAACAATGAATTCAGTACTCTAAATTAATTAGAATGATCGTATTCTTTATTTGTTCTGAAAAGGTAAAACTTCGAGTTACGGTGCATGCAAAAAAATATCTATACCTATCATGCATGTATAATATGTAGGTATGTAAATAAATAATTAAAATAATTCAATAAATAGTAGTAGTTATTGCTTAAGTTCGGTGTATCATTGGCTTAAAAATCCAAAATGAATAATTTCGATTGTTTCTAATAATTGGATTATCTAATTTAATAATTTAGTTTTGTTTCGGTTTAATCGCTGTAAAAAAGTTAACGTGTGCGACCTCCCTAAAAGTTAACAATTTCACTGCCAGGAACCAGCGGGCGCCTACGCCGTAGTCGCTTTCCGCTACATACGAAGAAAACCACCGGATCGCCGGCTACGAGCGTAGCGCGTAGCAATTAACAACATTTAATTTTTTTAAGTGGTCCAAAATAAATTTTAAGATATCCGCGTTTTTTTTTCTCCCTAAATGTTTATTTTGACTCAAAAAAATATCAAAATTAAAAGTAGTGAATTCCAATAGGTCGTTAGTAAAATATGACGTCATTATTATGTCTCTCTATGGCACCTGTCCACATCTTTTACTAACAGACGTAGGAATGACGTCACGCACGGGGTATACCGCGTTTTACAGATTTTAGTGATTTTCTCCGAAACGAGTAAGAATAAAAATGGGAAAACCACTTTATTACGTTCTACGTCTTTATTAAGATAATTACCGAAATGGTTTTCGATTTAGGCATCATTACATATTTTGAAATATTATCAATTCTTGGCCGTGAATGTGTTGAAGATATTGACCGCATCTCTGCACCGGAGGTGGACGCTCAAATATGCTGCGTATTTCACCACGGAGTAATATATCCGGGTTTTCACCAACCGCACTGATTATACATGCTACGTTTTTGAGTTTTTGAATCGTGACACGGTTACTTTAAGCAAAACCATTGTTTATTACAGTAAATTATAAAGTGTGTTTCACTCTCTGCGTTTGTTTGTATGTGTTCCGGGATAGACATTATACTAACTATGTACTTTTTTGTGACTCAATCTTTATACATGTCCGTACTAAATGAAAAAGTTTCGTAGCAGTAGATTAAACAGCTCTATGTTTAAGCGGTAATTACACTGCGTGGTTCACCTAATGCGGTCGCCGAATTCATTTTAAACTACTTAGGCCAACAAACCTCGTTTTACAATAGTCTGTCCACCTACTACTAAGCGTTGGCAGCTGTCGATCGCCGCATGCGGCTGACTAACGAGTACTTTACACTTTTGCGGTCGCCGCATGCAGCATGCGGCGAACGACGAAGTGTAATTGCCGCTTATTACTCCAATTAGAATAAATTCGACTACAAAAAAAAATAGCACCGAGTAAACATAATAATTCTACGTACAATGTATAAAGAAAGGACCGACTATCTATATATAAGTTTCTACAGAAGCACAATATGGGGTGTTTCCCGTTCGCCCGATCGTTCGGCCGATCAATCGGCCCAGCGAGACTTTTTCCTCTGGGAAAGGGTGTTAAGAGAGAAAGAAAGAAAGAAAATATATTATTAGTGCAAAAACTATAGGTACATAAATAAAAGTGTTACAAAATTTATCTTAATACACATAATTCTAAGTAATTTGCACTAAAGGGCTTGAACTCGGCTTAATGTCACGGAGTTAGCCAGAGGACACATTCCGTGACGCTGATTTTCAGTGAAGCCAGTTAAACAAATCCCATTGGGCCGATTGACCGATCGACCGATCGGACGAATGGGAAACGCTTACAAATAATTTATATTATAAATAATATACGGTGCGCCGCTGCCGCCTCCGCTACCGCGCTATCGCCACCGCTCGTAGTCGTGGCCGAGCCGTTAGCACATATCAAATGCTTTCTTTCTTTCGACATTTACCTCAAATATTCTAACGCGTGTTTCAAAAGTAACGCACCATGCTGTCCATCAACAAATCTGTAAAATTGTCCTGCCATAGTGATAGGTGATTTGATGTAACATTTAATTTACGACTGAGAAACGACTCTGGCGCTGCATCGTTACACACTAATCTGTGTTTGTTTCTATGGCTGAGCGACGAAGAATGCAATTTGGCATTAATTGAGATCTTTGTGGTAGGTACACAATATCACGAAGGGAATGATTATATTCCATATAGTAAATGGGTTTCTAGTTTCAATGTTTAATTTGATAAGCAATTTTCATTTGCTACCACGGTGGCAAACATTCATATTGTTCACCTGATTGTAACCGATTTCTATCTCCAATGGACATAAAATACAAGGTATCCCACAGCTTTGCGAAATATACAGAAAATGTACCCCAAATATTGTAGATTTGGAGACATTATTTATTTAAAATAAATTAATACTGCATTCAAAGAGAAATTGTACTTACGCGAAATTATGTCTTATTGTTTACCATTTCATTAATAATCTCATTGGAATCATGAATAATTTACTTTAAAAACAAAGTTTTTACCGACTTTTACGAAATTTATTTTTCAATTTAACACATGGACTGTTTTCCGAGAACAAAGGCGTAGATTATTAGAGGAAAAACCAAACCGGTGTGGTGTGATAAATGTGGACCGATAATATTTGAGGACTTCCGTCGATTCCTCAAGGATCACCTTTGGCACTTCATTAGATTATGCATTCATCATTTCATTGATTATGATTCCGTTGAAATAGCAATATTTCAATAATATAGGAAAATAGAAATAGGAATCAAATCAGAATCTGTGACGTACTTTTATAGTTTTAAGTTCATAAGTGAGGAGTTCCATAAGTCACCTGTGGATTTCATCATCCATTCCACTAACCAAATTTCTGATTTCCGGGTGTTACATTGGACATCCCGTATAGGTACATGATCTCCAATGTTTAATGTTATTAATATATACGAAATGGTATTATGTATTCAAATTATGCCATGGCAGGCAGTGTTTGCGTAAATTAATTGATTTGTGTACTTAGTAAGACATATTTTAAAGTTAGGTCATTACTCAGCCGGTCGTAGCTGTAGCCGCGCACTCAACCTCTACGAGGCACCTAAGCGCTACGAATTCGCTACGAGACCTCTACGCCAGCTGAGCCTCGTACTTAACGAGAATCTAAAAAGTTACAGTTACGAATTTCGGGGTAATAAAGACTGGTGTTCCAGTTATCCCTTAGAATTGGTTATGTATTTGTTGTTTGCGCACTGCACACTCACTCGAAATGATCTGTCAACAGTTTACTTAACCCATCACCAAAACGGATGTTAATTCAAAACGTAAATCTCCGAAGTTCGGTAAACAAACGAAAAGAAGACAATCGTCACAGATATGTTATATTTACATTTACGTATTACAGTATTACAGTAAATATGTAGTCCATAATTGTTTTCTATCGTATTTTCTCTGAAATGTAACTCGTCGTAAAACGTCGCTGCAAAGTCGAAACAGCATTTCTAAATGCAGATTTGAATTTGCAAGGGTCGATTTTAATAAACGCACTGGATTGGAATTCTATGCGCGCGCGCCGAACCAATCGTAATGGACCAGAAAAAGCACGAAATTCCAATTAAATGCCTACATTTTGTCTAATAGATCCCCAGTTTTCTAGACCGGCTTGATCGAAGAATTTCTATTCAGTACTTGTCCCATAATATTTCTGTCATTTACACTAGTGACAAGCCCCAAAATAGCGTCGGTGAAAAAAACCGGTGCCGATAAAAAAACGCGACTCTTTTATCCGAGCCGAAAAATGTGGATGCCGATGATATTTTGAACGAGTTTGAACGCCGGGCGACACTCGTTGTTGTTGTAAATACTATTAACTGTTCGCTCCAGTCGTTTGGAACTCATCTTTATTGCCACCGTCTTAATAACTAGCGTTTCGTAAGCGTTGTATTCTCCTAGTCAGAGTTTTGTAGCTTACGGCGTTACTCTTTGCCCAGCGAATACTTGACCAAGACAGTGACCCTCCGATACAAATGGGTCCTCACACAAATGTCAGTGTCAGATAAAAACAAACGAATTATCACAGTAATCTTGCTAAAATAGGTTGACGAACGTTTTTAAACAAGTCTGTAGCAGATTTTGTTAACTTATTTGTCAGTAGCGCACTTCACAGTGTATTTTTGTAAGTTCTTTGGGAACCTATTCATCACCAGGAACATAATACTACACAGTACATCTAGTGCGGCCTTGTGGTTCTTCCGACACTCCGCTTCCGCTTCTGAATGACGCTTGATAATTGTATTGATGCCATTCTGGATCATTCTAGAGTGCTACTTACCAGCATTACTAACCGCATATTACTTATTTTTTAACCGACTTCAAAAAAAAAGGAGGAGGTTCTCAATTCGGTTGTTTTTTTTTTTTTTTTTTTCAATGTTTGTTACCTCAGAACTCCGTCATTGATGACCCGATTCGTAAAATTTTTTTTTGTTCGAATGTATATAGTTCCAGGTGGGTCCCATTTTTTCAAAAATTCAGTTGGGTGATGGGATCCATGAGGAATTGAGGGAACTCCTCAATTTTATTAGGCACGCGTGTAGTAATTTTGGTATTTTTTATTGTAACTCGTGTCACATCCGAAAATCATAAATTTGGTGGCGAGGAATTGATGATGAAGACCACAGAAGACTTCTCGAATTCCTCAATTATGTACTTAAAAGTGCAAAAGTACGTCACCGGTTCTGATAAGATTCCGTTGAAATAGGAACTAATGAAGTGCCATTGGTGATGATCTTGGGGAATCGACGGAAGTCCTCAAATATTATCGGCCCACATACAGCGATTCGGTTTTATTTTATATTAAACAACGCATTTGCTATCGGAAATTAATTCATGTGGTAAATTGTCAAAAAAATGTGGAAATATTCTCGTGGCTTGGCGGAGTACTAAATGAAGTCGGTTAAAACTTTGTTTTTAAAGTAAATTATTATCTTTTAGTGTGGTAGACCAACATAATAAAACCGTACTAGTATCAAAGATTCCACGCTTATTCTCAAAATCTTCCTTTTATTTAGAGGTCCGTATACTATAACATACTAACAATTCCCAATGTATACTGCGTTTAGCACTCATTCGAAAATCACTTAATTAGTGTAGTAGTAGTAGATTAAACATAACTTTATTACCCTCTGACATGGGTACATTGATGGTTATTAAAAACACGCATAGACTAAACATTTTTTTCTAAAAATTAAGAACCTCTCCAGCTGCAGTTCAAACTTTTTCACCGTTAGCAGTCTTAATCTGCATCTTCGTCAAACGCCAAAAACTGTGAAGATAATTAAAGCATCCTAATAACTCTCGTACATACAGTGCAAATAAATAGGTCAAGGTGCTGAATGTGATTAGACGCCGTGTGCTGTTAGCTAAAATTGATTCTTCATACCCGCAGCTGCCTGGACGGCGATGAGCGCCGGCTGTTCCGGTGCCAATCTCTGCCCTATTGTCTATGAATTGTTTTAGTACTCGATGCAAACAATTTGTAAGCAATTTGATTTTCCCGTGCCCAATAGTATAGGCATTTGGAAAATTTAATACCCTTTATTTTAATACAGTTTAAAGAGCCACATTGGTCTGTGAATTTCCAGAGCTTAGATCGCGAATGATAAAAAAAATCGTGAAAAATAAAGATAGGGTATGCAAGCCTCATGAGAGCGCGCCAAAGAGTAGAAAAACAACACTCCAGTCATAATGCTAATGCGATGATATCAAGTCCAGATCACACAGTCGCTGTGACCATCACAGCATCATCATTAAATCAATGCTCATTTTCAAATCCGCTTGTGAATATAAAGCCTTAATACCAGAAGTGCTAACGTATGATACAACTGTAAATAATGTGAAGCTTTTATCATTATACAGAGTCGACAGGTGATTTCTGGAGGGAAGCCAAGTTTCTCATCCCACGCATAATGTACGTCTACTACCCCTCGACCCGAGCAAGTTTGTACTTTAAGTGTCTGTAAAGTGAGTTGAGTTTTCATTGTCTCCATCAAATCTTGAAATTGCTGTCCAAATCTCTAGGGGCCATCTGCCTTGAGCAATGTAGGTATATTTGCTTTGTCGTGTACTCGTATCGCAGGGCCATCTTGGAAGTGACCCGTTAATCTTTTGTGGTCAGCTGCATTCCACTACGCTGTACTACACACAAGATGTTTAATCAATGTGCATTGCGTCTGACTTAAAGCAAAATGTGAGACGCAAATACACATTGGACAAAGATCTTCGAAAAGTGGAATACCGCCCTATGTATACATGACTGTCGTTGCTGTGAATGAAAATTTATCCTCACATGATTTATAAAGAGTTAAAGGCTCAGGCTCATACATGAGAGGAGGCCTGTGCCCAGCAGTGGGACGTATATAGGCTGATGATGTGTGATGTGAAAGGCTCAGGTAGTGAGGATTGACAGTCAAATTCTGTGCTGGCGATTCTGTTAACACGAGTAAAGGCAGATTAGAACCTCTCCCACCCTTAGGCATTGTTGGTGGGAACTGGTTGAAAAATTTGTCGACCAAGCAGATTGCTCCGATACCTCAGTCTGCGAGAGCGACAGGCCGCGTATACCTGAATGTCGCAGGTTCGAATTTTGATCGGATGGTTGGTGCGGTTTCAGTTCTACAAAAGTGAAGCCAAACGTAAAAGCTCATATTCAAGCTTTACCAGATAATTGTTTAACTTTCCGAACGAGCGTTAAGAATTCAACTGTCAAATTCACCTTCGAACACACTTGAAAAGTTACGTGATTTTCCGGTAGCTATTTTTAACATTAAATTGGCCGGAACTGGCTATTGCAGGGGTCGGCAAACTTTTTAGACAAGGAGCCAGATCCCGGAAAAATTACGATTTTTAGCCACAGTACCAAATTTTAGGGAAAATAATGATTTCGGGTGAGTCTGCTAAGTGGATATGCTGTGTTTGGGTTCGACAATAGTTATTTGTGCAACAAGAGAGCAAAGTTTATTTTTGCTGCGAGTGCTAATTTTGAGTCCTGAGGAACCGAAAGATTCAAAAATTGAATCACGAACGTAGCGAGTGATTCAAAGTTTGAATCTTGAGCGCGGCGAAGGACTCAAAAGCAAGAGATGCAAATACTTTGCTCTCGAGTAACACATACAACTTTTCACCTCAGCAGTGAGCACACATTCACATCAAAAAATATATTCTAAATAATAATCTATTCGTCTCAAGATTATTCAAGAAGAAAACTTGATTAGGCGTTAGTTACTGCTTGTTTTAACTCCTCAGCGCCGGCCGCGCCGTTAGTCAATACTAGAAAGGCGAGACTAGGCGCGAGAAACCAAAGGATATTTCAGTCAGACACACATCACTAAAAACTAACCGTGTTTTAAAATTCACAGATTTTACTCATATCTTCGAGATATATTTGAAATATTTATCATTATCACAAGGGCACACATTTATAGCATATTACGTGTATCTCGCGTGCACACCAAAACTAGCCGTACTTTTGTTAAAATATTGCCTTCGCCACGTCACTGACTTCACTATTTTTCCGAGTTAGATAGAGAATTGATTTATCCTACTTATTAGTTTTTATGTTTAAAACCGATATCAATAACGCAAAAACGCGATATACATAACAAAATCTCAAACAAATTACCAGCGCGCAACTTTTTAAAAGGGGCGGGGCCCCGCGCTTGCGTTCGGAAACTGCATCTGTGGTATACGTTCATAGAATTTAAGATTGTTTAAACTAGAATTATTAATTAGCTAGCATAATAAAATTCATGTTTACCTATATGATATGAAAAACGGAGTTTATTCTGAGATCTTTTATCAAAATGTTCTTCAATTTAAAATTTCTTTGTATAATTAATTTGGTAATGTAAACTTGTTAATTGGATAGTTTTCGAACATGTTACTTGTTATCCGCTTTTTTGGGGGTCTACTTTGAAATTCGATGGTCCAACTATGGATTGACCTATGTCTGCCATTTGCTTTTTTCGTAATGGAATGAAAGGGACAGTGCTAATAAAGTTCAAATATTCTGAACTTGTAATAGACCCCACACGACGAAATGTCAGTGCTCTGCTTCAAAATTAAAAAGCTACTTTGTCTCACGGAGTGAGCAAAATCGCATTTTGCACACTGTTTTCACGCAGAAAAATATGCTTGTTCGAGCTGATGAGGTGAAAAAATAATTATATTTGCCTCGCGCTATTTACGATTTCTTTGTCTGATTTTCATGAAAAAACGATTTTTTTGGGGAACCTAAAGAGCCGCAATAAACCTTTCAAAGAGCCGCATGCGGCTCGCGAGCCGCATGCGGCTCGCGAGCCGCGGTTTGCCGACCCCTGGGCTAGTGGAACGCTAGTAAAGTAATTCATAGCAGTTTTCAAACCTACGTTTGCGATATATTAACAGTTCACATAACTATCTATATTAACACAATGAAAATACTTGCTATAAGAGTAATTTTGTTTCATGTTAATAAATATTTTTCACCAATTTCACCAAGAGAGCCGAGTCATGTTTGAAGAAAATGAACAATGTTTAGTTTTAATTTTAATCTACAAAAAAAAACGAGTTTGAATAGTCGCCAAGATAAAGCACGATTTTACCACGTGCCATACATCTTTCATACGTAACTAAAGGAATTCCTTCATCCATTTTCCTGTGACTTTACTTTTACAAATAGCAATGATAACAGACTTTTCTGTGTGCAAGTAAATTCGTCCGCTTGCTTTGACCAAATAAATACTTGCCACATTTCTTTCTTTGTACCACTCACTGCCTCAGTGGCACTATGGTTCCCATGCGTCTTGGTGACGGGGGCAACCTATTGCACAGTCACTATCAGATATATGAGTGCGGCCAAAGTGCTCACAAATATCTGAACACGTCTCTATTGCCGAGGCATTACCAACGTGTTCAGATATTTGTGAGCACTTTGGCCGCTCCGATTATATCTGATGGCACCTGTACCAAGCGATACTCGTGTCAGGCAGAAGTCAAATTTATCCCCACTGAAAAATCAATCAAACGAGCGCTGGTCATCATGACTGTTCTCCACTAGAATTCCTAGCCTAAGCCGCAGGGAAAAAAAAACGGTTAGGTTGTTAGGTGAACTCGCGACCCTATAGCGCGCGAGCCGAGCGAGAGAAGCTAGATCTTATCTAAATCCGTTTAGTTGAATATGAAATAATTACCGCTAGATTCCCCTGGGTAATCGGGGTCAGGTGATTAACGTGGATAACGTGCATTTTTGTGGTATAACATGGGTATAACTACCACTATCTTGTATGCTGACTTCTTCTACATGCTAAATGATTATATATGGGATCAAAGTAGGTCAGAAATCACATGGCTTTTAGTTCCTGCTTTCATATTAGGTATATATTTAGTTTCTGTATGCGATATAAGTGTTTAGATTATCAAGAAAATAATTAAAAATAACGTACCTCTATTCGAAAAACATATTATCAGTTGAAATATCAGATCAGATCAGCAAAAAGATCAGATTAACCTAGCGGGTACGTGGCTAGAAAATTAATTTGAATATCTTTTGTGTAACGTGCCCGCAGCCGTCACGTGCCGCCGACCGTGTGACGGAAACGTTTCAATTTGATACTCTTATTTTGCTCGTCACCAAATAAACTAATCAGGGCTCTCTACCTGACACCGCCTGATTTATCATCGCACGGAGCATTAAATAGCACTGTCTGTTATTAAGAAATATCTACAATGTTTGTAGCGAAGATCTTTTTGCTTCATGCGCGGAGATGGAACTTATAAGCGGGTCTTTGATGTTACAAGTGAAGTGATTGAAATGATAAAATACGTATTCATTATAGCTACATCGCGGACGTTGCGCTCGCCGATGAGCGTGGTGGAAGAGCCACACGTTCAGCTTCGGAAAATAGATGCAGAACTCACGGATCGCATGAAATTAATGGTGATGACATTGAGAGTAAATCAAAACGAATTTATTATTTATTATAAATCAAATGCACTAACTACATAATTCTAATTTCGTCCATTTGCAAAATTTTAACGATTGTTTGATCTCATCGGCCCTGTTTTATATTGGTTTGTTTACAGTGTTACATCAAATTTAGACAGGGGGCCTTGTGCGATGGCAGCCTGGATATACAGCCGGGTCCAATTCCAAAAAGCACGATTATAGTTAAACATATCAAAAACAACGGAAAACTGATAATTTGCTTGCGTTACATTGCGTCACAGTAGTAGGTAATAGAACGTTGTTGGTGTTATACTGCGTCAATAAGAAAAACCACCGTACAGATTGCGACGTTATATTAGAAACCGATTAATATTTTTATGTCTCATAATAACTAAAGACATTAAACATTTAAGAATCCATAAAGTACATGAACACGCTTTTGTTTCGCCTTGTATAAGATTAAGAGGGTAAATCAAACGGTTGTAAATTTTCAGGAGCGAAAATAGCTCCCACTGGCGGCGTAAGTGTTGTTATATTAGTATGCTTTAGAGGCGCGTAAAATAATAATTAATATGAGAAGAAGAGACCTGGCAGTAGTCCATCTAAAAATTCCGTGCGCCGGCGATTGCGGCGCGGCGGGCGCTGCGACGGTGACCGCTACTTACCGAGCTTCGCGCATTCAAACACTCGTTTCCACAACTAGTGAGGACTAATTGATTTTAACAACCATTCGGTGCGTCATGTTAGTTTACTGGAAAACTATAGGGAAACAAACGGTCTTTTGGTTAATATAATGTAGCAGCATTGACGTGAAGATTACGTAGCGTGGTGGTTAAAATGGTCATTAAAATATTGTCAAAGGCATTGTACCCAAGATAGGACACATACCTAATTTATGTAACATTGGATATTTAATTAGTATGCTTTGATTGTATAAATTCAACTGTAGACAGTTCAAAACCAATATATATGTTTTAGTGGCGATAGATTGAATTGAGCTAGGCAAAGCGTTATAAATAGATCCAGGGTTCAACCGTTGGCCTTATTTTAAAATGATTAACGTGCGTCAGTTTTATATTCTCATTTCGTAGGAGATGAAATATTTTTACTAATTAATAATTTCCTGGGTAATGTTTGTTTACGTATACTGATTAATAATTAAACGGGAAACATAAATCTCGGTGTAGGTTGAGGAAACATCGTAGACGAAGTTTACAAATTTATTTTAAGTATTATACAACATCTCTTAGGTAATATCGTCTGGCCTCGCCCTTTCAATAACAAGTCGCACTGTGTCAAAAACATAGCCAGACGTGTACGTGTAGATGCGATGTTGTGATTAGATATTTTTCACTTCTCATGCTCAATAAGTGCGTCATATTAGACTTAGCAAGCGGGGCTAAAATAGTACATTTAGCCCCTAGGGAAAATATGTATACATATTTATGATTTATAGTTCAATATTACATTCACCAATCACAACTCTTTAAAAAAAAACATTAGTATTTGCTACTAACCAGAATACAGCTAGATCTAGAATGGATCTAGAATACATTAAAATCGACCAACCAGAATTCAATTCAAACATTAGGTGTTTTCATTCCTTAATTCATAATAATTAAAAAAATAAACGCCTCTGACCGACTATAGCTCCGTCCAAACGTTCAAGCGTGGTTGACTGCATACATGACATAAGCTATGAAGATTGAGCGGGATAGACTGCTGTCTATCTCGCCTTATCGTATGCGCCCGCGTATGCTGTTCGCCGCTCTCGGCCGTTTAGACGCCGCTATTGGACGGTCAGAGGCGTTTAGTCGTGGTGTGAATATTTTGTATCTGTGTCAAAGCAGTTTATTAAAAAGAATGGCGACAAATTGAACAATCTTTTCGCCTTGGTATAATTGTTGATTATGGATGGATAATCTTTGTTTTTACTATTTTCTCGCAGTCGAAGTGAAAAGTAGAGTGTAGTAACTCGTCTAAGAGCCATATTACCCCTCGAACTATTTCCCCTCACTTCGTTCGGGAAAATATCCATCTCTTATCTTATCTTATCTTATCTAGATGAGGGCCCTTTCGGATGCACTTCGACCCAGTGGGATCTTTTGTGCATTTGCCCTCTCCTTATGTCTACTCCCAACTTCGCTCCATCATTTCCACATAGCGGATGATGCAGCTCAGCGGAAGTACCTTGAATTCCTTTGGTTGCGGATAACCGTTACCGAAGTAATTCATTCTTTGTCTGGCAAGGGCATGACATTCACACAATAAGTGTTCCATAGTCTCATCCTCCTCGCCACACATTCTACAGTCTAAACTGTCCGATAGTCCCATCTTGGCCAAGAGATCCTTGACCCCGAAGTGACCTGTGAACACCCCAGATATGATTCTGAGCTGCTTCCTACTGGATTTCCAGAGTTTGTTAGTCCAGCCCGAGTCCACTCCTTCTATGAAGAGCTTAGAGTGCCTTAAGCCCGCCTCATATCCATCTCTTGGTAATATGGCTTACTTTAGACCCTTGTCATACAATCTACTATTGTCTCATTCTTACAAACAAATTTCAAAGCGACAACTCAAGTGAATTTAATTTTCCGAATAGTGGTTTTTCAGAATCTTTGTCATCATTTGTCTTATAGGTTTTTCCTATTCAGTAAGTACCATTTTTGATAATTCAGAAAATAAACATTAGGCAAATTAAACTTTAGCAAAGTAAATATTCGAAGATTCGGAACAGCAAACTCAGTAAATCCTCCTGAAAATTCAATCTTTTACAATATGTGTAATTCGTCCAGACGGATGGTTGGATTGTGTTCAGCGCTCCTTACTGTCATATCTATTAGGTAGTGCTTTCGGATAATTCATTGTCTTTGCTTGGTAAAAAATGTTTTAGTAGGATTACTGACATGCCGATCAGCTACTGTAGCCATTTGACTAAACCAGTGATTGCTCCGCTCATTTCCACGCACAGAATCAGAATCAAACATTTATTCGTGACAGTCTAACAAAAAAAGAAACAACATGATGCAGGTTTAGGTTGGCTGGCACAGTTAGCCGATCGTGTTAGAAGGAATACACGTAACGATTACCAATTTAGTTTCAATATACCTTCTACCTTTAAGTTAGATAGGCCCTCTGAATGAATCCACAATGATTAATGATTCGCAGTATATTGCGCTAGTTGAGTGATACAGATACCTACGTACTCCTGAACCGGAGAGTCTGAGGCCATAAAATGTCTACACTATATGTATACCCACGCGCTCACAAATAATTAACTCTGGATCAAAAAGGACACCTTTTTGAAAAACCGAGTCATCAAGTTCGTAGCAAAATGTTATACATGCAGTGTGTATGTAATAATGTTTCTAAGCAAGTTATAAATACAACTTAGAGAAGTTGAAAAACCCCCAACATTTTCATTTCAAAGTCCAATATTTCAAAAATGGCTGAACAGATTTTCATGAAACATGGCTAAGAACACTAGGGATCACATCAGCTTTCGAATAAAAAATAACCGCATTCAAATCGGTTCATCCGTTTGGGAGCTACGATACCACAGACAGATACACATACAGACACGTTAAACTTACAACACCCCTCTCTTTGCGTCGGTGGTTAAAAATATACAATGAGTGTGGTGGATACTTCATCATACTTGTACCTATAGCCGAATATCTACGAATAGCAATGCCAGCAGTATAGCCAATCAGGAAATAGGTTTACGAGTGTAAATGGCGTAGTACCCTCTGCCTTGGCGCAGCTCGCCGTAATCTCGAAAATCCCTGGCTGCAGCCCGCACAGACAGAAATACCCGAATTATGCAGATATTACATTATGTACGGTTGCCTTGGGGTAATTTTAGATGAGTATATATTTACTTGTGATGCGAGCAGATCGTGGAAAATATTTATAGTCAACACGGGTATCCACATAGGTTTCCATGTATGAAGAATCACTACAATTTTAAGCAATAGAATTGAACATCGTTCTTAAAATAAAATGTATCTAGTTGCCCGATTTGCGTTACGTGAAGAAGTGTCATACCTAATTAGCTTACATAATTAATAATTATATTCATGAAAGCTAATAGTACTTGAAATGAATTTCTGATAGTCTATACATATATCTTGTCGTATACGTCTGTCTATTTGTCACAGACATTAACAGACCTAGGTGAATGTATGTAGATGAAGGCATATGTCGTATTCTAAACTTTGTAAACTTAGAATACGACATATGCCTTCATTGCCAATTCTAAACAGATCGTATTTTCTAATGTCGGTGTACAGCCAATACATTTTGACAAAAGTCATTAAATATTACTCCTACATTGTATTTTTACTGATAAAATAACAGTCTTATGCAACCAAATGAGCAATATTTTACTGCGAATGATGCTTTATATGACAACGTAATGACACACTGACGACGTGGGGTTGTAAATCTGTCCGTGAAACTTGGTGGGAAAACGGGCTTCATATTCAACTATAAGGAATTTTCTTAAAGTATCCCTGTCATTGCAAGCATAAAGGACAGTTTATTTACGTAGCCTGTGATGTGAATGATTTTATGGTTTAGCATGTATATCCACGTATAATGCCCTGTATTAAAACTATAAATAATGAACCTAACTCTGCAAATGCAAAATCTCATTAAGTAACATTTTGTCTCTTATGCTAAGCTTATGAGCAAGATACACTTTAGCTTAGCTAAAGTGTATTTTGCTCATGATTACAAATTTTAGGTTAAGTACTAGTGGAAAAATAAGACGTGTGCCTGCTTTGCAATGCCTGTTGCAATAATGCAACAAAGCATAATTTGGCGGTCAACACCTGGAATTATGTACAGACAGATACGGCGCGGCATTCCCAAGGTTAATGAAACATCTCCAAAGTGCGGAGAGGTCCTAATGAGATGGCAACGGGTAATCTAATAGTTATCTCCAGTACTTAAATGTAGTAAACTACATATTAGTAATCTGTGCTTAAATGTACCATGGGTAGACCATATCTCGTTGCCGTAACTTTTACGAATTATATGTATCGTCGACGACGAAATTCGATTAGTTTAAATTACAGTGTGCGATGCTCTAAACATTCCGCTATGCCCTTTTAAAAAAAAACCGGTCAAGTGCGAGTCTGACTCGCGCACCGAGGGTTCCGTACAAACTATCAATTAACTCAAGGTAAAGTAAATGTCCCAATATTTGACACCTTCAGTCTAATAATTATTATCTTTTTTCCTATCTAAGCTTTTATGAACCCGTAAAATATATATAACCCTCGTATATAATAGAAGAGAAAATTCTATACCCCAATGTATGTTTCGTAGCCGATCCGCTTAAATTTTTTCCATTACTGAACAGAGCCCAACGAATACGACAAATAGACCGAAGTAATTTTTGCCTGTTAAATTACTTATTTTAACCCAATACAACAGAATTCAATTTCAAACAACGAATAACTTTTACACCAATCACGATTTTTTTTACCTGCGTTTGAAATTTTAGAAGACAAGGGTAGGTATAGGTAATATCCACTAAAGTTTCGTATTATTTAAAGACAAAAAATTATATAAGGCTTTAAATATATTCAACGAAGAGTCATTTATATACAGGGATGAAGGAATAAATATAGGAAAAGGAAATGTAAGGCTTAAATCACACTGGCGTGGCGCGGCCTGCGGCAGCAGTCAATAACTGGTATATTACAAGTTTACTACTGCGGCCAGGCCGCGACAGTCTGTGAGAGGCAGCAAAGAGTAAAATAATATATGTTATAGCTTGACCACAACCGCTGTGCCGCTCTGCTCGCCGCTCGCGCATACCGTTGCATAGGAACATAAGTGACATTCCACTGGAAAAGGTACCTCATGGTGGTAGTTTCAGAGATATTGAATGTTTTGTAAATGTTCTACTTCTATATAAGACTAGCTTCTGCCCGCGACTCCGTCCGCGTGGAACTCGTTTATATCGCAGCTCCATACAAACGGGGATAAAAACTCTCCTTTGTCACTCTCCATCCCTTCTACTATCTCCACTTAGAAAATCGTCGCTCCGTTTTGCCGTGAAAGACGGACAAACAAACAAACAAACACACACATACACTTTCACATTTAAAATATTAGTATGGATGTAACATTTGTTAACGTAGTTTTGTTTTATATGTAAATTACATGCCCGCTAATTTGGTCCTACGGTTTAGTAGAAAAGGTACCTTACGGCCGTGTGATAAGAAAATATGCAAAATAATGCCATGTAAAAAACCTACATACTCGTACATCCTACCTATGGTGAGGTGGGGCACAGAAACCAAGTTTGCGGGGTAATCTTTTTTGTAAAAAAAGACATTCGGAGTAATCTTATCAATAAAATCATGTAACTAGTCATAATTACCCTTTTTGTTATATTGTACAATCCATATTCCCTTCAGCTGTGGGAAATCAAATGGCACCTCCCTCCCGTCTGTGCTGGTCCGCGGACGGAGCCTGCTAACCACAGATCTGTGCTGCTAACATACAGGATTCCCAAGTGCAGGTGGAGGTGGAAAATTACGTTTTATTCCGTTTTTAGGGTTCCGTAGTCGACTAGGAACCCTTATAGTTTTTAGGGTTCCGTAGTCAACTAGGAACCCTTATAGTTTCGCCATGTCTGTCTGTTCGTCCGCGGATAATCTCAGTAACCGTTAGCACTAGAGAGCTGAAATTTGGTACTAATATGTAGGTATATCAATCACGCCGAAAAAGTGGTAAAATAAAAAGTGGAAAAAAATGTTTTATTAGGGTACCTCCCCTATACGTAAAGTGGGGAGTGATTTTTTTTTCATTTCAACTCTAACGTGTGATATATTATTGGATAGGTATTTAAAAATGATTAAAGGTTTAGAAAAATAATTTTGTGATAATGTTAATATTTTCGGAGATAATCGCTCCAGAAGTAAAAAAAAATGTGTCCCCCTTGTAACTTTTGAACCATAAGTTTTAAAAATATGAGACAAATCTCAAAAGTAGAACTTTATAAAAACTTTCTACAATTTTTTTTAACTTGATAGGTTGAATAGTTTTGAAAAAAATTACAAAATAATTTCTGAACTAAGTTTGTAATTTAACCGTATAAGCAGGTGTTTATTGTACCTGTAATTTCTACAAAATCACAATGAAATGACGTGCTTTCAAGTAAGGTAAAAATCGGTTCACGCAATAAAGAATTATCCCATAAAAATCATCTTCCATATACTTTAAGCTCGCGCGCAATAGTTTACTTGATTTACCGATAGATGTCGCTGTATGCGGAACGCTCGTATCGTACATGGCGGTGTTAATATTTTTAACGCATAAGTGGGGACACTAACTGTGACGGACGGAAAACTACGGATCCCTACACTGAGCGTGGCCCAACACGCTCTTGGCCGGATTTTATTCCAAAATTCACGTCACCTAAGGGGGTGAAAAGTAGGGACAAAGTTTGTATGAAGTTACGATGTAAACGAGTTCCGCGCGGAAGAAGTTGCGGGCAAAAACTAGTATTAACATATCAAGAGACAGGCGAGTTACCTATGGTGTCATGGCCATCTGGCTATGGTAAGTTATTCACCACTACAATATGGAAAGATAGGCATCCGAAGAAGTCTACGACAACGCAAAGTAAAGAAGGAAAATAAAAAAAAACTGATCGCAGCAGCTGGGCTGGGAGAGTTAAAAGCGTAACTATGAATTATACATATGTACGCCTTTAAAAAAATTCGAGGGAAATAAACTATCTCGACTATCGGTAGATAGTAGTACAAGATTGGATATAAAGTTGCCATAAAATTTTGTCTAAAAGGTTAGCGGTAACAGTGTTTGTTTAATGTAAGTGGTGGAAGGTGATTTATGCGGGCGGCCATTACGGCGCGGACGTCGTAAGCTGCATTGCTCTCAGCTCGTGTTGTCCCAGTATTCGCACTCATTAATTCACGGGGCTTTTACACTACGCGATGTCGCGCGTGCTATTTAGGTCAGATTTTATATTTATCGGATGCTGGGTAGTCATTTTTTTAAAGTAAAAGTATTGTCACGAGCAGCATTGGAACACACCTTCTACCTATTGCTAATGCCATGCCGAAGTCTGCCGGTGTTCATGAAATTGTACAATCCCTTCACTATTTATACGCCTCAGCCACAAGGAGATTTTTGCGAAGACCTACCTAGAACATTATATGATGTCGCTATGTGTATTTTTGCTTATTACTTGCTAGGTATATACGAATGATAAGTAATAGTAGGTATTATTTGACGAAATAGTCGATTTCACCTTTTGTACAAGTTTTCCTTGATCGTCAGCCTAGTCATTAATATCATCATCTTCGTAGCGTTATTCTGGCAGTGTCCCTAAAGGAGCCCGGGGTCCGCTTTGACACCTAATCCCAAGATTTGACATAGGCACTAATTTTACGAAAGCGACTGCCATCTGACCTCCAACCCAGAAGGAAAACTAGACCTCATTGGGATTAGACCGGTTTCCTCACGATGTTTTCCTTCACCGAAAAGCTAACGGTAAATATTCCGTACGTACGTTCCGAAAAACTCATTGGTACGAGCCGAGATTCGAACCCACGACCGCCGCTTGACAGCCGCATGCCTGAACCAATAGGCTACCGTAGCTTCCTAGTCATTAATATGCTTAGTTAATATGTTTGGTTACGTTAATACAATATCAATACTGATACTGGTACAAATAATTAAGTTATTTCGTAAATGAAATAAGACGTTCAGTTTACCCATTATTTTGAATATCTAGTTGTCCCTTTTTGTCCCTGCTTGTCAAAAGTCGCCAGGACGCCCAACTCTCCATATAAATGCACCAATTATAGTTAGATTCTCATTTTAAAAGGATATGCTAGAATAACATGTAACTTTGTATACACAATGGAATCAGGTTTCTGGACGGAAACTGGCTTCTGTTGTTTTGGCAATTCAAGGGGCAAATATTATTTGGCAATTAATTATGGCTCCTGGGTCTGAGTCTCTTCCAAACATTTAACAGCTATTCAATTCCGTGAAGACATCGTTGTCTCATGGCCTGGTTAATAATTCCATTCATGTATCATTCTGGCATCATTCACTGTTGATTCTTTCGAAGTATCCCACTCGTATGATCATTATAATATAGTAATCGTGTCGTATCCGTGATGTGTAAGCGCGTCCCGGGCTGGCACCCACCGCCAAGGTCCTAGGTGACCGCCACCTGGCTATTAATACAGCGTGCACTCTCAATGGGCGATTTATTGCCTTCATTACCGAGCCGAGCGATTTTGGAGCAATCAACACGAGCTACAAGCTAAACAGGGTTTGTTTGGAACTAGTATTAGCGTTACTGGCTATGCATAAACGAGCTTTGTTGGGTTTTCGCGGATATGTACATACAAAAGCTTTGCTGTGAACGACTGGATCACGTAAATTGTGTTATTTATGTTACGGGAAACGCATCTCTGTCACGGAAGAGTGCACAGGGGCAGTATCTAGCAGTTAAAACAGCTGTTAACAGAAAATATCAAGACGGTCGTCATCTTATGTAAGGTTTAACATCCATAAACCTAAAAACCAACCTAAAACATTCACGACACAATAATTTAAGGCATGGAAAGCAACGGACCCTGCGCTCCTTTAGAATACATCCAGGAAATCGCTGAGAGGATGATGATACTTTAATATAGGGAAAATGCTTCTCAATCTTTGGAACAAGTCGTCATCGAACAAACCAGTAGAAGCAATAGCACGAGGAGGGTTCTAGTGCTTTCAATCAGACTTAACCCCCAAAGAGCGCCACAATGACCGGTCCTGCGCCACCCGCATCCAGCGGACTCACACGATCTTTACCAGGTCATCCGTCCTCCTACCCACGCTGCGCCTTCCGGTACGTGGCCACTCGAGAACCTTTCGTAGACCACATGCATACGCTCATTCAGGTTATACAGAAGACTGAGGAGTATAACCTGCCTCTCTGCTTAGCGTTCATGGACTACGAGAAACCCTTCGATTCGAGCGGAGCTAAGTAGACTGCCGCTATATCGAAGTACTGAAGTGTTTGTACGAGAATGCCAGTATGTCAGTCTGACTCCAGGATCGGAGCTCGAAGTCTATTCCGCTGCAGCAAGTCAGGCAAGAGGATGTTATTTCCCCAAAACTGTTCACTGCTGGCCTGCTGCACTGGAGCCTGGAGGACGTTTTCAGGACTCTTGACTGGAGAAGACTAGGCATAAACATCAACGGCGAGTACATCACTCACCTTCGGTTTGCTGATGATATAGTAGTCTTGGCTGCGACCACGGAGGATTTGAGTACTATGTTCGATGACCTCAGTAAAGCCTCAAAGCGAGTTGGTCTAAGCATGAACATGGATAAGACGAAGATCATGTCAAACGTCCATGTAGTACCAACTCCCATTTCAATCGGACCACTCGAAGTTGTAGATGATTATATATACTTACCTACGACAGTCTGTCCAATTAGGTAGAGCCAACTTTGAGAAAGAGGTCAATCGGATTAGAATCCGACTCGGCTGGGCAGCATTCGGGAAGCTACGGCACATCTTTCCGTCCAATATTCCGCAGTGTCTCAAGACGAGAGTCTTTGACCAGTGTGTGTTGCCAGTGATGATGTATGGCACGGAAACGTGGTCGCTTACTATGGGCCTCATAGGAAGGCTCAAAGTCACCCAGAGGGCAATGGAAAGGGCTATGTTGGGAGTTTCTCTGCGCGATCGCATCAGAAATGAGGCTATCCGCAGAAGAACCAAAGGTAAACGATATCGCCCTCCAAATAGCTAAACTTAAGTGGCATTGGACATTGGATTGGGGCATTGCACGTAGAAGGTGGCTACTACAGAAATATTACATACTATTATACTCTCGGTACTCGCTAGGTAAAAGGACCCCCAATATTAAGGGGTAGCAATGCTAGGTATTCTATCTCTAAGTTCAGTGATTCAGGGAACTGACATTCGGCTTCATCATCCTGTTTATGTAATAGGTGGTACATGCGAAATTGAAATAAGGAGCTTACACAAAAAGTTTTTAGGCTGAATCCGAAAAAAGAAGGGAACTATTAAGGTATCTACTTCCAATGAGGTCCATTTTTCATTCAAGTGCAAACGCTAATTTTCAAAACAGTATTAGCTCGCAAGTGGACCGCCGTTTCCTGAGCAAGCAACGGAGATAATTCTAAGATGAGGTAGAGACAAAACTTCCTCCTTGAAAATCTGCGCAGGTTATTTTTGTCTCCTCGAACTCGGTCCAAGCACGTAAGGCCACTAATAGACACGCACTTCCCTGTACCAGAGGACAGTGGTGGGACTGAAATAAAACAATGTAAGCTTTCAGGAATAGTTTGGTGAAAATAGAGGCGCTGCGGTGTGACGTGTCCTTGATGGCGGCGCGTCATCGCCAGAAATATGTCATTAGCGGCGAGTGCGTGCTGAGAGCGTGTACGCATGTACAGTTCGTCACAAGTTGGGTACAGTCAGGAAGTTTTTTTTTTTTTAGTTATTTGGAACTTGATTGCACAAATACAAAGATAAAAATTCGGCGGATTTAATGCCTTAAGGCATTCTCTAACAGTCAACCATTGGGCTAAACAGAAATTTAGTGGTGCAGGATTAAAGGAAGGAAAGGAAGGAAACACAAATAAATTGATTACATTAATATACATCCAAGACATAGGCCTACATATACATTTATTGTATGGCTTCAAATTTGGGTTCGACTTGGCCAGATTAATGGATATCGTTGTCTTGGAAAAACAGCAGATCAGAAAGTAGGTAGTCCGTGAATGCGCTATTACATATTTACAATGTTTGAAACAAAATTAGTCTACCTGTGGTCAATATTTAAGAGTCTACGTGCATATACATAATGTTGTTATAGGGAGACGCCGTTTATGCGGATTAAGGGTCCAACCAAAAATTTGGCTTTGTACCTAGTCCTTAACTTTGACAAAGTTCACAGGGAAGCCCCGAACCTAAATCTGTGTATCACCTGTGTGCTCCCCGCAAACGAGATAGCGAGTAATGAAAGTCAGGAGTCGATAGCTCAGTCGTTATACTGCACGCATAATAACGACTTATTTAATCTGTCCGGGAGGGAGAGGGTAATAAGGTATGCTCGAACCAAGAGAACTCTCAGCTCTCGCTATCAACCAGTGAAGAAGTTTGGGAATCTCCCGCACGTCGAATGCGGGCACTATCGACTACATATTTATGTACGACGCACGAGCTATCGACCACTGAAAATGCGCCTTTATGATTTTGCGTTAAATGCTAGCAAGGTTATAATATAAGGTAAACCGCTTAATTCATTCCTCGCCTGCGCGGCGCGGGAGCAGGTGTAGGACGATAACTGGGTCTTGCTATAGCTCTAGCTGCTATTTAAACAGTAGACCCACTGGGCCAGATGGTCTGTCAATAGGCATTTGAAATATGTCAATGCTAGAGTGAATAACTACTTGATCGGGCCACCAATGCCCTGGGTAACCGTTACGAAAGTAACTCTTTTCGTAACAGTTACCTAGGTTAACATGTATGTATAAAATGTGTTAGCCAAATAGACCCTTGGTTATAATTTTAGATTTCCAGTAAAAATCAAAGTTACCGAATTCCGCCGGTGCTTGGGAGCAGAAGATCACTAAGGATTGAATTTTGTTAGGCAAAGGCAGGTCGTACGCTTGTTTGCCACCGTCGTGGTAAAAAAATAATATATATTAGAATTAGAACGACCCAAACGTAACCGTAATTTATCCATGGAATCTGAAAACAAAATTTAAACAGCGTAGTACCAGTATATTTTGACTGTCTCGACAAAGTTATTGAGGTTGATCGTGTTTTTGTTTTGACCTCTTAGATTTACGTCTGAAATTCAAGGGCTCTGACGTCACTTCGCATTGTCAGCCGGTCAGAGGTATTTATAATTTCAAATAAGACATGATTGACTGTTGGTGGTGTATGATACATGTAGCTGGGTTTGTCCCTGAGAGCATATGTGCGCACCTGGCGGCTATATATCTCGAGCGTCTGAAGTTGTCGCAACGAGACATGTGCTGTCGTGAAATGTGCTCTTATTGTTTGGCACCAGCGATACGGAAAATATCAAGAGATCGCTATTACACATGAATTGATGAGATTCGCTTTGATTGAGGATATTGGCCACCACTCCTAACCTTCGTCGGAACGGCAGCATTGAAACTAGGGCCAGATTTAGACTAGTTGAAAATACGGGACTGTCGAATTATGGATGACGGTGAATATTATAAATGCGAAAGTAACTCTGTCCGTCTGTTACCTTTTTACGCTTAAACTGCTGAACGGATTTAGAAAAAAATTGGGATGGAGACAGGTTGAAGCTCCGGGAAGGACAAAGGATAGTTTTTATCCCGGAAATCATCCCCTAAGGAGGTGAGATGGCGGGGCGGAAGTTTGTATGGAGGTAGCTACGATGTTAAGCAGTTCCACGCGGACAAAGTCGCGGGCACAACCTAGTATATTAAATAATGGTTAGAACCAGTATAGCACAATCCTAAACACGTCTCTCTCGCACTTGTATATACTATACTAGCTGCCCGGCCCGGCTTCGAACGGTTAGTTTTCCGTTTTCCCGTAGGAATTAAGCATTTTCCCGCGGTAAAAAGTAGCCTATGTTCATCAGGAATAATGTCGGCTTCTAATGTAAAAGAATTTTTCAAATCGGTCCAGTAGTTTTGGAGCCTATTCTATACAAACAAACAAATCAACAATCAAATCTTTCCAATGTATAATAAATATTATAGTGTAGAAGTGTAGATGTAGATTTAGGGGTAAGTTAAACTTATTTTATAAACTTTAATTTAATAGATTATTGCTGTCAAACGAGATCAGTTTAATATGTCTTGTTTGCGAGGAGACCGGAAACATTTAGTTGCAGCTTTGTAACTGAAAGAGCGAGCTTAGCGAACGAAGTTCTCCGTGTCAGCTTGGGCAAAAATGTATTCCTATGTCCGGCTGTCTTACGATTCTGTTTTTTTTATTTGTGTGCAAGGTTCGATAATCAGGTATGTAGAATACTTTACTCGCCAGTTTTTGGACAGTTATTCATTTCACAGAGCCACTAAAGTTTTTCCCCGACAATAACTTTATGAGATTGGCAGTACGGTTTCAGAGATTATTTTTCCCTCGGACGCTCCGGTTGTGGAATGAGCTCCCTCCCTGCCGAGGTTTTCCCGAGGGACTACAGTATGGGGTTCTTCAAAAAGGGAGTGTATAAATTCTTAAAGGGTCGGCAACGCGCATGTAACACCCCTGGAGTTGCAAGCGTCCATAGGCTACGGTAACCACTTACCATCAGGTGGGCCGTAAGCTTGTTTGCCAACGACGTGGTATAAAAAAAAAATTCACGTGGCAAAGGTTTTTTTAACTATTCCTGCACAATTACGAGCATTAATATCTGCTATAAAAAACAGGCAAATATATCTGATACGACTCTATGTTACAAGCGCCTATGAGATATACTTAGGCCTTACCATTTAAAACAGTCGTGTGAGATATGTATGCGCAGTTTCATGTGGCAGATACTGATGTGACTGTACTAACCTAAGTCGAAGTGTAGCCTTTGTGCAGTCAGCCAAGAAAGTGGTCTATCACTCTTGGTCTTCACCACACGAATAAGTGGTTGATCATAAAGCCCTATATCGCATATTTACAACCCGAGCCGCATTTCGGGCTTTCTTTCTTATATTCCTTGGTAAGTAATGTACTATTTCGGCTGACTGTCCGCGAGCGTCCGGCGACGTAGCAACGCAACAGTGGACGCAAGGCGGCGGCGCGGGCGCCGCAAATACCCACCAGCGCCTGTGCCTGTCACTACCCCGCGCATGCGTCACCGCATTTCTTATTACGATTTTTCAGATCAATCGTTACGTGTGCATTATGTAAACGGCTTTATGCAATGACGCTTGAGATGTGGTAAGACGGCGATGAGTCTCAATCTGATTTGAGTGTAAAAAACTATTCGCGAGACAATTATGCTTTATTCGTTGTTTTCGACATGCCTAAATGTCTGGAATGAAGTTAAATTAAATGTTATACCAATATCATGTACCTGCCTAAAGCCAGTAAAACGTTTTAATTCGACATTTACATTGACTCTAATTTATTTATTTCATCCCAATATGCAACCAATCGCCCACGGAATAGATTCTTTATTCCGTGTAATCACCCAATCATTAAAAATGAACTACAGAACGCATAAATTAATTATGAACTTAAAATGCAAATAACACACTTGTTTCGCAGTGAGCCTAAAACAAGCTAATCTAAAACACTTCTAACTGCCAAAGCAGCGATTGCATATTGCAACTTACATATGAAGCAATTCTCAGAATGCATTAATCCAGCGAGCGTCGAAACTCATCTCTAAATAGTCGTAAACTCGCTAACGATATTATCATCGCGTAGAAACCTCGCGATAGAGCTCAGTGCGGCTTAGCAACTTCAAATCGTACGCGAGCACGATTACCCATTGTTTAAAGCTTTTAAATCTTTCCGATGGCATTTGACGGCCCGCGTAGCTGTAGAAAATCTATTTTACATGGCAAATGCCAATAAAACAATACGATATTGGATCGTTCACGCAATAAAAATCAACGTCAGTCACCTGCTATCGGAGCGGGCGGCCCACGCGGGGACGAAATGAAAATATACTTGACGGGGCAGCTGCCAAAGAAATTAAATAGAGTAGATTTTTCAGGCGGGCGGACGCGTAACGAACAATAGGTCTCGGTTACAAGGGAAGGACGACTGCGCGGGCGCGAGTTTAGCCCGACCCCTGCGCTGACAACGGCGCGGTCAAACATACGTGACACACATTGTCACAGTGTGCAATTAGGACATTATGATGCTTTATGGGTGTCTGACTATTGAAAATTCTGATCGCAAAGGAGTATGCGGTGTATACTAAGTAATTGAAGACCAGCAGATACTAATACAGATACGTTACCGAGGCAAATGCACTACCGACCATGATTTTTTTGTAATAAAATTTCTCACCGGCAAAAAATCTTTACTTTATAGGCGAGACAGTTAGCGACGATCTGCCAGCAAACACAGACGGTAGAAGTCGAACCGCAACATGTTTAACAGTTAAACACACGCGAGACCGCTTGATAAAAAATAAATCGTGTCAACATATCATCATCGTGACATCTCACATACAATTCCATTCCCAATTATTTGGAGAGTTCTCGACTATTCAATAACATTACAAGTACTTTATAGGACATGGACATTATTTAAATTGAATGATGATATCCAATGGAAGATAGGTATATTTGTTTTCCGATTTGCTTGTTATTGTGTATTTTACTTCGTTGAAATTGTGTTGATATTATTATTATTATGTTCGTTGTTTTTGACAATCATGATTGTAAATTATTATAATTTAACATGTTATTATATGAAATGGACGACGACCTCTGTAGCCTAGTTGGTCGTGACTAAATATTGTATAAAATGTTCTTGATTTATCTTCAACTTTTTAAATTGACACGTCCCGACTGGATATCGATTGTTAACCTAATCTGATTAGGTATGCAGTTATGCACGAATTGGAATACTTTTAGGTCAACGTTGTCGACATCAGTCGTCAACCGCCAATCAGTCGGCTGCATTGTATAAACTATGTACGACCTAGCGATACTCACCTATTTACCAGCCGCTGAAGGCATGTTTTCAAACGAATACCTCCAAGAGACAATTACACTTCAAAGCCTCCACGATTCTCATGATTTACTCCAGTAGGAAAGTACCTAAGCGTCAGTCAAACCCAAGCAGATTTCTCGCTGCAGTTCTTCATTTGACTCATCTCCGGCGCCTCAGTCAGACTGTTCGAAGAGTGCTATTTAGTACGTACTTAGTTATTCCTGCCTCGTGTCAATGCACTATAATCAGGCACATAGCTTTTAACACATACTAACCGAACCTAGTTAATATAACCATTGTAAAGACGAAGTGACAACTGAGGAGGCTACTCAACACTTGTGTTATGCGAGCTGTGCCAGTAATTAGTACATAGGTTTTAATGTAGGTCACCCTGATTTGAATCCTATACATTTTTAGAACAAATACAGTCGCGAGCAAAAAAATCGACTCACGCCACATTTTGACAACCTGAAAAAAATATGACTTGACTTGAATTTGACATTTTCTGAAAGCTTACATTTCCAGCTTTCAGAAAATGCTACTATGCTACGAATACCTATATTAGTTTTAGAGATATTGCACAATGCAATGCAAAAAAATGTTGAGTCGATTTTTTTGCTCGCGAGTGTAGATGCAGAGGTGTAGTCAAAAGGCAGTTAACACAGACAACTCCTCGGATATTCCTAGCTTTTATCACTTAACACGTTCACAACCAAGAACCCGCCTAGCGGGCGCTCGTAATATTTGCTCGGATGCCGGCTGAGCCCGCTAGGCGGGCAGTAGTACGAACTTAGCGAATTCTGTCGGTTTCTGGTGAATTGTTCCATTTGTATGTCCCATATGTTGGCGACTCCTTTCGAAAGACTTCCTTTCCTGGAGCTGAAAACACGAATTAAAACAAACAGCGATAGCTTTAAAAATCTCAACATGCTCAGGTAAATAGTTTGCAGTATGTCAGTTCACCTCATTGCCAGGTCACGGCCAGGGATCTGGCCAATTTCTATCAAGTTGTGTTTTGGCTCCCGAATGAGAAGCGCCCTAAGTATGTATCAAACTCGCATGTAATGCGCACGTTCCGTATCTGCGCCAGTATTGTATACTTTATGCGAATGCCTAGACGATTATACATTATGAATTTATGATGATTTAAACCGGGCACACATTGTTGCGAGCTTGTGGTTTCACCAATTACAAAGTTTTTAACGACCCGTGAAAATGCTTTCGCGTATATATATCGGAAGTCGTTTGCCAAACGGTCTTGAACACTTATTCACGGTATGAACTCGTTTAGTTTTATTGCTTCATTTTCATCAATACCTACCCTAATAAACGAAGAACTCTTTCTTATAAAATTGCCTACTTGCAACACTATTTTAATCCCATGTTGGATAGGAGTTTTCATCTACACTATATACTGCATTGATTGGAGTACCCATTTGACCCATTCACATTCAGTGCCATTCACGACACACATGCTTCAGAGCGCTACGGGCGCCTTTCGCTACATATTGAGTTTAAGCTACTACGGACTACGGCGTAGCGCTATGAGCGTAGCGTGGTTATTAATGAGTCCTTACATTGTCACGGCAATTGTAATACGTAATTTGTAAGTATATTTAGTAGAGTTTAGAGCCGTTGAATTTAATGAATGTGATCGTGTGATGATTTAATACAAAATTAATTCAATTCAATTCAATTCAACATTTATTCATGAACAATACAAAGATTGTGTTTGAAATTTGTACATACACTTAATATTAGAAGTAAACACTATTAACCAGGATCACATATATAATTTTGACCGTAACTAGTTTTTTTTTCTAATCTAATCTTGTGCAAATATTTCTTCAATACTATAGAAGCATCCCCTCAACAAATATGCTTTCAATAGATTACTGAACGCGAAACTGTTTGTAATCATTTTTAAGTTTGCTGCTCTATCTTGTGTTTGGGACAGAAATTAGGATTCAAGTTTTTGGTGCGCGTAAGTAAGCGCAACTTTTGTTCCTCATTCATCTCATAATTTGATATATTTTTCACAAAGACAGTGAGTAAGGCGAGTATAAAAAAAATACATATAAGCTAGGGACTGTCAGCTCAAATTCTTAAAATGTTCTCTACAGGAAGCCCTCTGGGGAAGACTCTTTTGTGTGCAACCAGTAATGAATATGTATCTGATCTTACGCTATTTAAATAAACGAAACGTAAACCTGATATACGAACCAACCAGAACTGCATTTATACCGAATTCTAACAGTTAAAACAGATTTATGTCTACAGCAGTAGGGAATTAAACTCAATCTAACATTAACTGAACGGTAAGCCGGGCAGGAATAGCGGACAAACATTTTGACAAGCGCGAGTTATGCGGATTTACAACAGGCTGGGAACAAACATCACAATCCCTCATTTCCTGAAACTGCGACAGCGTATGTACATGACGGACTATTTTTCAAAAATAGATTCCGCATTAGACATCGTGTTGCAAGACAGTGCCACTGTTTCCCTGAAATACTGGTTTTGTTTACGTGATAGACAAGTACCGAGTAGAAATTTCCATCAATGCAGTCAAAAATAATGATTCACTTTTAATAACACAAAAAATTAACATGGAGCTAGAAAATAAGTATAACTAAATATAATTAAACGAACTAGAATTAGACGAATGTAGATTAGGATGTACTGACTCTGGGTGGATTACATCAAACCATTTGTAGGTACTCGTAAGCGGTGTTCGTTAAAATCTGAATGTATGGAAAGTTTGTCAAGTTTATATAGAATGACAGGTGCCGGCGACATATTTACAAATACAAATTATTTATTCTGCAAATAGGCCACAAGGGCACTTTTACATGTCAAACGGTAATTTAAAATAAAAAAATAAAATATAAAAAAAGAATAAAAAGCTAACACAATAATAATTTCAAATTTGCAGATTAAGGACTGATATAACAACACAGTAAATGTTACAAAGTTAATGAAAACAAAACATAATATGACCATTACATTCGATATAAGTATAAGGTCTGTGCATTAACAGAAAGTTAATGATATCAATTCAGTATTCCAGAGATGTATAAGGTCTCTGAGCGTCCAAATACAATTAATAATTATTCAAATGTTCGATTGTTCGTAGAGATGTATACGGTCTCTAAGCGTCAAAACAAAACAATACAAAAAAGGGAATATTCATGTAATATTATCAGTGATGTACAGGGTCAATAACAATAAAACGTGTCAAGATCGGAATGATGTCTCTATAAATAACACTAGTATTTAAGTAGTTAGGTACTATGCCCTTGCAAGCATGAACAGTCCGGACTCCACAAACATTTTCTCAAAAATGGCCCGCAAGGTGAATATAACTTGCTAAATATTGGAAGGTAAAGTGTATAGTTTAAGGTCAGATCTAAATTAAAAAATAAAAAAACATTGCAGGCCGCCTGGAATGTTATATATAAATTCCTTTATTTGTCGAGTACCAAATTTTTTAAAAAGTAGAAACTGGCATATAAAAGACGGCACAGCTCGCATTCAGCCAATTCAACTCGTATTTTTCTGTTGCGTACACGACATTTTTGTATGTGTCTCAAATAGTTTGCGTTTTTTTGGTGGAAAAATACACTTGCGATTCTGTTTAAAAAAATAACGGCGAGAAATCGTAAATATTTTGACGTTAAGCAACGATATTTTAAGTTTATATAAATTTAGTATTTTTACAAGCTTTTATTTAAGTAACTTGCCCTGTTAATAGGTATGTATGTACGTATGTTATACCTCGTTTTTTTTTATGTATAGTATGGGACAAATCTTGCGAGTTAAATTTGACCCACTTCCTGGTGACCGATTGAGCTGAAATTTTCGGTAAATATAAGTATAGTTTGGATGACAATTCAATATTATGGTACCATCGAGCTGATCTGATGATGGAGACGGAAGGTGGCCATGGGAATTCAGTACTTAACCGACGTAACCCCGTTGAGTTTGGGCTCGTTAGAATCGTCTCAATGAGTAGTTGATGATGGTATACAGAAAAGTACAGTCAGCAATAAAAGCTTGTACTAAAAATGATTTTTTTGACAGAAACTTATTTATTCCTCCATTTTTGAGGAAAGCACTATATTAGCCTCAGCCGGAATGGCAATTGCAGGCTTCGTATTATAATTAAACGGACTCGCAAGCTCGTCCGTTTAAACAAATACTCAGCCTGCAATTGCCTCCTTCCCGGCCACGGCAATAATGTACTATTAACGTTGATCGGCCTGTAATCGTAAGTTTGTGCAACCCGCTCTTAATATAACAGTACGATTAAGTACATTATTCACATAAGGCGGCAAAACAGATCACAGGTATTTGACGCCCAAGCTGAAGACAAGGGGATAAAAATTATGCTATCTGAGGCTTTCTTTATGACCGCCCATGGTGAGTACAAATTTTTACGTCTCCCCTAGCAATTAAGTAGTTTTTTTAATATGCCATGATTTGAACTGTACAAAGAACTCTTAACATACTGTAATTGTATCTATAAATACACGTAAGTAGGTGTTATTTTAACACGAAATCACTTCTGAGTAAGCAGCCCATTGCGAACTAAATCGCAGCGTTTCACGTAATCGCGAAAGGAAGCGCGCTATATCAGCGGCTTCGAACTATTCGGTCATTAATTAGATGAAACACTCCGATCATAACTCGGCAATGAATGTTTAGTCTGTTCGCTGAGTGCCCGGAGTAATGGGAGTGGACTACAAACATATTTTTTCATACGCAAGGAATTCCCGATTGCTACGATAGCAAAGCCGATTCCATAGCAAGTAGAATTATTAATCAATTAAATCAGGATATCATTAAGGTCGCGTGTAGCTTTACATGTTTGAGTATTACAAGAGATTTCAATTTAAAAATATTAGTTACTAATTTGTGTGATATAAAGTTAAGGTTATGTAGGTGCTTCCTGATACTTAAGGCCAGTGCAAGTCTCGATCAATTTATCAACGCTGTAGCATGCTATGTCAGTTAACATATTTTTAAGTTTGTCGTCGAACATTTTATCAGTTTTAGATAGTTTTATCTCTTCTGGTAGCAGGTTATACAATTTTGCGCCTAAGACCCCGAGTGACTTCCGGGCCTTTGCGAGCCTGCATGGCGGGATAATTAAGCGGTTGCTTCTACTTCTTTATGTAGGTACAGTCAAGTGCAGTGCACGTACAGGAAGACACAGCGTAAGGGTCTCGCCAGCAAGGTAGACTAATGACCTGGTAAAGATCGCAGGAGTCCACGGCATGCGGGACAGTCAATGTGACACTCGGGAGAAGCCTATGTCCTGCAGACGTAGTCTTTTTGCTGATATGATGATGATAAAGTGGAATACTATCATATTCTATTCATAAATATTACTGGTTGGTGTTGAATGTTTCTGAGCGTATTAGGGGTGTCGATATTTCTGCAACCGACTGTCCGACACTTATTGGAAATCTATTGAAAGATTTTAGACATGAACACAACTTTTGTATATTTTCTGTTATTTTACCCTGTAGATTTGTCGATGACCTTTAAATTGTGTCACGGTATGTGTGTGTATGTCTTCTTATAGGACCCTGAATCCGAACTAAGCCAGCATCCGTCAATCCACCACCGAATCAACAAAGTGCATAACAAAAGTTCGTAAGTGTACCAGTATAAAAAAAAACAGCATTATTACATAACAAGATTTATTTTTTACTTAGTTTATTAAGATTTTTCTTACGAACTATTTAATATAATAATGACAGAAAAATAAGATTTACTATATTGTTCGAGTATTGCAGTTATGTGTGAGTGAGAGAGACACATTTCGATGTAGATTTAATTGTTTTATTTTATGCCAACTGGTTACGTATTAGATTATTAGATGGACATTTCGTTTTGTCCATATAAGGGCGGACCGAAATTACGCGACTCACAGCGCGCAAATTGCGTTCGTCTGGTCTCACCGTTAACCTCAGAATTAAGTCTATTATTTATATAATAGACTTACTGTGCATTTATATGCACATGTATTATCCCTTTACGCTCCTGTGAAATACATATAGCACGAGGCTACCGGTGATGATCGCACCACTCCTGCAACAAATGAAACATCTTCAGCATGATGAAAATCTTGTTCCAATAACCATGCATGATTTGAATTGAATCTTGCAAGCAAAATGGTCATGGAAAATTTATAAATGAGTGCGTACAGTACATCCTAGGAGAGACATTTGTCTCATGTGCTATATACATATATAGTTGTATGTTAGTCTGTAAGGTATTTGTAAACATGGGCCTTGTTGCCTGATTCAAATAAATGAACAAATATATCTGTTTACCTATACCCGCCACTGCACAAAACATCAACACTCGTATAATTCAGATTTCGAAGAGAGCTTTATACAATATAAGGGAAAACAACGATAGCGTGTTTCAGGAATGTAACACCGCCATCTATTATGAAATTGGAGCACTATAAAATGTAACTTACTAAACACTGTACTCTATAGAATATCTATTACAATTAATATCTATTAAAAATAATATTATACTGTGTACCTTTATAATTCATTAACAAAATATCCGCATTTTCTTTACAATTTAAATCCTGCGTGACTTTTGGGACATGCTATAGTACCACATAATGATTGCATATGAATCATGATCTACTTTATTACAGAATAGGATTAAAAAGAATATAACAATTGAAACTAATTCAATGTAGTAGATATCATCAACTTCATACTTCCATCTCCTTCACGTAATATCTTGAGCTTGTAGTGGTATCAAACATCATTTGGGTAAAACTTTCATGCCATCACTTTTAAACATGGCAACTTTTAGTAAACTACACCAATTTCAAAATAAGAATCGTGTCGAATTTAGAAACATTAGGCCAAATAAAAGAATACAATAACGTAAAATTATAAAAAAACTAACACAGCCTGTTTTTCATAAAGAACACGTGAATCAAAGCCAGTACTAAAATAAAATGGCGTTTTGGCTGTCAACTTCTTCAGCATATTTTGGCGAGTTTTCGAAGAGCATTGAAACCTGAGACGCAAAGTGGATTTCCTTGACAGACCAATTAGTTATTTTTTCTAGTTTTGTTTCACACATTGACTATAATTATATTATATAACGAAGGTTTACATAATGGACCCACTCTAAATGGCAGCATAAATACTACCCCAACACATACAAAAAAAGTCGCGAGTATCAAGCAGGGTGATACATTGTTTTTTAATCAGAATATAATATAGTGGTTAGCTTATCACTACACATTTTATATATAGCAGTGAAGTATATTTTAATGTTTTGTAGACTTTACAGCGTGGGAGTCCGCTGGATGCGGGTGGCGCAGGTCCGATTGCTTTGGCACTCTTTGAGGGAGGACTATGTCCAGCAGAGGACGTCCTTTGGCTGATTGTGGTGATAAGACTGTACAGGTACAAACGAAGACAAAGGAGGTAGAACATTGGAGAGAGGATACTGTAGTATCCACTAGTAGACCTTATGCCGTTGCAATAAGGTTTATAAATAGTCTGTGTTGTCAATGTACTCACCACACGGCTACCCTCGCTCGCATGGAGTGTCTGTACACGTTGTACATCGATATCTTGTATTCTCTGCTGTCTCGAAACTGACGTAAGATTTTATCAGCTCTGCAAAAAGATACGAACATCACTAGAATACCAATAAAACTAGGATTCTAGTCGAAGAGATGCGCACACTTCGATACATACTATGATAGGTGTATAAAATGGGAATTAACACTGAGAAACTAGGTGTCTTTAGGTCATTTGCTTACATACCACAGATAGATGCGCAGTCCAGGGTTCAGGAGTCACAGCCAGTCACAGGCACACACACGAGCTCACACGCGAGATAGACTTGGTATGTGACGTCACAGGTGGAGCGACATACGCCTTATTTTAATGCAAGCAAAGGGTCATCTGTCGGTCATTGTCAATAGGTAAGCGCGGTGCGCCCGGGATATGGAGGGGATGCAAGATTGTTTATTGAACATACCCCCGCCCTAAACATGACAATGTTTACGAAAAAAAAAGGAAAATAAAAAAATAAAAAACAAATAAAAAACAAATAAAAAAAAATAAAAAAAACAAAGTTACTTTAAGGGATTCTTAGGGTAATCTAATAATCCGATTGGTAGGTCTTGTCAGAACACCCGTAGCCGTCCTAACTTGTACTACACGCACGACGCCATCTTTCCCGGGAACCACTGATATGATGCGAGCGCGTCGCCATTCCAATGGAGGGACATTATCCTCTCTCAGGAGGACCAAATCACCCACTGAGGGAGGCTCAGTATAGGCTGCCCATTTAGGCCTTGTTTGCAACGTCGATAAATATTGAGTTTGCCATCGTGACCAAAAGTGTTGTAGCATCTGTTGTACAAGTTGAAATCGAGTGAGTTTATTCGTTTTAATATCGTGCAACGGGTATTCGGGAATCGCAGTTAAAGGCTCTCCAATAATGAGATGGCCTGGTGTCAGGACTTCAAGGTCGTTAGGATCCGATGATAAGGGGCACAACGGACGCGAGTTGAGGACTGCCTCAATTTTAGTAAAGACTGTCGTCAATTCTTCATAGGTGAGGGGAGTGTCTCCGAAAACACGTTTTAGGTGAGTCTTGGCTGACTTTACAGCCGCCTCGAAAAGACCGCCCCTGTGTGGAGTAGTAGGAGGATCAAAAATCCAAGTGATATTTCGCTTTGCCATTTCCGAGCCTAGAGTATACTTATTTAAGTTAAGGAAATTATGGACTTCTAAAAGGTGGTTATCCGCACCCACGTAATTACGTCCACAGTCCGACCGAATAAGCGAAGGGGTGCCACGACGAGAGGCAAAACGAGAAAGGGCGGCGAGGAACGCTTCTGTAGTGAGGTCTGACACTACCTCCAGGTGGACCGCCTTGGTCGCCAGGCACACAAAGACGCAGAGGTAGGTTTTAACTAGTTTCCGGTTTCGAACAGCTTGAATTTTTGTGTAGAATGGTCCCGCAAAATCTGTTCCTACTCCTTTAAATGCACGTGTAGCTGTGATTCGGTCTTTTGGAAGGTCGCCCATAAAGGGTTGCCTTGCAACAGCATTTAAACGATAGCAGGGTAGGCATTTAAATAAAACGTTATTAATTAACCTGCGCACGGATAGGATCCAAAATTCACGGGATAATATGGCGTGTAAGGCACCAGGTGAGGCATGGGAGTTGACCTCATGGTAATGGGTTATTAATAATTTCACGAAATTGCCATGTTTCGGTAAGAGTATAGGGTGGCGGGCATCAAAGGGCAAATCCGAATGTCTTATACGACCCCCAACTCTCGTTAAACCGGTAGTGTCAAGGAATGGGTTCAGTTTTCGAATGGAAGACCGCACTGCTAGTCCACGTTTAAGGTTGTCAATATCCTCAGAGAACGAAAGCTTCTGAACCAGTTTGATAAGGAAGTTAAGGGCGGTTTTCCGTTCAGTCACGGAAAGAAAGGGAGATATCTCACGTTGATTGCGCGAACGGGCATTATTAATGAATCGTAAAATGAAGCCGGTGACGCCAATAAGTTTTTGGAAGGAGCTAAACCGATTTAAGAGAAACTCAGGACTTGGAACGCAACTTGCACTGGTGACTAAGAGGCAACGTAGTCCAGGAAGTTGTGCAACCTGTGATGATTTGTCGGATGGCCAACTAGATGGAGGCTGCAACAGCCACTTTGGGCACCACCAGAGTTGGTGGTTGAGAAGCGCCCGAGGGGATAAACCGCGGGACGCGCAGTCGGCAGGATTCAGATTGCCAGGAACATGTCGCCAAATAGAGAATATCTCTGCATTTTTAATTAGGGAGACCCGATTGGCTTCAAAGGTTTGAAGTTCGTGTGGTGAAGTATTGAGCCAGGAGAGAACGATTTGGCTATCCGTCCAAGTATAGATGGCGTCCAACACTATTGACTTCTGCAGACAGGAGACAACGTGTTGCACTAATTTCGAAAGGAGCGCAGCTCCCTGTAGTTCCAATTTTGGAATTGTCAAACGGGTCCGGACTGGGGCAACCTTAGTTTTGGACATTAACAAATGGACGGAGCAATTATTCAACTGGTCTACAGCACGGAGATAGAGTACTGCAGCGAATCCACCTTCTGAGGCGTCACTGAAACCATGTAAAGTATAAGACTGGGGTGTGGGGGGAAGAATACGTCTGGGTATATGAATCTTATGCATAGTGTTTGCCAGTTCACTGGTGAAGGTCAACCACTCGGCAGCTAGTTCTGGGGTAAGTGGTTCATCCCACTGAAGGCCCGAAAGCCACAGGCGCTGTATAAAGACCTTAGCCTGGAATACAATAGGTGAGATCCAACCACTGGGGTCAAACGTACGGGCTATAAGGGACAGAACTTTTCGTTTGGTTGGGGACTTGTCAGAGTCTACACAGGTCGTATAGGTAAAGGCATCCGTCACAGGGTTAAACTGAACTCCGAGGACCGCTACTGTTTGAAGGTTTTCGATGTCCTGTATGGTGTGAAGGGGTTGAAGGTGATTAGGGGGGAGATCTTCTAATAGCTCTGGCTTGTTCGAGATCCATTTTCGTAATTCGTAACCACCTGCTCGCATTAGGGATTCTAGCTCTGATTTAAGAAGGCGAGCTTCTTCGAGGCTGGAAGCACCGGTCAGGCAATCGTCAACATATACATCGGACTCAATGACTGCGGCCGCCTTAGGGTATCTAGAACGTTCCTGATCAGCCAATTCAAGGAGCACGCGGATTGCAATATAGGGGCTAGACCGTAGACCGTAAGTATTAGTATTAAGCTCATACGTAATGAGAGATTCTGCAGGAGACTCACGCCACAAAATTAACTGATACCGTCTGTCCTCTGGATGTACCCACGACATCCGGAACATCATACGGATATCAGCAACAAACACAATAGCATGTCTACGAAAGTTGAGAAGGATGTGCGTGATGTCACGCTGGAGCTTAGGACCCGTGTGTAGACACTGATTAAGGGATATTCCATTCGAGGTCGTACTACTACCATCAAAAACGACTCGAATCTTTTCATTATCACCGGTTTTAAAAACGCAGTGGTGGGGGATAAAATAATGTTCCATGGATTGTAAGTTCAAAGAAGACACCGACATGTGATTTAAGTTGTAGTATTCACGCATAAAGTCGATATATTGCGCCTTTAGGCGGGGATATTTTTGTAGTCGCCGTTCTAAGTTAATGAATCTCTTTTCCGCTATAGATCGGGACTCACCAAGGGAAGGACGATCACATAAAAAGGGTAATTTTGTCACGAAAGTACCATCAAGGTTTCTCCTAGTAGACGATTTAAAGAATGTCTCACACTCAACATCCAACGGGTTTGTTTGAGGTGTCTCTGGAAATTCTTCTATTTTCCAAAATCGCTCAACTATTTGGGATAAAGAAACACCAGTCATAGGGAGCTCGGAACTGGGTAGATCCTTGACTGGCCCGGACAAGGCATAGCCAAAGACGGTTGATATAGCAGTCAACCCGCAGGGTTTCAGATTAATTAAATCTGGGCGTAGGAGTGAGCCTAGGACGTCGGCTCCCAAAAGCACTTCAACCAAATCAGGCTTGTAAAATAAGGCATCAGCCAGAGGTAAGGATTCCGCAATGGATCGAACAGACATGGGTAACTCTACGTCGGGATGAACACCGGCGATGTTATCTACCACTACAGCTGAGGTTGTAATAACCGGGTAAGGGCAATGCACAGGCTTGAATGTAAGGGGAATACAACCACGAGCTGGCAGAGAAGGAATGTTTCCAATGCCTCTTAGTAACACTGGGGACAAAGGGGGTGACAAACGCATATTTAATTTGGTAACCGCAAGATCACAAGTAACTAGGCAACCTTGAGCACCAGTATCGCACAACGCCCGAGCTTCAACATAATATCCGCTAGATGTTTTAACCTGAATGACGGCGGTAGGGAGTAAAACCAAGTCTGAATTTATAACGGTTGGAGCACGGGTAGGGTCAGAAATAGGGGGGCAGTCTAGTTATTGTGGGCTGTCATGATGGGAGCAACGCGAGGAATATGGTGACAAGTCTCGTTTATCTCTACTGGTGGAGGGAGTAGGGGGGCGCTCGTGGCGCTCACTGCGACGAGGAGGCGGGGAAGGGTACCGGTTGGGTGAGCGATTCGAAGCACGGTGCCATGTCCGAGATGAAGACGGCGGGGGAGATCCTCGGGGTGAGGCTGGCGGACTGGATCGAGGTGAGGACCGGTTCACATTATAATAGCGGGAGCGGGAACCCCCGCCCGTGCGAGAATGCGGGGAGGTCGGCCGAGCTGGTTCCGGAGAGCTTCGAAAAGACACTGATCGAGTCTCTGGTTTAACACGAGAGGAGTAAACCGGGTTCCGCGGGTCATTGAAACATAGGAGGGTATGATGCGTCGGGCGCCTACAGGTTCCACAGCGATAATCGCGCATGCAAGATGCAATGGTGTGTTTATCTAAACATCTATAACACAGGCCATTCATTTTCACAAAGATTGAACGATCGCGTGGGTTCATATCTAGGAAATCTTTGCACTCGCGTAGATAATGGGACTGGCTAGAACACATAGGACATTTTTGTTCACGCATGTCGGTCTCAGCAACTAAGAACTGACGTGGGGTTCTGACTACTGGTGGTGGGGGCTTTGCTTGAGAGGACGGTGCGTCTACTAAAGAGGTATTTCCGACATTGTCGTGATGACGACATTCCTCTTCGAGGAAATCAATCAGCTTATCAAAAGTAGGGAGGTCCCTAAGACCATCGCCGTGACGACGCTCAAATTGCGATCGTAAATCCGTGGGAAGTTTCGCGAAACAAATGTGTACAAGGATATATGACCAATGTTTTACCGGTAATTCAAGTCGCTCTAAACAACGATATGCAGTAAGGAGGGGGTTAAGAAAAGAAACTCGTAGACCAGTCAACCGGGGACTGATATCAGGCAGGGACATAATCTGTGCGATGTATGTATCGGCAAGTACTCGCGTATTGTGGTATCTCCGTTTGAGAAGATCACGAGCTACACTATAATTGCCGGCTTCAACTTTTAAATGTTGTACTAAACGTTTCGGTTCGTCAGACAACGCACTCATTAAATAGTGCATTTTATGGGTGGAAAGCAAATCACTTCGGGCATCAACAACACTGTCAAATTGGTCTATAAAACTAATCCAAGCGTCCGGACGTCCGTTAAAGCGCGGAATCGGAAGATCTGGCAACCGTTGGGAACGAGGGAGGTCAAGGTCACCCACTGCTGTTGCGCGGTCGGGCACTGAACGCATTGGGGTACTGGCAGAGATAGGTGCGACTATTTCATTGCGCCTAACTTTAATATCTAAGATCTGATCGCGCACCGACTTAATAATATCTTGCACATAGGCATATTCCTCCACATCTATAGCCCGATCCAAGCCGCCCAAGAGAATGGCACTAGCATCACGACATTCCTTATACTGATCCTCGACTTCGCTAAATAAAACTATCAGCCGGGCACGGTCTGTCGAGTTAAGCCGTTGATAGGCGTTCGAAATCCATTCACTGGTCAGTCTTAAAGTGCCGATTGATTTTCTATACTCCGCGGTTTCCGTAAATAAGGTTGCCCGCATAGTATCATTATCTCCGTTCTCACTCATTTCAACTTGTATAGGCAACCGTTAGCAACAAGGAAAACAAGAAAAATATATATGAACAGTAATATCCACACTCAATTTCAATCGTATACGCTTACAAACAAGGCCCAATTTGGAAGCACGTTCGTTTAGTACACCACGAGGTGCAGAGGTACTTACGCAGAACTATGCAAAAGGGTTTAGGAAACACAATTAGAACAAATAAATTCTTTTCCAAACTACAAAATAATGGTTATGTGATATTTAATACGTAATGCGTTATTTCGGCCCTTCAAGCTAATTTAGACCGTCCAGGTAAACAGATAAAGCACAAATTACGATAAACCGGCTCGGATGTCTGTCACCTGGTAAACACATCGATTTAAAATGGGTAAACAACTTTAATTTTTAATGGTTAAATCTTTAGGTAATAAAACTATGAGGGTTTAATTAAACTACGGTGCAAATACAATTGGGGGATGCTTAAGTCTTGTTTACGAGAAGGTTAAACTTAAAATAGTTATTTCAACAGAGGCTATGAAACCACGCTATTGCTACCAAATGTATAAAATGGGAATTAACTCTGAGAAACTAGGTGTCTTTAGGTCATTTGCTTACATACCACAGATAGATGCGCAGTCCAGGGTTCAGGAGTCACAGCCAGTCACAGGCACACACACGAGCTCACACGCGAGATAGACTTGGTATGTGACGTCACAGGTGGAGCGACATACGCCTTATTTTAATGCAAGCAAAGGGTCATCTGTCGGTCATTGTCAATAGGTAAGCGCGGTGCGCCCGGGATATGGAGGGGATGCAAGATTGTTTATTGAACAATAGGTTAAGGAAAATAACTTGAACGTTTCGTAGACACTGTTTCGATTCGGTGGTCGCAAAAGTAAATTTGTCAGTTCTACTAAATCCAGAGGAAATTAACATGTAGTCGACATTCATTTATGAATAAAGGAGGTATTCACTGAGATTGGACGGGAAACGGTTAGTCGCACAATCGCGCAAGTCGATAGAGCAACAAAGGTGATTAGATTATATTCGAATTCGTAGGGTGAATGCTAGAATATGATCTTCTGAATGCTTAAATTAACTAAATTAGTTACGAGCCCCGACATATCAACTTAGCCCTATAACGGGCATAAAATCACCCATAGAATTGAACCTTAATATAATAATCACGTAAGCGACAAAGTTCAAATCATGCTGGGAATGTATTTCCCTCTGCTTTACAAAGGGTTAGTCAAGCTAAAACTACAGCACAACTTGCGGGCTACTTTATTAACACATTCACTGCCAAGAATCGCTACGCGCTACGCTTGTAGCGGATCCCGTGGTTTTCCTCATATGTAGCGTAAAGCGGCTAGCGCGTAGGCGCCCCCCAGGGTCCCTGGCAGTGAAAGTGTCAAGGGTTCGTACGTAGCACATGCTTAGACCAACCACATTAACCATTATTAATTTACCAAGAATCGCTACGCGCTACGCTCGTAGCCGATCCTGTGGTTTTCCTCGTATGTAGCGGATAGCGACTTCGGCGTAGGCGTTGTTAGTCGCGAAAGTGTTAAAGCGGTATTGCGTCAGCAGGAATCATCTACGAATTCGAGCGGCAACAGTGACTTACGTCAGAGTGAGAGGCGGCGCTTTTGTCACGCTCTCTCACCTATGGCTCACCGCCGCTGCTGCTCAAAGACGAGGCTGAATCTTGAGGTCTAAGCTGTTAGGGTAAGGCTTGAGTGCACGCTCCGCTACGAGCGGGCGTGTAGCGTCTATATACATTGTATTTGTTTTATATTGACCCTGCACGCCCCGCTCAGAGGGATTTACTTACGTGAACTGCGAGGCGACGGCGAGCAGTGCGGAACGACTGTCGTACGGCTTCACGTCGACCGAACCCAACCCGGCCATCAGCGATGCCAGCTGCGACAGGAAACGAGGATCGCAAATATTCAAGAGGTCAATTTGGTTTTACATGTTGATATCATAATAGTATCTCCCTGTGACACGTTAAGCATGATGATTGATGATAGTGAGTATCAAGGTTTAGTTCAAGAGACTGACTAAAAGTCCACTAAGAATTGGCGACCGAGGTGCCTAAAGGTCACAGCTCATTAGAGCCACTCGGCGCCCGACCCGCACCGCCTCGCCTCGTAAATGTACTAACTACGGAGTTGATGCAGTGTGCGCATGCCCGTACAAATCCATATAAAGAATACTAACCGCTCGAGGCGAGGCGGTGCGGGTCGGGCGCCGGGTGGCTTTAATAAGCTGTGACCTTACAATATCGGAACACTTGTATGTATTATCCTTGGAATGATTACTCATTAAGTTCATCAGAATGTCAGTCAGTTTAAAATATATCGGAACAAGTCGCTTTATCCTATTATATGTAGTTACATGTCTCTGTTAGTGTTTCCTTTGATGCATAACGACAATTTACGAACAAGTTACATTACATGTCAGTAACGGAACAATTAGTCTGCTGGCATGAAGTAGACTATTCACCGATTGTGTCGAGTGACAGGTATGCCCTTTGAGCCGAATGCGTTGGTTATAATATGTATAGTCCCAACGGATCTCTCACTCGTGTGTTGGTATGTCTGTCATAATCTACGTTGGTTCTATGACTACGAGCCAAGCCATGCCACAATTGAACATCAGTCAACAGAAACTACAAAAGGCACACAGTTTTGAGCCCTGTAATGAGTGTCTTTTGGAGCCATCGAGACAATTTTACTCGCATTTATACTTCACAGTGTTCATATGGGGCTGGTGTTCCGCAAAGTTCAGTTTCCAAAAGGATAGAAGAATTATGTATGATGTCAGTGGCGTTGCCCTCATAACAACGCTTGTTGATGCCTATAGGAAAATTTGGTAGGTACCTACCTAGTAAGGAATGTACAATAGTGATATCGAATAAAGTTGATTTCCAAGAACTTTTAAAAACAATGTTACTATTTCACATTTGGACAACTTTCAATTTAGGGAAGTGAGAGATGAGTAGGACATAATGAAGCTGAAGGCGCTACTGTCACATCAGTACCTATAGGTATTCTTCTGGTAGCAACTGGCATGTAATTTTAAATGGTGGTGCAATAGCAACTGGCATAATAATGCCATTGTAATGTCTATCTATAGCTAGCCGTGACACAAACGAGTCTATCGCAATGATGTACGGGGACTGGCGACCATCGTTCTAGCATGAATTCTTATTTATATCCTAACCTTAAATTAACCTTGACAGTGGCATGAAAAATGACTATCCGTACATTTGAGAAATCAAACACCGTCGAGCTGATTAAAAAAAGTATACTGTCGCAAAAATAAAGTTTTCCGGCCCGTGACAGTTGGTCATTATCAATCAGTTTAACTGGCGGGCGAGGATATGCACGCAGTGCATGTGTGGGTTGGCGCGTGTGTGTGCGTGACGGCCGTCCGTTGGCCCGGCTCCAGCCGGCACTTACCTGACTAGAATGTGTCACAAACACAGTGTTTCTGTGTTCCCATCGTGTACAAAGAACAGGTGGGATTGCGTGACTATTTACGCTCGCAGTAAACCAGACTGCAAAGGTGCTGGTCTCCTATTTATAGAATACTTTTCGGGGTTTGCGTAGGTAACTCTGACGCAGGGCCAGTAAACTGTTCATAGTTATTAGCGGGAAAGCAGTACAGGTGATTGGCAGCGAGTGCAATTCGGGCCTTAAGCATGTTAGGAAACGTGTGACGTCTAAATTTGGCCGCTAGCAAGACAACGCGGATGGGCCCGAGTTTACGGACGGGACGGAAATAGCCGCTTGTTTAGCTCGTTATGCAACTTACGGGCGACGCCTGATTTCTGCACAAATATGACATTGTTGTTGTATTGCCAATATTGTTTGTTTTGGCAACCGATCCTAATTGAGGTACTAATAAGTTGTTTCACAGGCAACACAATTTAATAGCTTTAAGTAACGGTGATGATCGAATTGGTAATTGATTTTTTAAATTCTTTTGAGATTTCAGAGTGCAACCGTATCGCCGGGATTTTTGGATGGATTCTGATCCATCTTTTAAGCAGTGTTCTCTTTAGGTTATATCTGCTTAAGATATATAAGATTTTTACCACAGTAAAGCGCATGCTAGAGCACACACAAGACTTCAAAGATGGATGTCTTTAAGGTACATAATGAAGGAACAGGCATCTTCTGTGTAAGCGTATTTGATCTTAACCTTGTCCTAACTTTCAATCGGTTTAGGTAGACTGAGGTCGAGCGTGAGTCTATTTTCGAGTATAGGAATAAAACAATGCTCAGAATTCTCTCAGTGGTGGACAGCAGTTGCCAAGTTAACTGCTCGTTTATTTTTTTCTCCTCGCTATACATTCTATCGAATGTCCAAGTCGAATACTCCACTGACGTGACTAGCTTCAAAATTATTATTTTTGGATTGATTTTATTTATTTACTTGCTTCTGCCTGCAACTCCGTCCGCGTGGAACTTTTTTATATCGTATAGCTCCATACAAAATTCACCCTCTTAGGGGATGATTTCCGGGATCAAAACTATCCTATGGTCCCCATCCTTCCCCGGGACTCAAAATATCTCTACACCAAATTTCATCAAAATCGGTTGAGCGGTTTAAGCGTGAAGAGGTAACAGACAGACAGACAGAAACATACATTTTCGCATTTATAATATTAGTATGGATTAATACGGTGTCCCACTGCCGATCAAAGGCCTCCCCCCTCTTTTTCCAACCCTTCCAGTTAGCAATCTCTGGGCATTTTTAGTTCCGTACCCAAAGGGTAAAACGGGCCCCTATTACTATTACTCCGCTGTCCGTCCGTCTGTCTTTCTGTCCGTCTGTCACCAGGCTGTATCTCATGAATCGTGATAGTTAGAGAGTTGAAATTTTCACAGATAATGTATTTCTGTTGGCGCTCGCTATAACAAAAAATACTAAAAAACAGAATAAAATCATTATTTATGGGAGCCCCCATACAACAAACGTGTTTCTTTTTCCGTTTATATAGATAATGGTACGGAACCCTTCGTGCGCGAGCCCGACTCGCACATGGCCGGTTTTTTTTAAATGGCGTCTAGCTCGTCGCACTATCGCCGACGTTTCCGAGCAGTCCGGCTGCCACTCAACTCAATGGCGATTTTGGCCCTGTCAGTGTTTATTTTCCAAATAATCTTAGGCTTGGCTATTATAAGTTCGGTGCCGCGCATTAGCGCTATATTCCATTAGGAATATAGTGACGCATTTAATCGATCTATCAGCGACCATGCAAAACGAACCATAACTAATTATATCTCCAGCGACTGTTTTCGTTGTGTTGCCAACCTTACACTTTTTTATGACTTCAGAGGACAGGAACAAATCCTGCCCTTACTGATTTTCCGTAGTTCTTTCCACATACGTTTCGGGAGTTTCTTTAATTTAACCCTAAAAATTTTTTTGGATGCGTATATTTTTCTCAACTCAACTCTTATTTTTAGCAGAAAATCATACAAAAAGAATCCTCCTTATTCATAACACTTATTGCCTCTGTTGGCTAAAAAGTGTTTTGTCCCTGTCCCTCTAACAGAATATCAAAGTGACAGATAAAGTAAACGATTTTTTTTAAAGTGTGTTGTGGGCGATGGGCGACTGCGATATCACCTTTTGTCGATCTTTTATATCCACATTTATGTTCAAAGTGGAACTGGAACACACTGCCTAACCCTTTTAGGGATAAAGGCGTGAATGTATGTATGCATGCATGAATTTTAACAGCAGTTTGAAGAAGGTTTATGAATAAGTGCAAATATTTTCATGTCTCGAAGCCTTGAGAGGACTTCCTTTCCAATTTGAGGAGCGGAAACGATCCTTGCGTTTAAAGCCAATGGCGCGCTATATATCCCACAAAATGGCTAAGTGTAGGCGCTGAGCAGCTGAGTGTAGTAGAATGTGTTGTGTAGTTACATTTCTTATATCATTTTCAAAGGGTAGATTTCTCGCATAAGGCCGTGTTTACACATAGCACTCATTCGATCTCCGACCTTCGGTTGACATGACTTTCCTGATCTCTGTGAGCCAAATAATAAAACTGCCTTGATCTACAGTGTAGAATGATACATCACTCGTTGCTATGCTACATGATACAAAGTGCAGATGATTATATTATAATTGAGTTGTCGCGTCACGGAACCTCGATCAATTCGTCAGATTTTGAGCGAGCGTCGAGCGAGCTGACGCGTCATAACCCCCACGTCAGTCGGATTCGCTTGGCCTGCGTTGCGTCTGGAAGCTCTACGCTACACGGGGTGGGACTAATGGAACTAATTCTTTACTAAACGTACGAAGTCGATTGCCATCCCACTCGCAGCGTGGGTTAAGTATGAACGCGGCTTTAGGTGTCGCCAGTAGTCGCAACTTAGCGCAAGGGGACATGTAACATCACGAGACGATGGAGCAGTTTTAAGTGAAGAAGAGTCTCTCTTCTTTGTCGCATCCTCATGACTCGTGACTAAGCGTCGTGACTACACAAGGTCGCCGCTTTGCATACTAATGCTCTCCGGCCAATCGGTTTTCAGCCATCCGGATAGATGTCTGCAAGTTTACTTTGCAGATTTCCTTCATTGCGTCGGTTTAAAGGGGTTGGTGATCTTCCACGGCACCTTTTTCCTTTCAAGATGAGTTTTTCCAGGCTATTGGGTTCTCGCCTGGTCCGTGTCCGAAGTACTAGAGTAGTCGTTGCATGCATATAGTCGATAGGCGGGAATTAATTTTGAATTCTGCGAAAATTTAAGCTATAGTGCGGCGCGCAGTCCAAGGTATACAAGGTCAATTCTGCTCCAAATTCGTGCTGAAGGTCCATTTTTCCGAAGCATACAGAAATATTTAGGAGATCAGGGTTCTCATTTGCTTGACTTTGGTCCTCTTGCCGACTCCCCCGTAATACGCCTTAATATTGTGTCAATAAAGTTGAAATTTCAATGGTGATAGTCGTTGCAACCAATTCAAAGTTTCGGTATGTTCGGGGATTAGTAAACCTTTATACCGCTTCAGCATTCTTCGGGACAGACTAAGGTGTTCTAGTGGTTCAAGCATGTGGCTGTCAAACGACGGTCGAGGGTCGAATCCCGGCTCGTGCCAATCAGTATTATTTACCATTAGCTTTTCGGTGAAGGAAAACATCAAGAGGCTTTCCTCATACGTCTGAGAAGAAATTAACACTTTCGCAACCAGGCAAAATTCCGAACAATACCCCAGAAACCGACAGAACTCGCTAGTCGAGCAACGACGTGCAACTCAATGCCGGACGCCGCGAACCCGCTAGTCGGGCATGCGGCGGACGCTCAGGGCTGTGCCAAGTAACTTTACAAGTAACGTATACGTGCATAAAATTAAATCTGCTGCTGCTTAGGTAAAGTAAATAAAAATAAAAAGTGAAGTAATAAAATATAATCAACTGTACCAACTTTTAGACCACATAAGTACATAATAATCAGAAGACAGGCAGTGGCAGCCCTGAGGTAGCGAAGATGCAAAGCTTGCTCGACTGTCGGGTACTTTGGCGTCGCGTGAGGGTTTATAGCTCGTGCTCGACTCTCGGGTATGCCGGCCTCTGAGTAAAGTTTACGAGTGCCCGAGAGTCGGGTACGCGGTGTCCAATGTGTTAAAAGATGTATGTGAAGTCCCCAATCCGCACTGCGCCAGGGTGCGGCCTAATGCCCGTTCCCTCTCATTCATGAGAGGAGGTCTGTGCCCCGCAGTGAAACGTATAATAGGCTGATGATGAACCTTCGGGAGGCTTTGGCTTCCCTCGGAATGATACGCTCATCATAAATAGGGAAACCGAAAGATTTTCTGTCGAGCTATGCCGTGCGTGTGCTCCAAGACGTTACGGCCGGGCCACGACTTCTCCAAACAAATGCACGGAGACGATGTACGCTCGTTTTTTTTTGAACAGCATGCGTATTGTATGAGCAAATCACATACTATTTCATTGAGCGACGGCGGTAGCGACCGCGGTGCGTCATACTTGAGGGGAGCGACCTCTCTCTGGGTCCTGCGGGACAATAGTACATTACTACACAGGCTGGGAAGTATGGGGTTGCCGGCCGAGCGTAGCGAGGTCGGATAGTTATCAGGCTGGCAACCCCTTTTCACGCCGACTTATGTATAGTGCTTCTCTCAAACATGCAATGAAATAAATTAAAAAAACTCCAAGAAATCAATCTTTTATTTCCATGGCTGGACGCCGTGATGAAAAAGACCATCTTGCAGGCCTAGCCTCCGATTTTGTATGGAATGCCGTTACGGGTCTCTCGTTTCGCTGCGCCCGAAACGTGACACTTCGAAGCCCATTATGAAGAACACGAAGTCAAAATTTCATGGCATGTTTGAGAAAACTTTCAATGCAATCAGAAACCTATTTCCCACTCCTTTGATTAGAATGAGACTTCTGTTTGTATCAAAAACCTTTGTTCAATGGGCCCCTGATCTCTGGTTCCCTTCCCGCAATATTGGCGCCGCCGGTCAAAGTCGTGGCGGAACCATAACTCATCACAATGGTGTTACCTTTTCCACATTAAGCACCCGCTCCTTCAAAGACCTCACGTGTAGCCAGTCAGGTCTCTGGCGCGGCGGGTCCTGGCTTTGGAGGTCCTAGAATCCAAGAAGAATATGTTTAGTTGAAAATACGTGAGTGCGACCTTACGGTCTAAGGAAGAACGTTCAAATTGTATGGACAGCATTTGCAAATATAGTCATTTCAAATAAATCCATCGGTAATTTTTGAGGAAGTCAAAGTTTAGGGTCTCATTTACATAGCGTCGTTACAGCTCGCTATCAAATATGCGGTGAGCGCCTTTTAAGGTCTAACAAGGCTTACCCAAACGCTTTAAAAATTCAAAAATATTTTATTTTAATAATGCTGCGAATTACATATAATACTCGCAGCACTAACACCACTAACTATAATCCTGATCTGCACAAGCAGCTCGCCGTGCGTGGCGAGTGCATCAGGGTTAGTCGCTTTAGGAGTGGGTTGCAACAAACCGTTTGTAATCGTAGGCGGTGTTCATTAAAATCGAGAGTTTGACAAGTTTCTAAAGAATGACGCTCCCGGCGCCATATTTAACGTTGATCGGTCTGTAATCGTTAGTTGGTGCAACCCGCCTTACACACATTGCACCGGCCCATAATACAGGACGCAGCGCTCATAGCCTAGCGGAGCCTGCGAGTCGGAAACGATAACGCAGGTTGAGCAAAGATGGCAGCGGTCAGTCTTTGGATGGGTGACCGCCTGGTGTTTGAGTGGATAAATGAGCGCTTCCGTGCTTTCGAAGGCTCGCTAAGCAGTTGATCCCGGCTGCTGTATATGCCAGTAGTCGTTAAACCGAGTTAGTTGCCTTCGGGCGGCTTAGGAACTTCTAACAGTCGAGTTGCCCACTCACTTGACAAAGGGGGGACAACCGTCAGCAGGAGCTACCTACCACAACCCTGCACGTGTCCCCTGGGTGGTACTAAAGAGTGTCAAAGTTTACAGGCCAAAATAATGTATGCCATACGATTAAATAAATAAGAACAGGACGCAACTATGCGTTAAAGGGACCTACTCACATTCCACCGCATAACAGCGTACAGACGACCCCATGATAGGCCATTCTGTAAAGGAGCCTTTGAAAGAACACGACTCACCATATACAGGATAGCTCCCCGTATGACGTTGACCTTGCCGCTGTAAGCCGAGAGCGCGGCGAGTGCCTCCGTGGGCCCGACCGGCCGGTACTTGCCTCTGTTCTCGCACGCCGCCCAGTGGCCCAGGCGTATGAAGCAGTAGCCTGACAAATATCAAGCCGGGTGTGTAATGATCGGTATAAAAACAAATAATATAATTTCATTGGATATAACCATTTTTGATATAATTTCAAAGGGTAGAATCATTCATTGCATATAATAAACTTTTGGTATAATATCAAAATATATATTTTTATTTAGTAAAATTCGGTATAACGCTTATTTCTTATAACCATCATAGAGTATAATTCTTATTTGATATACATCTCATATTGTAAAATGATCAAGTGGAATATTTTTTTCCGTTCAAACCTAACGTAAACTTAACCCAACCGCCAGGGTGCCTATTTCCGCTCTAAGGAACACAAGTTAACCCTAACCTAACCCACTAATAGTACAATTCCTGCAAGTGTTTTTTTTACTGAGCTTACCCCCCTTGTTCTGGCTGCCCTGGCTTGATTGTATCAACTGTACATTAGACGGAATGAGCATTATATCCAATGTTCAATATAGCGAATATGCATTATACTTAATTTATGTTATACTAAATATTATTATATTAAATGATCGTTATATAAAACGATAATTATTTCATATGAAAATATATTAAGTGTTGTTATAGAACTTGTGAATTATATCAGATGAGCGTTATTGCGAGTAATATTACGAGTATATCAAAAATATTAGTATTGACGACCGCTTTAGACTAGTTGGTAGTGACCCTGCCTACGAAGCAAGAGGTCCTGGGTTCGAATCCCGGTAAGGGCAAACATTTATGTGATGAGCATGAATATTTGTTTCTGAGTCATGGATATTTTTTATGTATTTAAGTATTTATATCTATTATATATATCGTCGTCTAGTACCCATAACACAAGCCTTACTAAGCTTACTATGGGACTAGGTCGATTTGTGTAAGATTGTCCCCTTATATTTATTATTTATTTATTTATATTTATAGCCATCGTTACGCACCCATCAAGCCGAATGGAGTGTTGCAACGTACATATAACGAAACGCAAGGCTTCAGCGGGGACTGCGGAGGGACGGGGGTGCAAACACCGACCTTTTGATTCGCTCTGAACATCGCTGTGACTAGACACATTTTGAACTTTCAAGCATGCCATATTGATAGTTCACCGCTGGGCGAGTAACTATAAACATCGCCGTGTCTCTTTTATTTACACGGGAGTGCTTATCTTTTGTACGTTTTTATAGCCGATAGCTCATCGCTTACTGGCTCGCGGTGGGACTATAATTATAGTGCCTTAAGAGGCCGCAGTAAGCTCGGCCGAATTTCACCTTCCCATACAAACGTAGTTACGCTCACATTTTAAAACCACGTGTTGGATTCTGACGAAACTTTGCATATACAATGACATGGGGCATATCTATGTCTGTAATTAGTTTATACGGTTCCAATTTATAAAACAAACTAAATACAGCAAAAACTAGTTTTGTATGAAAATCTTAAATTCGCAGTATTTTTTTTAGTATGGTATCTGAAGCGACATAAAATAATTACAGATATAGATATACCTCATTTCATTGAACATGCAAAGTTTTGTTACAATCCAACACGTAGTTTTAAAATAAGAGCTTAACTACGTTTGTATGGAGAATCGAGCTTACTGCGGACTCTTAAGAGGGTAAAAAGGGATTGAAAGTTTGTATGGGGATAGAGTAAAAATTTTAATGAGAGATTTTAATCTTTGTATAGGGACTCCTTATTACAATACAAGAAAAGTAATTTTAGGGTTTTTAAAAACCCACCCCTGGCGGGTTAAACAGGGGTGCAAAGTTTTTATGAACCGATTTAGATGAAATTTGGTATAGAGATAGTTTGAGTCCCTGGGAAGGACATAGTGATAGTGTTTATCCCGGAAATCATCCCCAAACGAGCTAAAATAGGGGGGGTGAAAGTTTGTATGGAGCTACGATAAAAATGAGTTCCACGCGGACGGAGTCGAGTTGATGTACAGTTATTATTATCTGAACATGATTATCTGAATCGTAACTTAGCATGGTTGTAATTATGTTGGATATAAAACAATTCATTCGTCCCTTACTAGCAAGCAAGTATGTTAGAGCGATAGGAACGAATGCTATGTTGAACGACATAAACGCGATCATTTTAGGCATAGGCAGCTGCCGACTGAAGCAACTACTTTGTTTAGCAGTTGAACAAGAGTGACCTTTTATTTCAATGGTTGGTACCCAATTTCAGCGAACGAAAAACCCATATAATGTGAGCTCCTTACAAAGTACCCAAATACGTGCATAAAACCCGGTATGTTCGAACTAAACGGCTGGCTGGCATCGTTTTGACGCCCCGCCCCCAACCCCGCCTAATGGCAATGGCACCCATCCTGTTGGCCATTATAATATTTTTTAATTTATTTCACAATTTTCGCCAAACTGCAAAGCAGTTTGTTGCCGAAATCGGTTTAGCGGCGCTACTTAGACTTCTATGGTTTTTTCGTTCGCTGTCCAACTTCAGTAACTAATATTAGTAATTGTAGAGAGAAAAGCCTCCGGTACTACTCGTCTGATTTCAATCATTCATTCACCAGTACCTATTTGAGCCTTTGGGATAGAGGTTTTATTCTATCCGGCTGCATCACCTTATTTCGAACTAACTAGTTCTCTATAATACGCTGGTGTATAACACGGCAAATCCTCAAACATATCAAGGGTCGGCAACGCCCATGTTACTCCTTTGGAGTTGCATGCGTCTATAGGCTGCGCTCTCTGTTTACCATCAGATGGGTTGTACGTTCGTTTGCCACCGTCGTATAAAAAAAAATACCTGAACAATAAGAGTCCCATCCCGCTTCGTGGTAAGATTGTTGCACATCAAACGGCGTACTCAGCATTATTGGATTTGCCCCCGTCTGTATTTTCTTACATTTCCTCTCCGAGAAGAATTCATATAAACTGAAAAAAGGTACAATTTTAATTATGTTCAGTATTCCGGCTGACACGAATAACATTTAACAAATAAATACTTACTCTTGCAACGCATTTGATTTCCATACTTCATCATACGTCAATTTCTTAGCCATAATATAGGAAATATATTTAGTGTCAAACATATTCGGGAACATCTTGTGAATATTCTTTTTAAACACTGAATATTTGTTTGGCAACGGTCCTATGAATTGGTTATGGAAGAGCACTGTGTCTAAGAATATGTTGTGGCCAACTATGGGTTTCTGGTATTGTTCTAGAAGGTAGATAATCTGTGAAAATCCCAGCAGGTGGCACATGAGGTTTTCTTCTAGGACAGCCATAGGAGCGCTGGTGGCGCCTTCCACGTATTTATCTTTGTATATTAACACCTGGAATGATAATGTCCCTGTGATACTTTATGTATTAGCAATAGGTCACATGTCAAAAGCATCATTATTGCGTTTCTAGCACTGACAAAGTAAATAGGGGACTACAGCGGGTAGAAATGCAAGTTTTTGTATGGGCCGCGCGCCAGCTTGATAATATACTGGTGCGCTGGTCTACTTCAAAAACCTATGGGTCACTAATCGTTGATTGAACAAAAAAAAAACCGGGCAAGTGCGAGTCGTACTCACGCATCGTAATGACACATGTATAGTTTTCTGATTTTTCTCTGTACTTGTAATAATATAGGCTTAGGACTTTCGGATGCTCGCCGTGGTTCCAGAATCCAGGGAGTCGCCATTATGTTAAAAAAAAATTTTCGAAGTCAAAGTGTAAAAATAGAACATTATATTAGATGTCATGATACCGTACCTGTAATAACCAGATGGGGCACTTGGCTAACTGCAGCTTTCTATTACAGTACGTACGTATTTTGAAGAAATAAAAAATATAGTTGCAAACTTAAAATCGAAAGATGCCATATCTATTTAAAATGTTTAAGGCCCCGTAGGTTCAGCGAAGTTAAGCGAACAGAGTTTTTGAAACAATATAATGCGTCTGTTTATAATAATATGGTTTTAAAAAAATACGAATAGTAATCTTGAGGCTTTTCTGCAGGGAAATCAGTGTTTAGAAACATGATTAAGCAATTTTCGCTCGATAGAAAAAAATCACGAACATAGGTCTAAAAGGGTCTAAAATACACTTGAAATATATCTTACAATTTATGTACGAAAGCTAAAAATATTAAAATGGCTTCTAAAAATCGGCATTATACTTCGCGCCTCGTCCTCGAGATTAGTAACTGAAGATTTATAATACACATGTAGTAACGCCAGGTGTCACCACTCTCTGCACTTAGTTTGGAGTTTTGTTTTTTTTTTTTTGTACTAGAGGGTAGGTCTAGATCCTACGCCCCACCTGTCCATCGATCGTTCCGCCGGTCATACGCAATCAAGTGCTCGACCACTCCAGTCACTTCAAAGTAAGTTCTCTGTTCTTGTTCGTGTATTCTCGCAAAATGCCTAAACGTAAACGTCCAAAGAAATATGAAGAGGATTTAGATCATTTAATGCATAAAGTCCGTAAACTAGAACGTAAATTACGAGATCGTAGTGAAAGTGTTTCGTCACAAGGTGATGAGGAGGAGTTAATTCCACAGGAAACAGGTACCACATTTAAGATTTTCTTTAAAATTATTTGGCAATAAAATTACTGGATAGGTATAGCTATGTTAGTCATACCTATCGTTTGCACCAGATTAGCCGTTGGGGCTTACTCAACGCAAGATTTATTTGTTGGCGATCAATTCATTGGGGATTGATACGTAACTAAATTGAAAAAGTGTTTAAACCGAATACCGTTGTCACGTACCTGTGCCTGATTTTATACCTGAGAAGTACATACATTGAATGGTCTCAATGCATCTCGATTAGTCATTGGGGCTAAATCAACGCATGATTTTACGGTTGGCGTACAATTCATTGGGGATTGTCACCTAACTTTCTAGACAAGATAACAATAAGCGTTATCTAAGTGATAATAATCACCAAGTTAACTTTAACGGAAATAGTAATTTATCCATGTTTGATAAAAAGGTGCATAGCACGTTAATTAACTAATTGCATTAATTTACTACGTATATTTCTCAATTTATTTATAATGTTCATAATTTATAATTAGTAAATTATGTTTTACACGATTGTTACATAAATTGTTCAGTTAACTTTAATGTTGGATTTGATAAAATAAGCCTGTTCACAGCATTGGAACGTATAAAGGCTAATATTATTAATTAAAAGGTGACAACAAAAAATCTATTTCTTCTCAGCATCACCTGTTTTAAAGACCAGACGACTGGATATTTCCATATGAGGAATTAGTGTACGACCCAGTTGGTCAAGACATTGTCCAGCCGTATACTGCTGATGCAGAGGAACACAAATTTCCTCTCGGAGACCTACAAGATTCCATTCTGGATCAGACAAAGCCTGTCGAGGCTTAACCAAGCGCTCAGTGTACACTGACCAGCGCTCCGGCTGTAGCAAGCACAAGCAACGGTGCCTTAATAAAGATAAACACCGATGCATTAGCATCAGGCACTAGCACTAGTGTCGAAGCAGGCACAAGCACCAGTGGTATACCATGTACAAGCACGAGTACGACAATAGTTGAGCCTGTCGACAACTTCGTCGACGTTTTGCAAATTTCTAGACGACGACCCTTCGTCAGCCATAAAATATGGTATAGTATAGAAATAGCTACTCGCTTTGTACATGTTGCTACTGAGGGCTTTACAAAAGAAATTCGTAAGGATCTCATCAACAAATACCTAATACCGGCTAATTGTGTGAAAATAGGAGCTCCAAAACTAAATCCTGAGATTAAAACCGCCTTTTCGGAAAACTTTGCTAAACGTGACAAGGGCATTGAGTCCAAACAAAAGGAAATGACCAGTGCCATATCGTGCCTAGGTGAAATTATTACATCTCAGTTAATTCCAAAAGACAAAAAAGAACGACCTATTACAAAAACTCATTGACCTTGGCCGTACCTATTCAATGTGACTTACAAATCTTACAATACGCCGATACCGTAACCAGGCGAAACTTCATACTCTTCAGCTTGAAGAAAGATCTTAAGGACCATTTGTTAAACACCAGGATTCATTCTTGCCTCTTTGGTGAAAATTTGACGAAAACGCTGAAATCGGCAAAAGCCACTGCGCCTAAGCAAACGCCATTGCAATACAGGCGTGTAAAGTCCACCGTGTCGTGGTCTTTAAACCGCTGAGGCCCCGCCCGCGCAGGCCGCTGCCGGGCCCGCCGCCGCCGGCTCTGACTCCGAGGGGTCGCGCGCCTACTCCCCGTGCGCCGCACTCGCCGCCCACGCGCTACTACAGGCCGTCGTACTCGCACCAGCCCCCGGGCCGGCCGCTTGTCTCTATTTTGTTAACAGTGGGCGCTCATTACGAACGACCGCACTATACTTTCATGGATTGATGGCTTTAAAATTAACGTCCTGAGCCCTGTCGTTCAGTATTCCTTACCCTCTATATCTGAGTATTCTAACGAGGAGAGGCGACATATATTATATAAATGCCATAAGTACATAATTTACTGCAAATTAATGCTATTTCCGAATGTAGTCCATGTGATTGTCAAAATGCGCTTTATACTTAACCTTAAAAACTTAAATATATGTATAAAACTGATCATTTTAATAACGAAGATTTGCGAGCAGCTGTCATACTTCTAACTCCAGATTGTTTTATGGCCACCCTCGTTTTAAAAAACGCTTATTTTTTTAATAAAAAATCACGATGTATCGAGAAAGTATCATCATTTTGTATTTGAAGGAAATATAAATATATATATATATTTACGAAAATAACAAAACCTGTTGTAAAAATATTGCGTTCTACGGGTTTCCTCTCCACCCTTGTCATATTGATGATTGGCTTCTTTTCAGTCAAACTTACAAGCAATGCTTAATTAACTTAGAATTTTCACGACAACTTTTAACTTCCATAGGATTGAATATCAATGAAGAAAAAAGCGTATTTCTGCCCATGACGTCATAAAAATTTGTAGGCATGATTATAGACTCGCATCATTTTGATTAAATTTGCTTCCCGGTAAAATAACTCGCATTCAATCAGAATTAAGAAGAATCCTTTTTAAACATTGTATTATGTTGCAAAATTAGGCAACTAGCGTGACTTACCGGCCTGCTCAGCATGCCCGGCCATTGAATACGGATGGCTTTATACAAAGAGATTGGATCGCTGCAAGTTTCTTAATCTACAGGGCCACGATGATTTTAATCGTACAATGATCATACCTGAGTCCATACTCCCTGATATCCGTTGGTGGTTAATCAATATCGATAACTCCCATCGACGCATTCGCACTGACGATTGCCGAATTCAAATATATTCTGACGCCTCAACTACGGGGTGGGGGGCAGCATGTGGGAGTGATACGGCAAGTGGCCAGTGGTCTAAGACTGAACGAGAAAAACATATTAATTACTTAGAGCTGCTGGCCGCTTTAATTGCACTAAAAAATTATATTATACTATATTTGCGCGCAATTTACACAATTGTCAAGTGCTACTTCGATAAGATAATTTTACTGCAATGGCTTATATCAACCGAATGAGCGGTAGGTATTTAATACCCTCATCTCACTCAGGTTTCGAGAGAATTCTGGCAATGGTGCGAACACCGAAATTTGTTCGTATTCGCATCTTACATTAAGTCCCGCGCCAATATCGTAGCTGATTTCAAATCACGCAGATCTCATCCTGATATAGAATGGGAGCTAGCAGATTGGGCGTTTACCTTATTGGTACGTAAATTTTGCTACCCAGAAATAGATTTGTTTGCAGGTCGCTTTGATAAATAATGTGAAAAATACTCCTCTTGGCACAAGGATCCTGACGCATTTGCCGTAGATTCATTTACGATGCCCTGACGAACATGTTCTTCTACGTTTTTTCCCCATTCTCGGTCGTATTGAAAGCTCTCCGAAAGATAATCTCGGAGAAATTCAAGGGCATTATGGTCGTACCCTTGTGGCTAACTCAACTATGGTACCCTGTCTTTAGAAGTCTCCTCGTTAGCGAAGTCGTAACTGGTCAACCTTATAGCAATGCCTTAAATTCTCATTCCAGCTCCCGGCACATACACAAGTCGATTACCCTGGTTGCAGGGATATGCGGATCGCATTATCGAGAAGGAGCTTGCCACCATCTTCATTACACATAAATTTATGATAGCATCGTTATCACAAAAACACAATTAAACAATACAATGTTTGCCTTAAAAAGTGGTGGCACTTTTGTCATAGTAATTCAATTAGTGTGTACGGCGCGTACAGACGCGCGTTGGAACAGTCCAACAATAGTTATATTTTTAGACTCATTTGTTTGATGAGGGTTGTCAATATGGGACATTGCATACCTACAGATCGGCGCTGCTATCCTTAGTTCTGGGACCGACATTAACCAATAACGATAGGCTTCAGAGATTTTCCAAGACCTAAATATAATGTAACTTGGGACACCAATATTGTCTTGGACCATTTGAGCGATTGGCCTCCTAATAACGAAGTTACTTGAAAAACTTTGAAATAAAACTGTCACATTACTCGCGCTGGTCATAGAGTTCAAACATTATCTAAAATAAATATTAAAACATTGAAATATCATATGAACCAATAATAATTAAATATCCGATATTTTGAAAGCATCCGGACTCGGTTGTAAATAACCTATCATATATTATATTTACTTGCTCTATTTCATCGAAAATCCCGTGATATGTCCAGCACAGGCGCTGGTATGCTATTTAGATAGAACTACGTCTCTGAGAAGCTCTTACAGCCTGTTCATTGGTTCCGAAAAGCCACATAAAGCAGTCAGTTCCCAGACGCCGAGCCGATAGATTAAGCGCACACTGAACTGAGTGAGTGCAGGATCGACGCGGCGGTGTTCGGCGCGCCCAGCACGCGGCACGCCGCCGCGTCGCACGCGCAAGCGCGCGGCGTCGGTGTACACGCCATTCGCAACTGTGCAGGGTCCACCCTGCACAGTTGCGAATGGCGTGGAATGGAGTGGACAGTCTAATACTTTCGCAAACTTTTTTCAAAAACCGATTCTCAGTAGCGAATAAAATACATCCCTAGCCCTATCAGTATAAATCGATAAGTACCTTCTTGAACTTTCATTGTAACGTTCAATCTAAATCATTATCCGTAAAGCTGCAAATATCTAAAGTTCTCAAGTAATATCTAAGTTCACCTCTAGACTTACCTTTAAGCTATGTCGTTATCTATGTACATACATACTTACTTATGCCAAAGATGATTAAAAACACTGAAACGATTGTACCTTGACAATCATTATAGTGGATACATTGTAACAGTCATTATTATCAATAATTGTATCTTCAATTTACTACTACGTCGATGATAATTATGTAATACTTAAACAAACCTAATATGCTGGATTTACTCTTGTTTTGCAAAGTCACACTCTATATCCTGAGTTGATTATTATGCAATAAAAACATGATCGAATCATCAAAACATTAACATGCCTGTAATATACAGCCAACATTGATTTCGTTTTATCTTGTTCTATCGTACTCATACTATCAGTAAGTATATTCATATAAATTTATACCAACTTATAATCATACATACCATATACCAAATATACCTATCTAATTGTGATGATTGAATACCTACCTGTATTATCCTGAGGTATATTTGTCAACGATTGATGATATTTCTGAATATTACTCTCAAAGTCTACATGTGTATTATAAATCTTCAGTTACTAATCTCGAGGACGAGGCGCGAAGTATAATTAATGATTAAACGAACTTACCTGTAAGTGAAGTTCTATCATAATTATATGAAGCGCCTCGTCCGAAGAGATTAGTAACTTAGGTCCCTCCCACCCATCGCTTCGCTTACCTCCTTAAGGGTCTATATATATAGAAATATACATCAATCAATAGGTACATGTCTCTCAACTTAATGACCGGCGGAACGATCGATGGACGGGTGGGGCGTAGGATCTAGACCTACCCTCTAGTACAAAAAAAAAAAAACAAAACTCCAAACTAAGTGCAGAGAGTGGTGACACCTGGCGTTACTACATGTGTATTATAAATCTTCAGTTACTAATCTCTTCGGACGAGGCGCTTCATATAATTATGATAGAACTTCACTTACAGGTAAGTTCGTTTAATCATTAAATATGATGTTTGAGAGAAATCAGTGTTTACTTTTTTATTTATTTAAACGCCAAAAAATAATAATTAAAAAACATGATTTCCGCGCTTCCGAGCACGCACTTCCATCTCGCTCACGCTTAAAATCAGTGAGAGGGAGAGAAGACCATGAACCTACGGCGCCTTAAGAGGTTTTTTCAAACATCCATTTCAGAAGTGATCTTGATTTTGTAAAAAACGCCTACGAAATAATATCGAAAACTATAACTCGGTATGAGACTAACAAAGGCACTAGCAACCACAAAGTCGGCCCCGCTCACATCCATCAGGGATAATGACGGTAGAATGACGAAAACGGGGCTGGAGACCCTTAAGGTAATGTGTAAAATGCACTTCCCAGGCTCAGTAATACACGACAGCGTAACAGACGATGGAGCAATTAGTGCGTTGGAACAGACCACAAGTACAACGAGACACAATTGGGACACGTCCAAAAAGGTAGTAGATCATAAAAAGATAAAGTGGGCACTTTCAACATTCCAACCATACAAAGCCCCGGGGCCAGACGGCATCTACCCCATTCTACTACAAGAAGGCGCTAATGTACTAATCCCACATCTTAGCAGATTGTACAGGGCGTGCCTGGCCTTCGCACACGTACCGCGTGTGTGGAGGATGGTAAAAGTAACCTATCTACCCAAACCGGGTAAGGCGGATTACAGTGAAGCCAAATCGTATAGGCCGATAAGTTTATCGTCGTTTTTCCTCAAAACACTGGAGAAACTGGTAGATAGACACATAAGGGATGGCCCATTAAGAAGGCATCCGCTGCACGAACTACAATGTGCATACCAGCCAGGGAAGTCAACGGAAACCGCACTTCACCTGGTGACAACCAGGGCTGAACAGGCTATAGAGAATAAAGAATGTCTTGCAGCTTTCTTAGACGTGGAAGGAGCGTTCGATCGTACCACGTATAAAGCTATCAGCGAAGCAGCTGTTAATCATGGTGTAGAGCCCACCATATGTAAATGGATAGGCAATATGCTAAATGGCAGACTAATAAAGTCATCACTCTTGGGGGATGAGATAATGGCCACGGCCACAAAGGGATGTCCACAGGGTGGGGTACTCTCACCAACTCTTTGGAGTCTGGTGGTGAACTCACTCCTGGTAGAACTCAATAAAGGTCCCATCCACACGGTAGGGTATGCTGATGATTTAGTGATACTGGTTAATGGGAAGTTTCCAGGCACGGTATCGGAAATCATGAACAAGGCACTGCAGACAGTGGAGAGATGGTGCGACCGACACCAATTATCCATTAATCCAGGCAAAACTGTAGTAATAGCCTTTACTAGGAAAAGGACCCTTCGAGGCATACAGCAGCTAAAACTGTACGGGAGGGTACTAGAACTGTCTAATGATGTGAAATATCTAGGTGTCACACTAGATAAAGAACTGAATTGGAAGAAGCATACAGATCTTACCATTACAAAGGCACTGAGGGTATTTGGAATGTGTAGATCAGCGTATGGAAAAACATGGGGTTTGAACCCAAAGGTACTTAGATGGATCTACACTATGATGGTGAGGCCCATATTATTGTACGGTAGCCTGGTATGGTGGCCAAGGACTTTAAAGAGCTCATGCAGAGATGCTCTGATGAAGGTACAGAGATCGGCATGCATGGCTATAACAGGGGCGTTTCGCACCACGCCCACAGCGGCGCTAGAAGTCCTACTGGACCTACCGCCACTTCACTTGGTGATTAAGTCAGAGGCACGCAAATCGCTCTACAGATTAAGAACCCTTGAACTGTGGAGCGACAGTAAGCCAAAGACTAAGCACACAAACATGGAGACTGATGGTTTCTTAGACAGAATAACAAGCATGGGAAGCGACAAAATGCTACCCAAGTTTGTATTCCATAGGAACTACACAACAAAAGTTCCATCCAGGGCTGAATGGGCCGAAGGTCTAGAACCACCGAGGTCTGGTATCGAAGACAGTATATGGTACACGGACGGATCAAAAATGGGATCCGGTACGGGAGCAGGCATTTATGCGAATGACTACAGTAGTAGTGTAAGCATGGGTAATTTGGCAACCGTCTTCCAGGCGAAGACATACGCCATAATTGCCTGTGCACAGGAGAATATAGACAGACGGAGATATACTCAGTGACAGTCAAGCGGCGCTTAAGGCACTTACGGCGCCGAAAGTGGAATCTAGACTAGTCTATAATGGCGTCCAGGCACTGAACAAGCTTGGAAAGCACAATAAGGTGCAACTGGTTTGGATTCCAGGGCACGAGGGCTTCATTGGCAACGAAAGAGCGGATGACCTTGCTAGAGGGGGGTCTACAAACCACTTTGTAGGTCCAGAACCATTTGTGGGACTCTCGCAGGGAACCATAATTTCGGCCTTTAAAGCCTACGCCAAAACCAAACACCAATACGAGTGGAGGAATGAGGCGGGCTTAAGGCACTCAAAGCTCTTCATAGAAGGAGTGGACTCGGGCTGGACTAACAAACTCTGGAAATCCAGTAGGAAGCAGCTCAGAATCATATCTGGGGTGTTCACAGGTCACTTCGGGGTCAAGGATCTCTTGGCCAAGATGGGACTATCAGACAGCTTAGACTGTAGAATGTGTGGCGAGGAGGATGAGACTACGGAACACTTACTGTGTGAATGTCATGCCCTTGCCAGACAAAGAATGAATTACTTTGGTAACGGCTATCTGCAACCAAAGGAATTCAAGGCACTTCCGCTGAGCTGCATCATCCGCTATGTGGAAATGATGGAGCGAAGTTGGGAGTAGACGTAAGGAGAGGGCAAATGCACAAAAGACCCCACTGGGTCGAAGTGCATCCGAAAGGGCCCTCATCTAGATAAGATAAGATAACTCGATTAGAGTGTAGGTACCAATATTTCTCTCGCTGACTCTTTACAAGTTGTTGACGAAGCACGTATTGATTTACAATGGTGTGCTACCGATACTGTTCTAGATAAACTAGAAAAAGTGTTAGATCGGAATCCCGACTACGATACTATACGGAATTTTAGCGCTACGCACCACAAATATGACGAATCAGAAAAGTTTCTGGAGAATACAACTTTAACTTCAGTGGACGTGGAAAGGTCGTTCTCAACACACAAAAGGATTTTTGATAAGTCCAGAACTCGTTTAACCCAGGAAAATATATAAAAAATAATAATGATCCATTCTTAGTACCATTTTAACGATGATATGAACATGAAATAGCAATAGATGAGGATTATGATACACTGATTCCGAAAGCCAGTACGTCATCAGAGATTCAGTAGTGCCGAATAATACATATTAGATTGAAAAAGAGATATTTGTTATTGTTACTAAAAGTAGTTTGTTTTGTTAATAGTCGTGTTTTTAGTATAATTAGTTAATTATATACATACAAGTGTTAATATACAGTGTGTTACCGGCATGCGGGCATTTATTAAAACTGATAATAATATGTTCCATTAGCAATTGTTTGCATGTATTTGCAAATCATAATTATATATAAATTAACTGCGCAATTAATTTTCCAAAATACAAACCTTCAATGGACTAGGTGTATGACGCTGTACTAAACAAAGTATGAAGAGCTGTCATTTACACTTAGTTGTCAATTTACTTTGCTGTACATTGCTGGCAATTTAAATTTTGTTAGAAAATTTATGAAGTCAATTATAGTTAATTATCTGTATTAAGGTCATGATTAAGTTATGCCGGTAACACGCGGCATAGGTATGTACTTTGATTTTGACTTCGAAAAAAAAACTTATTACAAATTTTAACATATGGCGACTCCCTGGATTCTAGAACCACGGCGAGCATCCAAAAGTCCTAAGCCTATAATATAAGACGATATTACTTGCCAAATTTCATAGTTCTATGTTAACGGAAAGTACCCTATAAACTTCGCTTCCCTTGAGTGTCGAAATATACGTTTTTTAGGGGTAAAACGTCCGTATCTTTTTTTTTACGTTAACTTAAGTTTTATTTTTCGAGGGAGTGAAGGCCTGAGTATATGGTTATTTCAACTCGATACCTCGACGCGTTCACGAGATAAAGAGTCTTGACAGCCAGACGGACAACAAAGTGATCCTATCAGGGTTCCGTTTTTAGGGTTCCGTACCAAAAAAGGTACTAAAGGAACCCTTATGGTGCGACTCCGTCCGTCTGTCTGTCTGTCACAAAGTGAAATATCTCACGAACTACTTAAGGTATCAATTTGAAATTTGGAATGGTTTTAAATGAGAGTCATTCACGTGCATGGAAAATGAAAAATTTTAATATATATTTTAATTTTCCATGAAATCATACTAATATGAGGAGGGGGCAAAAAAAAATTCAACTATTGGGTCAAGTGGGGTATCATTTGAAAGGGCTTGAGTTGCACATTTTGAAACAGTTTTTCTTGATTGATAGACGGCGCTGACCCCATTCACGTTAAGATTTTTCTAGAATGAATGGAGTTGGGACGGGTATATTTCGATAGCAGGTCAAATAAAATCGCGATTCAATTGTCTTGGTAGTTTGATGGTGTTGGTATAAAAGTTACTCGTTGTTTTAAATTGAATTCTGTTGTGTTGGGTTAAAATAAGTAAATAATTTAACAAATATTGGGACATTTACCTTTACCTTGACTTAATTGCTAGTTTGTACGGAACCCTCGGTGCGCGAGTCGGACTCGCACTTGACCGGTTTTTTCCTTTTGAGTTACGGAATCCTAAAAAGAGTTACGGTTACCTATACCTACTAATGATATTACGGGGCAATCTAGCAAGTGAGTGGTGAACTGGCTTCGGGAACGCCGAAACACGGCGCACATCAAACTCCTCGTTCAAGGAGGGCGAAGGTAAGGTTGTTATAAACAAAGTAGATTATACTGCTTAATGTATGATTCCCACCGAACGGGCCGGGCCGGAGCGCACCTGAGCGCATTTCACAAGTTGCCAAAGGAATTTGATGCTTTAATACAGACATTATATTTCATATCTGAATGGACTTGCCGTCGGTCGGCTCCTCGGCCTCGCGGACGTGGATGGCTGCGTCTTACCGGCTCCGTCCGGCTTTTGCCTACTGCACTCTATTAAAACGCGGTCGGCTGCCGACGGGTGCTCCCGCATCCGCATACCGCATCGTAATGCGGCGCCAGGCGACCCGGTCCGGCCCGTTCGGTGGGAATCGTACATTAGATTAGATTAGATTAGATTATTTATTTTATTATAAAAAATACATTACAGATTTGCATTACAAAAGCAGTAAATCATTGTAACTACGAACTTATAGTTTACCTTGTGATTATTACCTAGGCTATCGGTAGTGAGGACCTCTGGGAAACGCAGCCTGATCTCATTGTGAAGCACATATCTCAGTACTGGGCTCTCCACGTCTATATACTTTGTGTCCTCTTCATTGTCGCTCAGCCACCTGAAATGTAGAAACCAGTTTTTGATTTTCGTGCATACTGTACATACTAATTAGAGTAAGCAGCCGCCAGATAAAAAAAATCATCCCGGGTGAAAGCCTTACATTTAAGGAATACTTATCAAAAACAAGATTTATAAAAAAAACTTTTGTTGAAATTGAAATAAAAAACTGACCTAAGGGAGAAAATAAATCATTTTTTACAAAAATGCCAATATCTCGAAAACTAAGGCATTTTTACTAAACCGAAAAATAAATATTCTGAGAGTATTTAGCAGCCCTATTAGGTGTCCACGGATTATCCTCGGTTTACGGGACACCCTGCATAATATCTAATACAATTATTATACAGGGTAAAGTTTGTGGTATGTGAGTTCGTGAAATGTATGTTTGTAGCTTAGTAAGCTTGAATGTAGGGAGTAATCCCCAGAACTAATAAAAAAATCATTTACCCATGTATGGAATGGATGGTTATAGTCTATATTTGATACCGCAGGTTTCCCTGTGTTCTTTGAAATACACGAGCGAAGTCCCGCGGGCAGCTGTATTGTTTCTATGAAGGGATTAATCTCTGGACCAATATACTCAACCAATTTCAGAAGTTCTGTCACCATAGTGTATAGAATGGTCCGTTAGAGAGGTCTATATTTTATGCCAGAGCTTTGGTCGAGTTCCTGAGATCTCTGAGTGGATGGAACCATGCGGGCAGCAAGTTAAGGATAAAATGCATACTTAGAAACCTCGGAGCAATGCGCCTGCAGCAGTTTCTCATCCTCCATGTCCAGCATGCGGGTGAGGTTCTTGAACATCATGTTGTCGGCCAGGTGGTGGCGCACCTGTGCTTCCTCTGCTTTGCTGAGGTACGGGATACCTTCGTATGTGAACTGGAATTGCAGACATAGGTCTTGAGTGGTTATACTTTAATACTGATGAGCAACTGTTGGGTGACAATCAAAATTCACCAATGCAGAAAGATCATTTAAAAAATATCAAGTGTGTTGAAGTAGATATAAAGTAGTGTTTTCCTTTAGCTATTATAATATGTATACATAGTTAGTGAGTTTTGGTTGTCATCTAGCAGTATTTTATTTCATACAGTTAAGATTGATGAAGAAGAGGTAGCATTTAGTTAGTTCCTGCTTTCAAAGTTCAACAAGTATTCCAATTTATCAAAAGCATTAGTAATTCCCACTTCAAGGAGTAAGCTTGAGAATTATTAATGCTATTAATAACATCCAAATTTTTATTGAATAACAAATTAAAGTTTCTTATGTAAAATCATGGTTTATGATTGCTTGATAGGAAGTCATTCATATGAGGTTGTGGATATGAGAAATATGGAAAATTTTAAAACTAAGGCATTCACTATTTGCCATTCAAATAATATCACTGCCTGTGAATGTTACATTAAAATTGATATTATATAATAATAATTACCAATTCATCAATTAGATACTAAACTTACATAACATTAAACATTATTCACCTTGTTGAAATTAAAGTTGTGTCTGCAGAGAAACCTTAGTGTGGAAGCTTGGAATACAAAAGATTGGTCAACATCACCAAATGCTTGTGGACACAGGTGGAATGTATATCCTGTAGCGACATATGTGTCATGGTCCCGGTCATATTGGAACATGGTCAACCCCACTTGTGTCATTATCATTCTGCCTACCTCTGACTTAATTTTATCATACCGTTCTTCATTTGTGTCAAATAACCTGAAAGAATATATTGTAGTGTTACAAATTATATTTAATTTACATACATACATACATTCACGCCTTTACTCCCAAAAGGGGTAGGCAGAGCACATGAAACATATGTTCCAGAGCCACTTTTAACATAAATGTGTGTATAAAAGATCGACTAAATTTGATATTGCAGTGATAGGTTGCTAGCCCATCGCCCACAACACACTACAACACTGGTCCCTTAGTCGACTTTTACCATACCCACAGGAAGAAAGGGGGTGGTGAAATTCTAACCCGACACCACACGGGTCTATAACAGGTCGGGTTGGGGATATTTAATTAAAGTGAATACAATATAAAATTAGTATGACAAATCTGTACTACTGGTATAATAAAAAACTATTTTGAACGGCCAAGTTAAAATTTAATCTTTGATGTGATGAGGAATTGCACATGGAAGTTTTCTCAAATTATAAAGCGGGTTTCATTCAACAATCCCTGTTGTAAGATGCCACTTGGGAACAAATTTGTGTGAGCGGGAACGAATTTGAGCGTTGCCGGCACCAAATATTCATACATTTCAATAAAATAAGTATTAACAAGGTAGGTTCAAATTTTACCGATATTTGAAGCATTCCCCTGTTAATAAGGCGGTGAATTCCGCATCAAACCCAACAAAACACGACTTTTTCAAGTTTTTGCTTATGTTATCAAATTGCTCAGCAAAGTTATCCCTGGTTATTTCCATTTTAAATGCAGGTTATGGGATTTAATTACTCAATTATAACCTAGAAGCACTAAACATGTAAAACACGTGTATTTTGAACTAAGGTGAGGGTGATTATCACAAAAATATTTTACTATTTTTACAAAACACTAATGAACATGTAAACGAAACAAGATCAAGATCAGTAAATGTCACTGTCAAGTGTCAGTGTCACACGACACGAGTGTCACCTGTGTTGCTAACTCGAATGTTTCCAAATAAGCTAGAGACACAGAAGACATAAAAGCAGAGCCCGATCTCTTCTTATGGTCACACACTGAGCAAACGAACGACCAACCAACGCGAAGCATTTATGTGACAGCTATTTGTTCGAGTGAGATACATAGCCGTTCGTTAATTAATTAAATGCTCTTAAAAAAAGACCGGGTTGCACTCCGGGAGTGACGGCAGAAGTGAAAACTTGGGAACTGCTTAAAAAAAAACTTGCATAATTTTAATTTTGAAGCACGGAGTGCATGTGAACGCGGCATCATACTATGGCGGGTACACACTGAGCAAACGAACGACCAACGAACGCGAAGCATTTAGGTGACAGCTATTTGTTAGAGTGAGATACATAGCCGTTCGTTGGCTTGGTGTGTACTCACCATAAGACGTTTGACACATTTGACAATAATATATTGCCATAATGCCAATTATGCCATATAAGAGGTTTAATGGGGAATCCACATTATGTGATTTACCCCAATTTGTCAGTACAACATGTCGAAGTCATAATGGGGTGTAGCGTACAGACGTTACAACAGAACTGCAACTACAATTTCATTCAGTGTGGCCAGTTAACAGTAAGAAATCGAAAATTGCCGCATTCAAACGGTCCTGCGGAGCGGACACCAAGATTGTTACTAACCGATGAGATAGGGCAAGACAGCACGTCTAACATGGGACGGCCACGACATACACTCGATTTTTCTCGCACTATACCTCTTGTTCTAAGTGTTCTAATAAGAGAGAGACGGATAGTGCGAGAAAAATTGAGAGAGCTCGCGCGCCGTCGCGTGATAGCCATGTAGCATACAAAAATCGAGAGTATGTCTCAGCCGTCTCATGATAGACGTGCTGTCTCGCCCTATCTTATCGGTTAGTAACAATCTTGCAGTCCGCTTCGCAGGATCGTTTGAATGCGGCAATTTTCGCTTTCTTACTGTTAACTGGCCACACTGAATGAAATTGTAGTTGCAAGGACTTTTTGGCGGGAAGTTAAACTAAGCGGACATTTAAAATTTTCTCGATTTAGCAAATTAATTATTCTTGTATATGTTTGATTGTTTTTCTTGTAAATATAGTGTTAATACAAAGTGAATATAGTGTACAAAAATGAATGATACGAGCGCCGGGGGCGAGGCCCCCGGTGACAAAGAACCAAAAAAGCGAAAACTCGACAAGAGTGCTGAAGACTATAAAATGTTCACTAAACCGAATTATAAAAGACAATTCCCTGAAAATCACAGTGCCGAGTGCGTTGTGTACGTAGAATCTCAAGACAATGACAAGCTAGGTAATAGAAACCCTATTACTCTAACAAAACTGTTTACGGAGCAAGTAAAGGGTATTGTAGGTGTCCACAGAGTGAATGCCTACAAAATCGGAATAACATTTAGGAAGCCCGCGCCAGCGAATAATTTTCTGAAAATGGACCTTTTCCTGGGCAGAAATAAACTCAAACAAAGCGTTTGTGCCTGCAACACTGACTGAGACCACAGGTGTACTTCGATATGTACCGAAAGAATTAAAATATGAGGAAATATATAAAAATATTGCATGTGACGCAGAAATCATATCGATTAAAAGGTTCATGCGAAAAGTTGAGGGGAAACTGGTCCCTTTGGGGACAATAGCAATAACTTTTGCAACTACATTATTACCTCAACATGCATATCTGAATATGTTTAGGTACAAGGTACATGCATACATACCACCCCTTCTCCAATGCTATAAATGTTTGAAGTTTAATCATTCAGCCCGGGTTTGCAGAGGTGAACAAATGTGTTCATCCTGTGCTGGACAACACTCATACAAGGAATGTGACGTCGATGAAATCGTATGTATAAACTGCAGCGGGAACCACCTCGCTATATCCAGGGAATGTCCCATAAAGAAACAGAAAATTGAAGAGAAGAAAAAGAAATACGCTAATTCGAACCAGTCATATGCCACTGTGGTGAGTCCTCCATCACTACCACCTATTGCCAATCCTACTACCTTTCCAGCTATGCCTAGTAAACCTACTAGCCCGCAAACCTTCAACATGGAACAACTTGTTAATAATGAAATAATAATGAATGCAATTGTTAAGTCAATGGTCTGTCTTGGAAATGACAAAGATAATACCCCGATCACATTTAAAAGAATTAAAGAAATATTGTTAGCAAATTTATTCAACTAATTCATGGATACATTTTTAAAAATAGCACAGTTTAACATACAGAGTTTACAGAGCAAGAAAACCTTATTAAAAACATTTCTTTCAGAACAAGATATTGATATATGTTTATTGAATGAGACTTGGCTCAAAAGCACAAGTATAATTCCTAATTTTACACCATATAACTTTATACATAAAAAATCAGTGAATACACATAATGGAGTTGCAATATTAATTAGACAAAACTTACAGTACAGCATAACAAACACAACTTTTTATGAATCCATTCAAAATATCTGTATATCAATAGAGACATCAAGAGGAATTTTAAGTATACTCTGTGTATATTGTCCTCCTAATTGTAACAGGTTTGACACCTCCAAAATGAAAAAGGTATTACTGGAAACCCCTAAGCCATGTATTATCATGGGAGATTTTAATGCACATCATATATTGTTTGGATGTCATTCAAATAATAATAGAGGCAACAGCTTGTACAAACTCATTGATGAATTTGACATGTGTGTTTTAAATGATGGTAGTGCAACAACTGTGTCATATCCAAATAGAAATCCGTCTGCAATTGATTTAGCTCTGGTCAGTCCCTCATTGGCTCCTTTTTGTGAATGGAGCGTTCATGACGACCCAATGGGCAGTTATCATTATCCAACTCAAGTGGTCGTAAATGTGAAGCCTTCCATATATGAGATCCGACCTGTAGAAGAAAAATATATTTATAGTAAAGCAGATTGGACTAAATATTATAATCTGTCAGAAACCTGTTTTTCTCAATTAGATATTAATAATACTGAACCTCTTAATTTGTACAATAACTTGTATAACATTCGATCAGAAGCAATTCCAAAGCTAAAGTCAAAACAAACTCCGAAAGTCATGAGAAAACCTGCTCCTTGGTGGAATCCAACATGTGATAATGCCGTACAAAAATCGAAAGAAGCTTTAATAAAGTATAAAACATCACCAAGTATTACCAATTTCATAAACTACAAAAAGATAGATGCCCAAAAGAAAAGAATACTAAAAGAAGAAAGTGTTCATTCATGGCATGACTTGTGCAGTAGTTTTAATAGAATGACACCTATTGCTAGGATATGGGGCTACATTAAACGATTTAAAAGATTAGGTTCCTCTCACAACAGGCATTTAAATGAAGAATGGGTACCAAGTTACTTAGACAAAATATCAGAGTCAACTCAGTTTGATCCAAATAACCTTAGTGACATATTAAATTGCTCTGCAGAGAATCAAACAAACTCTTTTCTCAATAAGCCATTTACTTTGAATGAATTGTATATAGCACTCAAAACTAGAAAAGACACAACACCAGGGTTGGATAACATACCATATATGTTAATTAAAAGGTTACATCCCAATGCTGTAGAAATCTTAATACAAGTTTATAATAAATTATGGAATAGTTTAGTTATACCGTCATCATGGAAAACACAATGTGTCATTCCCATCCTAAAGCCAAATAAACCTGTCAATAATCCTTTATCATACAGACCTATTTCCTTATCATCATGTTTAGGGAAACTTTTTGAAAATATGTTAAAGTTAAGAATAAATTACTTTGCTGAAACACAAGGAAAGTTACCAGATATTCAATATGGATTCAGAAAAGGCAGAAGTTGCTCTGAAAGCTTTGTATCTCTCATATCTGATCTTAAAAAGGCAAAACTCTGTCACTCTAATGTTGTATGTGTTTTTTTAGATGTTAAAGGTGCCTTTGACAATGTTAACATTAAAAGTCTGATTCGTGTTTTACATGAGTTGGACTTACCAAGTAAAACTTTAAAATGGATTTTCGATTTCTTACACAATAGAACCTTATTTGTTAAATTTAATAATAAACTACATGGACCTAGAAATGTAAGTAAAGGGACAATGCAAGGCGCTACATTGTCACCTCTGTTGTACAACTTATATACATCTCAAATCCTTCATTATGTAAATACATCCAAAGTTAAAATCTTGCAATTTGCAGATGACCTACTTTTGTACAGTGAAAATCAGAACTTGAACTTGGCTGTAAATAATATGAATGCAGCATTAAACCAACTACAACTTTATTATAGCAACACTTTAAAGTTAGAAATAAGTTCCGAAAAAAGTGCAGTATTAATATTCAGTAGAGACCCATTTGCACAGTCTGCTGTAAATATTATATATGATAACAATCTAATTCCTATTGTTAGTCATCATAAATTTTTAGGTGTTGTTATAGATGATAAGTTAAAATTTGATAAGCACATAAATTATATATGTCAGAATGCCATGAAGAGCATAAATGTAATGAGAAGCCTGGCAGGGACATTTTGGGGTTCTGACCCAAAAACTCTTAATATGTTGTACAAAAGCATAGTCCGAAGTCATTTTGACTATAGTTCCTTGGCTTATATGAATGCCAGTAGTACCTTATTAAGAAAGTTGGATGTAATACAGAATATTGTTTTGAGAGTGATAAGTGGAGCTATGCGCACCACTCCTATTAACACTATGGAAATTGAAAATTGTATACCTCCATTGTCCTTACGACGTTTACAGCTGGCTGAGAGATTTTGTTTGAAAGAGTTGTCCTGTGATAATAGTGTTGTCTTGGAGAAAATCACGCATCCCGCAGTAATCACACAGTCAGTTGAGACATCCAGTATTTCGGCTAGTACTCTTATTTCAGGCTCCTTACCTGAAATTCCAACCATAATAACATGTACAAAAAACCTGACAAGAAACATGTACACCAGTAACAAGTGGCCAATTTACAAGTGCCCATATAACACTTTGCTTAGCTACCGTGATATTAAGTGTCACCTAGATTCTGTGAAAAATAAGTATGATTTCTTAGAACTTTTAAGTGAAAATCCAAACTTCTATACTTTGTACACTGATGGTTCTAAGAGTGAGCATGTTAAATCAGCATACTATGACTCTCAAATGAAGTTAACTAAATGCTATAAAATACCAAGTGATTGTAGCATATTTACTGCAGAAGGTTGGGCAATATTAGCTGCTTTGACTTATGTATATACAAATGTAAATAGTGAAAATATATTAGTAGTTAGTGATTCTAAGAGTGTGCTATCCACCTTATGCAATTATAATTTAGCATATAAACAAAATTATATTATATATAGAATTAAGGATATGATACTTAAGTTAGGAAAAAATGTAGAATTTGTATGGGTTCCCTCCCACAGTGGCATAGCTGGAAATGAAGTTGTGGATCTTGCGACTCGTCGCGACCACGACGTTGATTTAACAGAATCATTTAAAGTACCTTTTACGGATTATTATCACCAGTTTAAAAGCTCTTCAAAGAGAATGTGGAAGGAATACTGGGACGCTACTACAGAGACAAAAGGAAAATGGTACGCAGAACTACAGCAAAACTTACCAACAGCACCGTGGTATAACAGCTTCAAATACATTAACAGGAAGTTCATAACGTGCATTAATCGTTTGCGATCTGGTCATTGCTTGGTTCCAGCACATCTCAATCGGATGAAAATTATAAGTGATGATAAATGTACCTATTGTTCTAAGAAAAATGCGGATATAAAACACGTGATATTTGAGTGTGAAACGTTTGCTATTCAAAGGCAGACACTTGTCAGTGTCATTAGTGATGTTGCTGATGAAAATTCATTAAGTGTTCCCCGCCTCGTTCAAGATTTATTATCAAACCCTGTCTATTTCATACCTGTATTTAAATTCATTTTAAAAACTGTAGAAAAAATTTGATTATTACATACAATTTATATTATTGTACATTTCGTAAGCTCTAATGCTATAATTATAATACTTATTACTTGTAATGTAGATGACAAAATGTTATATTTGTGTTTAAATGTAAACTATTATTCCGACTGAAGGACTCTGTATCCATGGTCATGAAATAAATTAAAAAAAAAAAAAAAAAAAAATTGTAGTTGCAAAACACCGGTTTAAAAAAACGGTCAAAATTACAGTGTAAAATATTGATACAATATTCTTTTTTTTTAAGACTATTTAGTGTCCCACTGCTGGGCAAAGGCCTCCCCTCTCGACTTCCACTCGTCCCGGATTTGAGAAATCCCTGGCCAATTGCTACAAAATGCGTCCAGGTCGTCCCGCCATCTCCTCCTCGGCCTGCCACAATAATCTAAAGTATCTATTTTTTAAGTTTCGTTTATTTGAATGAAATTTCTGAGAAAAAAAACACTTGGCATATCATGCCAATTCCATGGTCCAAATTGTGATTTTTATGCAATTTAGTCAGGACAATTCGATTGATGGTTGGATCTGAACAAAAATGAAATAGTACAAGTAGGAAACTTTGAACTCTTAGGGTGGGTTGCACCAAACCGTCTGTAATCGTAAGCGGTGTTCGTTACAATCTGAATGTATGGAACGTTTGACAAGTTTCTATGGACTGACAGCTGTCAGCGCCATATTTTACGTTGATCGGTCTGTAATCGTAGGTCGATGCAACCCGCTCTTAGGTATTACTTTAGACCAGTCACATGAATTGGAAAACACACATTTCAATTACTAAAACAAAAATATTCTAATTTCTATATGGGTTATTCATGCTCCGCAAAGCAACAGACTGCCACAGCACTCTCTGCCTACTACGCCTATGCCCACTCGTGGCTGAAGTACGGTATTATTTTGTGGGGTAACAGTACAGATGCTCATGACCTATTTATAATGCAAAAAAATGCATACGTGTACTGGTCGGCATACGAAACGGGGATAGCTGCAGGCCCCATTTTACCAAACACGGAATATTAACGTTCCCATGTATATGTATATCGGAATTATGTATATTTGTGAGAAAAAATATCCACCTGTTCAAGGAGCAACAAAACAAAAGACTCAAATATAAACTTATACTACCTGATCCAAATCTCGAAATATTCCGAAACAGTCCTCATTTTGGCGTCGAGACCCTCGGTCCATGGGGTCCCAGTGCGCAAAAGTTATTTGCGGAAATCGCGAAACGTCTGGTTGACGTAACTGGTGACCGAAGAGCTGGCGGTTTTCTTGCGCAACGCATCAGCATTGCAATTCAGCGAGGAAATGCCGCCAGCATCCTCGGTACAATGCCTCGAGGGCCTTTTTTAGATTTAACTTAGCTTTAATTTAATTTAGTTAATGTTATAGTTATCATCTTGTATATACTTTAGAAAATAAAGTCATTATATTACGTAATAGGTATAATAAGCAGAAGAAAAAGAGACTACATATGCAAAAAAGTTAAAATCATACCTGGTAAACAAAACCTATTACAACGTAGAAGATTTTTTTAGTGATAGATATTTAAGAGCTAGATTTATATTTTTAGTTTTGATTTTGTAGTATGTATAATAATACTATATCCAACTTCACTTAGATATAGATGAGTAAGCTTTGCTTTGTATTCTCTTGCTTGCTGAATTTTCCTGTATAAACTAGATAATGCAGGTACAACCATTTAATTATATATAATACACTCCATGTGAGTTGCCGTATTTAGTAATTAAGTTTTGCAATACCCGACTAGGGTCCATGAGACACTATTATAATACTGTAACAACTTTTATTTACCATGGTGCAATAAATGATTATGATTATGATCAGCAGCGCTACATGCATCCAGACGATAGCAATTAGTCAGCTTCTGACCCCCTAGCACACTAAGTTGTATGTCAGGCATAAAGCATTTGTCCCTCTTGCACTCGCATATTTGCCAGAATGGGACGAATGCTTTATTTCCGACATAAAACTTAGTGTGCTAGGGGGTCTGATGAATTGGGGCTGACAAATCATGTAATGTATATGCCCCATTGCCGCATAAATTAAATCGCAGGGTCATATTTTACTTGCCAAAGCGTGATGTATAGGCAGGTAAGTACTTGAATTATACACAAAAAAACCTTTTTTCTATACTCTACATACATTTAATTTAAAAGGTACACTACTAATAATAAAGAGGCCTATGAAATGTTACATACGGGGTGCTCTCCGAAACCATCCATTCTTTCTCTCACCACGCAGGTCGTTTTCTCCACCGATACTCGTGAACTTTTGTGAGCGTTATAAATTTTTAAATGAAAGGAAAAAAAAATTTAAATGGAAGGATTTGGTGCCCGAACCAGATTGTTCTGATAGCTCAGTTGGTAGTAGCGACGGGACATGAATGCCTGTGGTCGCCGGTTCGAATCCGGCTCGGAGCATTAAATTTTTCAATTCTTCCTTTCATTTAAAAATTTATAATTTTCTTTAGCAGCCTTACTGCTTAAAAACAAATATTAATTTAGTATGGGGTGGCGCATCGTTACTGACGATTTCTCAACATAATTTGAGGCGTTGGTGCCGTAAAGAAGCCTAAGTCTTCTGGTAGATGTCGCTACATACGCCTCCCTAAGGCGTTATATGAAGGAACTGATTGAAGGATTTGGTGCCCGAACCAGATTGTTCCGATAGCTCAGTTGGTACTAGCGACGGGCCATGAATGCCTGTGGTCGCCGGTTCGAATCCGGCTCGGAGCATTAAATTTTTCCTTTCATTTAAAAATTTATAATTTTCTTTAGCAGCGTTACTGCTTAAAAACAAATATTAATTTTGTGAGCGTTCATTATTATTGTGGATTCAGTTTTTCGAAATAGAACAAAATATGAAAACATACAGTGTCGTGAGTTCTATAGTTCAGAGCCACTTGTTATACTCGTATCTGACACGACTCTACATATTTAAACTCTCCTACATACTTAAATATATTGACGGACAGTTTATCTCGCCGCGGGTCAGCTCGCGCGCCGCGCCGTCTTGTGCTGACCGTGCGGCACGGCTATCACAAGAAGGCAAGCGAGCTCTTTCGATTTCTCTCACACTATACGTCTCTTTCTACGTGCTCTAATAAGTGAGAGACGGATAGCACGAGAAGAATGGAGAGAGAGCTCGTTCGGCGTCTTGTGATAGCCGTGCAGTTCTACGAACACATGCGCGGCCCGCGGGCTGATGTACCTACCGCCGACTACCCCGACTTGCACTTAAGTTTATTCTGAGTGCGTCGCATCGCATCGGACGTTTGCACGGATTTATTTTACTAGTTAAAGCTATAAATCTGCGAAGCGATCGCAATGGCACACGAACAAATATAATTAAAATGTATCTATCTGAATCTAAATCTGAGTATCAATTAATACTTCTACTACTACTAGGTATAGGTATACCGTAGGTACGCAATCAGCCCGTTCCTGGATTATGCCCCGGTTTTTGTTTATGAATAATCATTTTTATTTACCTATAAACATGAATTAGAAAGTATTAAAACCGGCCAAAACCGCAACCGCAAAATAATATTTTTTGGTACTTATAAATTAGATGCTCCACCGACAAGATTTTGAATCTTAAATATGATGATGATGATAAATTAGATACCCATGAAAGTCACAGTAGAATTGGTACTTACGCTAAGATTCGTCGCGTTCGCGTACCCATAATTATGTGCAACATGGATGTTAGCGAGGTTAAAAACTGTCTAAGTATCATACCATATAAATAACTTTGAAATAAATAAATATTTGGGGACAATGTTACACAAATCAATCTAGTCCCAAACTAAGCAAAGCTTACAGCTTATTTGTTTTTTTAAGCAGCGTTACTGCTTAAAAAAACAAATATTAATTAAGCAAAGCTTGTACTATGGGTACTAGACGACGATAAAAATACTTATATAGATAAATAAATACTTAAATACATGGAAAACATCCATGACTCAGGAACAAATATTCGTGTTCATCAGACAAATAAATGCCCTTACCGGGATTCGAAACCAGGACCTCTTGCTTCGTAGGCAGGGTCACTACCAATTAGGCTAAAGCGGTCGTCAAAATATATTATATAAATGTGTTCTATGCATTTGCGGGAAAACGCACTGCAACGTTTTACATCACTCGAGAAATTGGGAACAGAAAATCGATTAGGTAATTTATTTATTTATTAATTTATTTCTTAAAACTAAAATTAAACATTAACATAAGGTACATTGCTTCACAAAACTACATCGCTAGTTTGACTGTGGAGTCAAAAATTACAGTCACATTTCTTTTAAATAGTCTTAAATATCTACAATATATAGTTTGGTATACTAAGGAGATTTCTAAAGGGCATCGAAAAGGTATTTTTTTAATAAATTCTTAAATCTTGCTTTTTTATGTTCATGAACAATGTCCACGGGCAGAGTATTTAGTATATATGGTATGCGTTTCTTTAGCGTCCTATCACCATAGTAATTGGACACTCTAGGTACTTCATACTTGCCCGCGGTCATTGTCCTTGTGTTATGTTTGTGTTTAACTAGGTGTAAGTATTTCAGGTTGACATGGTTATTTACTGCTAACAGGTATTTCAGTTTAGAGCTTACCGGTAGGATTTTACATATTTTAAACAGTTTTTTCTTCCTGCGGTGGCACATATCGCAGTCAATGGGGTCATGCTCATGCCCCACCTCATATCCTCAGATGTTACTCAGCTGCCGTCCACAGAATCCAAATTATATCATACTAATGCAATTGGCCTAAAATTTAATAAAAATTACATAAGAAGTTACATAATGGCACAGTGAGAGTGTACTCTCGGTCGGCAATATACTTCCAAATTGGAACTGCAAGTCAGCCCCGAGGGCCGAGGTGCTCATTGATGTTGCAAGCACAACTGGTTCCCAGTCACCATTCGCTGGTCGACTCGCGTGGTCGCGCGCCATGCCGGTTTGAGCTTCGCAAACTCCGCTCACTTTCGTTCGGTGCCCCCGAAAATGTAAACGAGCCGTTAATGGCAATTTGAATTTCAAAGCGTTTCGTTTCATTAAAGAACATTAGTTACCATGGAGTCTGAGAAGAAGTTGATTGACGTGTGCAGTGCGCCGATGGTGAAGCCGAACTATATGCTCATGTCCTTGCAAAGGATATTTGCGTTGAGTGTTATTATAGCGTGTGTGATCGTGGTCGTGTATTACACGCCGATGCCAGGTGGGTACAAACAATGCGAATGCTATAAACAGTGCAATTCTCTTAGCCGGTACGTTCATAGAACCCGAAGGTACTTACATACCTACAATGCGACAATTTACTGTTTACATCATGCCATAGGTACATGTTACCTACGTCAAAATTATCTAAGTACCTACGTATGTGGCATGGTTTTTCAATGGTATTCCCATTGAAACAAGATCTAATTGAGTCAGATTTAGTGGATTTAGGTTCGCGTCTTTCCTGTGGACATTATCAAAGTTAAGGGCTACGAAGCCTAGCTTTTGTTTGGACTCTTAATCCGCATTTATAAACGGCGTCTCCTCTTCTATATCACTATTCGATAAAATCATTATTTATATGCACGTGAGCTCTTAATTATTGACCACAGGAGAGACGAATTTTGTTTTTGTTTTGTGTATGACTCAATTAGATAACTCTACCTGCGTAAATAAAACCAAAATAAGAAGTACGTACGTGTAAGTGGGAAACTTTCAATCTATTTACAAAGTAAACTTTTCCATGAGCTGAAAACATGTTTATGGGTGAAAATGTTTGCGTTTCAGAGGAGTACTTCGAGAATTGTGATCGGGAATGTAATGAGTTGGATTGGCCCATGATTTGCCGCGTGAAGTTGGTCATCGAAGTCTACAAAACTCTCAGCAAGTAAGTGTTGTTTTGAGATGACGGAGTACTTAACTAAGCTTACGAGTACACTCACTTTGCAATGCTACAACCGACATCGCTAATGCATAAGCTGTTGATTCTATGTCTTATTCTCTCAATTATTATTATTTACAATTGTATTGTACCAACTGATTAATGAAGAGAGCGGTGTCTCTTAACACAGGTAAAATTTACTTTACAAGAGGCATCAACTGTTATTAACCCCCGACGCAAAGGGAGGGGGGTGTTAAAGTTTAAAGTGTATGTCTGTGTATCTGTCTTTGTTATCGTAGCTCCCAAACGGATGAACCGATTTTCATTTAGTTTTTTTTGTGTCATAGATAATATTATCCAGAGTGTTCTTAGTTCTTAGCCATGTTTCATGAAAATCTGTTCAGCCGTTTTTGAGATATTGGAGTTCGAAAATGTCGGGGGTTTCTCAATTTTTAGGGTTCCGTAGTCAACAAGGGACCCTTATAGTTTCGCCATGTCCGTCCGTCTGTCTGTCTGTCTGTCCGTCTTCGGCTTAGATCAGTAACCCTTACAACTAGAAAACTGCAATTCGGCGTGGGTATATAAACTAATCACGCCGACAAAACAGTAGAATAAAATTCTGAAAATATTTTTTTAGGGTACCTCTCTTACATGTAAATTGGTGATGTATTTTTTTTTCTCATTAAACCTATAGTGTGGGGTATCATTGGATAGCTTGTTCAAAAATATTATGGGTTTTCTAAAACTATTTTTCACCTCAGTTCTGCGTTTGCGAGATAATGGGATTTAAAGCCCTAATTTTTGTTCGAGTCATGTGTCCCCCCCCTGCCGGCTAAATGACTACTGGGGACGAGAAAAAATTCGTGGCAGTAGTACATATAATGAATTTAAAAGGAAAACTATCACAGTTAAGTAGACATAACTAGTTAACGAGTAGCATACATAAGTAGTTAACTGGTAAGAAATGCACTTAATCGACCCTATACATTGGTGTGTTATAAAAATAATCATATTTACGATTATTTACGAGGGAAAGCTATAATAAAAACCCCAAAACCCCTTTTAAGTCTGCATTCTGTGACAGACGGGCAACTACGGAACCCTACCCCGCGCGTGACCCGACACGCACTTGGTCGGTTTTCCTAAGTTGTTTTTATTTTGAAATGTGTAACAATAATGGATGAATAAATGTTTTTATTTATTTATTATTTAAAAGTCAAACCCCAAATCTTAACGTTATGTACCTACCTATTGTACCTACTAATGTTTTCGCATGACTGGCATTTATGACTTCACCCGTTTTTATTGATAATATTTGAAAGTTGAAGTACATCTCTACGTACCTATAAGTGGTTATGCAGTTTTAATATTTTAACGTGTTTGTATTTTTAAATTTACAGATCGTGTGGCACTTGTACGGAAAAAGGTGGAGAGGAATGTCCTGCAAAGTGTATTTCTGCGGATGGTAGGGAAAGGGGAGTGCTTACAATAAATAGAGAGCTGCCTGCACCGTCGTTACATGTTTGTCATAATGATATCCTTGTTGTGGACGTAGTGCACCGCGCACCTGCGCACGCGCTGGCCATGCACTGGCGAGGACAGCCACAGAAGGAAACCCCTTTCATGGATGGAGCTCCCATGCTCACTCAGTGCCCTCAACCGGCGTACACAACGTTCCAGTATAAATTCCGCGCATCAGAAGTAGGAACCCACATGTATCACGCACATTCCGCCGCAGATGCCGCCGACGGACTCGCTGGAGCCTTAATTGTTCGGCAGTCTCCAAAACTAGATCCTTTACGAAAATTGTACGATGTCGATGCTACGGAGCACACTATATTTGTAGCAGAATGGGGCCACTCAATGGGACCACTCACTCAGTTGAGTGCAAAGATTCCCAGTGCAGAATCACTTCTGGTTAACGGTAAAGGAAAAACGGCAGACTCCCCTGATTCTCCATTATCGAAGTTTGACGTTGAATCAGGAAAAAGATACAGATTCCGTCTAGCTTATGGTGGTGGTGCCAGGGGTTGTGCAGTGAAATTATCGATCGATGATCACGTAATGAAAGTTGCCGCATTAGACGGTCATAGAATAGAGTCCCAATATGTGAGTTCTATAGAAATAGGAAGAGGGGAGCGAGCAGATTTCATTTTGGATGCAAATAAAGCGCCCGGCGTATATAAAATCAAAGTGGTTGCGGATCAATTTTGCCAAGCGAACTTGGAAGGTGTGGCAGAGTTGGTGTACGTGAATAAGGGGAACAAAGTGTTACATGAGCAGGACATGGCTGTTCCCGAAGTGCGCGAGTTATCGACTGTGAGCAGTTCTCGGTGTTCCCATGCGAGTGTGTTGTGTTTGGACGAACTGCGCGCCGCGGAAAAACTTCCAGCGGAGTTAGCCGGAGTTATAGAAAAGATAATTTATGTGCCTTTCAATTACTCCACTAGACAAATTTCAACGAAACGAGTTGGTGAGTATAATTGCGAGAAGTTTTTAATTACCTTTCGAAACGTGTCTGTTACCCTAGATAATCGAATTTAAACGGAGAGCTCATGCGTTTATCTAGTTCAAGTCATTATACAAGCAGTTACAATATTTGCATTTCAAATTCGTTGTAAGGTAGGCAGCAGTTAAATCACTTATAGACAAACACTTGTCTGTAAACAAATGATTTCACGTATTCAAAACGTAAAAACATTCGTGCGCTGAAGCGTCACCAAATTACATTAGTAGCCGTGACCAAACCAAACGTAAGCCTTAGCGGGCATTCACGCTTACAAATAATCACAAAGAACTGTCGACATACTGACTCTTGTCATTCAATAGGTTATGTGGGACAGTGCCTCTGCCTACCAAGGTCATCGTGTTCTTTCCGTCTCGCGCTATACGCTACCGACTTAATTATTATAAATTGCATATTCATACAATTTAACAAAAGAAACCGAGAGCGGTGAGAGTGAGCATTAAACACCGTACGAATTTCACATATTTATACAACTTCGAAGTCTTCCGCATGAAAAGTCGTAAACAGAACATAATCTCACTTCAAAATATGTACCTAGAAGCATTTCAGCATGAGTTTCTGTCTTTCCAGGACACATTCAACTTCAAGGCCTTTTAAGACCTAATTTTGTCGCTGGACGCATACGGGTGGTTTTTAAGTGTTACACAAAAACCAACAATGAAAATCAAAATTGTATCTAAGACCCACAAATAAAAGTCCCTATGTATGAACAAATACAGTAAGCACGAAGTAACATAAACTTCGTAATACCAAAGTACCTACCTACGTAGTTAGTCCGTTAAATTGAGAACATAAGTCAAGTAGTTGCAGTAGCGTGAGTTCATAAATATTAAAATTTCGAAAGGCCATAAAAATACACACACTTAAAACGTCTATTCGTATTTGAAGTATACGTTTCGTAAGCTCTACGTTTTTTGCAGTTACAGTCAGTACAGGAAGTACTAGTCGTTGCGAATTCGCGAAAGCAACGAAATAGAGTTTAATACTTGTTCATAATATTATTTTTTTCCTATAAATACATGTTTGGATTTTGCATAGAACTTGGCACTCATTTGGATCTCCATTCTTTTTGCGGCGAAGCCCACAGCCAATCATAATTTTTGTATTGAACTTGGCTCTCCTTTTTTACATTTATGTTTTTGGTGGGATTTCATTTAGCGGCTCTGTCTGTTTTTTTTAAATGGTGTTAAAATCTGTACACGATTATATTAATTCTGAATACAATTGCTACCTAGAAATGTCAATGGACATCAAATTTCATATTCTCCAGTTAAACCTTTTGGGAATACAGATGTGAGTTGCCAATCATAATTTTTGTATTGAACTTGGCTCTCCTTTTTTACATTTATGTTTTTGGTGGGATTTCATTTAGCGGCTCTGTCTGTTTTTTTTAAATGGTGTTAAAATCTGTACACGATTATATTAATTCTGAATACAATTGCTACCTAGAAATGTCAATGGACATCAAATTTCATATTCTCCAGTTAAACCTTTTGGGAATACAGATGTGAGTTAAAAGAAAAAAAGTTTTTATGTGCAAACCGTACTGAAAACATTTGTCTATATCGTCACTCTTTTTTAATTTCTTCTCGCTGCCATTGAATACCAATGGGGTTGGCCGGGCGAAGGTATTTGCAGATGGCGCCAGCATAGGTTTTACCTGTCATTCCTACCAAAACTGTCAAATTCTTGTTTTTTTTTCGGAATTTCCTTGTTTAGAATCAAGCCGTTTAAGCCGAATCCCATAGAAAAAGGCTATTGATTAGGTAAAACCTATGATGGCGCCATCTAGTCAAACATTTGACAGTTGCCAACCCCATTAACACCTGGCTCAAATCCGAGCGTTAACCAATTCTATGAACATTTTGGCAAGCTTATGCCTTTTTATTTTATCTGTAGGTAAAAAAATACCCGTGTGAGCCGGGCGGACTAAAATTTGACCGCAAGCCGAATGTTACAAGTAGTATTACTTCAGCGTTAATACCTGTACAATACTCGATTCGAACCCACAAGGTGGACTGATGACCTGGTAAAGGTTGCGGGAGTCCGCTGGATGCGGGTGGCGCAGGAGCGGTCACTTTGGCACTCTTTGGGGGAGGCCTATGTCCAGCAGTGAACGTCTTTCGGCTGATATGATGATGATGACTCGATTCTAAGCATGTAGTCAAGTCAGTCAGTAAAATATATTATCTACACGTGTCTATATTATTCGGACACTAAGGGATTGTACAGATAATCTAGCCCACCTCACCCACGGTCACGTAGACACTTCTACTTCAGATTGCGCATTAAGTTTTGACAATAGGTGATGAACCGCAGGCTTCTGAACAGACTCGGATCTAGAGCAACTTTTGTACGCTAAATGTATATTATAACACAAATGGTAACTCGACAGACGTCAAGTCACACCGTTCCGTGGTCTTTAACTCGACGTTACATAACTTAGACTTAGTGTGTTACTAGGTCGATGATTATGTTGCAACCTCCACCGCCTTGAGTGGAATAAAACAATAATTCTCCGTATGTTTACGTGCCTTAATTCTCTTTTTAATAAGCACTTTTGGTCGTTTTATATAATCAATACAATCACAAATGACGTGTCAAACATTTTTAAATAAAAATTGTAATTAATGGCTTATGTATTACCAATATGGTACAAATCCTAAATGTGTTTGAGATCTACAGAGTGTACCGAGGAAAAACAATTTTTACGCGTTTTTTTAACGTGCGTGTTGGCCGACTGGGGCGTACTGCTCCATACAAAAGTTTTTTCTTATCAGAACACGATACATGTTATGCCTTTGATCGGTTCAAACTCCAGTTTTGTTACACCCTGTATACCTAGTCAACAGTCAAAACCAACTAAAGGCCGAAACGCACTGACAGCGGTGGCGGAGCGGCGCGGTGCGGCGCGGAGGCGGTACCGGTTGTAATGTTCGAGCTAATATGAAATGATCCGCAGAGAGCGGCGCGGCGCGGCGCGGTTTTCTGTGCGGACCCTTTCGTATTATTAGCTCGAACATTACAACCGGTACCGCCTCCGCAACGCGCCGCGCCGCCCCGCCACCTCTCTGTGCGTTTGCAGCAAGGCACAACAACTCTCATAATCTGCACCTGCAGCAGATGCTGCAGGTGCAGATTATGAGAGTTGTTGAGATGCCAGATGGCAATGAAGACCATTTTTGTAGAGGTATACTATAGAGCTGATATTTAAAACGCGCTAATGCGGGCGCATAACCTCACCCGTCAAGCCTAACGAATCTAGACCTCTAATTACGCTTATAGTTACTACTATGAATCTTGACGTCAATATATATTTATGGGTGAAGTGGTGACGTTAAAACAAGTTACAGAATAGCGGAACTGTACAAAATACTGTATACCGTTATTACCGATTCCATCTCACCAAATGCGGAGGTGGCTTGATTCGTTTAAGTTAGAAATCAGCCAACTTGTTTAATTATAACCACTGGTGCCGCGAAAACAATGCGATAAGTATGACATTAAAATGTGATTATTAAAGTGGCTCAGGAGGTGGTCGTGAGATTTAGTGATTAGGTGCACAATTATTCAACTGCCAAGATATTGTTACGTGACAATGAACAGAAATAAATCTTTGTTAATATTGGGTATGACGTAACTCGTCTAGACTACTAAAAAAAACCATTCAAAATTATATGTTTTTAAACCGTGTGGGTTATGTATGTAACCATTACTAACTAGTGGTATCTACTTAACCCACTTTTTTGTAACTGTTTGGTTAAATTAATTCTTTTGCATACTATTTAACACACAATGAACTATTACTTAGAATTAATATTTAACAATTCTGCTTCAGTCCCCACTCGCCCCCTAACCCACTTATAATAAGTTAGAATGAATGGATATAAAACATTGCTGTGCTAGTAGATAGGTAGGTACAGTCAGCGTCATATAGTTAGTAGCAGCCAAGGTAGCCAAATATTTCGGTACACGTCTTTATAACTGTAAGAATAAGGGTGTGTTACGAAATATTCGGCTACTCTGGTTGCTACTAACTATATGACACTGACTGTACCTATACGGATAAAGTGACGAAAGTGTTTCCTTGTCAGTCTTTATGCCATTGACATAAGATTTAATTTCATCTAGCCTGTGGAAAAGTTTTTATACCTGTACTAGAGGAAAAAGATCATTCAAAACCACTTATTAGCACTAAATTCATAAAATAATCCGTGTAAGCCATGTGATAAGTAAGCAATGAGTTGTTGCGGGTTCAATATGATCTTAGGTATCATGAACTGGTTAAAAATACCGCTCTTTATTAATATACAAGGAAGTGGCATCACACCGATGTAAATATTTTCAAGCTAGACATCTAGCAAATTAAGTAGAACACATCTATGTATAAAAAAATATCTAGCTTTCTTTTTTGTGTCGGAATATTAATCTACAGTTCATGAGAAACAGACCTAACCGGATTTCACGCAGCTAACGAAACTTCCTGCAAGGATGTAGCATTTATTCGCAACCAGTTTCTACAATATCTTCTCTTTAATATAAAATTATATGCACGCAAAATCCCATAATTATGATGAAAGTGCAGCCATAAGCGGTGCAGATAATCACGTCGGCGCTGACCGCAAATAATATGGTGTGATTGCGGTGACGTGGCGAGTTGCGTATGCGCCGGCTCCTTAGCTGATATTCACTGGTTAACCGACGACTCACTTCAGAGTAACCATTATAAGTCAGGTCTCTGGTAACGTATAGTTGTTACGGATGCCATGGTCATGATAAAAATGAAATAAGGAAATAATGAGGTTAGTCATAAAGTTATGTTGTGAATCGCGTAGCTTGTTGCAAAACTCTTCGAACCAGGGAGGGCAGCGTAGCGTGTGCCTACAATTCGCTTAGCTAGAATGATGTGTTAGGATAGAGAGCTATCAAAGCAGTCAAAGATTATGGCTGCGCATCTACAGAAATGTACTAAGCAGTGTGTCCCTGTGTGAGGGACACCTGAGTAGCTGTCACGCAAACTACGTCTTTTTAACTTCTCATGCTCAAAAACTGCATCATATTAGGCTTAGCAAGCGGGGCTAAAGTAGTATATTTAGCCCCTAGGGAAAATATTTATGATTGGCAAAACATTTTAATTTAATCAATCAAAACAGTTCACCGAACATCCACCAATCGCGCATCTTTAAAAATTAAAAACATTTGTATTTGCTATAAACTAACCAGAATTCGGCTAGATTTCAAATCGACGAATCAGGAAACAGAAATAATATAAAACATCAGGTGTTTTTTATTCCCTAATTCACAATCATTAAAAAAATAAACGCCTCTGACCGCCTACAGCCGCGTCCATACGATCAAGCGGGGTTGACTGCATGCATGGCATAAGCTATGCAGATTGAGCCGGATAGACTGCTGTATATCTCGCTTTATCGTGTGCCCCGTATGGGCCGTATGCTGTCCGCCGCGCTCGGCTGTTTGGACGCGGCTATTGTCTTATCAGAGGTGTTCGTTATTCGTGGTGACAATGTTAGTGTGGTATAGTTATTTATTTCCAACTAAATACACAAAGAAAAGTATACAATATTTTATATCTGCGTTAAAGCAGTTTATTAAAAAAATAATGGCACCAAATTGAACGGTTTCGCCGTGGTAAAATAAAAAATAAAATATTGACTGTGGATGGATAATCTTTGTTTTTTTCAATTGTCTCGCAGTCGAAGTGAAAAGTAGAGCTTATTAAACTAAAATAAGCCATATTACCCCACGAACTATTTCCCGTCACTTCGTTCAGGAAAATAACCATCTCGTAGTAATATGGCTTACTTTAGACCCCTGTCATACAATCTACTATTGTATTATACAGATCGATCTAATTCCAAACTAAAAATACGAATTTAAATTGTAGAGTGGACGCATGAACGAATTGGCAAAGTTATCAATTATTTGAGACATGCCACATTATACGTACCCTTTCATTGCATGAGTACCTACCCTACGCTATGAAAGAAACTGTACTATTATTATCTCGTGCTTTCCACTGTCCGCGTTCACCTAGTCTCTCCACGCTATAGTGTGCTTTCTGTAATTTGTTAAATATCCAATTTATCATGAAATATTGAATCACCTGCATAAAAATTATATAAATGGGTATGATTATTACCATAATTTTCAATTGACTGAGGTACCATAGTCTCGAAGCATTTCCATCTTATTTATCGACTTACATTACAGTGCACTCTAAAAGTAATTTTCTAAAAGAAGTCTGTCGGTCTGTTACCTTTTCACGCTTATACTGCAACTGGAGGGAAATGGTGGGGGCTGAAGTTTGTATGGAGGTACGATTTAAACGACTTCCACGAGTCACAGGCAAAAGCTTATTATAAATGTGATATTGTTATTATCTTGTTAATGGGTAGTGACGTGTTAAAAGCATTGGTTAAAAGTAAGTACCTATCATCGTAATATCGTTATTTCAATGGACGACAGGCTAACCATAGGTTGTTAGTACATCGAGACATTTGCGTCGTTTTATCAATCTTTTTTATCGACCGCCAGTAACAGTAAGCGGGGAACGTGATTACTCTATTGCATGCTGCTTCGCCGTATTCGATACTTAAACGACTGCGCCAACTATTCTTGCAATATACTGGTATCTGCAACCTATCGTAATGTCTGGCAGACATTACATTGATTACGTTGTGCGGTGCTACGTAGTCCTATCGATATTGGCCAATACATATACTTTCGAATGAATGGATTTGTTGGTTAATATTGAGTTAATATACAAATGCAATCCCAAACGCGGAGATAAGATTTAGAAGATTAGACGGGGATGACTGGGGAAGCCTTGTTAACTTGTTATACTCGTACGTACAGTTAAATTGTGCGTTGATTCAAATACGATAATAATCCTTTACTTTCCCCTATTGAGCAATAATAATGTCTACATAGATAGGCAATACAAGTTTGAACATAAATAATAAATAAATACAATAAATAAATATTAGCGGACAATCTTACACAAATCGACCTAGTCCCAAACTAAGCAAAGCTTGTACTATGGGTACTAGACGACGATAAACATACTTATACAGATAAATAAATACTTAAATACATAGAAAACATCCTCGACTCAGGAAAAAATATTCGTGGTCATCAGTGTCATCACACAAATAAATGCCCTTACCGGGATTCGAACCCAGGACCTCTTGCTTCGTAGGCAGGGTCACTACCAACTAGGCTAAAGCGGTCGTCACATATTTCTACTTTCTTGCCATAGTACTGTCCTTAATCGACTGAATACTAAAGAATTATGTTGACGTATGTCATGTGAAGGAGGCTGTGTTTGGCGAAATGTGGGCTTCAAAAAATCACTGGTACAGTCAGCGTCATATAGTTTAGTAGCAGCCAAGGTAGCCAAATATTTCGGTACACGTCTTTATTACTGTAAGAATAAGGGTGTGTTACGAAATATTTGGCTACTCTGGCTGCTACTAACTTTAAGACGCTGACTGTACTTAAAACGTTGCAATGTATTTTTACTTCTTCCCTAACCCCATAACATAGCAGGTGCGTATTTTTAACCGACTTCAAAAAAAAGGAGGAGGTTCTCAATTCGGCTGTATGTGTTGATCATTGTCAATGTGATGATCTTGAGGAATCGATGGAAGTCCTCAAATATTATCGCCCCACATACAGCGATTCGGTTTTTTTCTATAGTAATCAACGCATTTGCTATCGCAAATCAGTTCATGTGGTAAATTGTAAAAAAAAAATAGGAAATGTTCTTGTGACTTGGCGGAGTACTAAATTGAAGTCGGTAAAATCTTTGTTTTTAAAGTAAATGATATGTACAAGGAACGTGTTTAATTTGTCGTGCGTACGCTTTGGGAATATTCCTATGGTGTTCGTTCTCGTCTTCGCATTCGCAAATGTGCTAATCTTAATTTATATATGTTGGCGGTTAAACACGAGTTCAAAAAGCCTATGTACGGAATATCATTCCATATTTAACAGTGATCTTATCCCAATAAGGTCTACTTTTCCTTCCAGGTTGGAAGGTCAGGTGGCAGTCCCTTTCGTAGAACTAGGGCCTATGCCAAAATTTGGGATTAGGTGCCAAAGCGGACCCCGGGCTCGTTGAGGTCACTACCGGAAAAAATATCTAGGAGGATTATGGCGGTTAAACATGAGTTTCTATATGTAATAATCATCTTACATTTCTTTTGACCTTTCTTAAAGACAATTAAGTTGGCAACATTTGCTGATAATATATACTTGATATAGTTTCTACAAAGAAAGTGTTGTTATTTAACAATATGTAGGGGAGACTAGGGTCAATAGAAATGTGGGTCATTTGAAACAAAGCTCCTAGACTCCAGTTTGATTCAATTGACCCCAGTTTCCCCTACATGAATGCATTTTTCTCATTTGCTTGGTTACGCAATAATTAACTACTTGGCCGACGGCGTAATTGATTTATATACCCATGCCGGTTTTCAGTTTTCTAGTAAGTACCTAGTAAGGGTTAACAGAGCTAAGCCGCAGACGGACAGAAGGACAGACGGACATGCCGACTATAAGGGTTCCTTTTTTACGATTTTGCCTACGGAACCCTAATGATTAATGATCGCTACCGCGCAATCAAGCAGTAAAATTACTCGAGTAATTTATAACCTACTCGTATTTGAATGAATTATAAATGGTACACTTGATAAATATCGACGTTCAAATTACGCCTACCAATTAAAGACCCATCAGCGAATACTGTTTTTGAAATTTGAACTTTATTCGGAAAAGCATAGCGTTGTATATGATGTTCCTCCATTAATTGAGATACAAAGTTGCCAAAGTAATTAAAGTTATTCATCGCTCTTTATTAGATGACGTTATAATTTCGATAGGCAAAAACCATATAATGAAGCGTAGATCTATTTTCTTTTATTATGCTACTCATTTTAATTTCAATTGCTTGCGTTTGTTGCTGATCGTCTTCTATTCATGGGTTTTATTATGAAAATAATTATAGATTGACAGCGACTTTGATGAAACTATTGTGCTGAATAACGTTCCCCCTTCTTCACGACGTAGAAGTTGCCTAGCTGGTTCCTTTGTATTAAATGCGTGTAGCTACAAGCCTCCGTAAGTTTTGTTAACACGATATAATAATAGTACATTGCTATAGAGGCCGGGAAACGAAGGGTTGCAGGCCAAGTAGATACTTATAGACAGCCGAGCGTACCGACGCCGGATAGGGATACGCGGCCGGCAACACCGTTTCTCGCCGAGATTTGTATAGTGCTTTTCTGAAACATGCAATGAAATAAATAAAAAAAGTAGTCAATTTGATATTATTCGTAGGTTAACACAACCCGTAGTGGTTATATTCTCTTTGAACACAACTAAATAACACGTTTCTGAACTGCACCGCCTGCACCGCCGCTGCCGCGCCGCCAGCACAGGGTTAAAAAACCGGCCAAGTGCGAGTCAGACTCGCGCATGAAGGCGAAGGGTTCCGTACCATTATCTATAAAAACAGTAAAAAAATAAAAAAAGTTTGTTGTATGGGACCCGCTCTTAAATAGGTATTTATTATGTTTTGTTTTTAGTATTTGTTGTTATAGCGGCAACAGAAATACATAATTTGTGAAAATTTCAACTGTGTAGCTATCACGGTTCTTAAGATACAGCCTGGTGACAGACAGACGGACGGACGGACGGACGTACAGACAGCGAAGTCTTAGTAATAGGGTCCCGTTTTTACCCTTTGGGTACGGAACCCTAAAAAGTAACTAAACAATATATAGAATGTTTAAATATCATGCATGAGTATACAATTAAGAAGGCGGAACGAAAGCTTTTAAACTTATACATACATTCCCGGACATTAATTAATGATTTACAAAAAAATATATACATATGTTATTATTCTTTGGTTTAGACAATAACTTCATCTAATTGCCGTAAATCTATCAAACGTAAAATAGGCACAAATAATACTTTATTTTAACGTTATTAGTTTGGAATATAATGACTGATTACAATTTATATTTATATGTTAATGGTGTGGGAATGAGCTGATATGACTGACTAAGCAAAATAAGAATAACATAGATAGAGAACGCTGTACGAGCTGTAACTGCCTACCTACTCGAACTTTCACCTTATATGACGCTATCTGAATAATAATAATGTAACCCATTCCATTGATTTTCATACATATTCAAATAAATATATCTCGTAGAGGCCATTAAATATCGTAGTTGAGATGCAGTAAAAATAACAAATTACAAAACAAAACTAATAGGAATAATATCGTATTCATTGTGCTGAAAATAATAAAGTTTTATTGCAAACGATTCAGACAGCACAGTAAAATTGTAAAATGAATGTGAGGACCGGTAATAAAGTTGTGGTGTAGATGACTTTTTAATAGTATTTTGTATAACGAGTGCTTTGTGTAGGTACCTACACGCTATTTTACTGCAAATAACCTATAAATCCAATCCGCCGGCGAGCGTCAATATATAAGACAAGAATATAAGTAGCAGGTGCACACTTTACTCACTCTACATTTTACTTCGATTTATATGTAAAAATACCATTATTCAGTAGGTACTAGCTTCTGCCCGCGACTCCGTCCGCGTGGAACTCGTTTATATCGCAGCTCCATACAAACTTATACCTCCCATTTCACCCCCTTAGGGGATAATTTCGGGGATAAAACTATGCTATGTCTCTCGTCTCACTCTACATCCCTTCAACTATCTCCACTTAAAAAAACACGTCAATTCGTCGCTCCGTTTTGCCGTGCAAGACGGACAAACAAGCAAACAAACAAAGACACACATACACTTTCCTATTTATAATATACCATTATTCAGTATTTAAATTTAAGTCATGTAATCAAGTTTACATTCGGAATATTACTATGTACCGCAGTGAATGCAATGTTGGCGTTCAGACTTCAGGTCCAATTGCCGCTCCGGATTCTGGGTGCATGTAGTAGTAGGTCGTAGCCTTAGACAAAGTTGAACTGCATGAGTGATTTTTTTTTATTAACAAAGGAAATATGTATGCACCATTTAAGGCCGAGTCTTTTAATAAAGCTTGGACAGGCATAATACTCTACACACAAGGAAGCATTCAGCAGCATATCTAGACCAGGAATCCAGAAGCATCGAGTTCGGTTCTCGGATTGCTACGCTAATATGCGCGTTTCAATTGTTCTTTGTGCTTAGTTCTTTGTTTTAATAGTACCTCATTTCCATCTGTTTTCCAGAGAGTTGGGGCCAAACGGACGGACACCGCTTCACGTACCCCGCGTCACCGCTGTTGACGCAGGGCGCGAACGTGCGACCTGACTCGCTGTGCCAGGAGGGCCCGGGGCAGGGCGACGAGTGCGTCCACGTCAAGAGTGTCCCACTACACTCCACTGTGGAACTCGTCATGTTTGACCAGGGTGAGTGACCAATGAGCTTGGACCGTAACAGTGGCCCGCGTCAAGTTACGAGTTAGAACTTTTGCAAGTCAAACTTACAACATTGAAATTCAAAATATTTATTCAGCAAATAGCCACGAGGGCACTTTTACTAAGTCAAAATGTCTATCCATAGACTCAAAATAGTATGAGTAGGTTATTCATAATAGAATTAACTACATCAGAGTTTACATGTCAAATACAATACGAGAAAGAAAATACAATCTTATTTCTTAGAGATGTATTGAGCCACTTGACCAATATTGTCTAGCCATTTGATTCGTGTTGCCTGTTTAATTTAGTGCTGTAATGTGTGAGAATCGTCAAAGTTTAAAACAATAGAGTGTTGTAAAATTGTAACTTGTGGCTACATGAAAGGGTCAGACCTTCTTGCAAGGGGCTATTCAACTTTTTGTGTAGAATTAGGGCCAGTTTTGTATTCGTGGACTGCGGTCGGTTCCACGCAAGCAAAAAGGCTGTTATTAAGGCCAGGGCTGTTATTCGCTAAGCGCTAATACGGCTCACCCCGCCGGTCACCCGTCACGAAACTAGACCTCTACCGACGCTTTAGTTACTACGCATCGCGGTGTCAAGATATATTTGTGGGTGAGGGTTGAGGTGAGCTTAAAACAGGTTACAAAATAGGGGGGCTGTACTCAGAGCGAAAAGCGAACGCTCGCGATTAATATCAAACCACTCCCAACAAACAGGCTTCTGTTTATTTAAGTCTAAGTAAAAATTGTTATGTTTTCGTACAGCCACCAGGTCTTGTGTTCGTCATGTTCATAACAGACTATAAAGTATTTGTGTTTTAACCATTCTGAATCGATGAATAGCAAGTGACTTTTAGATAATAAAATTAACATAGAAGGTTTCCGGCACTTAATTGACTGTCATTCGTCTGCTGTCGAAAGTGTCTGTGAGTACCATGTGAGCACCGCACCATTGCCACTTGAATAGTAATTTAATGACAATATTATGACAACCATGGGGTGTCAGGTTAGGGTAGAACCAGCTCCTTTTTTCTCGTGGGTGTCGTAAAAGCTGACTGTGGGAATAGGGTTGACGTATGTTGCGGGCAATAGCCTCTATTAGCAACTTATCACGGCTACTTGATACTTAAAATTTCTAGTGACACGAAATAATTTATTTTAAAAACATAGTTTTGACGATTTTAATTCAATAATTCTAATTTTCTGATTTGAAGAGTTGCCTCGACTTGTGCAGGATCCCATTATCAGATCCAGTGCTGAGGACCATGGGACTACTTGGGACTACCCTTTCGAAAAAAAAAACAAAATCAGCTCAGGCGTCTTCGAGTAATCGGGGAACATACATAAAAAAATAAAAGATCCGACGAATTGAGAACCTCCTCCTTTTTTGAAGTCGGTTAAAATGTGTATTGCCGTATGTGTCTCGATCAATCTGGACTCAACACATTAATATTAACACTGCATATTCAGTACGTTTTGATCTGCGATGCGATAAATAATGCCACTTATATTACTATGTACTTATAGAAATAAGTGTAAGAATGGGATTTACTGCTGATTAATTTCGTATTTCTCCTCGAAACCCGCATAAAGTATCAAAAAAGGGAAGTAGATATCTACGATTCCGTTGCAATGTTATATCTACTCGAGTTTGGTCTGAAATTAAGAAAATTGACTGACATCGTCATACATATATTCGCTCAAAATAACAGTCTGTAATTTAAATTAAACTCACGTTTAGACAAATGGACATTGACCAGTATGCTTCGCGGTCCGTGGCTAAATACAGATATACCGTGTGTATATTTATGGATATAAATATATTAGGAAGAGAGAGCATATGACATATGACTAAAAACTAGTTTGAGTATTCATCAATCAAGCAAATCCAATCGCAAGCATCTACAGGCTACGGTTCCTGCTTACCATCAGGCAGGTCGTATGATTGTTTACCACTATCGAAGTATAAAAAAATATACATTGTGTAGAACTGTTCGCGTGACAGCGGCAAAGCGACACATAATTATATTTCAATGCGCGCCTCTTTGAGCACTTCACCACAAGCCTCGTTCGCACATTTATCTGATATTCAATTGTAACTCGACTAATTTTTGGGTTGGAACGCAATCTCTACTTTCACTGTAGCACATACGTAACGTTTCGTTATTGTTGACTAAAAAGGAAAAACGTTATAATTACTGTAATTAGATGTTCATGAGATTGGAAAGGCGCTATTTAAATTATTAAAATGGAATTAAACCAAAGATAATGTTTCACCTTCATCACGAATTCTAAATATTTGGTACACCTACATAACTTACATTAAACAGAGTAAAATCCTCAGTAAATAATAGTCGTTCAAAGGAAACTAGAAGTTAAACAAATGGCGTAAAATTCGAGTACAAGTGTCAAACAGCCTTAAAAGGCTTTAACGGCTTTCTTCGTGGAAAGCTTTAAACGTCACTTGTTCAACACATTCGTTCTTAGCATAAACTAACAGGATGTTTCTGCGTGTCAATATTCGCGATTACCATGGTATGTTATGCAACCTGAATGTATAGAAAATCTTCGAGCATTACCTTGGACAACTGTTGACCTTTACACCTTTGTTTGGATACATTATTATTATTATTATTTATTTATTTCAGTAAAGCACTTTACAATGACTTAAAACTAAATACAAAATAATAATAATAATAATAATATATATATTTTACTATTCAAATGCACTGATAAGTATCAAAATAAAATCAATAAGTAACTTTCGTATTCATAAATTATGAAGCGGTGTTGGTTACTTGTTTTAACGACCGTGTGATTTGTAGTATACATGGTATTTATAGTAACAGCGCCTATGCCAAATCTTGTGATTAGGTGTCAAAGCGGACCCCGGGCTCCTTTAGGGGCATTACCGCGCTAGGATGATGATGATGATGATTTATAGTGGGTACAGATTCTGGTCGACTTTTTATAAAAATGTAATTGAAATTGGAATCTTGTAGCTTGGAGGGAAGAGTTGCTTTTTAAATGAATTACTTTGAGGAAATTCGGCCAACTAAAATAATCACAAATATTAGGTTAAGTCCGGCCACTATTTTTTTTACAATTGTGATTGCGGTCCATACCTGATGAATGAGATGACAATATTTAATGAGACCAGAAATAATATTTTCCAAAAGGGTAGTGAAAAGTCACATAAGCCACAAAGAGCAAGCGGATTCATAATCATTAAGTTTCGGGGCACGGAAGTTGGAGCTAATTCGAACAAAAAAAACTTAATTCGTCAATGGGGTAAATGCGTCTTTTGAAGATATTCTCGAAAGACAACATTTTAAAACTATTACAGCCCTCGATGTTTTAAGTATGGTTACAAAACTTTCATTTAGACGATTGTAATAGTTAAAAGTTGTAAAAAGTTGTGAGATATTGCGTAGAGCCATGTCAGGCCTTCTTATAAATCTTTATTTCCTTGCTCACTAAAGTTTTGTCAAGTTCCATATCGGTTGTGACTTGGAAATGACACGATAAGGTACTAAATAGTTCTAGGTATGAAAAAAAACATGCAGTAAATTTCTGTGATTCCTAAGTTGCAGAATTGTATTTATTATATCCAATTATGTTTAAATAAAATTTAAACCTACTCAATTAGCTCAGATCACTGTCAGCGGGTAGTGTGCCGAGAAAGCTGGCTGCAATGCAACTCTGAAATATTAATAAACATTATATTAGTGTTAAATGCATTAAAAATCGAAATGTCACGCATCATGTGTGTCGAAGTAGTTAATGATACAACTTGTTCTCAACTTTCCCTCAGATGGCCCACAAATTGCATCCACATACATCCGTATTAGATAATCTACACTAATATTATAAAGAGGAAAGATTTGATTGTTTTGTGTTTGTTTTGAATAGGCTCGGAAACTACTGGACCGATGAGAAAAATTCTTTTACCATTAGTAGCAGACATTATCCCTGATGAACATAGGCTACTTTTTACCGCGGGAAAGTGCTTCATTGCTACGGGAAAACGGGTAACCCGTGCGAAGCCGGGCCGGGCAGCTAGTAATATATAAATAATCGAATTTAAACTTTCGTGAGACATGTTAAAATAATTTATTTGACGACAGCTTTAGCCTAGTTGGTAGTGACCCTACGAAGCAAGAGGTCCGGGTTCGAATCCCGGTAAGGGCATTTATTTGTGTGATGAGCACGAACATTTGTTCCTGAGTCATGGATGTTTTCTATGTATTTAAGTATTTATTTATCTATATAAGTATGTTTATCGTCGTCTAGTACCCATAGTACAAGCTTTGCTTAGTTTGGGAGTCGATTTGTGTAAGATTGTCCCCTGATATTTTTTAATTTATTTATTTTTATTTAATCATACACAATTTATACAGTTTGACAGTAAGAAACCAAAGCACTGTACAATTTATAATTCTCAACATGTAAAAACAAAAAAAGTAAAAAACATAATATCCATCGGCCCGTAGTATCTCAGACAAATGTGACATACATTCGTCCATGGACTAGCAAATACATCCCATTCAGGTGCTTGTGACAGAAACGAATTCAACAGTTTTAGTGCCCGAACAGCAGGAGAGTTTCTGTGTGCTATAGTACGAGTTGATGAGAGTGCCCGGAGATCGTGATGTCTCGGTCGCAGGACTGTTTTGGGCACTAAAGCTATAATGAGTTGTACGTCACACCTGGCCATAATGCGAGTTTTACTGCACGCTGCGCTTACGGGAAAACTCGCATTGTGGCCAGGTGAAGACGTAAAATCCCTCACCTCACCTTCGGTTCGGGCCACAAAAACCTGCGATCTGGGGCATTCACGAATTCACCGCCCTAGTTACGTAAGTAAGTAAGTACTATTACGGCAACATGCTGCAGTAGACCGATGTTTAAGTATGTTATGTGTTCTCTTTGCCGTGTACGGTTGTATTCAGTTACTTTTTAGTGTTCCATAGTCAACAAGGAACCCTTATAGTTTCGCCATGTCCGTCGGTCCGTCCGTTTGCGGCTTAGCGCACTACTAGCTACTAGAAAGTTGTAATTCGCTATGAGTAGGTATATAAAGGTGCGACCACACCGCTGCTTAAAATACGGCGACGGTACGGAATCGCAGTGACGCATCGTATGCGTAGCGTTCTTGACGCATGCTCCACACACCGCTGCTTAAAAAACGGTGACGGTACGGAAACGCAGTGACGCGTGACGCATCGTATCCGCATCGTTTTTGACGCATGCTCCACACACCGCTGCTTAAAAAACGGTCACGATACGGAATCGCAGTGACGTGCCGTAAAACGCAACAGTCTCGTAAATACAGCGTTTTTACGCAACATTTTGGGAATCAGGATTTCTCGGCTATAGTGAATAATGTTGTAATACTAAAATCCAATTGTCTTCCTGGATTGTAAGTTACTTTTATAAAACAAGAACCCACGCCTTATCTTTGGGTAACATTATCATCATCAACAGCGATCAGCCGCCTATATACAGTCGGACATAAGCTTTCTATCGTGAACGTGAGGTTTTTGCATTTATATTGTTTTATTTTGAAATTTTATTATTTATGCCAGCAATAAGAAAACTTCTTCCTCATCGGATGACGTGCACATGTTGCTGTGGCTGCTCTCATTGATCATACATGATTTTGACGCAGCGTATTTCAAGCATCGGTCTGGGAGGTTCACGTCAAAAATCTTTCGTATGGGGAACGTCACGATGCGGCTGCGTATTTTGAGCAGCAGTGCGTGGAGCATGCGTCAAAAACGGTACGCTTACGCTGCGTCACTGCGTTTCCGTACCGTCACCGTTTTTTAAGCAGCGGTCTGTGGAGCATGCGTCAAAAATGGTACGCATACGATGCGTCACTGCGATTCCGTACCGTCATCGTTTTTTAAGCATTAGTGTGGCCGTACCTTAACTCCATCACACCGAAAAATGCACCGCGGGCTAAATAGTTACTACTAGATATATGAAAAAATCACGGCAGTAGTAAATAACTATAATGAATTTACTTCGAAATCGAACACCGATAAGTAGGCATAACCATTAAACTTGTAATAGTCGACCAACTAATTAAAAATGTACTTAAAAAGGCTAACTGTCGTACAAGTTCGGGCGACGCAACCGTAACGTTTAAATGGGACGCGCGTGTTTATGTAACAAAGGGTCAAAGACAGATAGGCAACTGCGAAACACTACACTTCGCGTGGTCCGACGCACACTTGGCCGTTTTTTTTACATTTCGCCTTTCCTAGGCTTCCGGATGATGAAGTAAATTTTCGACGAAATGTTTGCTGATGAAACAGAGGAAGCCCTTGTAGTGGAAATATTTACGTAATTCATGAGTATGATAAAAATCTTGAAATCGGACGCGATAATAGTATCGTGGCGTGCCTGATCCTCGATACACGGTCACCGTCCGAGTTATGTAAATTAATCATAACATCCGGATTTTCATCGCTCACATAAATTCAACTGAGTTTCTTTTGGATGAGCAAGTTGAACTAATACACGGTTTACTCGTACTGTCACGCTACCGTGCAATCTCGTGGCTTAGTTTATAAGGTTATAAAAGGTTAATGTAAGCTGGCTGTAGTTACAAATGCATGTTATGTAAGTAATTGCAAAATACATATTTACAATCTCCAGCATGATCGCGTTTCATCATCATCATCATCATATCAGCCGAAAGACGAGACGTCCACTGCAGGACATAGGCCTCCCCCAAAGAGTGCCAAAGTGACCGGTCCTTCGCCACCCGCATCCAGCGGACTCCCGCAACCTTTACCAGGTCATCAGTCCACCTTGTGGGGGGCCTACCCACGCCGCGCCTTCCGGTACGTGGTCGCCACTCGAGAACCTTTCCGCCCCAACGGCCATCGGTTCTACGTGCTATGTGCCCCGCCCACTGCCAGCGATTCGGAGGGCTATATCGGTTACCTTGGTTCTGCTGCGGATAGCCTCATTTCTGATGCGATCACGCAGAGAAACTCCCAACATGGCCCTCTCCATTGCCCTTTGGGTGACTTTTAGCCTTCTTATGAGGCCCATAGTAAGCGACCACGTTTCGTTTTGATCGCGTTTATGCCGGACAAACTATTCGTCATTACATTACTAGCATGTATGTAGGTGCGAGAGGGACGGTGCTATATGTCCGGCATACTCGCCATCATGCTACCAAGGATAAAGCCGCGTCTGCTGCGCCATGTTTTTGTGTTTTTTCAACGTCAAACAACGTTTTGTAATAATATTTGTTTTGCGAAACTGGCGGATAACAAGTTTGATGTTTAAAAATCATCGAAAATATTGGCGTAGCGGATCTAGCTAAACACAGCTTGTGCTATTTGGCTATATACCCATTCGGTTTGTGTCTCAAATAATTGCAGTTTCCATATATGATCAGAACATTGATGTACTCGTTGTGCCTACCTGTGTATTATCTGTGAACTCAATATCCAGGTAGTTATTGGATCACTCGATTGCTCTCAAGCTACAAGTGTCGGGTTAGGCTAGAAATGTGATCCCTGTCCGGATACGTCCATACAGATTATCGTGAACCTGAACCGCCATTATACTACTTATACTTACTTAATTAATTACTTAGGTGTCAAAGCGGACCCCGGGCTCCTTTAGGGGCATTACCGGGAATAACGCTAGGAGGATGATGATACTTACTTAATGTAGGTAATATGGTATGAATATCGATCGAATCATATAGGTTATGTTTGTCGGATATGAGATAAAGCATGGAGCAAGTTATAAACGGTGGGAATGAGTAACCCGCCTTTTAACCACGCATTCCTTAGGTCATTAGGAGCAAAAAATGTCATATGAACTCTTTTGATTGCGACGTTGCTACCGATGTTGGCCAGTTCCGCGTCGCTATTGACAAATATAAAAGGGACCAGCTCGATTTGTGTAAGATTGTCCCCTTATATTTATTTATTTATTTATTTATTTATCAAAGTGCCAGCTAACACTCCCAAATATGATCCTTTTTTGAAAAAAAAATCGTTAGCGTTTTATTAAACGGAATAATTTCCATAGAGAAGCGATAGTTAGGTATCCAAGTTTTATTTACATAAACCGACAAATCAAGAAAAAAAATTTTTATTTCTTTTTTTTTATTAAATTTAATATTTTTTTTACTCCTAATGACCTCAGGAATGCGTGGTTAAAATTTGGCGGGTTACTCATTCCCACCGTGTATGTAGGTACCTACCTACTTAAGCGGACTTAAAGGAGACATTTCTGCGACCGTTGTTTTACATTTTGAATTAACGTATCCCTAAGCGATTAGAAGCCTGATTACATTGCAATAAGGTTTAGAATTAGCCACCTGTGTGTGTTCGTTGGTCTGAACCAAAGACATTGCAATATTTATCCCATATGAAGTAAGCAGCTGTCACCGGACGCGCTCAACCGTGTCATTAAATAATAGATGATGCGACTTTTACACTAACGTATGCGCTGAACAGACCCGTCAAAGGGAATGAATGATTTAGGTTAGGACACACCCATCTATTCACAAGACAGTTTACACTCGACTCTCAGCCTTAGTGTTTCACCTTTATGTCGGCTGTACACATTGGGCCAACTTTAGAGCATACATAACTGCTCTAAGGGGCCAACCAACGTTGGCGCATGAGCAGGAGGCAGCTATGTAAACAAAAGAGATCGAATTATAGCCCTCCCCCTCTACCGCATAGCTGCCTTCTGCTCACTCGCCAACGTTGGCCCAGTGTGTACAGCAGGCTTAAAGCTGGGCATTCACGACCGCTCCAACAAGCCGAATGTAGTACCGACGCGCGGAAAATGTTTCATGAATGTCAAAACTGTATAGTTATAAAGACAGTTGGCAAGACCTGTTGGATATCCAATCGGATCGGCACATTGGTGCAACGCGATGGTTTTCCGCGTTGCACCAATGTGCCATCCGAATGTTCGGTCATGAATATCATATTGCAAGTTTGGAAAAATATTAAGCACGTCCATCAATTTTTCGCAGGAACAAATGACGCGCCAGGATAATCTATGTTGCCGCTGCGCTGCTCGCGGGCCGTGCTATGATAGCAATGCAGTTTTAGATGACATAGTCATAAAGACTATGTAGCGGAGTGTAGAGTGTATTGGTTCGCCTGTAACTATACTCTACGTGTTGTGAATGGCTCATGCCCGATGGCGCACCACAAGGGCATGATTTATTTACGACTTGGGGTCCACGGACATCCGACATGGCATGCCAACAGAGGGATTAATTTACATCAAGCTTTGGCGCTTCCCGCCGATATTCAGGGACAGGAGACAGACCTAGATCACTACCCGGGCTCGATTATCGCATTACAAGTCAATATTAATTATGTATCATTTAGAAAAGACCACCTCGATTCCAGTTATGCGTAACTGCAAAATATTGTGAGTCTAGATAGCCAGCCGGTGGTGAATATCGAGTGATACTTTGGAGGAGATGGTGCCGATGAAGGGAACATAAACTCAGTATAGTTCGGTAATTATACATGGTAAACTACGTATAATACCGACGCCAAACAGTAAAATTAATAAGTAATTAATTAATACTCCGATATCTGACACGGCTCTATTCCTTTGTTGTTAGGACGTGCGTGTCAGACATTCATGCCCACTTGCGACTTGCTGGCGACTGTACGTTTCGTTAGATACTATTAACGTATCGATAAAGTATCTATTTATTACTACTAATATTGATTGGCAAAAGAAGAGCACCTACCCAAAATGCAAAAATTGCAATTTCTGCATTGTAAAATCCATTGATAACTAAGTCACGTAGGCATTGCTCGTATCTAGAAGGGAAATTTCCAATAAAGCGTAAAATGTTGCTTAGTATTTACGGGGTGGAATTAGATACTAAGAAAATTATTATATATGTTGCACATTCGTAATTCGTACCTAAGTGATGCAGAAGAATAATATTTTTGTCCCTAGGTACAGACGAAGTCAAAGATATTTATATTTATATGTTTCGTCGTATTACAATGGAATAAAATGCATAACTGTAAACATATATTTGGCGTCGACTGTACATGCTATCTATATAAATTAAATGTGGTAATTATTAACTGGAGTTTGCAATATATAAGATTGGAAAAAATAAAACAATATAAATAGGTATGCGATTAGATTCAAATTCAAATTCAAATTCAAATTATTTATTCTGCAAATAGGCCACAAGGGCACTTTTACATGTCAAACGGTAATTTACAATAAAAATAATAATCTTACAATAAAAGAATAATAATCTTACACAATAATAATTTAAAATTTGCACATTAAGGACTGATATAACAACACACTAAATGTCACAAAGTTAATGAAAACAAAACAAAATATGACCATTACATTCGATTAGGATAAGGTCTGTGCATTAACAGAAAGTTAATGATATTAATTCAGTATTCCAGAGATGTATAAGGTCTCTGAGCGTCCAAGTACAATTAATAATTATTCAATGTTCGTAGAGATGTATACGGTCTCTAAGCGTCCAAACAAAACAATAAAAAAAGGAATATTAATGTAATATTGTCAGTGATGTACATGGTCAATAACAATAAAACGTGTCAAGATCGGAATGATGTCTCTCGTCAATACAATAATAATAAAATAACACTAGTATTTAAGAAGTTAGGTACTATGCCCTTGCAAGCATGAACAGTCCGGACTCCACAAACAGCACCCGATCACGAGTATGACGCATATCTCAGCCATCGCCTCCCTCAACCATATGTTAGGGAAGGTGGCGACCCGATCAACGACGCCACCGTAAGCAAAGCCCTTTAAGCGAGCATGACATATTCAAGCCACCGGACAGTGTTAAGAACAAAGATTAATAAGCGACTTGCTCGGCGAGAAACAGCATTACGTGCTCTCTTCTTACATAAAATGGAACAATTATTTCAGGTAGGTACTTATAATGTGTATTTAGGTATATTCCTAATAGAATTAGCCTACTACTGGCTTAAAGGCATTTTTGTCGTTTAAGAAATCGTTGACAGTATAATACGCCTTGCTTAGCAAATTACTTTTAGCATGAGACTTAAATTGACTGAACGGTAAATTAACAATTTCGGGGGGTATTTTATTATAAAAACGTATGCAGTTCCCCACGAACGACGTGCTAACCTTGCGGAGACGACTGGCCTTCACTGCGATCTTGTTTTTACTTCTGGTGTTGAAGTCGTGGATATCGCTGTTGAGTTTGAACTCGTGAAGGTTTTTCCGCACATACATGATATTCTCAAGAATGTATTGGCATGCTACAGTAAGAATGTTTGCCTCCTTAAATTTGTCCCTGAGAGATTCTCGAGCTTTTAGTTCGTATATGGATCGCACAGCGCGTTTCTGTAGCACGAATATGGTCTGGATATCAGCTGCTTTCCCCCACAACAGGATTCCGTAGGACATAACACTGTGGAAGTAACTGTAGTACACCAGCCTGGCGGTCTCAACGTTTGTTAACTGTCTTATGCGTCTTACTGCATAGGCTGCCGAACTAAGTTTTCCGGCTAGGGCGGTGATATGTGCATGCCATTGTAGTTTTGAGTCCAAGGTGATACCTAAAAACACTGTTCTATCTTCAATTTCCAGTTCATCACCCTTTAATTTGATCTTGGTATTGTTTACCTGCTTGACATTAGGTAAAGTGAATCTGATACACTTTGTTTTCTTGGAATTTAGCAGTAAATTATTTGCTGTAAACCATTTCACAACAGTGTTGAGTGCATCATTAATATCATCGAAGTTTTCCTCTTTCCTGTCTACCTTGAAGATAAGCGACGTGTCGTCTGCGAATAACACTATATCATGTTTATTTTGCAACATATTTGGTAGGTCATTGATGTAAATCAGAAACAAAAACGGACCCAGAATCGAGCCTTGGGGAACACCAAGAGCAACAGTTGTCCCTGCTGATTGGGTTCCATTGATGACTACTCGTTGTGTTCTCTCCGAGAGATACGATGTCACAAGATCAAGAGCACCGTTTTTAATTCCATAATGTTTCAACTTTCTGATTAAGTTCTCGTGATCAACGCAATCAAATGCCTTTGATAAATCACAGAACACTCCAATAGCATCTTGAGCCTCTTCCCAGGCATCAAAAATATGTTTAATTAGTACCACACCGGCATCGGTGGTAGAGCGACCCTTAGTGAATCCGAACTGATTGGTATTGAGCAGTTTATTGCAACTAAAGTGGGACATAAGCTGATGGAGAATAAGCTTCTCAAAAACTTTGCTTAGTGCCGGTAGTATTGATATTGGCCTGAAGTTGGTAGGGTCAGTTTTCGTTCCTGATTTAAACAACGGGATAATTTTACTGTGTTTCATGAGGTCAGGAAATACTCCAGTATCAATACATTTATTGAAAATATTAGCTAAGAAAGGTGCAATTGATTCTACAATGGAATTTAAGACTTTGACTGAAAGGCCCCAAAGATCTTCAGTCTTCTTTAAGTTCAACAATTTAAACGCTTTTATAAGAATAAGTGGGGTCACGTGACTGAATCTAAAGATTTCTGTGCATTCCGTTACATTTGCTTTCAATAACGATTCAGCGACATCTGGTGATGAGTTTAAAGACTTCGTGGTCTCAACGGGTACGTTAGAAAAGAACCGCTCAAAATGATCCGCAACTTAATTATAAAAACCTGCCAAGTGCGTCTCGGACCAGCCGGAAGCAGCATAGACACGACATGACTACTAAAAATAAAAAATAAGGCTTCAAAGTTAAATATCAAGCAAACGCATAAGACCCATCTTATTTTTGAGCAAGTTATTCAACGACACACCACCCTAGTTTTAGACGAGAAAAAAAATACATCCCCTCTTTATGAGTAGGGACCCTAAAAAATATTGAAACACTAGCTGTACCTGCGACTTCGTTTGCATGTTAATGTAGGAGTTAACGCATTTCTTCTCTTGGAAATAGGACACATGCAGTTAGATACGAACTGGTCTTATGGGGAAACTGTTCATATTTTAAAAGAGTTTTCATAGCCCAGAAGAAATGCTTAAGAGCGATATGTGGTGTAAATCAATATAAGTCATGCAAGCCTATATTTAAGAAATTAAAATTACTACCATTGCCGTGTATGTACATTTTAGAGGTCTGTTTATTTGTTAAAAAACACCCTGACTTGTTTAAAACAGCAGGAAATGTATATCACCGTAATACAAGAAATCCAGGCCGACTGGCACACGACCGCATCCCGCGAACATCATTATATGCAAAACAATGTTATTGCATGTGCATGAAGTTATTTAATAAGTTACCACCATACATACAACAATTGCCTTTCAATATGTTTCGAAGGAACATAATAAAACTATTGCAAGAAAAACAATATTATGACACAAAATTGTTCCTTTTAGATAAGTTTTAATTATTTGCATGCTAGTATTATTGTTCTGTAATAGGTACTTAAAGCAGAATAATGTTTCCAATACTATTTTGTCATCTCTTTGTATATAATTATTCTTTGCAAATAAAAAAGTTTGAAGTTCTAATTTTAACCTGTCATGTAAAACTTTCAATTAACCTATATATATTTTAGTTAAAATGACGTTAAAACCTATCACTCTGATATTTAAATTATTAAGAAAGGGACAAAACACGTGTTATTTATCAGAGGTATTTTAAGTTTTATGAATAATGGGGTAAAAGTTTAGTAGTTGTCTGTGGCAATAGATCTAACAGGTAGGACACACGCTGCAGTATTAAAGGTTTATTGATCTTCTTTTCTACATATTTTTAACACTGTGTTATGTTATATTATAAAAAAACGTGATGGATGACTGAAATGATCTTGAGGTCTTGAGTCACTCCGACTCTCAGGTAAAGATGTGTTTAGGAATTAATAATAGATAATCCTTTCGAGTACCCATTGACCGGTAAGTGTTTAAGTACGTGGAACAAAAGATCTCTTTTTAATTTGACAACAGACGGCCAATTATATTTTCCAAACTATACCTAACCACTAGGTAAGTTCTACAACTATAACGCGAGTCCGAGTCCCTTTCTAATAAAGGAAATTATCACAAATGTTAAGGCGATATGTTTATTTTTTTTATATTGCAATGTTTCAGATTGCACTATCACATTCTGGCAAATCTTGCGTATGTTCCCGCCCTTGCCAACATAATAATGTGTGTTGCAGGCTTTATGATAAAAGTATTTTCCTGTATGTTGGCCAATTTCTGTGTCTCTAGTCTCTATTGTGGTCTCTATATTGGCTGAATGTCAACTTGAAGCCGCCTTAAGGCACAGTCACACTGGCGCGGCCTGCGGTGGCGGACAATATTAAATTTGACAGCGGCGGACAAGTTTACTATTGTCCGCCGCGGCCAGGCCGCGCCAGTGTGATGCAGGCCTAATACTGACGCACTTTATAATTAATGTTTATAAAAGGCCCGTTCTATACTGATTTCATACATACTGTTTATTGCTGATAAATATAAATACTGACCAACCAGCGCCGCTATCACAGAACGGCGCGCGAGCTCTCTCGATTTTTCTCCAACTATCCGTCTCTCTCTTATCAGATAACTTAGAAAGAGACATATAGTGCGAGAAAAATCGAGAGGGCTGCGCGCCGTCTTGTGATAGCCGTGCAGTATCGTGACAATTAAATACTCAGCGTGTGATTCAATCTTGCAGAAACTCAAATAGACTTTGGCTGAACGCAAGAGCAGCGCTATCGCCATGCCATTAAAAAAAAGGAAGAGAGTCAGACTTTTGACGTTTGACGTTATTTTGTTGAAATTAGTTGATACATTTATGGAAATTACGCCTCAATACGAATTTATCGCATATAAGTTTCCATATCAGAATCGTTTATTTTTTTACGCTTTAGAATTTCATATGCGTTTTGTGAAGGTCTATCATCCCAACACCGGATCGAAATTATTGATATTCGATAGTTATGGCAAGCCCGCCATTTTGACGTCACTGACAGCGGACAGATATGGCGGCTACGATTTCAAGCAAAAGAAATGAATAATTTAATGAGGTCAAATGTTTCCGAACATTAATTAATCGTCGCAGTCGGATAAAAACTATCCTAAACGAAAGCTACAGTAATAATGTGCTTATGAAAAAAGTTACATATTTTTCCGTTCATGGGAATCTGAAATCATCGGGGGACATAAAAATGGTTAGTTTGATACTGGCTGATTCTTTTTTTAATTTAGAGATTTATTATAAGTATGAGATAATGGATGTACTCGTAGTTCTCACCAAATCATAGCTTTATTTCATGTTAAAGCAGGTAACTAAGTGGATGGCATACTTTGTATCATTTAGTAAAATGTTTCTTTATTTTTTGCGCAGGCGGCGAATCCGACCACATATTCCACCTCCACGGCTACAGTTTCCACGTGGTCGGCATCAGGGAGTTCAACAGCAGCTTGGACAAGGACACAGTCACAAAAATGAACGAAGAAGGCACCCTATTCCTTTCCAAAAACCTTATCGATCCTGTTATAAAAGACACTATTACTATTCCAAAGTACGGAGCCGTGGCTCTCCGTTTTAAGGCTGATAACCCCGGTTACTGGTTGATGAGGGACGAGAGATCCTCACATTGGACCAGAGGGCTAGATTTTATACTGAAAGTGGGCCAGGAAGGAGACTTCGTACAAGCTCCTGCCGATTTCCCGAAGTGCGGCTCCTACGTTGGGCCCGAGTATTTCCTGATTTAAATAAGACTTGTAGACAATAAAGACGAAGTTACCAGTAATGGCCGGTCCACAGGATCCATCCAGGGCCATCCTGACCCATCATACAGGACGCGGCTATGCGGTAGAACGAGACACAAATATGTCTTACTTCCTTTAACGCATAGTTGGTGGTTGCGTCCTGTATGATGGGTCAGGATGGCCAATCGTGTGGAGCGGCCATCATACAGGACGCAACTATGCGTTAAAGGGAGTAAGACATATTTATTTCTCGTTCTACCGCATAGCCGCGTCCTGTGTGATGGGTCAGGATGGCCCATCGCGTGGAGCGGCCATAAGAAATATTACTACTTAGTTGAGATAGATAGTGCTCAATTTATTTATTTTATAGTGATATGTACATTTCATAAGTGTTATGGGAAATAACTTGCCACAAGAATAATTACGAACCAAGTTGGATTATTGTATGAAATTGTAGATAGTTTACTACCTTTTGTAAATAAACCGATTTTTTACATACCTACTAGTAATCGCCTTCATTTTGACCAATTCTATAAGTGTTTCCCTCGTTCCGGCAAAACGTCTGAGTGCCGGAGAATGGCTGTCGTTCTTTCTAGGTGAAATAAAATATAAAAAGCTCCGACGGAGTCACCGATTTTGGTGACTGGCCAAATAGTGAAAGCATTAAAAATTGGACCGTAGCTGCCGGAATTGTAAGCAGCGGACTAAAGTGAATAGACGTTTTTGTACGTGCTCGCAACTCGATAAAGGTGTTATTAGGTTTCACGTTTATTATGAAAGCGAACTCGCGATAGCAATTAGTAATTGGAGTATTGTGTGTGCGCGGTTCCTGTTCTACGTTTGGCGTTGCGTGTTTGATCAATTGAGTTGCATTGCAATCTAATAACGATCGCAACATTGTTTGATAAGGCTTCATTGTCCATTCAGACAACTCGGTGGCGAAGCGACACGTACTCAATACATTCTCCGAATCATATTAGTTTGGTAAATTGATTGATCAGGACAGTTGTAGGTACCATGCGTTCACGGGAGCAGTGGCATGAAGTTTTGATATCAACATGAAGGTTTTTTCTCAGCGTATAGGCACAGATTATATAATATAGTATAGGAATGTCAGAACCTGGCCTGAATGGAAAACGATAATTGATATAAGAAAATTTGCACCTGCGTGTTCTTCCCAGTCAACTATTTTAACGATCCCGGTCCGTACAATGGCAGTAATTAAGGTGAATGGTAGATTTCTCAATTTAGAAAAGCTTAAACTTTATTTCGGTAATGAACAAAGGTAACACATTCACTATTTTGGGGAAAACTGCCGTGGCCCTAATGACCAAACTAGAAATGAACATAAAGGCGGCTACTGTTTATTTAATAAGCTTCATCTATCTTGGCGGTGTTTAATATTGTGGGTGTAAGTAGGTTCCATTGGGCATTGCCAAAACGGAACTTGTTCTGGCCATTCGACTGGCTTTCACTTTTGACGTTGGATCAATAAAAACGCTCTTGTCTAGATGTTACGACTCGTTATAAAACTGCAGATGTGCTTGCGGTATTGTTAGCATATATATGTTTATTATTACGGCTTGGTTTAAAGAATTTCACCACGACCGGGAACGCGGGAACTCTTAGCGTGTCCCTTGTTTTGTCGACAAACTTTTCATCGAATTTTATTTCATCGTAAACGTTTCATGTAACATTTAGTTCACGAATGATTGTTTGGTGTAATTTTATTTCAAGACCAGATCATTACAATTTTTATCATTTCATGGAATAACTGTCCAGGGAATATTATTTGGCAAATGATTAAAATTTTGTATAAATTTTAAATGGCAGAATAACAAAACAACGAATTTCATTTGTTCGAAATTTTATTACAATATTATAAAAACAAACAACAACGGATAACAGGGGTTTAACAGAGGTTAGACAAGGGCAGGCAGAAAAAGGGGGCTCGGGGGGCGAAGCCTCCCGTAGTAAAAAAACAAACAAACGTAACGATTGTATTATAAGTAGGTTAGGTTAGGGTTCACTTGTGTCCCTCAGAGCGGAAATAGGCACCCCGCGAAACGGGGTGACGTCGACACGCTGGCGGGTAAGGATTAGGTTAGGTTAAAATAATTGACATAGATAATTGTGTATGCCAACTATTTTAATTTAAAATAATAATCCTTATAATAATTTGTATGTTAATTAAAAATGCTTGAAATAATAAATCACAAAACGTTTCCCATGACATAATTCATCTATATTGAATCATCCGACAAGTAAAAATACACGACTTAAAATAATTTGTAATGACCATTCTACGAACTGAATTGTCGACGAAATGAAAATACATGGAACGACTTTGAAGTGAAATTCGACGAAGTGAGTGTCGACAATTTGATGATAAACCGTATAGGTATATTCCATATAACAGAATGTTCATGCAATAATTAAGTATCATGCGATTTCATGGAAACCCAGTTTGAAACGCAAAAACGTTAGTATGGTTATGTTTGAAAAGTACTTAATGATTGAAATAAGTAGAACTGGTTCAATATATATATCCGTTTAATATTCTAGATAAACAAAGAATTACACAAAAAAGAACCTGTTAAAATTCTATTGTTACATTAAATGAGGTATACTAGGAATCACTTAGTTAAATCACTTTTTTGGTAGATTGATTTAAAATGATGAAATGTTTTGATTGTTCATACAATTACCTATTTAAATAAGTATTGGTAATACCACCTCATTTTAGAAAAAAATATGATTGGCATTTCATGAAATAGATACTTATTCTAGTTTTAAATTGAACAACGTACAACATAAAAACGAACATCAATATTCGTAAACATCTTTATGGTACCAATAATACAGATATTTATGTATATTGCCGCATCAAATCCTTCTAAGTACTTAGTTTTACCTAAAAGGTATGTTTTGCGACCTTAGTTCTTGACATTTGAGATATAAGAGCATCTCCTGATACGGTGCTATTTCCTATGATTATCAATATGTAATCCCACAAATTTCTGAGAATATTTTCACTATCATATTTTACACAGTGTGCACATTAAATGCATACAGTTATTGTTGTCATTACTAATAATATTGGTTAGAAAGCGAATACGTGTTCGTTAGTGCAGACAGCAGACGTGCCCTGCGGCTATGCTCTTGAAATATTGCATTAAAAGTATGCGAGCTGTATATGTTTTACTACCTTTCTCCCCTACACGGCAGCTTAGCTATTACTTATGGATTTCACGGCGTTGTGCCCCGTCGATGTGGCCATTTTTCCAAAAGGTTACATATAGATAATATCTTGAAGATTGGATCATACTTGCATTGTTTAGCTTGCTTTTTTAATGAAGTCCGGCAGGTCGATCACGTAACACATTGTGCATACATACGTACGTTAGGTAGTTAGATCTATATGTAAATTTTTATATGGAGAAATGACAGTTGGATCTACCTAAATCGCGTTCAAAACGATACGTGATTACCCCTCTAATCTAAAGCATAACTGAACATTTTGACGGTAAAAAAGTAAGTATAGATATTTAAATCTCTTAGGTACCCTAAATAATGCCTATAAAAAATATGATAAATTCAACCGCCTATAGTGCTGGTATTTCATGCACTAGGCACTCGCCAAAGAATATTTAATCAGCATTTGCGACTGATTTATGGACGATTGTGTGGCTGCGCGCATGATCCACAGCACGCATTCCTTTGAGGTTTTGACATAATCGACAATCGATGGATTATATACTCACATTTACACGCAACGATCACTCACAGACGATTGATACTCTCCACACTATCTCCATATCATCGTGCGTGCATATATTCGGCCATCATGGCGGATAGTGCAGCCAGCCCTGTACTGGAGCTGTTTCAAGTTGTAGGCTACATAAATTCGCTAGTCATGATCATGTCACTCTATAAGTGATACATAGTCATGTTCCTCGTCATGCTACGATGATTAAAAGACACAATGACGGCTAACCAAGCGCCGACAACCCCATTATACGTAATAGTGCTGGCTTCGGCATGACTTGATTGAATACATATTAAGAGTGATCATACTCGTAGCGTTGATAAAGTCATGCCTAATTAAATGTAACGGGTTTCAACAAGATGAACGTGTCGATGTAAAATTCCGTCGATAGTCTGTTGAAATAAGAATGCACGTTAAATAAATAAATATAAGGGGACAATCTTACACAAATCGACCTAGTCCCATAGTAAGCTCAGTAAGGCTTGTGTTATGGGTACTAGACAACGATATAATAGACGTAAATACTTAAATACATAGAAAATATCCATGACTCAGAAACAAATATTCATGCTCATCACACAAATTTTTGCCCTTACCGGGATTCGAACCCAGGACCTCTTGCTTCGTAGGCAGGGTCACTACCAACTAGGCTAAGGCGTTCGGTTCGTTGTCGGAATACATTTTTTTTCTATTTCATTGTAACCGGTTGCGACTTTTCGAATATCCTGTGACGTCAATAGCTGGTTGCACTGAGTAAGCACCTATTTTGTTTATGTCGGTAGTAAATGTAAATTATTAGACGGTGCAGCATTAAAGTAAGAGACCCCAATGAACAGCTGCGAGGGCAATATGCCATATATTCTGACTGTATACTTCTCATGCCGCGGTGAGAACAGATAATAACTCTCTTTGAAATAAATGTTTATCGGTGATATGCAATTCACTGGATATTTTTAATTTTGCCATCCACATACATATTATGGGAGTTATATTGCTCAGTAATGCTGATGGTATATAATAGGAACGAAACCGACCTCGAATTCAAGCGGCCGCCACAGCGGTGGCAGCAATAGGCCCGCTCCGATCATCGGGTGTCGCCGCCGCCGCCGCCGCTTCAAGTCGTGGCCGAGCCGAAGAGTAAATTCCTGCAAAAGAGTGTAAAAAATGACTATATGCTGTATGAGTTTTTATCATAATTATTATTGACAGAATCTCTCTTCTCTATTACAGTTTCAATCCTTTTATTCATATCTAATTATTTCAGTAAACAATTTGGGTATAACCACAATTTGATCTCAATATTTTATGACAACTTTCAGCGAGCAAAAATGACATGAATATTCCTGACAAATAAGCAGAATAAAGCTACCATGAGTAAGGTATTGCTCCAATCAATCAAAACATTGATTGCATGTTCAGTTATAACGATAATCTAATATGCAGGTCTATCTGCCCGTCTCAAGAGAGGCAATACATCTTTGATTTGTCGTCCTTGGACGGAGCAAGCGAGCTACGATCATGATTTATATTTTATGTACATCCATCGACAGTTTATGGCCTGCAGCAACAACTGGGGGTCAATATGAGACATAGGTCTTACATTCCAGTTTGATATCAATATTTTTCGCTCGCGCGCTTAAATAGTACGTGAAATTTATAGAAATAAGATCTGAATTTGAAACACGTGGCCCAAATTAGTCCCCTGGCTACTTTTTTTGATAACAGCATAATATCATTCCAGGTATAAAAAAGCAAAGTAAAAGCAAAACGTAATTATAGTCAGGTTAGCACAGTATAAAGAAGTCGGGTTAGGTTAGTATCTTTCTTTTCTGGAATACTTAATTAATATACACGATGATTCTTAATTCGTGCTCAGCAGTAATTTTTTCTAATTATGTAATTGATACGAAACACGATTAACTCGAAGTTACCTAAAACAGACGTTATTTTTTCTGAATAAAACTGAATAAGGAATTAAGGAATCACTTCATGATTCAAAATCATTGTCACCCTAACGGTAGTTTGCAAAAAAATTATGTATGTGTGTGACGTATCTACTCAACTTCAAGAAATGTAGGGTGACCAAACATTCAGTGGATATTAGTGTTTACATTATCATTAAATTTAATTAACTAAACAGTGATTTAATTGCATGAGACCTCATCCATTGAAATCCGTTTTGACTGTTTATCAATATTTTTCGACTCCTGATCACGGATTTAGAATCATAGTGTGTATTCGTGCGGGCCAAGAGTTGGTGGTGACCATGACCAGTCATACTCGTACCCCATCGCTATCGCGGGCCGAACTCTCCGCTTTCTTTCCGCGGGCCAGATTAGAAGGGCTCGCGGGCCAGACTTGGCCCGCGGGCCGTAGTTTAGCGACCTCAGAAGGCGTAGCACGGTTGCCATTTTATCACTTATCACTGTGGATAAAACATCCGTCACGTTTTGACAAGTATGCGAGTGCGAGAGTGACAGATGTCTTATCCACAACGAAAAGTGATAAAATAGCAACCGTGCTACGCCTCCTGGTCTATACTAATATTATAATTTTTTAAGTAACCTCCGGAACTAAGTAGTGTAAATAGCAGAAATAGATTTTAATGTCTCTCAAATACCATCTTACTGTTTTAACGTAACTAATTAAGTCACGGTCAATTCAACGGGTGTGTAAAAATGAATGATATAATTTCAATATAATGATATTTGATAATTTACCGCGTGAAGGTGAATAATCCCAAAAAATGAGTTCGAGCGAATCTGATTCGGAAATAGATGGCACTCCTCCTGATTTAAAAGCTGAGGCCGTATTAGTGGAAACAATTTACTTCCTGCAAAATCCCAGGAGCGATATATGAAAACATGAAAAATTTATGAAGTGGAAGGCAGAAACACAAGTCAACAGTTGGTCTGAAAATGTATTCTTGGCATATTTCAGCTTTCTTTCATTCATTTCATTTCATTTATTTAATTCAGTAACAATTTACATTGTGTTTGAATGTCGTAACACTAACATTAGAGTAAAAACCATAGTAAAAACATAATCTGTAACATAAAAATAATTGCTCAATTCAATTCAATTAAATAGTCGTAAAATAGAACAAAAAGCTAAGTCTATTACAATAAATTATCAATATCAATTATATCAAGAAATTATTAACTACGAGTATGTCAAAAAATAATTGCAATAAATAAATGTCAAGATCTTATGTTTTCAAAATCATATAAACTTAACTACGAGCATGTCAGTCGTAAAATAGAACAAAAAGCTAAGTCTATTACAATAAATTATCAATATAAATTATATCAAGAAGTTATTAACTACGAGTATGTCAAAAAATAATTGCAATACATAAATGTCAAGATCTAATGTTTTAAAAATCATATAAACTTAACTACGAGCATGTCAGAAGTAAAATAGAACAAAAAGCTAAGTCTATTACAATAAATTATCAATATCAATTACATCAAGAAGTTATTAACTACGAGTATGTCAAAAAATAATTGCAATACATAAATGTCAAGATCTTATGTTTTCAAAATCATATAAACTTAACTACGAGAATGTCAGAAGTAAAATAGAACAAAGAGCTAAGTCTATTACAATAAATTATCAATATCAATTATATCAAGAAATTATTAACTACGAGTATGTCAAAAAATAATTGCAATAAATAAATGTCAGTGGTTCCTATAAAATTGTAACACATCATTTATCCCGGCCCTGATTGCAGAATTCCTCTATAGAATAATAAGATTTCCTCAACAAGAAAGACTTTAGTTTGTTTCGAAATATGTTGCTGTTGGTGATTGACTTTAGCTCAAGAGGTAATTTATTAAACAAGATTATATTCTGATGGCCCGCAGAGTGCTTTGCAATCCTGAGTGTAGTACTTCCAGGATGAGGCAGATCCTTTCGTCTTGTTGCGTGCTTGTTGTTGTTCAGCCGTTTCTATGTCATTCATATGTTTCATTAAATCTGTAAGTACCACTAAAATGTACAGACTAGGGACAGTGAGAATCCCAAATTCTATGAAGAAGGGTCTACAAGATGTATGTTGCGGTACTCTTGCGATTATTCTAATTGCCCTATTCTGTGCAATAAATGCTGCGTTGATGTTGTATCTATAGCTGTTTCCCCAGCAAGTTATGCTATAGCGGAATTTGCATTCTACCCACGCATAATAGACCAATTTTAATTGCTTTAGCTGAAGCTCATCTCGAAGGCATCTAAGAGCGTAACACGCGGAGCTGACCGAGCAGGTCACTGCAGACTACTTTCCAGTTTAGACTGGAGTCAATGTAGACTCCAAGAAACTTCGCCGAGTCCACTAGTTCGATCCTGCTCCCCTCAAGATAAACCTGTAGTTTGTCACTAACTCTAGTTGTAGTTTTAAACATAATAACTTTTGTTTTGCTGCAGTTAAGCTTGAGGTTATTTATTTTGAACCAGTCCTTGAATGTATCAAGAGCGTGGTTTACTCCATCATTTAAGGCTGTAATGCTATTTGCTGATACAACTGCATTGGTGTCATCTGCAAAACACACTAGTGTCGAATTTGGCACTACGTTGTATATAAAGTTAATTAGGTCGTTGGTGAAGATAATAAAGAAAATCGGACCCAATATTGATTCTTCGCCACACAATGCAGCCCACAAGTTTATGGCTGTGTATTCTATGCTTCCGGTAAATCGATCACAATATCTATCAGTAATTATCCTAATATGAATGTAACCTTCTATATTGTTAAACTTTCTTTCATTTTTGAGAAAAGCATTATACAAGCCTCATCCAGTAAGAAAGCCATCCTGGCCTCGTATATAACCGGACCTCACCCGCGGTTCGGTCCGGTTAACTCATACTTGGCCAGGAAGGCTTACTTACTGGATTCTGCAGTAATGTACTATTACCTACTTAGCCGCTTGTGCTTATTCAGTCCACGTAGGTAAGAAATGTTGATGGTATGCATTCATAAGATTAATTAATTACGGGTAAATGGCACATTCGCAATGTCTTACTTGGTTTGTGACGGGGCAAACCCATTTGAAAACTTGCGAAGTGCAAAATTACTGCAAATGTCTTCAAAGACTTTCATACTTCAGAGTTCAGAACTTAATTTCCGGAGTAGAATTTTGTACTTTACATCAAGTAGGGTATACGTATTTTAACCAAATTCCCGCTTTGTCGGCTTTTCTGGGATGGTGGACGTTAAAGATATGTTCACACTTATGAACCTTATTCCTCGGTGACAAGAGGAATAAGGTAACTTTTTTACCTCTAACGTCGACTGGACAGCGTTTAAAAATAAATGCACCGGAGTGAAATATCCCGAACCGTAACGCCTGATAGAATAAACATAGCAAAAGCGGTAAGTTTGTTTGTGTAACACTATTTTCGTTATTTGCAGACACTTTGTTTGTTTAAGTGGACAATGTTAACAGAGATAGCCTTACTTAATGACTATTTTGGTCTATTACCGCTAGTACTATACAGTACAGTAACTAGTGCCTATGCCAAATCTTGGGATTAGGTGTCAAAGCGGACCCCGGCTTTCTTTAGGGGTACAACCGGGAATAACGCTAGCAGGATGATACTGCCGAGAGCTAGTTTGTGTATTTTAAGGATATATCTAGTCGTTATTTCTGCTAACTAAAAGTTAGATAACTAACCTAGTTGAAGCCAAGGACGTATGACGCGGTTGCGTGTATGTGAACAATACGAGTGTATTAAATCGCCCCCTATCGGGGAGACTCGTTATAAGTACGTATAACTAATTACAGTAATTATCCTTTACAAATTTCGGTAATTAGATGATGTAGAATTTTCATTAAATCAAATAAGACGTCAAACCAGTTCAAAACAATAACTTAGTATACGATATACCAGTAAGGGATTAACCTGGTATAAGAAACTAACTACATCGGTACAGTCACCAGCAATAAGATCTGCCACAACATAGCACGCATAAATATCTGACACGACTCTATGTCTAATGCCATAAGGACGTATCAGATATTTTTGCTGGCTTTGTTTCGGCAGATATTGATGCCGGTGACTTTACCAACATAAAGGATTCATCTCTCTTGCCCTTTTAAGTAAGTAGGTACATGCCAATGAGGAACGATTTTATATCCTACATTTGTTTTTTTTCCAAAACTCAGATAGCTGTGTACCTAGTCCGAACAGGGATAAAAATCGACACAAAACCGAAAACGATGTATTTTTTATTTTTATTAATAGCCTCAAGTGGTAGGTAAAGCCATCCTCTTTTTCTTCCACCTATCCCTATCCTGGGCACTCTCCCACCAGTCTTGGTCAAAAACCTCAAGCTCGTCTCGCCATCTCCGACGAGGTCTACCACGACGCCGTGTTCGGTTGTATGGGACCCACTTGGGGGTGATTTTTGGCCCACAAGTCTTTTGGCATGCGGCAGATGAGCCCGGCCCAGTGCCGTTTAAGTTTGGCGGCTGCGTGAGAGACGTCAGCTAGTAGTGACTGAGTAGCAGTAGTGTATTCCTAATGCCTTCCATGGCTCTCGCCTTTAATTATCAGTTTTACGTATTCTAAATGAACTTTCAGTTGTTATGTTTATTAGTGTTTTTATTGTTCGTGCACGATACCTAAGAGAGGTTACTGTTCTTTAAAACGTCCAGTTAATCTAGATCAGAATTCCGATAATTTAACAATGGAATTATGTTTGTGTTTCTATGCAAAAACAAAATTGAATGCTCACTCGCTATTCTTTTTCTGTCAAGAATCGGTTTATCAATTTGATAGAGTATAGTCTAATGATAATATTATGTTCTTCCAGACCACCTTCGACCTCGATGGTGCCATAATACCTACTGCATTGTCACTGAACTTAGGTATTTATCGCGGTGATTTTTAATCGGTGATCGAAGCAATTTTTCTATTCAGTAATATAGGTCACGTTTAAAGGGGCTGTTACCATGGCGACACTTCTTTTTTTTCTTGGAAATTTTATTGGAAACTAGCTGCAAAATAAAAGTACTATCACGCTACCTCTGGCTTGTAGTAATTAATAGCTACATGTATATGTAAAAAGTCTACTTAGCTATTGAATTTTGCAATGAACAGATGAGAGTACAGTCACCTGCAATAAGATAAATGAATTTTTATTCTGCACGTAGGCCGTAATGGCACCTTTACAAGTCAGAATTCTACTAGCGTTTTTGAAAAAGAAGACCACTGTTAAGATGAAACCCCGAAACAAACTCAACAGTCAGTCATTTTTGCCAAAAAAAGTTTATTACAATGATAGTTCTTAACCGATATGAATGAATGAACAAAGGCGCTTGAAAATATCTGCGACTGAACTCTATCTGTAGAGCTTTAAAGGCGAGTCAGATTATTGCGACCTTTGTCTAGTCAGATATTAATGCAGGTAACTGTACCTACCTTAAGTGCAACATGTGGAAAGATCATATGAATAAGTTGCATATCACATTTTTTCATAAGGCCAATATGAAAGTTGGTGGGGCGGAGAGCAACTAATATAAGCGTTATAAAAGTAATATTTGGCGCGCCGCCAGAGTTCGCGATAAAGTCGCGGTGTTGTGTTCAAACCGCGTTTAAATGTCTTTTATCTATTCAGCTCATCGCGGCGTCGGGGCCGCTTCTTGCACGATAGATACAAAGGGGTCAATCTGAGCCTTATGCTTCGCATTCAGATTTAATTTCAATGTGCCTTGCACGCTCTTATCATGGCGTTCGATGAGCCAACGTATAAAAGCGTAAACTTATGAATATTACAAATTATGAAATGCAAAACGTAACTTCAAATTGACCTCGTAATACCAATTTTATCGACTCTGAATAAGTTTGTAGAAAGGATAAACAATTTTCAGTTAACAAATGCAGATATATACTTTGAGTAAGTAGGTATTAATATTAATTATATGTATACTTAAGTATCTATTTCACGTCGCGCATAGTTTTGCAGGGATTTAGTTGGTTTTAGCTACATTATTCAATAGCAATATTCAATGTTGGATTAAATATGGACTTAAACAGCGCCTGAAAATATTATATTAGCAATTTAAGGTAAGCTGCAGATTTGTCGTAGCGTATTTTAAATTTGCCTCATTTATTATTTGCTCCGTTCCTTCCGAAGAAGAATAGGAAAGTGTCACAGTTTGCTTGGCAAGGAATTCTTGGCGTGCTCAACATGAAATGTGCTCCAAATTAATCCTCAGGAGTCCTGAGCCACGCGGCGGTAAGAGCATGCCGTCTCAGAATTCAACGTTCGCGAGTTGGTGTATAAATGATTCAAAATTTGTGCACTCTCCCTAGAGAAGTTTGTAAGTAATTAAATATGTTTTTATGCATAATGGAATATGTTTCGCGACCATACGGTAGGTAGAAAGGTGTGAACTATTCAGTAGGTAATATATGTACCACACCAACTCGTGTTTTTTATTTACCTACACATCGTGTTGACTGCTGCCATCTACCTACTATACATGCTTGTGGCAACCACAGTTCCAACTTCGTGCACCCCTAACCTGTTCCACTGTGGTTGGCCACCAATGTAGGGGAGGGTTCTCTAAATCATCTCCGAAAATTTTATGTACGAATATCACATGGCAACCAATTTTTCGCATAATGTCATTTCGCCGAATGATCATGTTCCAATTGAGTTTTATGGCATTGTTTCATTTCCCAACTAAATGGTTGGCAATGCTATCATTGGGCTTGGTGTTTAATTGGAACTTTTTGAAATACATATTTTCATGTGATTTATGGTTTAGTCGGCATAATATACAATTAGTCAATTAATAATTACCAAATGTGTTTTTTGGGTATGGTATCATTTTTGATATAAATTTTTGCATGATCGAAAAAGAGGGTAGGCGCAAGCGCTCGTTCATGTTCATAGCACCGTGTCTACATAAATTGCATTGCTTACGCCATTACTTAAGCACTGTTTATGTTGATGTGATACTTTTGAGTAATTAATTGAAATGAGTGAATTAAATGAGTTGTGCTCGGTGTTCAATAGTACAAAAGGGGGTCTGAAATTGTTTGTCAATGGTTTTACGTACGAAAAAAACAAAATATCCAAAGATACGTACTATTGGAGTTGCGAGCAACGGCGAAGCAAATTATATAAATGTACCTCAACTGCAAACACGAAATTGTATAATGGCAATCATACATTGTTAAAGTGTAGTGATAATCACAACCATGAGCCAGATCCCACAAGGAAATGTATCAGTGAGTTTAAAGAAAAGTTAAAGACCGATGCGTTATCGGGTGCAAAGTTATGTAACGTGTTACAAGATGCCAAGAGCGCTGTATCTCCAGAAATTCTGGAATGTTTGCCCTCGACATCAGCGTTAAAGCAGATTATTTATCGGCATAAAAGAAAGCAAAATGTTTTGGAGGAGCCTGACAGGACATTCATTTTGAAGTGAACAGGAAATATTCTGTAATAAATGATGTAAATTTTATTATAAAAGATACGTATGATAAAAATAAAAGAATAATATTAATGTCCAATTTGAACATGATAACAATTTTAAGCCGTTCCACATACTGGCTTCTAGATGGCACATTTAAAGTTGTGCCCAATATTTTCAAGCAACTTTATACCATTCATGGGAATATTTTTACTGACAATAAGAAGACGTTTCCGCTATGTTTTTGTTTATGCACCAACAAAGACAAACGTTCTTATGATGTAATGTTTGAGTTATTGATCGAGTATGGAAATGAACATGGTCTTAATCTGGTGCCAAAAGTATGCGTGTTAGACTTTGAAAAAGCTGCCATACAGAGTATTCGAGCGAATTTTGAAGGAATTACTTTACAAGGATGTAACTTCCACTTGGGGCAAATTTTATACAGGTACGTGTTTGTTTTTTAATGACAGGTTACACTGTTTTTTAAATAATGTTAATGAACAATAAAAAGTCGATTCTAAGCAATAAGTGAGGTTTCATAGAACCGACTTTTGACCGATGTTGGGCCGGGATGCCGAGGGAATAAAAAAAACAGTCGGTTCTGGCGCTTCGCCGGCCGCTGCCGCGGCACGCTCGCTTCGCTCGCTCGGCTCGCTTCGCTCGCTCGGCTCGCGCTCTGTAGGGTCACAGTTGAACCTAACACTCCTCCTCGCTTCGCTCGTCGTCGCACCTAACTGGACTCTGTGAAATGTTTTTTTTAAACTTTTTTTTGTTTTAGGCAAGTTCAGGCACATGGTTATGCTAAACGGTACGCAAATGATATAAAATTCAACAAACAGGTAAAGTGCTTGTTGGCACTTAGTTTCTTAGAGGAGTCAGAAATCTACATATATTTCAATAAAATTCTACAAAGTTTTGAAGATCCCGATTGGAAAAAGTTGGCTTACTGGTTTGAGGAGAATTATATTCACGGCACAGCTACAACTCTGCCGAAATACTTACCTAGCTTTTGGAGCTGCTACGTTGTTAACCAAATGAAAGTACCACGGACACAAAACTCAGCCGAAGCCTGGCACCACAAAATAAATACAATCATTGCAAAAAATCACACAGATTAAAAAAAATAGAATGTAATTTGCACTGATCCGCCGTACAAATTGTTCGAAGAATCGTTGCTACTAAACTATACAACCAAGAAGATAAAATGATCATTCACTAATAACGAAATCTAACGAGACAATTGAGCCGCAGACTGAACGAGTGTATGACTTACGGATATTCGGGTCAATTTGAGCAGATACTAGATCAGCTGGGTTATCACACTCAATCGGTTTCAACATATTGTTTCAAGATTGCCAAATCATATTCATAAATTGACCTGATCTTAGTCTTAGGCCAATCAATACCTGCCTAAATTTACAACACCCCAGACTTATAAAATATGGCTAAAAATAATTTAGTCAGACAAGACTTGCTTGAAAAACACTGCACTTGGTTATGGTTATTTCGTTTACATAGGAGTTTCTCGTTATCATCGGGGGAAAAAGATTGTTAAATAAATGTGACCGTCCATCAGAAAAGGGTCCTTATGGCAGTTTCTAGTTACGGAGATATTGACGTTTTTGTAAAATGCTTCAAAATTATCGTTTTTTTGTTGTATGCAAAATATAAAGATAGACGTGTATTTGTAGCTAGGTTTCACTAGTGTACGTTGAGTATTTCTATATGAAAACTGGGTTCAAAGTTTAGTAGAAAAGCGTCCTTATGGCAGACCATATACAAGAATGATGAATCTGTTGATAAAAATAAAATTGTTTAATATAAATGTAGTCGCCAACATGTTCTTTTAGTGATAAGTACCAAACAACATATCATTATTTCACCCTGTATACAAATATATAAATTTACAAATAAAGATGCAAGATACCTCGTGTACAGTAGTACTTAGTCCTACTCCTGACGTATATCGCAGCTCCATTTGTTGATCTACCTACACCCGCCGTCCTGACCCTGACACTCACAAAAATTGTTCTTACGTAATTCATGGCTAGCCCCTTAGTGGTTACTGATTAGTGGTGCAAATGTGTTCGTTTTAGTGTCCAACCGAAACATGTTTTTCCCGAAACCGAAAGGTTGCCGATGGCCGAAACTGAAACTACGGCCGAAACATTATTTTTTGGGCGAAAATGGCTAAAACCGAAACCGAACCTTCGGTCGGACTCTAGTACGCTTCCGGGATAACTCAGTACTGTATGAATCATTTTTAACAAAATGAGAATTACTCTTATGATTATTTGAATATAATTCGTGTTACTCAAGATTTTTAATAAACTTATGATAACACTTTTTCTTCGGTATTATGTTTTAATACAAGATTAGTAAATAAATAGTGTTAATATAGTGCTATACTGTAATTATTAATAATTTTTGCCTGTGATTGGTCATAAGGACCCTTTTCCCCAATGTATGGGAGTGACTTTATGATTTTTATGTAAATGTAATGATTGAATGTAATCGTTTATAACTAGAAAAATAAAACTTGTAGAGTAATAATGACGCCTTTGTGATACTTCTATAAACTGAATAAATATAATTTTGTCACTTTACAAGAATTGTTATTTTTATAGAAGATGAAAAATTCTAATCATTATGACATAGGTATTAATAAAAAAAACTTTACCTTGTGGTTTTATTTCTAACCTAAAATGTGAGTTCCAATATATCCAAATATATACTATGATTCAAACGACAACATATTAAAGAACAGCCCGATAAAATATTTTTTCTTAATTTCGTTCTTATAAGCGACTTGCTCTAATCAAAGGCAGATTTTTCACGACCTGGAAGTCAAATTAAATAAACCTTAACTTAATTTCAAAGAATAATACCTTTATATACATAATCAATCATCATCTATGTAACTTCCAATAGGAACATAATTAAAATTAGTTTCAAACTTCTTTTAACAATTTCTCGAAAGTGCAATTTTAACATGTGTAGGTTTGATGGTTTTTTTTTTTAAGTATGGGACTTAGGGCCATGATTCTTTTTGTATTAGATAGCTCATTTAACGAAGATTTAGGATCTATACTTAACTCAATACCTGCCATAAGGACCCTTTAGGCATGGACGGCCACAAATTGTCCATTTGACAGAAAGAAACTGACGTAATTTACTTCGTGAGTAAAAACTGCCTATCGATTTTGCGCGAGGCACTGATCTGTAATTCATTAATTATGTGTAGTTATGGATACGGTAGCTCATACAAGTATCAATTAGTTTGTATCAAATCCAATTGTTCCGTACAATAGTACATTGTTACTATGTGCTTTTCACGCCTAATGTAAGGAAATAAAACAGGTTGAGTACACAGTATAATACACAGTTTAATTAAAAGTAATATTGATATTCGCATTAGGGCAGTTGTGGAATGACAAGGAAATGTTTTTTCCCGAAACATTTATGTTAGTATTTTGTGTCATTTCGGCCGGTATGGAGTGTGATGCTGATGGGATATCATCGAATGATGCAGGATGAGGTGAATTTGACAGTAAGGTTTCCTTAGGTGTTGATGGTCCTGCTTTCGTGTCTGCTGATGTAGACGGACGAGCACGTAAATTTATCGCTTCATTAATTTGGTGGTTGACTTTGACTTTATTTTCTACTGAGTCTGCTATGTATCCTTCTGCCACCTTATCCGATGTCCAACCGCCATGCCTTTTCAATGTGGTTAAATTTGCACTGGAGTCTGCTGGCAGAGTTGCCGAGGTTCTTCGAAAGCAGTAACCGGTGTAAGATTCAGCGTCCGGTAGCTTCAAATAGGCCGCAATCCTTTTTGGTATAGCACCAAGTTTATGCCGGCCTAATCCATCACGAATGATAAACGACCGATCAATTTTTGTTTTAGTGTTTTTCAGTTTGACCAAAATCATATCGTGGTGTTCTTCAATGTCATCGATTTTTATATTAATTAATTCAGCTGTCCTGCATGCCCCATTTACTCCAAATATTAAAATGACCTGTAATAATGATACTAATTTGGTTGATACAAAATATATTAAGCAACGGAAAGGAAAAATAACCATCGGTCACGGTGTGAAATAACTTACCTTTGTTGCTAGAAACACTTCATCAGGTGCATCTCTCAAGAAACTTTCAACATTTTCCGCTGTCAAGGCTTTTGGTTTTTTTGATTGAAAGCCTTCTGATAGCCTTTTCAATAGAGTTAGTAACTTGATGTAGTTTTTGATATTGATGTTGTGCTCCGTATTAAGCGTTGCCATTAGCATTGAATAAATGCCCCTTATAGTGGAGGATTTATATTTATTCGAGAGTTCATTAAAATACGTCAGCATTACACTTTCAGAGAAAGAGTTTTTTATTTATTTGCCATGTCTTGAAATTTTCATACACTTTCTTATATTTATCTCGGGATTTAATGGGCAATAAATTTCGAATCACTGACTTTGCAGTGTTTTGAATTTCCGGCGGTGTAAGATCCATGTCCGTAATCGTGTCACTCATTATTATTTATTTAAATTTCAAATCGTACAGAATATACACAATTATCTGAATGTTTGTTTCCGATCTAAAGAACAGACAGAAGAATTTTTTCAAATCCGCCTTTTCAAATTTTTTATTTATACTTTTTTTAAGCATGCAAAGGCGTTTTTCACATACTTAAATAAAAAACGCTTACAATCGCAAAAGTACACATTCATTGAGCGAATTTGACGTTTTAATTTTTTAATTAAACGCACTAATGTAATGTTGCTCTAACAATTTTGTTATTTTCTGAACGAGTTACTAATGTCAAAAATAATCGACCAATAGCAGAGTAGAAAGTAAAAAAGGCCGCTAAACACTACACTTTACTTTGCAAATCTACATTGTTTGACTGTTTTTGAATTGTACTACTAAGAACTACTTTCTACTCTCATTTCAATCCATCTTTGGCCATATTTCCGAGCAGTGGCGTGAAAAATATTATGTTTTACTTACCTATTGAAAGATTTGATTATTTTAATCATCTATAGTATTGTTGCGCCGGTGGTATAAACTTCAAACTTGATTTTCCATGCTTTAGAAGCGTTTTCAGCAGGCTGAAAAGTGATTTCAGGTCGTTTCAGAGGTGGCTCTTCCACATACTAGAAGATTGAAAATTCACCCTAGTTGCCGTTGTTTTGAGGCGCCTGAAACATGTTTTCAGTCCGTTTCAGGACAGCCTCTATCAGATGGCGCAATAACCTGAAAACCCGTTTTCAGGCGTTTTCAGGACCCCTTATGGGCCTTTGAAGTACACTTCAGTATATGGCGAAATTTCTCGAAGGAGTGAAGGAGACAGCACTATTAGAGAGAGACATCTAGATTGAGAAGGTTCGAGAAGTGTGTAAAAGAGACAGCACTATTAGAGAGAGACATCTAGGTTCAGAAGGTTCGAGAAGTGTGTGAAAGAGACAACTAGAAAGGGACAGCATGTTCGGGTCGAACGAGCATCGAACAATCTAGACGCTCTGGAACATTCACGAACCGAGGGGTCACCGTTCCTAGAATTGGACCTTGGACCGATTATTCAAGATTTCTCCGGAATGTTCTAGTGCGAAGGTCTCCGGTTATATAAGCCGCGCGTCAACGCAGCGGAAGGGAGTTTGGAATTAAACTGCGAACAGAGCGAATCTCAAAGCGGAACGAGTGAAAAGTGCGTCATAGTGAAGTGATTGTAAGTAAGCCTTGTTAATTAGTAATTTTGTAATAAAGTTTGCATTTCTTTTAATTAGTGATCAATTCGTGTATTTTCTATCACGTTACCCACCCCGTGGACGTAACATTTGGTGTCAGAAGTGGGATAGAAAATGTCGACTACATCACGTGAGAACGAGCAGAAGGGAGTGCAGACCCGGAGCCGAGTTGCAGCAGGTGAGGACTCTGCGTCAGGCGCTGGTCCATCAGACTCACCGACCCCATATAAGCAAGAGGTGGACGTCAATGCCATCTTAGTTCTCTTAAAAGAGCAAGCTCGTCAACAAATCGAAGAGGGGCTGCGCAAACAGGAAGAAAAGCAAGAAGAGGGGCTGCGCAAACAGGAAGAAAAGCAAGAAGAACAATCGAGACTGCTTCGAGAGGTACATGAGACCGCGACTGAATGGAAGCGCGAGATGTGTGAGGTCCAGGAGAAACTGATTGACTTCGAAACTGGACTTCATGGTGTTAGAGAAACCATTGGGACAGTTAAGGAGGAAGTTGACACCTACAAGAATCGCCTCCAGAAGCTCGAAATAAAAGTGGCCAGTGTTACGAGTACCTGTGCAGTCGAGGTGCCTGTATCGGGAGGTGGACGATTCAAGGTACCTCCCTTCGATGGTACATCGTCGTGGACAGCTTATAAGTGGCAATTCGAGTCAGTCTCCAAGGCTAACGGTTGGAGTAAAGAGCAGGCCAGGACAGCCCTAACCTTAGCGTTACGTGACGAGGCTCTCACCATATTAGAAGCCTTAGAAGAAGAGGAAACTTATGACCGGCTTCTAGAGGCGTTGGAGGCCCGTTACGGTGACAAGCACCTGGAGCACGTGTACCGAGCTCAGCTAAAGGACAGGACGCAGGGGCGTAGCGAGACCTTGCAGCAGTGGGCCCTAGAAATTGAGAAGTTGGTCAGAAACGCGTACCAACGTACATCCGCCTCCTTTGTGGACACCACGTTAGTGCAGGCCTTCGTTGACGGAATACGGGATTTGGAGGTACGGGCTGCAGTGCGGTTAGGACACCATGGGAGCCTGAAGGATGCGGTGGCTCATGCCCTGGAAGTAGAAGCTGTGCGCCAGGACCCGTCAAGGCCTTATAGGGTACGTGAAGTATCTCTTAGGGAACCGATTGCTCCACATCCTGAGTTTGGGCCACGATGTTACCATTGTGGAGAACGTGGCCACATCCAGACCAGTTGCCCGAAAATGGGCAGGAGAGAACGAGATCTGACTCCAGTGGCAAGGCCAACAGGTACTGTGGCATCCGGGCCGCAACAGGGAAACGAGTAAAAGCCAGGACTAAGGGACGAGTGCTGGCTGGTGGTCAGAATGTCCCAGTTATGATCTCACAGGCTAATGACGGGAATAGTCTGGTTGTCAGAGGAGAAATTGGTGGAGTACCATGTCACCTAACCATTGACACCGGAGCTTCTCGGACGGTTATCAGTTCTCGGCTACTGAAGCACCTGACCGGAGATCATCTAGACCAACCTAGGCATCTCCAGCTGCAAACCGCTACCGGCCAGTACATTCCCATACAGGGGGAGCGAGAGGTGGATTTAAAAATTGGTAATAAGACCTACTGGCATAAGGTGATTGTAGCTAACATTATCGACGACTGCATCATTGGGCTGGATTTTATGAGAGGCCATGGCTGTAAAATTGACTTGAAGGTTGGAGTACTGAAATTTGGGCCTGATGAGGTGCCTATGGAGGGTGGAGTAAATGGGAATGTTTACTGTACTAGAAGAACTGTACTCCAACCGAGGGCACAGGTACTAGTTCCAGTGCGATTGCCGTACAGCACAAGACAAGGATGTCATCGTTGTGTTGTTGTGGAAAAGGTCAATGATGGTAAACCATGGATGACAGCCCGCACGGTGGTAGCAACATCGACCAAAACCTTTGTGAGAGTTCTTAATTTAAGTGACACCAAGTACGTCCTTAGAAAAGGAGCTCTAGTTGGATCATGTGAGGAAATCTCTTGGATACGAAGTTGTCAAGGTTCTACGGAGAGCGAAAACCCTGGGTGTTCTGCGCCTCCAATAGACATTGAAAGGTTATTAGATGGCTCTAGAAACGATCTTACCGGGGAAGAGCTCAGTAAGGCACGTAAATTGCTGTTGCGATACAGCAATGTTTTCTCTGCGCATGACAGTGACATCGGAAAGACTGGAGTCGTACAGCATGGGATCGACACTGGTGACGTCATGCCTATACGACAGCGACCCCGGCGAGTTCCAGTAGCTCAGGAGAAGGAAGTAGAAGACATGATCGAGGAAATGAAGAAGGGTGGCGTTATTGAACCTTCAACAAGCCCGTGGTGTTCCCCCGTAGTTTTGGTGAAGAAGAAGGACGGGACCATGAGATTCTGCGTCGACTACCGTCGACTGAATGATGCCACTAAGAAAGACAGCTATCCATTACCTCGAATCGACGACACTGTAACGTATAACGTTAACTTACATATCTATTGTAACATCTTACCAGAATATAAGACCTTAATAAACAAGCCTGGGCTCATTCGTTAGTCATCTCGTTGCGCAGCTAATCTAAACTGTCTATATAAAACCATTCTACGGACAAACAGACTGTGCTCGTACGTAGAAGTTTGTTATCTCGAAGCGTTCCCCCTGCCCCGCGAGTGACTCCCCGCTCCGGCGCCGCGAGCGCAGGCCTCGGCTATTTCGCATCTCGACTCGTTACGAGTGACCCGCGCCGCTTTGGCCGAATACAATCGCCGCTGCTGTGCGGACGTATTTAATTATTTCTTTTAAATTAATTGAATCACACTGTGAGAGTGTAGTTCCCAGAATTGGGTAAGTGTTGCACGATTACTCATTATTTAAGTGGCTGTAGCAGTCTAAATCGTAGTTTTAGCTTGAAGTTGCTTATAACGGGAATTATACCGTTATCTTAAACTCTGGACCGGCCGCGCCCATGAGGCATGTTCTAGACTCATTAGTAATGTTAAATATAGGAATGTAAACTTTAATGATTAATTTGAACTGTAAACTATAGGAGTATAGTGATAATTTAATCCCATGTAGACTTTCTGCATTTTAATCGAGTACTCACTCGTTAATTATAGGTTGGTTAGGTGCATGCAATCGTCACGTGTTACCTAATGAACTAATTTGTATAGGTAACACTATAGCGATATAGATTACTTATGATTTTTAATAATGTATTAAATATCCTTGCATTTACAACGTGTAAATTAACTATTCTCGATGCTCCTATTTAGGCATGTTAAGATTCTTAAGTCTAGGTTAGGTAGGTAGCATGCCACAGCCACGTATTAGTTTAATGTCTAATTTGAATGAGCAGTGCTATAGTTATATTAGTGATGTGGTGTGCTGCTAACTGGTAAAAATTAATATAGTGCCCTTAATTCTTAAGCGGAAATTAAGTATTTCCGCTAGTTTTAGTTCGACGCCATGTGGTTTTGCCTGCTTCGCATTAAGGCTTAGCTTAATTATATTTAATCAAACCTTGCACATGCCATACAAAATTGTAATTAATATTAATTAAATGAGAAAAAGCTTACTACTATATTATTTCGTAAACAGAAATTATGCTGTTCGTTCGAGAATCTTATGCTATCGTGCCACGCATACAACTGCACTCCGCCGGCCTTGCTTTTGCATTTTACGAGTTGCTTAACAATTCCTTTGAAATAATTACGTTTAAATATAACTTCCAAATTATAGAAATCGACTGTGAACTATATAACTGCACTTTTAATTGGCTTTAGTTCAATTTATTTACAATTGATTGAATAATTAATTGTTAATTAATTTAATTACTTTTTCGGAAATTGCTGAATCACGCATTCCTAATTATAAAAATAGACTGCAAACTATATAAATGCACTTTTAAGTGGCTTTAGTTCAATTTATTAACAATTGATTGAATAATTAATTGTTAATTAATTTAATTACTTTTTCGGAAAATTGCTGAATCACGCTTGGCATGTGATTCTCGCCCCCCCTGCTTGCTTCTTTTGTACCTGGACTGCACCACCATCATACTAGACTGTTCTTATGTATATTGCCCCACCCCCTTGCGTGGTCGCGCAACCTTGTGCAGTCCAGGGCGAGAATGTGGACCTCTTCTCTTATTATAAACGTGGATGCGTTCCAGGAACTACCCTCACCCTTGAAGACCGAGGCAGATGCTCCCCCAGGGAGCAAACAAGATGGAGTCCCCTGGAGTGTGAAGCTCTCCCGGCACCTGGCTGCGACATAGGGAAGCCCCGTCGCCACCGCCGCTAGCGCGTCCACGAACCACCTCGGGCCACCCGCCGTCCCGCTGCGCACCGCAAGGGGAGTGAGGGTACCCGGAAGGACCGACCACCTCAGACAGACCTGGCTTCTGGCCAATAGCCCGGCCTAGGCATTCGAACCGCATTCCTTTTTCTTAATTAAATAAATTATTTAAAAGTCTACTTACTTTAATTTGCTCCGTGGTAGGTACCAGCTAGGGTATTATCTACGTGACAACACCTTAGACACTTTGAATGGAATGAAATGGTTTTCTACGTTGGATTTAAAAAGTGGCTATTGGCAAGTTGACATCAAGGATAGTGATAAGGAGAAGACGGCTTTCTCAACCGGAAAGGGGCTCTGGCAGTTTAATGTTATTATGCAATGCACCGTTTGGATTATGCAATGCACCAGCGACATTTGAGAGATTGATGGAACAAATACTAGATGGATTGCTGGGAGATACTTGCTTGGTCTATTTGGATGACATTATCATCGTTGGTAGAGACTTCGATGATCACCTCGGCAAATTGGAGCAAGTATTGTCTAAGTTACGTGAGGCAAACCTTAAACTGAGTCCAAAGAAATGTTCACTTTTCAAACGAGAAGTTAATTACTTGGGACATGTGATTTCGAAGGATGGTATCCAGACAGATCCTGAGAAGATAAGTGCCGTGAAGGATTGGCCGATACCAAGGGACAAAACTGCAGTACGTGCATTTTTAGGACTGTGCTCATATTACAGGCGGTTTGTGAAGAACTTCTCGGATATAGCAAAGCCATTGTACGAACTGACGGAAGAAAGACGACAGTTTGATTGGACGGATCGGTGTACGGCAAGTTTCAACGACCTCAAGCAAAGACTCTGTGAAACACCAACACTGGGGTATCCAGATCCCGAAGTAGATTTTATTGTTGACACGGACGCGAGTAATACTGGTATTGGAGGAGTCTTGACACAGAAAAAAGGAGATAGTGAAGTTGTAATCGCCTACTTTAGCAAATCGTTGTCGAAGCCAGAAATAAATTACTGTGTCACTCGAAGGGAACTGCTGGCAGTCGTCAAGACGTTACAGCATTTCCGTAGATACCTGTTTGGGCGGAAGTTTCGTATCAGGACTGATCATGCTGCTCTGAAATGGTTGCTGGAGTTTAAAAATCCCGAGGGCCAGGTGGCACGCTGGATTGAACAGCTTCAGGAATATTATGACTTCGTCATCGAACACCGTAGTGGGAAATCACATGGAAACGCAGACGCCCTTTCTCGAAGACCTTGTCCCGACGACTGTAAGCATTGTCTTAGACAAGAGGCTAAGGAATGTTTAAGGATGCTGAGAACTGACACAGTCAGCGAAGAGTGGAGTGATGAAGTCATGCAACTAGCTCAGCAAGAGGATCCTGATGTAAAGCCGATTTTTGACTGGATTAATGCAGGAATACCCAAACCAAGATGGTGTGAAGTAGCTCCGATGAGTTCGGTAACGAAAAGCTATTGGGCACAATGGGACAGTTTGGTTATGCATAATGGCGTCCTATGCAGGAAATGGGAATCGGCGAATGGGAAGGATGCTCATCTACAAGTAGTCGTTCCAAGGAAAAGAGTGAAAGATGTTTTGGAAAGTTTCCACGACGGTACTTCTGGTGGACACCTAGGAGTGAAAAGAACCTTAATGAAAATCCAACAACGGTTTTATTGGATTCACCGTGAAGATGTCGAAAACTGGTGCAAGAAGTGCGTTAACTGTTCAGCAGTTAAAGGTCCGCACACCCGTAGTAGAGGAGCGCTCAAACTGTACCTTGGGAGAGAATTGCGCTAGACGTCGCAGGCCCGTTCCCGACATCTGACTCCGGAAACAAGTACATTCTTGTCGTGATGGATTACTTCACCAAATGGCCTGAAGCGTTTGCCATCCCCAATCAGGAAGCAGTCACTATAGCAGAGAAGTTAGTAAATGAAGTTTGTTGTAGATTTGGAGTACCTCTGGAAATTCACAGCGTTCAAGGCAGGAACTTTGAATCTGCGGTTTTTCAAGAGACTTGTCGAATCATGGGGATGCATAAGACGAGGACTACGGCATATCACCCACAATCGGATGGAATGGTGGAGAGATTCAATCAGACTCTGGAGAGGCATCTGGCCAAGGTTGTTGAAAGTCACCAAAAGGATTGGGACCGGCATATTCCACTCTTTTTGATGTCATATAGGTCAGCAACCCATGAAAGTACGGGAGTTACCCCAGCATATGCGAATTTTGGAAGAGAGCTTCGTTTACCGGCAGATCTTTTAACTGGACGTCCTCCTGATGCTCCAAGATCTATCACAGAATATGCAAGTGATTTAGGGGATCGGATTGCTGACGTTCACAGTCTTGTTCGTGAACACGGGCTTCAAGCTAGCACGAGAATGAAGACCCGATACGATAGGAAGGCTAACCAAATTGGATTCGAGGAAGGTTCTTGGGTGTGGCTACATAACCCGATGCGGAAAAAGGGAAAATCTCCAAAACTGTCCCCAAATTGGGAAGGGCCATATAGGGTAGTCACAAGAATCAATGACGTCACATATCGGATACAGCGAATTCCACGTGGTCCCTGCAAGGTTGTTCATGTTGACCGACTGGCGAAGTACCACGGAAACAATGATGCTCGGGACGAGCATGTCTTAGGAGGGGGTAGTGTTGCGCCGGTGGTATAAACTTCAAACTTGATTTTCCATGCTTTAGAAGCGTTTTCAGCAGGCTGAAAAGTGATTTCAGGTCGTTTCAGAGGTGGCTCTTCCACATACTAGAAGATTGAAAATTCACCCTAGTTGCCGTTGTTTTGAGGCGCCTGAAACATGTTTTCAGTCCGTTTCAGGACAGCCTCTATCAGATGGCGCAATAACCTGAAAACCCGTTTTCAGGCGTTTTCAGGACCCCTTATGGGCCTTTGAAGTACACTTCAGTATATGGCGAAATTTCTCGAAGGAGTGAAGGAGACAGCACTATTAGAGAGAGACATCTAGATTGAGAAGGTTCGAGAAGTGTGTAAAAGAGACAGCACTATTAGAGAGAGACATCTAGGTTCAGAAGGTTCGAGAAGTGTGTGAAAGAGACAACTAGAAAGGGACAGCATATTCGGGTCGAACGAGCATCGAACAATCTAGACGCTCTGGAACATTCACGAACCGAGGGGCGAAAGTGCGTCATAGTGAAGTGATTTATTAAGTAAGCCTTGTTAATTAGTAATTTTGTAATAAAGTTTGCATTTCTTTTAATTAGTGATCAATTCGTGTATTTTCTATCACGTCACCCACCCCGTGGACGTAACAGTATTTTTACACAATTATTTATTTTCTTAAACTTTATTGCACACATACTAAAAATTACCTGCAAGTGGAGGACTTAATACCTTCGGACATTATCTACCGGATAACCATTGGGCTAAGCAGAAACTTCATTGGTGCAGGATCATAAACGTAGAGACTCGGAAGGAAACTCGGACACAACAAAAAATCAAGGTTTTAAGCTGATTTTCCACCGGAGGAGCAAGACGATACGAGGCGAGGCGAGAATTGAAATTTGTATGGCACTTACTATTTCCACCGAGCGCGCGCGAAGTGAGAATTGAAAATTTGCCATACGAATTTCGATTCTCGCCTCGCCTCGTCTGGTCTCGCTCCTCCGGTGGAAAATCAGCTATATTCTAGTGCTTTGTAAGCGTGCTGGATTTATATACCCATGCCGAATTACAGTTTGAGCTAAGCCTCCTTCCTTGTTGACTACGGAACCCTAAAAAGGAGTCTAGCTCGTCTCGCCATCGCTGACGAGGTCTGCCACGTCTCCGTTTTAAACTGTCGGCCGACCAAGGCCACAATTCATTCGGTACCTACGTTCATCTAACGATGTCAAATCTGTTCATGCATACTTTGTTACACAGTGAAATTACAACGAGTACATTCCAAATTGTTAGCCAATAGAACAAGGCAAATAGAATCTTTATGGAACGTAAACATTAATGTTATTACGGGAACTTTTGTAAGGGAGTTAACCTACGCGAACGTACGCGAGTAACTGCGCGTGCCACTAATGGCGTTGAATTACGCTGTCATGTTGCAATTATATTCTTCTTCTTCTGTTTCATTTTATCACGAGTCCTCAGGCTCGCCACAAGCCGCCTACACATGCAACCATAGTTTGGCTAAATATCATATTAAAACGGAGTGCTAATATGATTATGATTATAATTATCGCATAGGTATAGCGCTCTGCCAAGTCACGAAGTCACCTTAAATTATTTGATGGTCTTTTTGTATTTTTCTTCCTGACTAAAATCTTTGGGACTATTCAGCGTCAGGAAGGCATGAACTATGGACCTCAACTATTTTTTGTCAAGTTAAGGAGTGTCGGTACTCACTGGAGGCCAAATTAAAGCAATAATGTAACGCTCTTATAGGAACTTCAAATTGCATGAGCGTAGAATATTGTTGGCGAGATGTGAAGCCAACTGTATAAACAGACCCTAGAAGGTACTCTGTTCCCTCTGCCCTATTCACTTTTGTTATTTTCTTATCGTTGTTTTTGTATACTCAACCCGTGTAATGTGTAATGACATTTTATTCTTACTTGACGGTTTGATGAAACTAGCTTGGAACATGGTTAACGTCTTTCCTGCATCATTTTCCTTATGACATCAATGAAGTGTAGCCCTACCCCAATCCTAATTCTAACTTATTGTTTACACCTTTCCCAGTACTCTTCGTATCGGACACCTGAACAAACGCATTAAAGTCGTCATATATTGAAGGTCTGTTGAGCCTGTATTTATTTAATTCATATTAAATTATTAAAACATTTTGTCTTATTCACGGTTTCTTCGAGATTTTAGATATATGAAAATACCGTCATTTCAACAATTCCGTCATGTCTGGTTTGAGTCGACTGAGATAAAAAGGGAAAATAAAAATCCCGCTTGTTTTTTTCAGAAGACACGTTCTTCGAGGAATTGTTAAATGTCAAACTATAGCTCGTAGTTTGATATTTATTATTTTTATTGTATACCAATTACTCAAATGTTAAAATATTAGTATTTATTTATTCATAAATTAGTTAAGCAATTGAGTATAGACTTTATTTTGTTATTGACTTTATTTTACAATCCTAGAAATCATTATTACCCATCTTACCGTCCGAACCGTCAGAGTATGTGATCATAATTAAGTACCTACCTAGATATAAGGCGCAAGAATACTGCAAGCAAAGATCCACTGAGCAGGTATGAGGGTTTGCTTTTTCAAAGGGTACCTAAGCAATAGGTATATGGCACTTGTTCCAACTATTAAAGAAGTTTTCAGTTAAATATACTAGACTTAGATAACACAGGTATAATAAGATGTTGTTACTACTAGTTCGTGAGCACGCTGCGTCGAACACTGTGCTCCCAGGACGCACTAAAACTTTTCTAACTTCAGTCGCAATATCTAGCTTGAATGCGCAAAAAACATGTCTTTCGATCAGGACCTACAATGCCAAGCTTTGTATCCCGCGACACAATGACATCCGGCTACCAGGAAAAGTTTCATGCACATCGTGTTCCTTGTGTGTTTCTGGGTTTATGCTCACATCCTTTTAAAACACATTTGTACCCAGATGTGTGACATCGTCTTTATTAGAGAGTGGTATTATCACGGACGTGGCGTAAACTCGGGCTATTCCGTGATAAATTTGGAAGTAACAGTCGATTGCTTATTTAGTTTGTATTTCAATAGAACACAAATGAGCGTATACCCAATATTATAGGAGAAAAGAAAACTCACCGTCTCCACTTGTTTGGTCACGTCGAAAGAATGGTCCGAACGGATAGGAACTTATTCAGATCGTCCAGTAGGGCGGCGAGTGGATGTCCCAGGTATTGGTGGAACGACGTTGAATTAGACCTGATGCGCGATCTCCTAGGCAGCTCGTCTATCGTGAAACGGCCGCGACATACTCTCGATTTTTCTCGCACTATACCTCTTGGTCCAAGTGTTCTAATAAGAGAGAGACGGATAGTGCGAGAAAAATCGAGAAAGTTCGCGGGCTGTCTCATGATAGCTTTGCTGGATGCCTATGAAATGGCGGGCTCGTGTTGGAGTCCAAGGCTCGCTTTGGATCAGTGAGCCATTGATACTGAGCCTGTATTAAAATAATAATAATGCTAATTTTGTACATCTAATCGACAAAAAAAAACTATATATGAATTATTGAACCTGCTCACTAAATTTCACGAGAATCGGTTGAGAAATGGGACCTGTAGAGCAAAACAGCTGGGCAAACGGACATACGAAAGAATTTTGGCCTAAGGTGAAGCAGAGAACTACGTTCACTTCGCTCTGTTCAATAAACAGGCATGTTCCAATGTGTAACACTGACAAATGACGACGACTCGTATATTTAAAATTTTACCTTGTCACTTCCATTTAAGGCGAATTCAATTTTAACTTCTGAAAATCCATCGTGCCATTAAAGCACCTCAAATGAATAGATACCGTTGTAGGTACCTATAGATGTAAAAAATCACTTTAAAAGTACCTTCCTTTTAAGGTAATCGAGTTAAGTGCCTCGAGAATAGAGGCTAGTTTTAAAGGAAAAATACCAAAAATTACCTCATTATCATATTTTAAGTGTAACGTAGGGTACCTACCTATATATTTTCCGGATCGCAACAGCCACCGTATAAGCTTGCGAGGCTGTCGCTTCCGGCGTTATACGAATCAAATTATTGCCCGGATTCAGAAGCCGTCCGCATCTGATGAAATATAATATCCGGAAGCCCCAATGCGTCCGGGACTTGCAGCTCCAATGGGATTTAAGTACACAAGTGCATTGGAAATGGTTTTAAATGTATACTTAGGTAAATTGATGGTTAGTACATATACACGGGTGTTTTTACCATCTTAGAGACGAAGCCCAGTGTGTATACAATACAAAGAACTTAAAAAAAGGTTTTTTTTTGTATTTTCTTAAAGCATTAATATAGTTTTTTTGTATTAATATTAATAATAACCATCCAGCCAAGTGACCGCAGTGTCCGCTAGCCGCCATCGTATGTAGATAGGTACGAACTCTAACCGGGTGAATGAACTTCGCTCCGCGCGCCATAGAGAATTTTTCAAACATTAAAATCGATTTGTGTATGATTGTCTCCTAATATTTATTCATTTATTATTATTTATTACCTTTTATTACTAAAAACTTAACAATTTTTTTTTCACGAATGATTAGTACGTTTCGGATATAGATGCCGTCAAACTTCTTGAACATTTGACCTTGCCTGCGCAAAGGCGAATTGTACCTGCGAGCTGCCCCCCCCACTTCGTCCCGCATGTTCAAGAAGTTTGACGGCATCTGTACTTCAAGTGGGCTTCGGCTCTAAGACAGTTCAAAAAACACGTTGCATATATGTATCAGGATTTGCTATAGAATGGTCGAATGATGTATTTTTGTAATAAATATGTTTTAAATTGAAATGAATGATTCATTTTGCAAGAACATACACAGGTGTTAGGTGTGCATGTCAGTGAGATATAATATTTTACACGAATGCATGTTTCGCCATAATACGGCATGCAAAATCTTAAACTAATAAAACAAAAAAAAAGAAACGTATGATAATTTCACTTCGTTTAAATTATAAAGATGGTCTAATCTAAACTATAAAACTTGCAACAAATGTACTTAATCTTAAAGAATCCACCATATGCCATCATAATATTCAGATAATTCAGATATCCATATGGGGTATGGAATCAAATATTTACTCGTAATTAAACGGGTATAATTTATGCCAGGGTGCTTGAAATAGACAAAATTAAGTCGTTTCGCGGCGTCGCATTATGACAAAATGTAATTATTTATGTGGTATTAACAATGACGCTTGGATGAATTTCACCCGGACTCAGACTTATCTGACGTCTGATAGGCTAAAAAAAAAGGCTAAATGAGAACTGCATGTGTCCTATGTCCAAGAGAAGAAATGCGTTAACTCCCACCACATTACCATGCAAACGAAGTCGCAGGTTATGATAAACCGGGGGTTACTGCCACAATTTTTCCGGTCATTTATTACCATTATACTATATCTATAAAAACAGTAAAAAATTGTATCGGAGCCCCCCTTAAATATTTATTTTATTTTGGTTTTAATATTTGTTGTTATAGCGGCAACAGAAATACATAATCTTTGAAAATTTCAACTGTCTAGCTATCACGGTTCTGGAGTTACAGCCTGGTGACAGACAGACAGACGGACAGCGAAGTCTTAGTAATAGGGTCCCGTTTTTACCCTTTGGGCACGGAACCCTAAAAAACGGGAGGTCATATTTCAGTTATAGCTCTCGAAACTCTGACTTACTAGCGAAAATTATACATATCTTCAAATATAGGTACCTACAGATTTTGTCTTGCTTCCCACTTATTATAATAGGGATGATGACTAAATTTTTTTATGATGTCATTTGAACCAGTTTTTGGATAGGAACAAATGTTTGTATGGGAGGAACTACAATTAAAGACCATAAATACCCAAACATTTGAGACAAAAATAGACCTCGCTGGCGGCAGCACAAAACGCTTAATACTGAAAGACAGACAGACGTGACGTCACAGCCGACATTTGTTAGTACAAAGCACATATGTATCGTCGTATGGAAAATCAGGTAGGTACTTAAATTGTTGTTTCATTCGCGGAATACTGCGCTTAAGTACATAGTTGTCATCCAATTTTGTTTCTATAAAAGCGTAAGGATTCTATTGGTACCTTTAAATTTACCCTTGGACAATAAAAAAAACATATTTTTTCTAAACTTTCAAGGTTCTACCTTTTTACGATTTTAATTATATTTTATAATTTATACTTTATTACGGTAATTTGATGGTTTACTATCCATTTAGCATGAATACGTTATCAATTTGAACATGAGTCTAACTAGACTACTCTGATTCGAGTCTAACTAGATTTTTTTTAAGAATACATATTAGGATGCAGGACAATCAAGTATAATATAGTGTTGTGAAACAATAACTGGAGAGTCGAATCTAGTATTTTAGTTGTAAGTCACATTGGAGAAGTTATAGCATTACGCTACCGACTACTTATTTTTACATCGATCATCGGAAAATACTCTCAAGAATATTTGTTAGGTACACAAATCGTTCGACTTTCGTTATTTATCCGACACGTTCGATTAACGCCCACGCGATGGGGCCACCAGTGCCAGCGCCATGACCATCATTATCCCATTCGATATTATATAATTAGTACAAATGAGCAGAGAAATTGTGTCTGTATGTCCCAGTCTATTGACTACCTTTACCGACAATTCACATCAAGGCAAAGCCAGTGCACATCTGACCTCCGAACACGCATATTTCTTACGCGTCTCGAAATTGTTACATATAGGTTGAATGGTGAGGTGGGTTGGGAAAGGTTTTGAATATTATAAGCTTGGAGAATAAAAAACATTCATGAGACGTTATTTGCAATGGCGGCGCCGGAAGTTGTCATTGTGGTAAATTACTTTTACAGTACATATGGTGCTACATTCCTGCACTAGTGCGGAAAAGAACACTTTCCGTGCATATGGCGAAACTTCAAAGAGCCATATGTCCAGTAAAACGTTGTACTATACACGTGCGAATAGGTAATTCGCAACTCGTATCGATTTAAAACACTCCCTTCGGTCGTGTTAGAATTTATCACCACTCGCTGCGAATTTCCTATTTTCGGCACTTGTATCGTAAATAACTATTTTACTTGATCTCCTGATTTCCCTGTTCATATGTAGCTATAATAAAAACAGATTAGGTAGAAAATAAAATAAAGTTTTCTGACGCCTGTTTGGTTGTGGCACAAATGAAACGATGGTACAGGATTCGGCAATATCCTTTAATATTCCGAGCCGGATTCGAAACGGTGACCACAGGCCCCTATTTCACCAACTTAACAATTGTCACATGACACTTACAATTCACCATACATTGCTTGTACTAGAAGTTAAGGTGGTTGCTAGGTTACTTGTGGAACCAGCAATCTACGGAGAATTGTCGTTGTCAGGTGACAATTGTCAAGTTGGTGAAATAGGGCCCAGGTGGCTATATGATATAGCCCGTTGCTACTAACCAACTGAGCTCTCGGAACAATGTCTCGGCCAAATCTTTCAATCAGTTCCTTCTTGGGGAGACGTTGCACGTCTTGCGGATGCACCAATGCCTCATATTATATTGAGAAATTGTCAGTAACGATGCGGCACCCAATACTAAATTATTTTTGTATTGACCAGTAACGCTTCTAACGAAATTTATACATTTCAAATGAAAGGAAAAATTGGTTTGTATTTTTTGGTTGGAGCGCGTGCCATGAATACCTTTGGTCGCCAGTTCGAATCCATTTTTCTAATTTTAAGGTTTAATTTTAGGTATTCTAATTTAATAGTAGTTTTAGTATTGCATTTACACTTGTCATATATGTTTTTTATCAATAAACGTAGAAGGCTTTGCATTAAATACTATTGCGGTACGAAAATGCTTAGACACTTCTGAATGAAAATCACTAAAAATTAGAATTACATTTTTACAGTTTTACACTCAGCAAGCTGTTACAGGTGACACCGCCGACGCTTGTTAAACGTAATTGTCTGTACAAATAGCTCTTATGTGAACAAAGGTTTGAAATGTCACAAGGGTGCGAATTTCATAGTAAAGGAGGCTTCGAGCGCGGGGGTGAAGGGAGGGTGAGATGCAAGGGGTGCGGGAGGGGCGAGAGGCCCAGAGTCGAGCACGCGACAGCGGCGGGCGAACGCCGCTCTACCCTCTCCGCGCCACACGGAAAGTACTCACTGAAAACCCGGTGAACTACCCAAACAGTGACAAAAACCTGTGTTAAAAAATGTCCAAATATTAACTGTGTGTGACCTCACGTCTTTGTCGCCTGTTGCGCCCCTTTGCCGCCATCCCCTTACTTCGTTCAAGTTCCAAGGCCGCGCCTTTGTGGCCTCATCGATAAATTTGGGTGAGTAACTTTGCTTTTATTACAAATTTTAACAGACCACCTCAAATTCAATCAGGTAAGTGTTGAAATATTTTTTACGCGGTATAACTCCGGCGCTTTACTACATACATCTATGTAACGTCGCAATTGAAACTTACTTGGAGCGAAGTTCATGTATCAACATGTGTAAGTAGGTATCTTATATTTTAATAAATGTTCAAACATTTGTAATATTACATATTAACATTGCTGGAACATTAACGTCTTAATTGAGGTTGAAACGACGGTATTTATTAGTGTAAGGACCAACATAAAACGGCTTCATAACGCGGTCGTTATGCGAGATAAATTTATTATTTTAATTAAGTAGGTATGCTTGCCTGGTGTATGTTCCCATTTACCGCCATATGCCCAAATAAAAGATTTCTCAAAAAGACGAGCAGATTAGTTACATGTAGCTGGTCGTGAAAACCTGAAGTAACACTACCTAACTGGCTGCGATTTCGAAAAGATATTGAAATTCTGCAGCCGCGGAAATAGTATTTTATGCAACTGTTGTATAAGTAGGGTCTTAAAACGCGAGCGTCGTGAGTTGCGATGCGAGCCTTGGCGAGCATCGCAATTAAATACGCCACGAGCGTTTTAAGACCAAGTTATACACCGTTGCATATAATACTTTTTCTACGACTAATTTTAAATAAATAGCATTTGCCTTTTCAGGCAGTAAGTTTTCTGTTAGTTCTATTACTACTCATGCAATTTCTTCAGCGGTGCAGTTATTTTATTCTTCGTCCATTTTAAAAGGAACGTACACATTTTTCTTCACTTCACAAACACGAATCAAATCTTAAGACGTTATTAATAACGAATAGTTATAATATTTCGTCTTTTAATTTTGAACTGGAACTTTGGTGGGAAATTGGAAACATGACACATTGACACCTCTTGTTTATGGTCTGTTTTGTTCTTAATTCAACTTGCCAGTACTGTCATATCAAGAATAAGGTTTTTCTTAAGTTGGCAGCAATGCCTTTAGTACAATAATTTCTTTGAAGTAAAAACATTCAGTGGTTTGTTAAGTTGGTAGTACCTAATGTATTTTGATGTTTTGTTTAAATTAGTGTTGATCACGTAATACTACCCACGTTTAGAAGCGTTTGGCTGCTAAGCGTATCGTTTTGGCGACAAAACAGCACGGTTGTGCCGTACTGTTATGGGGAATAGAGTATAGACTTTTCTGCAGACTTATTTTGTATGTCTTTATATTAGTGTTCGGGACTATGTAAATAACATGTAAAAGTACAGGAGTAGAAATAGTAGATTGTATGACAAGGGTCTAAAGTAAGCCATATTACCACGAGATGGATATTTTCCCGAACGAAGTGAGGGGAAATAGTTCGAGGGGTAATATGGCTTTTAGACCAGAGTTATACACTCTACTTTTCACTTCGACTGCGAGAAAATAGTAAAAACAAAGATTATCCATCCACAATCAACAATTCTACCAAGGCGAAAGATTGTTCAATTTGGCGCCATTCTTTTTAATAAACTGTTTTGACACAGATACAAAATATTCACAAGACGAATAAACGCCTCTGACCGTATAAAGCGGCGTAGTCTATCCCGCTCAATCTTCATAGCTTATGTCATGTAATTACATCCACCAATCACAACTCTTTAAAATAACATTAGTATTTGCTGTCTACTAACCAGAATACAGTTAGACATTAAAATCGACCAATCAGGAATCAGAATTCAATTCAAACATTAGGAGTTTTTCATTTCCTAATTTACAATAATTACAAAAATAAACGCCTCTGACCGACTATAGCTCCATCCAAACGTTCAAGCGTGGTTAACTGCATACATGACTGATGTATGCAGTTAACCACGCTTGAAAAACACCCAATGTTTGAATTGAATTCTGTTTCCTGATTGGTCGATTTTAATGTCTAGCTGTATTCTGGTTCATAAATAGCAAATACTAATGTATTTTTAAAGAGTTGTGATTGGTGGATGTAATATTGAACTGTTGTGAGTGGTCAAATTAAAATGTTTTATAAATCATAAATATGTATACATATTTTCCCTAGGGGCTAAATGTACTACTTTAGCCCCGCTTGCCAAGTCTAATATGATGCACTTTTTGAGCATGAGAAGTGAAATAGTAGATTGTATGACAAGGGTCTAAAGTAAGCCATATTACCACGAGATGGATATTTTCCCGAACGAAGTGAGGGGAAATAGTTCGAGGGGTAATATGGCTTTTAGACCAGAGTTATACACTCTACTTTTCACTTCGACTGCGAGAAAATAGTAAAAACAAAGATTATCCATCCACAATCAACAATTCTACCAAGGCGAAAAGATTGTTCATTTTGGCGCCATTCTTTTTAATAAACTGTTTTGACACAGATACAAAATATTCACAAGACGAATAAACGCCTCTGACCGTCTAATAGCGGCGTAGTCTATCCCGCTCAATCTTCGTAGCTTATGTCATGTAATTACATCCACCAATCACAACTCTTTAAAATAACATTACTATTTGCTGTCTACTAACCAGAATACAGTTAGACATTAAAATCGACCAATCAGGAAACAGAATTCAATTCAAACATTAGGAGTTTTTCATTTCCTAATTTACAATAATTACAAAAATAAACGCCTCTGACCGACTATAGCTCCATCCAAACGTTCAAGCGTGGTTAACTGCATACATGACTCATGTATGCAGTTAACCACGCTTGAAAAACACCCAATGTTTGAATTGAATTCTGTTTCCTGATTGGTTGATTTTAATGTCTAGCTGTATTCTAGTTCATAAATAGCAAATACTAATGTATTTTTAAAGAGTTGTGATTGGTGGATGTAATATTGAACTGTTGTGAGTGGTCAAATTAAAATGTTTTATAAATCATAAATATGTATACATATTTTCCCTAGGGGCTAAATGTACTACTTTAGCCCCGCTTGCCAAGTCTAATATGATGCACTTTTTGAGCATGAGAAGTGAAAAATAATTAAATGAGCGTAGCCTAAGGCTGTGTCGGTCATCCATCATATTCAACGATTATTCAAAAGACTTAATCGAGTTAAGTTCTTTTATTGCCGACCGTCCAAGCCGTCCGCAACGGGTGAATGAGATTAGAAAAGGAAATTTACATAATAGAACAATAACTGGGGAACCTTTTAACGAAAGGCTTTATTAAAATGGACATAAACAGATATCAGACATTCTGCTATTTAAAAAAGGCTATCTATTCATTTGGGTACGCAATACAACGAAGGCGTAATGGAAAGTTTTATTCCGTCTTCAAATATTGACGCTGGTATCGGCAGACCACCAATTCCGATAAGTGGTTCAATATGCAAACAAAGATGAAGAATTACAGGCAGAGGATGCAAAATAATTTAGAAAATGTATTCCCTTCTAGAGAATTTGAATAGTAGGAGAAATTGAAGCCGTCGATAAAATTGCTTTGCTCACTCACGCGCTTAGAAACTAGAAGCTTTAACTCGGATTCCTGATTCAAAGAGAATTTCATGTTTTTATTACAGCCTATTAATATTTATTTTCTAATGTATGTACAAGATGATAACTATAACATTAACTTAATTAAATTATAGCTAAGTTAAATCTAAAAATGGCCCTCGAGGCATTGTACCGAGGATGCTGGCGGCATTTCCTCGCTGAATTGCAATGTTGATGCGTTGCGCGAGAAAGCCACCATCTCTTCGGTGGCCAGTTACCTTCGGTGGTCGTCAACCAGACGTTTCGCGATTTCCGCAAATAACTTTTGCGCACTGGGACCCCGTGGACCGAGGGTCTCGACGCTAAAAGGTACAAAGTTGTACTGTCTGCCGAGGGCTCTATATTTAATGCGTTTCAGATTTTTGGCATTTTCCGCCGCTGTACCCGCTTTAGAAGTAGTCCGTTGGAGGTGGGACGGTGCCAGTGTGTCTACACAGGTAGCGTCCCACACAAGCATCCGTCCCAAACTCCACGGAACCAGAGACACTCCATCAGTATTTTATTAAAGTAATTTTGGAATTGGATCGATACATTTTGTGTCTAGCATACCACAGCTTGTTTTTGCTACACAATATTCAATTAAATACCAATTTATGAAAGCGATTGGTATCTATTGTCGAATAATCAACTTAAGTACTGATAAAATTAATTCAGAAATTGATAAACAACAAAGGCGCAGTATTGCGATCAATTATGAGATATAATTAAACGCGAGGCATAATTAAGTTCGACAACTCAGGTTCCATGCTTTATCATTATCTGAAATAACTTTGTCATAAATAAATAAGTAAAATTAAATCTGAGTTTTGAGCGCTCGGTTCACAACGCGCGACAATCGTGCGAAACTCATTAAAATCAAATGGTATGTAAAATATACGTCTTGAATCACTCACCTGTGTAGTGTGGTTCTTGGAAAAGAAATGTGTAAGTGTTGTGATTCGGAGGGCACCCCTTTTACTTTACTGAGAAGACTCATATTAGCCCTGGCGAATTTAGCCTTTATTCAATTCATTTTTTTTTCAATTCAAAGGCTATTTAAAGGCTAAAGAATATGTATATCAGAGTAGTCGACAATGTGCATAGTCCGAGTACTATACGTTAAAACAACACTTTAATCTTGTAGGTACTCTAGTCCAATGTCTACACACTTTCCGCCTTAATACAAAGGAATAGTATAGTCAAACACACAGTACAGTCACACGATATTGGCATCATTAAAAATACTTCCATTAACATAAAAAGTGAGCACTGCGTGTCGGTTTCAAATTAATTTTTATCTCGTTGGACTTTTCGGAATGAATAAAGGTTTCTGTAGCAATTAATGATCAGAGGATTACTGATAGATTTATGGGTACCATGGAGAGTATTTAAACTTACATTTCGCATTGCAATATCATATATTTCGTGCGAACTCTTCTACGAACGTGGAGTTACTTAATCTATTAGACGAAGAAACATATTTGCTTGCATGCACGCAAATGATATTGGAATCTAATTCAACTGTGAAATGTACATCTCAGCTAGGATGGCGGGGACGCTACGGCGTAGACAGTCGTAGCTCATAACAAACATGGCCACGATTCCACACTAAGATACGCCTTTATTTCATGTCTTTGTCAGGCTGATTTTGGATTTCTATTTATTTAATTAATGCAAACAAGTGCAAGGAACTTAATTCTAGATAGGTGCCGAACCAGTAGAGGGTGTAGCTATTTGAAAAAAAAACGCCTTTGTCATGCCGAGGATGAGGAGGATGTCACATGTTGTCATCTCGAATCCGGATCCTGGTGCACTCAGTATGTCTTAGGGATACACCTTCATGTCTCTTTTTGTAATGAGAATTACTGTGCATGAAACAGCGGACACGATGGGGATAGGAGACATTTAAATAACGGCCCTGCTGGGCTGGCATTCCACTCGCCCACTTAGATCTATCTTTCTTACAAAAACACAATGACAGAATTCATTAAAGTAGCGGTATTCAACTAATCCTTGACACCCTAATGTCCTGGACTTGATTCGGATTCAGACACAAGTATAATGCAAGTTTTAATCATTAGTCTCAAAAACATTACCGAATAATTTTATTAAAAATAGGATACTATTAAACTGACACGTTTCTGCATTTTACATTAGTATTTATGGATAAGATTGGACGTATATTATGCCAAATTTTGGTTAAGTACCTGTCCATAAATGTTGTAAGGGGCTATTTAAAATTCAAATTACTTTTGCGGCAACAATCGGTGGCAGTACAATGCTAATGGGAAGAACCGCTTTTAACTCCTGAATATTGCGTTATATAAAAAAGCGTTTTACTGTCGTTCTTAAATGAGAGCCTGTATTTTAAATGTTATTAATATAACATAAACTGGATGTTATAATGGTATCTTTTACATAAATAACAAATGAAAAATATTCTAGGGGTCCTTTTAAGACATATTTTATGTAAAGAATATTATTTCGGTCTGATTTTTATATGTTTTGCGCGCAGACTTTCACGCTCATAGAGCTGACTAGGAAAAACAAGCTCGTGCAATAATATACAGACCATGTGTTTCACATCATCTTCCTATTCACTAACATTTTATTAGCTTACTAACATAAATTTAGGTCCTTGCTCGCGATTTCGTTTGTTTAAGTACTGTTAAGATTCCCAACTTCCATATACGTACGTTTCACCCCCTTAAGGATTATTTTCCAATTTAAAAAAGCATTCTACGTTCTCTGGGACTCAAAATAGATGATTTACCTATAGTAATAGAGATTAGTACCTGTCTAATTTCACCGAAGTTCGTTTAATGGCGACACAAATTGACAGATATACTTCCGATATATTTGTGTTGTTTCTGTTTAACACCTTTGGCAAAGGCCCCTGATGCTGCCATATTTCTCCATTTACTAACTAAGTTTAACACAATATATTATAAGAGGATCAGAAGCCTTACGAGTGCATTTATGGAATACTAGCTTCTGCCCGCGACTTCGTCCGCGTGGAACTCGTTTATATCGCAGCTCCATACAAACTTTTACCCCCCATTTCACCCCCTTATGGGATGATTTTGGGGATAAAAACTATGCTAAGTGACTCTCCATCCCTTCAACCATCTCCATTTAAAAAATCACGTCAATTCGTCGCTCCGTTTTGCCGTGAAAGACGGACAAACAAACAAACACACACTCACACACCCACATATACATTTACAGTACATAATATATGGTGCTACTTTCCCGCACTTGTGCGGAAAAGAGCACTTTTCATGCATATGTCGAAACTTTAAGGAGCCATATGTATAGTAAAACGTTGTACGATACACGTGCGAATAGGTAATTCGCAACTCGTGTCGATTTAAAACACTCCCTTCGGTCGTGTTTTAATTTATCACCACTCGTTGCGAATTTCCTATTTTTGGCACTTGTATCGTAAATAACTATTACACATTTATAATATTGTAACTATTACCGATATCTTCCGGGAGTGAGCCAATGCGGCAGTGTTACCATTTATTATGATTTCTGAGTCGGACGAGCAAGTGTTGACTTATGCTTGCAAGCTGAGCTGATGCATTATGCTGTTTGCATTGTATGTGAGACAGAGTGTTCAAAAGTTGAGATTCCCCTTTTAATTTCGTCTTTTAACGTTTTTATGTCTTTGTCATAATATGTGTGTTTGTATTCATTACTTGCTGTCACGAACAACTCTTTTTTTAAATTGTTGATTCATAAATGTTCTCGGTGATAATTAACGTAGCTGAAATGAACCATTATTTTGAGCGATGATACATTACAAAAGCGTGCATTTATGTTGTGTACACCCTAAATTTCAATTATCATTACATTTGGTCAGTCAAAACATATATATTTTAGTTTATATAAAATATCAAAATACGATTTTGATTTTTACTAAACCAACAGGTTAGGTGAGGCTACCAATAATAGATGTAACACTGAACGTTACAGCCTTTATCGCTAGGTATGTAAGTATCCGATAACGCACAGCACGCAATTTATTTATTTAATATTGAACGGATACTTTGTAAAGACGATTACTACATATAATACACCCCTAAATGTAATTCGTACCAAGCAAAAAAGATAATGACAGCAATTTCACAACAGCTTCCTCATTTCGGATTGCTATATATAATCCTCTTTTCAAGATTAATCCTGACACATTTCCATACGTCCCATTATCCAATGTTTACGAAGATGTAGAAAAAAGGTTTGCAACCGTCAACCGCTCACTCAGAACGTGTGAATATTTGACGAGGCTCGTGGTTCCGCAGACTCGACTGAGAGGTTCGACCATGAACCTATAATACTCAGGACAAGCTATGGTAATAATAATACCACGTAGCATACAAATCTCGATAAGTGCGACAGAAAGGGAAATATCATTCATTGTCTTTGTCATAGTTCCACTTTTTTATTTGCCACAACTGATTTAGTACGAAGTTGTGGCACATAAACCATTACCCGTCCAAATTAAGTATAGGTTGTTTATGCAAGTCATCAGCCATTTTAAGACCAGTTCTTAATTTAGCTGCATAGGAGCCATTCCGTCCCTCACTGTGGCAACACGTATAGCCTGTCCTGAGTATTATAGGTCCATCGTCGTGCAACTAGGAACAAGCAGAAGAATTACTTCCATTTGCTCAAATACAGCATCAAATCTCACAAGTTCTGACAAGTGACAAGTTGTCTATCTGTGTTTCTACCATGGCGGACACGTGCTTTCTCTTACTTCCGTACTTTCTCTTTCCGTCATCCTGTCATGGCGGCATTTGGATGGTTACCATGGATGTTGTAACTTCAGGCATACTTCAGAAGAAAACGTGTGTCTAACGTGTCAAACCAACAATGCTTTTGACGAATGAATACTTTCTAAGTACTTTTAAGTCGAGTACGATACGTACGATATAGACTGAATTAATGAGTACGATAAGTACCTAAACATTGGTTTAGGTACTTATGAAAGTCAACGGCATAATACAAGCGGGAGCTATCTTAGTACAGGAATAATTATGGAAATACAATGGGACTCCTTGGGAACGATAAAGATATGGACAAATGGTGAAATTTTGTCAACATAAATATTCTCCTGAATAATTATAACTTCTAAATGGGTGTGAAATAAACTGATTTGGAATATTTATTCTCCTTTTATTATTTAGTTAGTGTCGATATTATACTTTTTTTTCATGCAGTGGACCCGACATCGTCCCCAATCATAATTTATGTCGATATCTATAACGATAGGTACCAAAATATCGATATCGATCATGTTAATTACTACATCTCTATCGTGCCGTTATGTTGGTACGACTTTCTTCCGTATTAGACTTTTATATGTGGTATGGCAAAAAATGCTAAATCATGCATATGCAATTTCATGTCAAAATTAAATGACAATGTCACTGTCATCCAAAACTTTTTTCGAGGTCCCGTCTCTTAGAACGTAGTGGTTATATTCCATTTTCGTGTTGGTATCGCGAAGGGCCATGACACGACGTGACCAAACAGGTTATCATGTACTTATCTCACCTTTAAGAAAAAATCAAAATGTATTTATCTAGAATACTATTAAAATAAATCTTAGATAACATGTTGTAGATCGATTTTGCAGTAAGTACAGGTTTTAAAACCACTTTTTGTATTTAGCAGATTAAATAATGTAATTTCTGAGCCTAAAAATATTTTATTTTAAGCTATTTGATCTTCCTATGGATGCGATCGATAATCTGGCCATAATATATGTGTGTGTTGTTTTCATCTACTAACACTAATATTATAAAGAGGAAAGATTTGATTGTTTGTTTGTTTGTATTGAATAGGCAGAGAAACTACTGCATCGATTTGAAAAAAAAAATACCATTAGAAGCCGACATTATCCCTGATGAACATAGGCTACTTTTTACCGCAGGAAAATGCTTCATTCCTACGGCTAAACGGAAAACTAACCGTGTGAAGCCGGGCCACTATTACCGATATTACAGAGGCGGCTATTCTATGAATTATATAATGTGGGACTAAGACGCCATTAGTTATTTACGATACATGCCACATGCCAGGCTCACGTCATACCGTCACAGACTAACCGAGCTAATACATTAACCATGACAAATGCTAACCGTTGTGTTGGCAGCTTAGTCGGAGTTGAACTAAAGATGATTAGTTTGCCTACCGTGTTACCCGGAGATAAACTTTTGTTGCTGAATGTATTTTAATACGGTAGTTGCAGTTTGATTTACGGCTGCGGAGTGCAAAGTGAAAACGTGCTTATTGAAGTTATAATTAAAACTGTTAATTTGATTTATAAGCTTTGCAGTGAGATGTGGCAATCATATAAGTAGTTGAAAGGTATTTTTGTAGCATGTGATATATCTAAGGGGATTCAGAGATCAGCCCGTTGATGGCTAAATCTAGTAGCGTACCCTTATAACTTTACTACGAAGTTTAATAGCTGCCATGTCAGACTCGATTAGGGCAAGGGATCGCTTAGTTAGAGGTATTTTTGGAAATTATGTAGGTTACTACATGTTCTATATTAAAAATTGAAATTTTAGGGCTGAACATTCGATCCCACGTGGGTAGACAAAGTGAACTGATGACCTAAAGGTCACGGGAGTCCGCTGGATGCGGGTGGCGCAGGACTGGTTATTGTGGCACTCTTTAGGTGAGGCCTATGTCCAGCAGTGATCATGATGATGATTCAATCCCAAAATAAATATTATGTGAAGTTAATTATACTCTCTACCCTTCGTTTTCCACATCGGAGAAATATTTTTTTTTATCGGACCTTTGAAAGTGTTTCCGATGTAAGTGAAATCGAGTTAAGATCTTCAACAGTGGCTCGCGACTTTGAACTGAAATTCATAGCACAAACTATGATAGATGTGACAAAAATATAAGAGTTTCATGTAGATACCTACCTACATACAGACCATGATCTTCTCGTAGGTGAAATGCATATAAAACTTTTGCGACTCGTTCAAATATGCTCGCGCCCGTGTCTTAAAAATAAACTTTGCTTGGTTATAGTGATCCACGTATAGCCCCGATCGAGGTTAAAGTGCCTAGGAACGTCATATGTATGAGATTGGTCGGAGGTGTTGGCTGCAAGTAAATTGGACGTCGACGGCAACCCAGTCCTGCCTCGCATGACTGCACTACCCTTCCGAGCCTAGCAGGGCGCATGTATTACAAGTTTCCCTGTCGATGATACTATGTTTCCAGCTATGCTGCATCACAGCGTTCACTCGTTGCATTTAACGATGCCTGCAAAATTCGCTTGCTGGAATTAAAATTCCCTCGGCATATGCGTCGAGTAACTTTTTACTGGAATGTGCTGGAAGTTTTCGCTCCAAATTGCAAATTGTATTTTACGAGGTTGTCACAGAATACGTATGTAAGAGTAGGAGATAAAAAACAGTAGGAGTACTGCAGGTAATTTTTATTTCAAATTATGTTCATTCTATATTATCATCATTCCCAACCCCACATTACCCCGGTTGCGTGCTATAGGAGCACGGAATCAGCTTACTAAATAATCCTGGATATTGGCGTAGGCACTAGTTTCGGAGAAGCGTATGCCAACAGACCTATTAATTAAACGATGTTGGGGTGTTATTCTCGCAACTACCACTGTATAGGAACACTAAATAAACTTCGAACAAAGGTACATCGCACGGCTGGACACATGCGCGTGTGTTCGGTACTGTGTACATGTGTGGATATTCGCTTACGCGTCTCCTAATTTTATGAAAATCAAAGTTCCCACCTTATTTTTAGTGCAGGCTGGACAGAAAACTACTAAATAGAAAGGATTTTTCATGTATTGGAATATCTATTCTCTATCTTCCAGTACGTCTGTAATGGGACGTCCGCGACATACATACTCTCGAATACTCTGGTACTATACCTCTTGTTCTAAGTGTTCTAATAAGAGAGAGACGGATAGTGCGAGAAAAATCGAATGCGCTCGCGCGCCGTCGCGTGATAGCCGCGCAGATCAGCAACTCATTTTCGTTGGATCGTTGACACTTGTTTTTTTACCAACTTAAGAACTTGGTTTTTAATAGTGTTATTACAGAAAAGATGAGTGTAAACTTTTGATTTTGATCTACAATGAATGCTCTTTCTTATGACAGTACTAGCTTCCGCTTTGTCTGCGTGGACACGGGATGAAAACTATCCTATATTTTAATCCAGGCTATAAACTATCTTCGTGCAAAATTCATCCAAGTCGGTTGAGTCGCAATCTAATAAAATATAATTCAGGCGATAGTGCGACCATCTTGTTGTTACACTTTGCCGGCCCCAAGGGTTGTCAATCCAGGTTTGTGTTGTATTTATGATGTATCATTTTAACCTTTTTATTTTTTTTAAAAGGGAATTAATTATTTTATATTCATTGTTCTATTTCTCTAATGAGGTGCTTGTGATTCACCGAGAGACAGATAGACCGAGAAAAATCGAAAGAGCTCGCGCGCCGTCTTGTGATAGCCGTGCTGGAGTGACGCGGGGCGGGCTATTTGATACTTAGGTTTAGTTTAGCATAGTACTAAATTTTAGGTTTCTATTGTATTGTATTATTAAGAATGTATTTTTCTTTAATAAATAGTCTATAAACAGCAAAAAAAAACCAAGATAGATAAATGAGTAAGCTAAACTTTTGTCTATTCTTGACGGAATGGCAGTATGTAGCGATCCAAAATACGTGTAAATCTACGACCATTATGGAGAAATGTGCTTAAACCACAAACAACCAAATTGACGGTATGTTTGAAAGGTTTTTAGCTACCATATCTGATTAACATTGGTTGTAATTATATTGATAATGTTTCGCTATGTTTGCCTACTAGTGAAGCATCTAAGGTTACACAGATTTATATTTAATGTTGCTGGCGTGCCTCGGAAATAATAGTCGTTAAGGCTTAAGACGTACCTGGCTACAATGGGATTATCCCAGTTTAAATTGTTTATTTTTACGGACTGCTGAGAACACTGAACAAGGGCGTAATGGTCTATCCGAAGCAACAATATCATTAAACGAAACGTTGAGACGATTTACGATTTGTATTACGCTAGCATCTACTCTTTAGATCTAAAAACGTAAAATTATATAAAAACCTATCTTTATTTGGTAGAAACTATTTTAGTCCCATTTTCATTTAAATCGTTTTATGGTTAAGCGTAGACAGGTAAAAGACAGGTAATATATAAATATTTATATTTTCATTCTTATTTTTAATGCAAGTTTGGATACCGGTGTAGCATTTATCAGAACTCTCGTCTATGATAATAGTCGATAATGTTATTTTGAAACTTATTAGAATACTTTCAGACTTACTTTACTTTAATTTATTCATTAATGTTCATAATTATATATCACAAATCAGTAACACAGCCATAAATATACTGTTAAATTGTAAAATAACTTGCAAAAGGTATAGGTACCGCCGTACAAAAGCCAATTTACAGATAGCTTCGGGCAGTCGGGTTAATACTATGAGTAATAAGCCACGACAAACGGTTATTTCAAATAATATATTCTAGAGATTTATTATTATCTATTATATTAACTTCAATGTTTTTATGAAACGGACTTTTTTAAAAGAGCAAAGAGGTATATACTTAGCGTCATTGGCTCACTAAATATAGTGGTATTTAGATAATTAATCATTATCAGAATTGAATGAGAATTATCGTATTTTTAATCGACCATACCCATTTCAGTCAGTAATTGGCATTCGTTCCGTCAAAGCACCGATGAGTTTAAAGTTTAAATTCTTAAATAATTATTCGATTAGGCACCAATATTACCAATCACATAAGTCTGTTCCGCGTCGATCCCAACAACCACAATTAACTGCATGGAGCGTGTTCCATTGGGCTCTGTTATGATTAAACGAGCGAGTTAAGCAAACGAAGTTCCGTATCAGCTTGGGCAAAAATTCTCTCGTATGTCCGGCTGTTCTCCTGTACGGGTCGCATTTCTCAACCGATTCTTGATACATTTTGTTGGCAGGTTCAAATATTATATCGATTTATATGGATATTCATTAAAAAAATGTTTGATTAAAGAACACGTTTGTGAGTTGTACGGCGCGAAGTAGTTTATAGTTAAATGAAAAAAATGGTATTTCGGCTTTTATATGCCGACTGTAATTTTCTGTATACCGTCATCAACTATTCATTGATACGATTCTATTAACGAGCCCCAAACTCAACGGGGTTACGTCGGTTAAGTACTAAATTCCCATGGCCACGTCTTCATCATCAGATCAGTTTGATGGAACCATTACATTGAATTGGTGGGCGGGGCACATAGCACGTAGAACCGATGACCGTTGGGGCGGAAAGGTTCTCGAGTGGCGACCACGCACCGTAAGGCGCAGCGCGGGTGGGCCCCAGACAAGGTGGACTGATGACCTGGTAAAGGTTGCGGGAGTCCGCTGGATGCGGGTGGCGAGGGATCGATCACTTTGGCACTCTTCGGGGGAGGCCTATGTCCAGCAGTGGACGTCTTTCGGCTGATATGATGATGATGATTACATTGAATTGTCGTCCAAACTATACTTATACCCAAAATTTAGCTGCTCACTCAAACAACATTAAGTAACAACGTTTCGTTTGTATGTACATGTTTAAATTTGCGTTGTTATGCTTATCATTTAAATTATGTGTTCAACGGTCGTCGAGTCGGAGCTGGTTCTATACAAAAGCCCAACAATAACAGCGCGGGTAGAGAGACCAAAAGGCCGAATACCGGGCTATCGCGGAACGAAATTAGTATCGACCCGTTTAATTAGGGTCCGGTAAGGCTGTAGCCACACATGAAGCGTGTTGATGAGTCAATTTAATATGGAACCTTTCCGAGAAATGTTTCTAAAAAATTCATGCTGTTGCGGCAAAGAAATGTAAGGTATATTACGATAAAATATATGGGCCTCTTTTATCTGTTATCTTATGACCGAAGACCACCAACCCTAACGAGCTGGGAAGGTGACATTGATAATCCAAAATGACAGATATTCATTGGAGCAACTGCAAAAATTGGCAAATGGAGTTGAAATACGCAATTAAAGGGTAATAGCGCTCTTAACATATCTATTGCTAGAAAAATAACACACAAGCAATTTGCGCTGAACAATCTCAAAAAAGCTATCAGAATGCAAAATGAAAACGTACAATGTATTCAAATCGACGGTTTGCGGAGGCTTTGTTTTAAAAACGCAATACGCACGCGCGCCAGAATTGTAATATCTCATTATTGACCAGAGAGGCTGGAAACTCCTGAACATATTACCGTTCCGGCTAAATGTTGATTTACTGGAGTTTACACAAACAGATAAATAACGTTTAGTTGCGACAACAGGTAGTCCAGTAATAACAGCTGTCGGGCGTGCCTTCACGCGCCATATAGCTTTGTTTATGATACCCCTTGTCCCCGTGGCGTTAATCTCAAATTAATACCTAACGTACCAATTCGTTACATATGGAGTTAACATCAAGAATAAAATCCAGTCTATGAACCGTTCTATATCAAATATAATTGATGATTCATATCACTGATGATTCGTTAAAGACAAGCACCGAAAAAATCCAACAAACCACGACCGCCCGCTGAGGTAGGTACTTTTAGTATTTGATATAAGGAATTGTATTCACTTAGCCTAAATGTTCTCCGGCGCTCCTTCGAATGAGCGCGCTTTCGTTCCCTAGGTATTGTATTCATACTCATATTTTACCTACTCGGTGCCTTTTCGAAAGTGTTGTGCGCCTTTATTTAGATTCTAGATGAATGTTTACTCCCGTCATATATTTGATGATCTCATGTAGATACCACGAAATGTTTGTACTGTAGGAATTTTATACTTATGCTACCTTGCCTCTTTCGGCACTGTGAAACAAAATTATACGTTCACGACAGCCCCCAAGTAGAAACAATGATGAACAAAATGCGTCGTACTATTTCTCATGAAGCTTTGCTGAGATTACTTTAACATGGGAATCAAAAGAGATCAATGGGTTAGTGGTATATTTTATTTTCTTTTCGGATACAAGCGTAGCCTTTGACCTGAATAATGGAGGTCGACCCCCGTTCAATCTAATAAAATCAAATGATGAACCCAGCAATTAACCTCCCCCTCTAAAGCGTAGGCAGCTACTTCTTTATGTATTGTATTGGAATTTGCTAGCAGGACGGACTGAATGTGCATTAGGGAGATTTTGTTAAGTGTATTGTACTGATATGAGTGTCTTTGCCGAGTTAAAAATATATGAATGATTACACATTTACTTGATTACAGATTCTTTGAATTCTTTTTTTATTTCATAGCCGAACGATTTTTGCTTTGAGACAATTGAGACAGTAAGCACATTTCCAAATTAATTTCCCTTAGTTTGTTTTTGGCGTAAGTATAAAGACAAAAAATGTCTCTTACATCTGTAAAAAAGTAATAGAAAACATCCTGTTTTATGGAAGTTTGATGAATGCAAACATTCTAATTTGTCAGGAGACGACACGGCGAATGGTTCTAAAAATAACCTAACATTCAGATAGAAGCTTGGTCAATACCTATGAGTTTGATAGGCCACGAGGAATATAGCAGGTAAGACAACGACGGGTGACAACCCTAGTCTACAAGTCGTTAATAAAGACCAAGTGAGGGTAAATAGATGTCGATACCCGCTTAAGCCAGTTCGTCCCGCGACCAAGGATCTTTCTCATATTCCCCCCCCCAGGTTTAAACTAATTTGTCTAGAAGAACAATTTTTATTCTTAACTATTAATAAAATTAAGACGTCAAGCATCCCTTACAAATAGAAACTAACACTAGCGAAGTTGCGACACATCGTTAAATGTTTGCGTTTCCGGTTCCCCGCGCGGACGGTCCCGCATTCACAACCAGGGTCCGACTCACCTCACCACTCGTTCTAATTATAACCTGACCCCGAGATTCGTCATAACTGTGCGCAGTCGTAGGTCCGCCCTATGCTGGATCAACCGATGATTGGCGATGTGCCTTAGGAATACCAGCCCTGGACGCTGGCACTTTAATTGTTAGCAGCATCCGATATTCGAAGTTGCTGTGTCGGTTTACTGAGGCAATTACTCTTCATTGACCAGGCCAGGAAGGGGTGTTATAACTTCAAGCCTTTACTCAACCTGGTATTCAATTTGATATATTTTAATAGCAACCAATTGCTAATTTTATAGAATCACCGTTGATCTTTCAAAGGTACGCTTCTGGCATTTTACATAAAGTGAGTTGGTCTTGGATTACGGTGAAAATTAGACTTTTTGTGCCCAAGAATCTCTTCAGTCGGTTTGTTCAGGTCATCATCGTTATTTTCAGGATCTCTTTATGCTTTTCGATCGGAAATTGATTATATACGCTTACTCATTAATATGAACTATCTACTAAGCCTAAGAAAAATCATGTTTGTAAATCAAGGAAGCGGTTGTAGCTTTATATACATAGGTATTTGTTATACAGCGTTCGAATATTGATAATGAATCCGACCAAACAGGAATAAAGTTACTGCCACGAAGTTCCACCAAATAGTTTTTTACTAAACGAGACTTAATCGCGTATACATATTTAAATGTATTTGTTTTGGTACCTCTTGAAGTCACTTTACGTTTCGCAAATGACACAAAATCCGTGGTCACGATTAGACGACTTGCTGCAAAAAATAATATTTGTTAATATTTAACTATTGTAATATTAATTGTAGAACTCGAAAAAACCCATTTTCATTCTTGTTTTGTTTAGCATGAAAAAGGCGAAATTCTTTAGTGCATACGCAAAGTCGTAAAACAATGATTTGTAGAGTTAACGAGTGTAGGGAACTGAAAGATATTATGTCATTTTTACAAGATGTGTGTATGCAACTTTAATCCGTTAAATATAAAGTGCTACAACAAATAAAGGAGCATTTCACACATTTAAAAGTGTGCACTATCGAGCGTATGTGCCTACAGTTGTTTTTCTGTAATTCACACTCGGTTAAACCTAGTGTTAAATAATTCTTAGAAGCATTCGATACAGTAGAAAGAGGCCTTTGAAGTATGTTTTAGTATAATCATTATTATTATATTTTGTATGTTATAAAATCCAAATTTACAAAAGGCTTCACATGTAAAAGGGGTAGACGGTAAGTGCCCCGTATGCAGGACAAAAGTAAACTCGGCGAGTGTTTGCCTTTGTTTCCGCCAATCTTACCCTTACACCAATTTTAGCCATTAGGGTACGTGCTTGGGAAATTAGGAAAATAGTCTAATTTAACCATTGTACATTAATATTTTTAACTAGTTAAGCCACGCTGGCGGAGCTGCTGCAGCGGAATCTGTCAAGACTTTTCCCCCTTACTTTAATCATCATTCTACCTAGCAACCCTGCGTGAGTATTATAAGATTTTTTTTTGCAACGCGTGTTAGGATATACCAACCGTTATGAAGACGAAAATTAGGAGCAGGCTGACTTAGAATGCGGTGCAGAAAGTAATGTGAATCAACTGCACAATCCTTCCAATATTGTACCCGAAAGCTACACCGACAGTACTCTCATAAATCTATGATGATGATTTATGGAAAAGCCAACAGTGTTCATTGAAAACGATCCATTTTATGTAACATGAATCCTTTTGGCTCCCGACAATGGTCAAAACAACGGAGGTAAAAATAGTGGTAAATAGAAATGTTAGTAAAAGGGAAAAGATTTACAAGCTCATCTTAAATTCAGTAGCGACCCAGTTGAGCCTTCGTGCTGGCCCGATGGGTCCCCGGCGTCATTAGATGTTTACCGACTTAAGGAAATCCGGAAAGGAAAGTTTGTACGCCTCTTTATTTCTGTCCATTTCGATGGAACAGTTTTATGGGACTGGGTCCAGTAGCTAAGCTACTCATCACAGATTAGCTGTATTCATGTACATTGTCTGTACCTATAGGTATATAAACTGTAGAATTTGAGAGCCTTTAAAAAAAGAATTTCAAAAACTGAATTGACAAAAAATCTATCAAATTATAGGACACGAAATTTCACGAGCAAAACAATTAATTTTTGTGAATAACTTGTGTGTCAAAAAAAGTCTGTGAATAAGATACGTAAGCTCAACAGGTAGGTACTGTTTTATATCACGTAGATGGCACTATGATTGCAGTTTGAAATGATATCTTGGTATTTTTGACATTATTTAATTTCATCGACTATTCTCAACGTTTATCTATTCAGAAAATTGTTCTTCATCTATTAAATGAATATAGGTATATATGGACTCATCCCTTTTTAGACAAAATTCCGTCCGATTAATATATTCCTGACGGTTATATGGGAATATGTTCGCATAGAATGTGCAAAAGGAGATCTTGGTATTAATTTAAAGTTACCGCAAAGCATAGGGATAAACGCGTTTCTAAACTAATAACTACCAGGTTATCACAATACATTCTTACCTTCATACCGGGCTGTTATCACTTTACATAGTCTTAACTTCATACCGGGCTTTTAAGTTCTTTTTGTTGTATCAACTATAATTTGGAAAGTAACGGTTTACGATACTATTTTTCGATTATACATTACATTACATACATCGGTAATATTAACGCATACCTAATTGCTTAAAAAGTCACCACTGATGCTATTTAGATTTTAGATAAGACATGCACAATAATTAAAAATATACTTCAAATTGCCAAGACATGTAAAATATTTATTATATGAAAAAAAAACTTAATAATGAACGCGGTTAGCAATTTCGGAAAATAAAATACAATGCCGTGATTGGGAAGCGCTCAGACACAAATTAACTGATATATCTCATACTTATATCTGACCATTTATTTGGCCTTAAAGTATTGTGCTTTTTGAGTTTCAGCGTATTAATTTGCTTTGAATTTTCGTATTTTTTTCCATTCACAGTTTTACGTTTAATATAATCTATTTTTGAACGGGCTTGATTTGATTTATTGAAGTATTTAAATTGAATTAGATAATCGGATTGCTCGTTTGCCAGAAGTTACACAAGAAACAGTTACATACGAAACGGGAACTGTATGATCCAAAATTATTAAGCAGTTTAATAATTCATACAAGATAGATTGGAAGCCCCTTTGCCTTTAAGAGTGTGCTCGTAATGTATTATTTAATTTAGATCATAATTTTAATGACACCATGTAACTTGCTTATACAGATATTGGTTTTGTAAAAATCATGTTCGCGTTATGCATGCCAAGCTTGGTTTCGATTGAAATTCAATTTCAAACCAAGCTCTGAACGTTGAATAAATATTATTTTTGTACGTTAATGTAAAGTAAATGCAACGACCTACTCCAAGTTCACCAGAGAGACAGGTACTGAATGTTTTAAGATGCAAATACAACGTTTAACTCCGCAACGTCATATACTTACCTTATGCTTGGTTTTCAAATGTGAGCTTTAAAATTCACTATATAAAGGTGTTTTCCAAGTGTGCCTACTCGAGATAAGATGTTGTAAAAGTATCTACGACTACTAGAAATGTTATAAACTCATCGAATATTCAACGGAGATCGGACCTCGATTCAGCCCAGATGGTTGCGCTTCAACTTAGAACTGGGCTGTTATTCTTTAAGGGCTCATGTGCCTTACCCCACCCGTCACACCTTACGAAATTACACCTCTACCTACGCTGGAAGAATATATGGAAGATTTTACTGAAAGAAGACATTATTTTACTTTAAAAAACAATTTAAACTGCATTCATAGATTTTAAAATAATTACATGGTTGAACCGGGAATCAACCCGCTACACGAGAAAAAAAATACCCTGTAGCTTTATCACACCGATCGAAAGGCTTCATCATAAGGATTATTTTTTTGCTACATAACACAGTGTCAGAAATAAAGGGAAGACCATTAATTTTAACATTTGATTGAAATATTGTTCAGAAAAAAGAAAAGCTGACATTGCCGTAAGGACATACAACTGACATTATCATAAGTACCTATTACTAATAAATGTACCCACTTGAGAAGTACACGAGCTATAAACAGAACTTAGACGTATTATTCTAAATATCCACCACAACAAGATCAAAAAAGTGTCTAGGTGAGCTGAAAACAAGTTACATAATAGCGGGTTTGACAACACATAGCTTCGGAATATATTAGGAACGGAAAACGTGGCGCACCATTTCATGTAATGAGACTATTTGAATAATTTAGTTTTATCATACTGAGACGAATAATATTTTGGTAAACCAATCAACCTCAACGTTATGTTATTTTGCTGATCGATTGGGCAACGCTTCGTACGTGCCTATACATAAGATCTAAATGTAATTTTGTTGTACAGAAAAAAATACAATTTCTTTGTCCTAACTCAGCGTAGTATAGTAGCTGTACAAAATTAAAATATTTATTCTGCATATAAGTCACACGGGCTGTACAAGCAAATATGCATATCTGCTGGGCACTGCTGCACAGGCCTCCTCTCATGGATGAATTCTTCAATGATTCTGAATTATGCATCATTCATAAGAACAGAAGCAAATAAAGTACATAATCAATGTTTTACTTAGTAAAAAAATAAGAAAGAAATTAACGATTCATAATTCTTAGAGAAGCAAGTTCTCTGAGCGTCACCATTTGTATTAATACATTTATATAATGAGATGAGAACTGAGTGAAGTCTCTCATGTCCTCTCCGCTGGACACTTTAATAATGTTACTAATCATAGTGTTTTGATGTCTTCACCTGTAGATACAGTCAGCATCAAAAGTAACTGGTCTATGTTTATATATATCATAAAGTAAGTATTATGTTTATGTATCAAATAAATATAGAAAAAATATAAATAGACGGTGGCAAAAAAGCAAATCATCGTGACTTATAAATATCCAAAAGTACTCATGTGATCTTAAAAAAATATTTCGCCAGTATACAGGGTGTAACATAAATGGGGTGTGAACCGATCACGGGCTTAACAGGCATCGTGTTCTGATAAGAAACAACTTATGTGACTGCACTTAGCAATGCTGCGTCCCCAGGAACTTCTGGCAAACGGACACCCGATGGCCCGGGTTCCTGCAGTGTTCGCAGGGGTCAGTGTCCGCAGTGGACACATTATACTGTCGGGGACCCTCTGGTCGTAATCCTGACTTTCCCCCATTTCCCCCTCGGAGACTCAACTCTCACCTGGGCCCAGGGTTCTCCAGGGCCGTTATTCGCTACGCGCTAAAGCGGCCCTCCCCGCCGGTCACCCGTCACGAAACTAGACCTCTATCTACGCTTGGTTACTACGCATCGTGGTGTCAAGATATATTTGTGTTAAGTGTTGAGGTGAACTTAAAACAAGTTACAGAATAGGGGGCAAGTGGTTTCGGGGAGGAGGGCAAGCCCGAAGTGTCTGCCCGTCGACATTCAGTGCCTAAGGCAGGTGCTGTGCACTGACCCCACCGTCCCGGGGTTCAATTCGAACCGGGATCGAACATCATCCGGCAACCAGACAGACATTCAACATTTTCATCCGGATGCCCGATACTTTGTAATACCGGCTGTACACACACTCTCGGTACACTCTCCCCGAGACAGACCGAGAACGAGAGTGTACATGATGCTCTCGCCTTGTCTCGCCCGGCGCTCGCGTCTCGCCTCGGTACGTCTCGGTCGCGTGTCGGTTTTTGCGGCCGAGTCAAAGGGTTGTTCCGCGGTTCAAAAGACGCAACAAGAGTGTAGATGGTGTGATCTCGTCGTGAACTTCTCCCCCGAGACTCTCGGCGAGAGGCCTCTGCCGAGAGTGTACAACCGGCATAATATGAATTTGCAGCACGGGTGGTAGCTAGTTCCAAATACATATTGGCTTAAAATGTATGAGGTCGTTTAGTGCTAATACCCGTGGAGTATAACTCCTAAAGTCACCAACGAATATTACAAGATCACATCTGCGACTAGACTTGCGATAAAAGTTTTAAAGTATAAAACTAAAATTTTGCTTCAGAACTCCTCTAAAAAGATTTTTTAACACGTCGACGTCGCTGACACGGAAAATCTAAATCTCAGATACTGTACAAGTTAGGAAAAATTGCTGTCCGGCGACTTTGCCATCTTGTTCAAAACTTTCAATACTGCTATGCAAGGGGCCATTGAAATTCATGGATAGTAAATTTGAAATAACTTTAATATTCTGTGAATGTTGTCCTTGCTTTATTTCATAGGCGGTTGACAGTTCGGAAGTGTATTTTCAAACGATTTACGCTTTATTAATTTTCAATGCGGTAATTGAACCCTAAACTTCTTCAGATAAAGTTGAATTTTTAACAACCTTCTAATCTCAAATAGGCGCTTTTGAAAAGTCGCCTCCTAGTTCGGAGGACGAAAACGGGTGGTTCGTGATCTGCCTTCAGATTTCATGCTGACCCTACTTGCTTTGCTGTCGCTACTAGTATCGATATTGTATAATCTATGCTACTATACTTACTAATATTATAAAGCGGCATTACATTAGTTTGTGACTTTGTATTTATGTAAGTTAGAAGTAAGTAACTAGTAAGACTAGGCTGTAGAAATACTTGATCATCTGCAGGTCGATCATACGCGCGTCAGGTAGATTTAAATGTCACTTTTAGTACGGATACTTAATGTATTTACGCGCGTTCGAAACGTTATGCGATTCGAAAAAAAAAACTGCGATCAGATAGGCTTTTCCTAGTTGTCCTTAATACATAGCAGCTGCTGTATAAGTATTGGCAGAAGGCCACGGAAGTGGTAGAGAAGGGAATAGAAATGCGATGACTTCACTGACAAGCAAGAGGCTCTTAACTTTGTAAGTCCCGTGTATTTTTTCACTGTAGAGTCCTAACTCCAATGTATTATATAAAGTACCTACCTATGAGTAGGTACCTCTATAACCTAAGAGTAGCATTTCAGCCCCAGGTGTAATTGATGTAATTATTTCGCTTTGATGTAACTTTTTGCTATACGTATTTTATTCCTTATGTCTATCGTCTTTCGCGCATCCTTAATTTAATACTTGGTGAAGTGCATTAGGGAGGTTATTCTTGCTATCCCAGTAAGATGACAGGTCTGAAGAACTATTGTTAATTCGTACTCGTACAAGTATTATGGGGACTTACGAGGTAAATACATGGTAATGATGAGTGAAACGGAAAAACATTTTATACAAAAAAGGTAATTATAGTACCTACTCGTATCATCACCTCCGTAGGAACATGAATGTGTAGGCAGCGTATGGCGTACATTTAACGAGTTCCTTGCCTTAATTAGGATGGGCGTGACATGAAACATCATTATCCAGTTCCAAATGTATTCATAATAGCATTATTTCTGTGGTGTATCATTACATTAAAATAATTTATATATTCATCGGCCAGCGGCGGCGACGCGGGCGGCGGGAGCACCTGTGGTATACATTTACTTATACACATACAGTCCCAATGAACTGATGAAGATAGTGTCAGTCTTGTATATAGTTAATTATTGTTCAAAACCATAGGCCAAAACACATTTCAACCCCACTGCCATAGTTTCCTACTAAACCCACGGGAATAATACCACACTGGAGAAAATGACTTAACGGCTGATCTGTAACAAGGATATCTTATTCATTAAATTATTCTGTGAAGCGTACCGTAAGTGCGGTTTACTTTGTAACCAATGTAACCTGCATGTACGGTACCTCGCTCAAAATAATCATGCAGGTACTGTAATCAAAACATGACAAACTACTAGCAATCCGTAAGTCTAGAAAATTCTAGACGATCCATAAATCTGCGGGCATTGTTGGTGACGTTTCGGTCGTGCAAGCTTGCCCGGGGCTCTTTTTATGCAAAAATATTCAACTGTAGCTCCGAGGCTTTACGAGTAGGTACTGTCCTTTTTGACAGCTGCTTGTTAACAGGCGCTGCTGTGGTATTTGATGTTTTTACGAGATTTCAACCGCCAACACACATTACCTGCCATTTGCTTTGACGAGTTTGCCCTCCTCTTAGTAATTGGCTCGTTGCAATGACTTGCCCTAAATGTGTCACTAGAAATGTGTGGTTAGCACGGGTTTTAACATGGTATTAATTGCAAGGGGAAGTTACCTTGAGTAGCCGGGCAGCCGCTGCCAGCGCTGACGTCATTAAATTAAAGTTAGTACTATTTTTAGATTTAGTATTACGAACGTAAATGGGTGAGGACCAAAGTAATTGCCAGTAGTTGGCCTGGTTAATCGGTAGTAGTTAAAAAAATCCGTTGTGACACATAAATTCACCATAGAATTGTATGGCTAATAATTTTCGTGTCACAACGGAACTTTTCAACTACTACCGATTAACCAGGCTAACTACTGGCCAAGAATTGGGTCCTCACCCAAATATCGTTTTGAGTTATCATTTATTACGTCTCTAAATATTACAAGCAGTAGGTATCTGTAAATTAATTAACCATGTTCTAAAAGTAAACATTATGTCATTTAAAAAGATGGTAAGTATTTTGAGTTATCATTTATTACGTCTCTAAATATTACAAGCAGTACCTATCTGTAAATTAATTAACCATGTTCTAAAAGTAAACATTATGCCATTTAAAAAGATGGTAAGTATATTTACAATGACAAGTACTCAATCCACAACCAAAATATTAAATTCACGACAAAGTTGTTCATCAGGCATCAGGCAGGACGGGCGGCATTGGCCGAGTAATTTTTGGCTAAAGCCAAAACACAATTAACACTTGTTTACGTTTACGAAAATTATTGCTACCTACTCAATTTACCACGTTTAATTAAGTTTTAAGAGTATATAAAGTTATTTAATATTCAAGGCTCGTTACGATACAAAATTCAAAGCCCACGAAGTCAAAATACCTTAACTAAGTACATGTACAGACAGACCTGATGTAAAATCATGTACATAAATATCTTTTGTAATAATTAACAGGACAAATGAAATAAAACTACTTAGAAACGACCGACGGCTATTTTACTAGTATAATAGCTTCCACGACTAAGGGCCTTCGCCCACGGCGACTTTTTCTAGCGATGCTGTCGCGCGTTTTTGAATCGCGCGACTGCATCGCGGCACCAGCAATATAATGTTGGGCCATTTGCGACTGCATCGCGACTGCATCACTACAAAAAGTCGCCGTGGGCGAAGGCCCTAAGAGGAATGTGAAGACACTTCAAATGTTAAAATCCATCAATTCGTTTGAGCGGCAGAGGGTGCAAAAAAACAGACATACAAACATACTTAAATAAAATACACACTCGAATAATGTACTTCGGAATCAGTTGGGTAAACAGAATCTACATATAAACCGTTAACTTGACGCCAAATATATAGCTTTATTTGTAGCGTGACAAAATCGCTCAAAAACATGTTTTAGGTCAAAGTTATTTCACCATTCATTTATTTTATTGAAATGATTCCCGAAACAAAATGGCTAACACGCCGGGCCTATAATCTCGACACATCGCCCCCGAGCGAAAGAAAAACTTGTTTTTCACGTCTCAACAATACTGACAATGAAATGACTTTTTGTGCAAAACTCTGAGCCTGTTACTCCAAAGTTGTAAAAGTTGTTTCCCCTGCCAATAAGAGCACTCGATCGTGACTTAACAATGATCTCTTCTTATATTTAAATTGGGTTCCGGAAAGTTCTGTTCACCTTATTTATTACGGTGTCGTCTTGACCCTCTTGAAAGCTGCTACGAGAATCCTACTATATATTATATATAATATATATATATATAATATTATAAATGCGAAAGTTTAGATGTTTGGATCTTTGGATGTTTGGATGTTTAGATGTTTGTTACTCAATCACGCTTAAACGGCTGAACCGATTTGAATGAAATTTTGCACGAATATAGTTTATAGCCTGGTTTAAAACATATATATAAATATAGTTTTTACCTCGAAATCACCCCTCAAAGGGATGAAATCGAGGGTAAAATTATGGCCCAAAAACCTGAGTGATACAAATGCAGGCATGCCATTCTAGGCTTTAAGATTCAGTCAATAAGGAGTGTAATGGCGTGAATACAATGTACATGTCACTTAAACGTTTAACCGACTGGCTACATTGAATACTAAAATAGCCTTCTTTCACATCACATCATCAGCCTATATACGTCCCACTGCTGGGAACAGGCCTCCTCTCATGTATGAGAGGGAACGGGCAGTAGTCCCCACGCTGGCCCAGTGCGGATTGGGGACTTCACATACACCTTTGAATTTCTTCGCAGATGTATGCAGGTTTCCTCACGATGTTTTTCCTTCACCGAAAAGCTATCGGTAAATATGAAATCATATTTCGTACATAAGTTCCGAAAAACTCATTGGTACGAGCCGGGATTCGAACCCACGACCGCCGTTTGACAGCCGCATGCCTGAACCACTGGGCTACCGTAGCTTTTTATAAAGCCTAAAGCTTTTTTATAAAGCTAAAATAGCCTTCTTTACTTTTAACTAAAACTAAAATTAGCGCACAGGGTGCTATGCTACGTCAGTGCAAACTCTTAGGGTGGGCTGAGAGTACTACGGCGCACAAATAAGCGGTAGAAGCACTAAATCGAACGCTCCAGGATTTTCGCAACAGTACCGATGTTATGGGAGGGATGGTGGTTTTATTGGCTGGTGATTTCCGCCAAACGTTACCAGTCATTCAGAAGGGGACACCTGCAGACGAAATTAAAGCATGTCTCAAGTCGTCCACTCTATGGGCCACCGTAAGAAAGTTCAGTTTGACTAAAAATATGAGTGTGCAACTATATGATGACACAAATGCTGGCAACTATGCCGAAACACTATTGAAAATAGGAGAGGGTCGGTTAGAAACTGATGCCGAGGGCTGTGTGACACTGACGGGAGATTTTTGTCAATTAGTACACAGTGATCCAGAATTAGTTGCAAGTGTTTACCCAGATTTACAAAACAATATACACGAAAATCAATATTTATGTGAAAGAGCAATTTTAGCACCAAAAAATGATGTTGTCAACAAAATAAATTCAGATATTTTGAGTAAAGTATCAGGAGATACAACAGAGTATTTATCAGTAGACACAGTTATGGATACAGAACAGAGCACATCATCTCCCGTAGAGTTTCTAAATTCGCTTGAGCTGTCGGGTGGGTCGAGACTTCGTGTCACACAACATGGCCGCAATATCATTAGCGCAACTATCTTAACCGGCGTAGGAAAGGGTGAAAATGAAATGATCCCATGAATCCCAATAATTCCCACAGATCTCCTGTTCCAGTTTAAAAGGCTACAATTTCATCTTAAGCTTACTTTCGCTATGACCATTAACAAAGCGCAAGGACAAACATTTAAGGTGGCTGGGGTGAACTTAGAATGTTCGCGTGTGTCCAATGCCCAGAATCTTTACATTCTATCCCCAAATGGAAAGACATATAATATCGTCTACAACTTAGCGTATTAAAATTTTTCTGTTCCGAGTTCTCTTCTGTGTTCTAAATCAGGAAAGGGGAACCGTGTTACCCCGAATTTAATGCGAGCGAAGCCGCGGGCAAAAGCTAGTGCTTCTATAATTTATGCGTTGACCTGTACGTAATAATATGTATACATACAAATCAATTTAGTTAGTATTTATAATACAATAATAGGAATGGATGCAAAAAGACAATATCTCATTGAATTTATTAATGTTACATTAGAAAGGTTTGTTATAAAAATCCGATATGAACTTACGCATAAATCGTACTCGTACTTTTTACTTTTATTAATTGCGTCATGTGCCCGTATTACCTATAATTAGGTATCAAGAAAATGTAATAATCATAAATCATTATTAAATACCAACATCGATAATTTAAATACCTACTACGTAAGTATAATATAATCCAGCAGAATTCAATAATAGAAAATTGCCAATCTTATTATTCTTTCGTCCAGAAAAATACTTGGATATATTTTCAGATGAACACTGTCATTTTTTGATGAATAGCATTTTAGACCAATTCCATTTGAGATAATCGGCAATGAATCACAATTCTATCAGGCTGGGATCGAAAGAAAATGGATTGCTAATCTTTTGGCGTACGAAATAAAAGTTTCACATTTAATCAACAAGGGCTGGAAAATTTGGATCGATCAACTTGATCTGCGAGCCCAAAGGGCTTACAAACTGTAAATCAAATTTGTCTGTACATATCCAGTTACGGCAAAGGCTCAGTTTAATGTAATAGGTTGGGCGGTAACTAATGTAATGTAAGCAGTTGGGTTCAGCGATTGTGACTTGTGAGCCTCTAACGACGTGGAAGCCCGTCTAGAGGCAACCTCTTGCTCCAGTAGCCATAATATGATGAGATAACTTTATAAATGGATGCGTCGTGTAACCCTTGAGAACCGTGCGGGAATGGAAATCATCTTGCCATTAAACATTGCAATAACGTGTCACTGGTTTTTTTATAAAATTGAGGCCAGAGAATAGGTACAAAAGCATCTGAAATTCCGATCCCTGAATTGACTGCAATATTTTTCTTGAGTTGAAAACTTTACTTCAGTTTCAATCAAAAATATAATTTCTGAAAAGCAAGGCACAGAAATTTGTTTTACGTTTTCACGTATAAACGAAATTTTATATAAAGATATTTTGAGACCCAAAAAAGTAGTACATAGAATAGGTTTTATCCCGGAAGTCAGCCCTTAAATAATTGTTGTTGCGCTTATGCAGAGCCTAAAAACATATTATTTGCTGTTCAAATTTTTACAGGACGACGTAGATAGTGTGAGTAATGAATACCAAGCTAGTATCTAAAATTTAATTAAAAAAATGTTCAATCCAAAAAAAATTGTAAATCTTGTACTTTGGGTACTAGACGACAATAAACATACTTATGTAGAGAAATAAATACTTGCAGTGCCTATACATAGAACCGAATTTAATATACCACGAATAATAATGACTCGTTTCCTCAATACCTGCTATACTAAAACAAAAAAAATACTTCGGTTCACATAAATTTCATTTTGAATTATAACATACAAAACAGCACTAAGAGCCTTGGCAAGGGCGGTGACAGCACCCAATAAACCTACCGCTGTAATTTCCTTAATTAAACATAATTATCTTTGAACCAACCTTCTGTTTGCTTTAGAAACAGAAAAAAATGTTATTAGAGGGAAAAATCTCCTTTACAAGCTTTGTTACTGTTACGAAAAAAGAAATAGAAGTTTCTCATGCGGGCCCCGAGACATATCTCGTCACGTTATAAAAATGTATATAATTTACTATCGCCGTGTCATTAATTTTAAGAATCACAAAGAACCTGGCGTCTCTTTTAAATGGGTATAAAGGGTTTCTAGGCTAGTATTATTTCGCAGGGTTTTTTTTTTAAATCAAGATCACTTCTGAGGTTGATGTTTGAAAAAACCTCTTGAGTATTTTAATAGATATGGCATCTTTCGACAACAACTATATTTTTTATTTCTTCAAAATACGTACTGTTATAGAAAGCTGCAGTTAGCCAAGTGCCCCATCTGGTTATTCCAGGTTCGGCATCATGACATCTAATATTATAATGTTCTATTTTTACACTTTGACTTCGAATTTTTTTTTTAACATAATGGTTACTCCGAGGGCCACTCCCTGGATTCTAGAACCACGGCGAGCATCCAAAAGTCCTAAGCCTAAAAATTATCTATGACACAAAAAGAAACCGCATTCAAATCGGTCCATCCGTTTAGGAGCTACAAATACCACAGACAGACACACAGACACGTTAAACTTATAACACTCCTCTCTTTGCGTCGGGGGTTAATAATTAGTTTGTCGTAGATAACGTTACTGATTTGTCGATCTTATAAGTCTTAATAAACCTCAAAACTTTTCAATGCATACATGCTACACAGTAAAGAAAAAATATATATGTTGTGGGCGATGGGCTAGCAACCTATCACTGAGATATCACATTTTATCGATCTTTAATACCCACATGTATGCTTAACGTGGCACCAGATCATAAGTTTCAAGTGCTCTGCCTACCCCTTTTGGGAATGAAGGCGTGAATCTATGTATGTATGTATGTAATTTAATTCATGTGTTAATTTAACTAACAGTACAGTATTAGCTAACTTCAAACTAAAATTGTATGGTTACTTTTATTAAAAATAATGGTATAAACGAAATTAAAACAAATACACATCCATACAATAGTGAACAGCTAGGTAATCAACCGACACACGTGATATATTTGCATTTCCGTCTTATAAGCTAGGTTTATAGGGAAGTTAGGGAAGTTCATGAACCATTCGTTGCTGTACTTCACATGTATTCGGGTGTCAAATGTGCTCTGTTTTCACGTCTCTACTTGGGTATTGAACAACGGTTTATGATTTGCTTTTTGAATTGGATTTTGTTATTTAGTGTGTTTTTTATGCGTTATTTTTACATTTGTATGGAGCGTTGACCAACTGGGGCGACCTGATCCATATGAAAAAATATGTTCACGTTAAAAAATTGTTTTTCCTAATATTTCGTAATGAAAACTCAATACCTACCTATTACGCTCTTAAAAGGACCACCACTATTTTTTGTTACACCCTGTATGTCGTTACAACTGTTTACCAACGCGTATGTTGACAAAAATAGCGTGATTCGTTATGCTTTATACAATTCCGTAATCCTGGAATTCAAATATTTAAAATATTATTTTTAAGAAGCCGACTCCATCCTTGCTTAGCCTTTTTCCGGGGTTTTGCTAGAAGTAGATATAAAAGCATCCGAATTTCCGATCCCTTCAAGTCACAATTGAAAACTAGATACCCTTTCGTATTCGGTTTAATCAGTTCCTCAAACAGATAAATCTCAGCGATAAAAACAATTACGCCACCGAGTTTGGAGAATACCCTTGCGACTGAATGTATTTCTCTTTTTAACCCCTACCTACGAAATTGTATTAAAGACAGACGTTTATCTGAGTAACGAAGTAACAGGTTGAAATTCACAGTTCTAGCGAGGATATTACTTAATAGGCTAGTTATTTACCTGTGCGAAACTTAAAGCGTAGAAAAATCACTTATTTAAATATAGGTAATGAAAAAACTCATATCTACTCATCCTTCAGACTTATTTTTAGCATTTTCAGTTAGGTCTGCTGGAGGACTAAGGTTATGGTCTTCTGGTTATTTCGGACTAGTTTGTATTTGTTCATAGCACGAGGCCTTCATGGATTAAACGATATATTATAATGGTGCTGGAGTGAAAGGAGGACAGGTCAGTAGGCTCAAGCAGGAATAATGTACGGGAGAAAGAAATATACAGTTAAAATTTCCCACCACTCTCCGGCGCTATAAAATATCTCATTACGAACGTAGTATTACGGCATTCCCATTGTCTAAGCGCAAAATAATAATCGGATAAGTAATAATCGGATATGTAATAATCGGATCACAGTAGCAGGGCCCAGATAATCGCGTCCTGGTGGCGTTAGATTTATATTAACCAATTTCCATCGCCGTGCCTGTAGGGCGTGAAATTAGCTAGCACACATGAGGATTAGGCATGTATTCTAAACATCTTCACAGGTAAAAAAAAGACAAATCTTGTTTAGGCTGCTATCGTGTGAATTTAGCTATAGCAGTACTTTATATTATCTAATTAAGATACTCCTTATAATATTTTTTCTTCACATATTTACATGAAATGCAAACATAATCATCCGTTATTATTCGCTTGTCCTTATCCCATTTACTTGGGGTCGACGCAGCATGTTTCTTTCTTCCATACCTCTCTATCGCCTGTCACCACATCACCCATATCTTTCCTGTTCATATCGTCTTTCGCGCAGTCCATCCACCTTTTTCCTCGTCTTCCTCTTCTCTTACAACCCTTCACATTCGTACCTAATGCCCCTGTAGTAGTATGACTATCAGCTCCCGCATAACATGTCCATACAACCGCAAACGATTTGCTCTCAGCTCAGGTGCTACTTTCAGGCTTCCTATTATATACTCATTCCTTATACGATCCATTCTCGTCACGCCACACATCCATCTCAACATTCTCATCTCCGTAACATGCAATCTCGTTTCATCCGTCATCTTTGCGGCCGTACATTCCGCTCCATACATGACGACAGGTTTTATAACGGTCTTGTAAATTTTGCCCTTCAGTCGAAGGCCCCTTCGACCAAATGCCCATTTGGTCGTCGCAGATTGTTCTTGAACCTCTCGCCATTTCATCTATCCTGCGCTGATGAAATCATGAAATGCAAACATGATATTTAAAAAAAATGCTGCTGTTATGGTCTGATAACTTTCCCATCCAAATGATTTCCCACGTAAGTATTACGTTGTCCAAGTGTGTGAAGAAACTTAGTACTGTAAGGCCATACGATTCAATCTGTAGTATACAGCAGGGTATACCCTGCTTTCGTATTTAAAAAACTTATTTATTAACTCTTAGTCTCGCAAATTTCTAATAGATACAGATTTTTACGATACAGGCCTCTTTCTCATCCTCTCTGTTTTTTTTTGTCGCGTTTGTAGTAAATATCAGAAATATCAAGAGCCGAAACAACCAAGGTTTTGTACCTAATCATCTAAACCGCTACCAGACGAGCGTAATTTTTGAGCTCTGAGTCGCGTAATGTCGGTCCGCTCATATATGGACAAACCGAATTGTCCATCTATGGGCGAGCCGAAATTACGAGACTCACAGCTTGAAAATTACGCTTGTCTGGCCTCACCCTATGGGTGGGTTGCACCAAACCGTCTGTAATCGTAAGCGGTGTTCGTTAAAATCTGAATGTATAGACAATTTGACAAGGTGCTATTTATGTATTTATATTCAGTCACCATGTCGCGCCAACATTATAATTCGTGGCACATCACATGAAACCGTAACTTGGCGTGGCGTCGTTATATCTCATTTACTGGGGCTGTAAGCACACTTTATGAAAGGATAAACTAAATATGCCCCGCCACATATATACCGTCTGCCACAACATACATACTAAGTAAAAATAATACGGAGCAGGAATAAGGAAAATATAGCCTTAGGTTATTGCAATGGTGTCAGGTTATTACACAAAAGATTCGATACGATGTTACGTCCGCTAGTGCGGAAAATATGATTATGTTTTGTGCATTATATTTTACTGTGTCGGAATGTGTGCTGTGTTGTTACTTTTTATAAGAAATCACTGAAAATTAATCACTTATCACCGTCAGCAAGTGTATTAATAACTATTATATGAAACAAAAGCAAAAATTGAGACTAAACTAACTTTATCCTGCAAGTATCGAAATATAATGGAAGTTGTGAGTCTTTATTTTAAATGCGCTCACATTTATTAGTAGGTACACATTTTTCAAAAGATTACCTACTATTATTCACGCCTAGTTTCTGGGCATATACCTAGTTGACATAGATTCCCAAACATATAAAAATAAAAATGAATAACGTGGGTAGCGAGCAATATGGGAACAAAGGCACTTTTTATTAGTTGAAAAAACAAGATAGCCGTCGGTCTCCGGCTCGGGTCTGAGGTTTGTGTCGCCCACAGCTGCGCTTCCTGTGGGGCCTCCGTAGACTGCTTCGGCCACCACGGACTCGCTTGTTCCTCAGGCGCCGGCCGCCTGTCCCGCCATGCCGCTCTCAACGACATCCTTAGAAGGGCGCCCGTCAGTGCCAATGTTCCCGCAGCTCTGGAGCCCCAGATCGAGCGGAGCGATGGTAAGTGCCCCGACGGGATGTCGTTGATTCCGTGGAAGATGGGACGTGCGCTGGTGTGGGACGCCACTTGCGCTGACACCTTGGCTGCGTCCTATCTTCCTTCGACTAGCAGACGTGCTGGCGCGGCGGTAGACGCGCGGGAACGAGCAAAGGCGGTGAAGTACAATTGTCTCGGCACCCAGTACGAGTTCGTTCCGTTTGGTGTCGAGACTCTTGGCTCGTGGGGTAAAGGCGCGCGTGGGCTTCACGGGGCGCTCAGCAAACGCCTGAAGGAGGCAACAGGCGACTTTGCGCGGGCAGCTTTCTCGCGCAAAGACTTGCAATCGCAATTCAGCGCGGGAATGCTGCCTGCGTGATGGGTACCCTGCCAAAGGGCCCAAATTTAGGAATATTTTCTTAGTTTTTGTTAGGTCCTTTTTTAAGTTAGTTGTAGTTAAATTTTAAATCTAGTTTTATGTACCTTTTGTATTTTACATGTTCTTAGATACTTATAGATGTAGAGAAAAAAATAATTATATTTTGTAAATCGTCAAAGGAACTTGCATCGAACACGACATTTCTAGAAATAGTTTAGAAAAGTTTAGCTAGTGAGCAGTTAACATTAACATATATCTAATATGTAATACAACGAAAGGCAACTAACCTACTAAAAATTACGTAACTTTTGTAGCATTTTTGGTGCAGCGTAGTGTTGTTAAAGGAATTGGTATGGACAATATCAATCAAATTTGTTAATTAAGGTTAATATGAACGGTAATTAAGCATTAGGATTGAAATTCTTTATACCAATTCCGTTAACAATAACACTACGCTGCACCAAAAATGCTACAAAAGATACGATTACTGTACATAATACTGCATGAACAGTTGCAAGAAGTGCAGTTGTTATAGAGATTTATAATTGGCCGCTGTAAGACATTTTGACACCTTGTCTCACAAGTAAATAACTCACATAATGTTGGTAATAATTATTAAAAAAAAAAACAAAGTATTGTTAAAACTTCTAACATTTTGTTGGACCAGACCTTCTGTAGTCTTGTAAAATCCAAGCTTTTACAAGGTATGGACATTGTTATGGAGATTAATGACTGCCATGCCCATATTTCACGGCAACAATGATTTCCATAACGCAAGACGCCAAGCCCTTGCATGTAAGTCGGTAAGTACCGACGATGCTACATTGTACAGCCCACATGATGTTAAACAGTCCTTCCGTGACATTGTTAAACTTTTTCATTTGTTTTATTTTTCGTATATATAAAACGACATCAACACGTGTAAAAAGCAATTGAATTACGTACATCGTTAAAATTCTTAGCCCACTCTAATTATTTTTTATTTTGTGCTATTAAAATTATACTTATATATTTTTTTTTTATATCCATATAATGTTAGTAAGTCTTAATCTAAGTTGGTTAGTATGTGCTATGTAAGTGGAGTGGGAGTAGCTACAAAACAGCACACCATAAATAAGGTTTAAATGACTTATCTTAAAACCATTAAATTTTATAGTCATACATAATTGACCCCCTAAAAGCTTTTAATCAAGACAAGATCTACCCATATTGCCAAAGCTATAAACGGGACCATTTCGCTCTAGGAAGCAGGAACTTCGTGGTTTATTTATACGTAGTTTGCGATAAACTTAGTTACGCAGCAGTGCTTACATTACCGGAACGTACGTGTACATATACTCGTAAAGGTTCGGTGTAACTTTCAGAGGCCTCCATTTGCGTGGTGAACAATACCGTCGCGTGATATCGTACAAGTTAGCGCGGGCCCCCCACGAGTATAAACATAGCTACTGATTCTGCATGTATTATTGATTCGTGTTATACAACCTGTATATGAAATAACGCGAGTGGATTTGCAAAGCTGTTGGTTTTCGAAGCTAGGGCTCTTAAAATGAGCCGGAGAATAATGTTTTAAAAATATATGAACATAACAACTTCTACATTTGAGAGGGTGTTACGAATCTACTATTTTTGCTTAAATATTTGTCGTGCGTTTGATATGGTAATCATTCAAGTTAATATTTTACGTTAGCATAATCAGCATTACATTGGTAACTGTGTTCGTTATGAAGCTAAGTGTCCATACCAGCTTTCGGTTCAACAAGGGCACGCGTCATACTGCTGTCACACTTATTCCTTACTTAGACTGAGTGTGACAGCTCTATGATGCATGCCCTTGTTGAATGGAAAGCACAGTGGTAGGGAGGAAGCTAATTCTACTATCATACTAATATTATAAATGCGAATGTTTGGATGTTTAGATGTTTGGATGTTTAGATGTTTAGAGTTTTGGATGTTTAGATGTTTAGATTTTTAGATGTTTGGATGTTTAGATTTTTGGATGTTTGGGTGTTAAGACGTTAAGATGTTTGGATGTTTAGATGTTTGGATGTTTGGATGTTTAGATGTTTAGATGTTTGGATGTTTACATGTTTAGATGTTTAGATTTTTAGATGTTTAGATGTTTGGATGTTTAGATATTTGGATGTTTGTTACTCTATCACGCTTAAACGGCTCAACCGATTTGGATGAAATTTTGCACGAAGATAGTTTATAGCCTGGATTAAAATATAGGATAGTTTTTACTCTGGGTCCACGCAGACGAAGTCGCGGGTGATACATAATATTAATCCAGTGCAAACAATCCAGCCTCAATATACCATATTGAATATTAGAAAAATGTGCCCATAATATACTTTTTTCCACCTACACAGGCGCAAAGTGGAGCTACCGCTTCCAATAAAAGACTCGCTAATAATAGATAACCTGCCAGTCATTAACTGTATTGAAATTTATTAGGTCAAAGCGGAACGGTCGTGTATTCGATTAGAATGATGAAATATACTTTGAATTAAAAATTCAAGACCAGTAATCATTAAAATCACGACGGTCGCATCAGATTGCAAATTGACGTTCAAAGACGCGCTAGGCGTGCGTCAAGCGACTATTTTGACAATACAATAATTCACAATCATACACAAATCAACCTAGTGGTTAATAGACAACGATAAGCATACTTATATAGATAAATAAATAAATACTTAAATACATAGAAAGTAGCTATAACCCAGGAACTAGTCCGCGCAATTCGTCCTCGTCACACAAATAAATGCTCTTACCGGGTTTCGAACCCAATACGTCTAGCATCGTAGGCAACTAATCAATATGGATAAAATTCTACTCAAAAATCCAAAGAAATAGGCAGTACAGCCTGGTGACCCAATCCTTAAACTGAACGTTCATATTCTAACTTCTTTTACTATGGATGTTTTAACATTTAAAGGTTAAGTAAAACCAAATGAGGGTGAATCTTGAAAGTCAGGAAAATACGGGATCACACGAATAGATAGTTAATCAGGGGTCTGAAACGACATGCTAAGCCGGGCTTAGGGGTTTGTTATTCCGCGAGTTTCCGTTTCATCTCCGAGATACAGAACCGGGGACAAAAATTAAGCTCTTTTCACGTAATGATGCATTTTGTTTAATGTTGCCAACTCTACAAATAATACGCTACTTTGAGTAAAAGCAAAAAAAAACAAGCAGTTTGAGCACGGTACAATATTACCAAAAACATTACAATTCCTTGGGTCCTACACAGTTAAACAAAAGTCGTCTTTCCTGTGATCATAATACCTATTTGATGTGTTTTGTCGTACAGATTTATAGAAGAGGAGACACAGGGTATGCCGATAAACAGTCCAAAACAACATTAGTCTTTATAGCCCTTAACTTTTGCACTGTCCACAGGACAGACGCGGACCTAAATCTCTGTTTGACCCAACCAACATCAGGAAGGCCAAATTTTGTATTCCACGGAAACTTTCAGTATAACCTTAACGAAATCCATGCACAAAGTAGGTACTTGTCTCCTCTTGACTCGTAAATTTTCCTTCTACTTGGATTTGTTTTCGTTCTTTACAGCAGAACGTGACCCGCATGAACTCATCACTCAGCCTCGCCTAACATTACACTAAACATTGTGTTCAAAAATTGACGTTTTTACGTGCGAAACTAAAGGTGAAGGCGCAACATTTATGGCCTAAGGAAATTACCCATTACACGCTGTGATGGGCTCCGTGTTACTGAACATTACTTCCAGCTATTGCCGACAATTATTTGTCCTTTTCAGAGTACGCTTTTTCTTTGTTATTATGCAACTGTGTTTTGTATGGTGGCTTAGGAACCTATAGTGGATTTACGAACGAAACAATAACGCTATTTCATGCAATTAAAAAAAAAAACTTCTAAAACGCGTTATGCGTAGGTAAATAGTTGTTCCTTTGTTTCCTTATGTTGATTAAAAATAGCGTTTTAGATAATTAATTAACGAAATTACCATAAATTCACGCTTGTGTTTCCAAGTCTGCCCACATCCTTGATGTTAGGCAGATCACGAAAAATTTTATTATAAAAAATATAATTTTAACTGCAATACCTGCGCTTAGCTTGCTTTGCCAAAATTAGGGTACTTTAATGTACCTACCTATATGGCAAGGGGAATGTACCTACTCGCAGTATCTTTGCCACATTTAAAACAGGTTATTTAGGTCCGTTTTCTATACCTAATCACTATTTATTTTTAGAATTTGGTCACTTAATATTCAAAAGTTTCGGTATCAGCTGCTGTTGTTACCATTATAGTATTTTTAGTATAGATACTTTCACCGCGGAAACTAGAAATAATCTGGAAACCTTAAATGTATGCGTGTGGCAATTACTAGTACGTGTAGACAAGTACTGTATGCCTTGTATGAGGAACGGCGGTTTAATACGAGTGATGAATTTAAAGAACATGTCAAGCAATATTCGAAGCAATTTAAAATAGATTGTCATGTAGATGTTGATGTTGTGATTGAATGTAGATGTAGCCAAGCGTAATTATTTATCTCAGAAAATAAAAAATTGCTTTGACATTATTAAAACAACCTGGAAAGTAATTAATATGGAGACTGGTAGATCGAAAAACACACCGACTGATCTTAAAATAAAAATTGATGGCAGAATTGTAGATTCTAGTTTGGAAGTAGCTACTGAATTTGAATATTTCTTTACTGATATACCAGTCTCCACAACTAAGTATTTAAATTCATCACCTTCCTCTGCCGTTACATTGTTGAAAGAAAACGCCCTAGAATGTAATACAAACCTCCATTTTGAACACGTTAGTTTCTCAGATGTAGTAAAGGCGTTTAAATCGATTAATGTCAAAAAAACTAGTGACCTCTGGGGAGTTTCTGTTCATGCACTCAAATCCATTATAGAAATCATAGCGCCTGAGTTGGCAGTTATATTTAACAACAGTGTCGATTGCGGCGAGTTTCCTGATCTAATGAAACATAGTAAAATCACTCCGCTATTCAAATCGGGTAGCACTACTGACCCCACTAATTTCAGACCAATATCTGTGCTCCCAACGGGTGTCCCTTGTTTTGTCGACAAACTTTTCATCGAATTTTACTTCATCGAAAACGTTTCAAGTAACATTTAGTTCACGAATTATTGTTTGGTGTAATTTTATTTCATGACCAGATCATTCCAATTTTTATCATTTCATGGAATAATTGTTCGGGGAATATTATTTGGCAAATGATTTATTTTGTATAATTTTTAAATGGCAGAATAACAAAACAACGAATTTCATTTGTTCGAAATGTTATTACAACATTACAAAAACAAACAATAACTGATTACAGGGGTTCAACTAGACAAGTATAGGTAGAAATAGGGGGCACGGGGGGCCAAGCCCCTCGCAGTAAAAGAACATACAACGGCAACAATAATTGTATTATAAGTAGGTTAGGTTAGGGTTCACTTGTGTCCCTCAGAGCGGAAATAGGCACCCCGCGAAGCGGGGTGACGTCGACACGCTGGCGGTTTGGTAAGGTGTAGGTTAGGTTAAAATAATTGCCATAGATAACTGTGTATCAGGGAACCGCCCACCCCTTCCCAGAAAAAAGCCTTTGAACGGGTTAGTCGTTCGTTTAATAGCCCAAATCACTTGCTGTCCTTTATTGATTGTAAACTCATTGATTTTACTTAGCCGTATGAAGGGCTTCCCTTACGGGGCGCTACCGCTACTGATAAAAAACCCTTTCGAAAGGCTTTTTTAAGCGCTTTTTAATGGGTTGAAGCGCTTAATCGTATTGAAAGCGCTTTAAAAGCCAAATGAATGGGTATTGATGAGCATCGGCTTTGGTAAGCAAAGCATTACGAAAAACCCTTTCAAAAACCCTCGAAGGGGATACCGGGCGGGTCCCTGCTGTGTATGTTAACTATTTTAATTTTAAATAGTACTCCTTGTAATAATTTGTATGTTAATTAAAAATACTTGAAATAATAAATCACAAAACGTTTTCCACGAAATAATTCATCTATTTAATGAAACATCCGACAAGTAAAATACACGATTTAAAATTAATTGTAGTGACCATTCCACGAACTGAATTGTCGACGAAATGAAAATACATGAAACGTTGACTTTGAAGTGAAATTCGACGAAGTGAGTGTCGACAATTTGATTTTTGATGCCTGGGAGGAATCACAAGATGCTTTAGGTATCTTCTGTGATTTATCCAAGGCCTTCGACTGCGTTTGTCATGAAACATTGATCAGGAAACTCGACTACTATGGAGTCAGAGGATCAGCACTGAATTTACTAAAGTCATACTTACATGGTAGAATACAAAGGGTCGAAGTGAATGGACAGCGATCACCGGGGTCATTGGTCTCGATGGGTGTACCGCAGGGATCAATATTGGGGCCTTTCCTGTTCCTTATCTACATAAATGACTTGCCATATCTCGTAAAGACCCACCATGATATAGTATTATTTGCTGATGACACCTCACTTATTTTCAAACTTATAAGACAGCAAAAAGCTTGCAATGACGTAAACAATGCTATTTCTAAAGTAGTAAATTGGTTTAATATTAATAATTTATTGTTAAATGAGAATAAGACTAAATGTATTAAATTTGTCACGAATCACGTTGAACACGAGCAAGGGATTGTCTTTGTGAAAGATGAGGAATTGGAACTAGTTGATACCACAGTTTTTCTTGGTTTAACGTTAGATTCTAAGCTTCAATGGGGTCCCCATATTGCTAATCTCTCGAATAGACTGAGTTCTGCAGCATTTGCAGTGAGTAAGATCCGTCAATTAACAGACGTGAAAACAGCTCGATTAGTATATTTTAGCTACTTCCATAGTATTATGTGATATGGTATTTTATTGTGGGGCAGTGCCTCGGACATTCATTCAATTTTTGTTCTGCAGAAACGGGCTATTCGGGCGATATATAGATTGAAACATAGAGACTCACTTAGGGATAAGTTTAAAAATATTAATATCATGACATTGCATGGTCAATATATCTATGAAAATATTGTGTACGTACATAAAAACATTGTCAATTTTAGGAGAAACTGTGACATACATAATATTAATACTAGAAATAAGCATAAGCTCGCGGTGCCCACCACTCGGCTCCAAAAAATAAAAAAAATATTTATGGGTACTTGTGTAAGGTTTTATAACAAACTTCCTGGAAACGTAACTGAGTTATCTATTAATAAATTCAAGAACTATGTGAAACGTAAACTTATTTCGAAAGCTTATTATAGCGCACAAGACTACATGAATGATAAAACTTCTTGGGACTAATTTTGACTGGATTTATAATTTATTTATTCCTTTTAGAAAAATTTGACATTGTGTTTTTAATTAATTATTCTCGTTTTATTAATTTTTTGACATTAGTTCGTCTTTCTAGAAACATTCTAGACTAGTATTTTTTTATATAAAATTTTAAATATTTCATATAAATTTTACTTTTTGTTTAATAAATTACTCTAAGTAATTAGCTTAAGATTATGATTCTACCTGACGATTTGAAAGTGCTTGTTACTGGGCCTACTTGAATAAATATAATTTTGAGTTAGAGTTTGAGTTTACTGAAATCCTATGTCTGACTAAGGACGTGAACTCAAACGGATATTTGACAGCCCACGGTGTGACGGACTCTCGGGAGCCGCCCGGACTTAATAACAATAATCGATACTTTCTGCATACCTCAGTACAGTCAGTACCTACCTGCCTTGATATAAATGTAACTATAATCCACATAGCTTTTATGTATGTACCTACCTATGAGTACATTCATCATAAGTAATCAAAAACCACAGATCGTGAAGCTTGGCTTTAATTAAACGCAATACAGAATCAATCAAATCACCCCTTTGATGAATTATGATTGCATTGAAATACTCTTTGTAAGATATCCAATATATCCATAATATTATTTAATGCGAAAGTGTGTGTCTGTTACCTCGTCACGCTTAAACCGTTGAACAGATTTAGAAATTAGGTATAGAGACAGTTTGAGTCCCAGGGACGGACATACGATTGTTTTTACCCCAGAAATCATCCCCTAAGGGCATGAAATGAGGGTGAAAGTGGGTATGGAGCTACGATATGAACGGGTTCGACGCGGGCGGAGATGGATTTAATGGGTGAAATTAATAATAAAATAAAATATTTTTTTATACTATACCATTAGAACAGCCAACCATACATAAACCGAGCGGTAAGGCAGGCGACTTTTTATCTGAAGATCGTGAGTTCGAACCCCGGCTCGTATAAGAGGGCTTTTTCTAAAACTTACGTACGAATTATCGCTTGATATTTAACTGTGGCTTTTCGGTGAAGAAATAAAGGTCAGATGGCGGGCCCCTTGCTCGTTTAGGGCACGACCGGGAATAACGCTAGGATGATGTTAATACATATGGGCTTAGGACTTTTGGATGCTCGCCGTGGTTCTAGAATCCAGGGAGTCGCCATATGTTAAAATTTGATTTTTTTTTTCGAAGTCAAAATCAAAGTACATATATATTAACGCTTGTATGTATATAATTAATGAATTATACCAAAAACACAACTATTAACAAAACAAACTACTTTAAGTAACAATAACAAAAACCTCTTCTTCAATCTAATATGTATTATTCGGCACTAGTGAATCTCTGATGAGGTACTGGCTCTCGGAATCAGTGTATCATAATTCTCATCTATTGCTATTTCGTGTTCATCGTTAAAATGGTAGTAAGAATCGATCATTTTTTTTTCTATATTTTATGGGGTTAAACGAGTTCTGTATTTATCAAAAATCTTTTTGTGTGTTGAGAACGACCTTTCCACGTCCACTGAAGTTAAAGTTGTATTCTCCAGTAACTTTTCCGATTCATCATATTTGTGGTGCGTAGCGCTAAAGTTCCGTATAGCATGGTAGTCGGGATTCCGATCTAACACTTTTTCTAGTTTATCTGGAACAGTATCGGTAGCACACCATTGTAAAACAATACGTGCTTCGTCAACAACTTGTAAAGAGTCAGCGAGAGAAATATTGGTACACTCCAATTGAGTTATAGTTATCGGTATTATTTCGTAGGCGTTTTTTATAAAATCAAGATCACTTCTGAGATTGATGTTTAAAAATACCTCTTTAGCATTTTTAATATTTTTTAATAGATATGGCATCTTTCGACTTTAAGTTTGCAACTGTATTTTTTATTTCTTCAAAATTCGTACTGTAATAGAAAGCTGCAGTTAGCCAAGTGCCCCATCTGGTTATTACAGGTTCTGTATCATGACATCTAACATAATGTTCTATTTTTACACTTTAACTTCGAAAAAAAAATATTTTAACATAAACGGTGACTCCCTGGATTCTAGAACCACGGCGAGCATCCAAAAGTCCTAAGCCTACAGTGATAATAAGTACATTACCATTTGAGCAAATCCCTCTCGTGTATTCTGCTTCCGTAAGATTATGTTTCAGTAAGTACGTTAATATTATGTTAGCTACCCAGGTTCCTCAGCTCAGTCCTCCAGGGGATATCACTAAGCTATCAGTTCTTAGGAATCCCCCAAACCACCGATATCGAATAAACTTGAAATTCGAGGAGGCAAATATATGGTCGCTCGTTTTAAGACTCGTCGATTCGTATCATCCTTCTAGCGTTATTCCTGGTTGTTCTTTAAAGAAGCCCGGGGTCCGCTTTGACGCGTAATCACAAGATTTGGCACTAGTTTTACGAAAGCGACTGCCACCTGTTAGAGGGAAAACTAGACCATATTGGGATTAGACTCGTCCATTCCAATAAAACATGCAAAACTTTATCCCGACGAAATGGAAAACTAAACTCAATTTAAGCCAGTTATACATTTTATTCACTTAAAGTCTTTCTGTATTGTAATTTCCCAAAGGGTTGTCGGCGTTTTCTGTATTAGGTTCGCGAATTAAAAGAACATTTAAAGTTAAATGGACCCATTTTTTATTCATATAGTATTAAAAACTTGTATTTATCTTATTAACCTGCGCTTTGCAGCGTTGGTCGTTGTTCGATCAGTTAAATAAAAAAAAATGCAACTGAATTGAGAACCTCCTCCTTTTTTTTAGGTCGGTTAAAAACGCATTGAATTTTGTTACAAATTAGTAAATAATTTTTATCATTCTGGATGCCTGAGTAATTTTCTATACAATAAGTACTTATAGGCTTTAAACTATCTTCGTGCAAAATATCATCCAAACGGTTGAGCCGGCTTAGCGTGATTGAGTAACAAACATACGAACACAAAACATCCAAAGTTTCGCATTTATATCATATTAGTTCGCATTTTATTTATATTATATTAGATCTCCTTCTTCAACTTAAAAGCTCTGCTCTTGTCGGTGGAGTAACCGCCATTCAGCTCTACGCTCTGCCATTGCTTTAAGCTCCTGATACGACACTACATTGACCTTCTCCTTGACTTGAGATAGTAGGATTATTTAATGAATATGTTTTTTCGAGGACACCAATGTATAAACTGTGTATACACATTTGCTGTCCGAGCGGGTCCGCCTGCGTATTGCAAGTAATGCAGGCAAAGTCGCAACGTTTATAAATGTAGGCTATACTTTAATATACCTAGCCTATATTTCATGATAAAAAATTGAGTTTTTTTTAAATCGTTCACGTAATTCCGGAGATTACTACATACGAACTTACAAAGCTACATTCGCACAGACTTTTCGTTTTCAGTAGTATATTTCCTTGCACGTGTGTGTAATGAACTTATGATAAAGTAGAGACGGGCCACTGGCTACCTAATATAGTAGTAATGCAAGGCCATTTCTTAAAGAACCTCCATTTAAAAAGGTTGGTGTATCGCTTCGTTGGGGTTTGGGTCTTTTATGCGAGGTAAGTCAGAAGTTCAGAACCTTATAATAAATGGATTGAAATGAGCAGGACTGAGCCCCATAAATCACTGAGAAAGCGTTTCCAAATTCAAGTGCTCTTCTGCTCCGGTTGAAAAGCCGTCGCAATGAATAGTCAAAGATTTCTGGGCGACGCCGTTGAGTTAATGATGATTCACACATTTGCACACGTACGTGCATGTCGTATCCCTATTGTATACGATAAACTAATTCAAATTACCATAGATGCAGTATGAGATAAGTATTATTTATTTAAAATCATGTTAACTTTTTATTTTTTTTATTGTAATGCTTAGATAACTATATTTTATCTACGCACATAAAATTAGTGCTCTAAAATACGTTCAGAAACCGTAGGGAATAACCAGCGTTATTACAACCAATTTTACAATGAGAACTTTCTTGTCTGTGGTGAGTAGTTAAAACTGAAGTGGGTATATATTCAAGTATCCATAGATATTAAAACACTTAGGCCACTCACAGACTGGTGCGGCCTGGCCGCGGCGGATAATAATAAGGCCTGAAACACACTGGCGCGGCTTGCGGTGGCGGTCAATAGTAAATTTGACAGCTAATGACAAAGTTTACTATGGTCCGCCGCGGCCAGGCCGCGCCAGTGTGATGTAGGCCTAAGCTTGTCATTAGCTGTCGAATTTACTTTTCTCCGCCACTGCAGGCCGCGCCAGTGTGTTGCAGGCCTAATCGATACAAAACGTTAATTCAGTTATACAGTATGTTTTTTTTTTTATATAAACCGCACGACATTTGATCTCGAGAGACATGAGACTAGGGAGCTCACTTGTAATGATTAAAAATAAACATTCGTCTTGACGGAGGATCGAATTGCCGCCATTACTGTTGTCATTTGTTTGTTGGTTTTTTGCTGTTACGAAAGTAGAATTGTGAAAAGTTTATTTACAGGTAGCACTAGTAGCAATGCAGGCCATTACCCTACAGCTTCTGAACTCATCTTAGAGTACCTAACTTATGATTTGTGTGTAGATAAAGTAGTGTATGCAACTGTGTACATAATTATTTTTTTTATTTATTTATTTAATTAGGCCTAAACACGAGTGTCGTTTTATGAAACGACTGTCAGCGAGTTTCATAATAGGATCACACGAGTGTGTGAAGGCTCTCATTATGTATCAGTGGCAAAACAAGTCGCAAACGAGGGGTTTTATAAGTTTGACGACCGCTTTAGCCTAGTTGGTAGTGACCCTGCCTACGAAGCAAGAGGTCCTGGGTTCAAATCCCGGTAAGGGCAAAAATTTGTGTGATGAGCATGAATATTTGTTTCTGAGTCATGGACATTTTCTATGTATTTAAGTATTTATATCTATGATATATATCGTCGTCTAGTACCCATAAACACAAGCCTTACTGAGCTTACTATGGGACTAGGTCGATTTGTGTAAGATTGTACCCTTATATTTATTTATTTATTTATTATTTATTATCTGCCCGTTCCCTCTCATACATGAGAGGAGGCCTGTGCCCAGCAGTGGGACGTATATAGGCTGATGTGATTTATTTATTAATAACATGTGTTTCTATGGCACCGTGGCTCCGATACATATTAAGAAGAGGATTTGAGTGCGATATTTAAATCTAAAGTACTTATTGTTTGTCGAGATGGTTTATTGTGACGGGAATTATCGATCTTATTGATGAAAACATTCATTACACATACATACATGTTAATACGCGATAGTAAAACGTTTCCGTTTTAATATATTTAATGTAGAGGTCTTCTTCTATACAAAATACCGAAAACTTCCTGCAAAACTAAGTATACTGTTTAACTATAAAATAAAATCTTCCCAACTCGATGTTCGAGCAGCTGTTCTTGTTTTTTAAATGTGTGGAAAACGGTACATGTACAAGTTGCTCGTAATTTTTGTTCTGGAAAGTTCTCGCAATTCCCAGTTCTCGAGTAGCCCGGGTAATGAGCTGCCAACTGTGAAAGAACGAATTCTTCAATTTTAACATAGCGAAAGAACGAAACTTTTTCACGATTGTATTCATAAAAAAGTTGGAATAAAAAGGAAATAACAATGGAGATTTCCCAAATAACAAATTGTTTGTGTGAGAAATTAGTAATAGCGCATATTATATCTTAGGCGGATAGTGATAAAAACAAAGTAAGTGGAAATCACAAAGTGAATGGTTTTATTCCTGCAAATTATTGTCATGTATGTACTATGCACACCTAGAATTTATAATGCAATTTTTAAATCCTATGTGTATTAATTTCTAGCTCATGTTTGAATTAGTGGAAAAAAAAGTATGCGGCATGTAATTAGCGCTAGGCACAAGTAAAAGCGCATCAATGAATATAATTCTCATAAAATCAAAATTAAGTAATGCGATTTGAAAATTAAACTTCGATTTTCACATTTAATTAGTTGAACGTTTCTGTTTCTTATGTATGGCTATAGCAGTGTTAAATTAATTATAATAATTAAATTATGATACTGCAAAGCGTGAAGTTTGGAACCTCGCTAAGGCTTGTATTAATAAAATCCTCCGGTCCGTCTGGCTATGGCGGTGTTCCCCGCAGTTCACCTGAAAAAAATATTGTGTTGACTCACGTACCAGCTCAAGGCATAGGTACTTTCAAACCTGTTAAGTTTACAAGGACGTTAAATTAAAGTTAACTTTTTTAAATAACATTTACTAAATACTACTACTACTTACTGCTGTGGCGCAACGACCCAAAGTGACTCTTGGCCTCCGATCGATACTAAAGACCGCCAGGTCTATTACCACGAAAATTGAATCTCAAAGCTCGTATATCTCCGTCTCCATCGCACTTATGGTTAGTAATGGTACTGAAGCGACAAAGATATACGAATTTCGAGATTGGATTTTCGTGGTAGCGCTGCAGGCTTCCCTGTCCAATACCGTTTCCGTAAACCTGTTATTTAATAGTACATTACGTAATTTGCTGGGCGGTGAATTCGTGAATGCCCCAGATCGTAGGTGTTTGTGGCCCGAACCGAAGGTGAGGCTTTGATCTGGCTTTGTTGTATAATGGAGTATCACATATTTTATTTACCGTAGGCTTTGTGATATGGCATATATTTTTTTGGTGTAACGGTAATGAGCGGGTGTAGAAAAAGGCACATATGCAAATTCATTTAACTTGACGTTGCTGTAAAAATTTGAGCCTACATTTTTGTAAAGCTGCATGCATGTCGTTCATGTAATGGAGGAAAAGAAGTACAAAAAGGAAAATTTGTCTGGGATGCAAAATTTGTACCCGCGTAGCGTCACAGTTCGTTTGTGCGATCCCTTTATCACGCTGTTCACTGGTATGAGCGACAACCGGTGAGCTAGCGAGCGGCCTTTATGCTCAAGGGCAGGCAATCATAGGCTGAAAATTATGATTTAAGGCACGAGGTGAGTAAGGTGCCTGCTCGGACAAAAACGACGCTTACAATGGACAATTATTCTCCCGCGTGCAATGTGCACTTTCATTCGAATTAGATCATCTGCACATTCATATTTTTTCGACTTAATGTCTATGTTACAAATTCAGCGAGCAAGTATATTTTTCTAGTAACTTATCATGAACTATCGCAAAGTAACGTCTTGATTCAATCAATTATTTTTGTCATGTTACATATTTTGACAATAAACGAGTATGAGTATAAAAAGGCGTATGAGTATGAGTATGGCTATAAGTATGAGTATGAGTATCAGGTTCCGCATTGCTCTATGTGTTCTGTGACGTGTGTACGATTACCCGCCCGATTTTCAACATATTTATGTATAAAGGTAAGTGCACTTACTCGTACTTGTATCTAATTCAGTATAGTACTACCAAAGAACAGTTTACCTTATTGTTTATATAGCTTTGTCGGTGTTTGGCCCTTTCAAGAAGTTTTGCGATTCTTTGAAATATCGTGAGTTTTTCTATAGACAATCTCAAGAAAGTATGTAATTCTGCAAATAAAGCAGCATTTCGATTTCAATGAAGATATTGTAAGAAAATACTTTACTAATTGTTACTGAGTATTCCAGAGGGACGAAACTGATGATCGATGTTGCTTAATAAGAGCGTTTCAACAGCTAGTTGTTAGTTTAGTTCGTATTAAAAACAGAAAAATACTTTTAAAACTTCGGAAACTTTCACACAAACGACTGACAGGTGGTTGAAATGGTGAGCGTCAGGATGGCGGGTGTACATCAACAAATGGAGCTGCGGTATACGTCAGGAGTTAGTGCTAGCAATGTGCCAAATGTGCGTCAAAATTCGAGGAATGTGCTCTTTAAACACCAGAGATATTTAAGAAATTAATGACTCCCGTCATTAATTTCTTAATTAATATAAGCCGTTAAAGAGTAATTTGTGATTCGGTGTTTATTTTTCAGGTTGACATTTTCGTTTGGAAACGTTCTGTGATGACTGCAGATTTTTTAAAATGTTCTTGAGGACATCCTCAAGTGAGGATCGGGGGATCCAGGAGGTTAAATTTCCAGCGGCGGCGTCTGTCCGGCTGTCGTCTTCTACAGGTGGCATTTCTAAACCAATTCTCGTGAAATTTTGAGTATTTTTTGTCGGTTCAGTTTTTTGAAATTATTATTACATTATTTTTTAAACACCGGCTATATAGTTCTACAGCTCACAAAGCCACTTATTTAATCAGCTCTTCCAGCTAATCGATTTAGTATGAAGACTGAAACCCGCTCAACGCTCGGTTCCTAGCCCAAGCTTTATTCGTTCCCTCTCGCATTACTAATGGCTTATTACGAATTTTTCCCTGAGTTATGCGTGTCGGAAATTGTTTGTTATTCTTCGGCAACGTTGCTGTCGGCATGCGTTCCGTTTGTTCTGGTAAACACCATAATTCCTTTATTTGAGCACGTCACATCTGTCTTATTTCATTTGAAATGAAAATTTGTTCAGTATTATTTCGTGATTGCAGAAATTAAGGGAGGGCTGTGTGTATATTTAAAGAAAAAATTGTTCCGTCTTTGAATGTTTTCGGTCAGACATGAAGGCTTTGTTCATTATGAAAAAAAAGGGATAAGCTCAAGATGCGGTAAATTTTTTATATAAATTAGCGAGAATTGGTAATTAGAATCATACCCAGTTAACTCCACAAACTCCACGTAGAACTAACCAGCCTGGAGGCACAAAACCTGCGATTTGACGAGAATGCTGACAGGACAATTGCAAACTGAACAAGCACCTGTTTCAAATGGGTATGAAACAGGACGCAATTTGCAGGTTCTGCCAGGAGACAGAGGAAACAGCACTCAATACATATTGCATATTCTCGGCTCCTGCGGAACACTCATGCACAAAAGAAGTATATACCTAGGGCGGCACATCGTACACCCAGAAGAGATACAACATATCACTGCCCAAAGAATCTGGAATTTCCTAGAGGCAAGGGGCCTTAATGGTGAAATCTAAACATGGCTGCCACAATAAATCACTTTCTGGTCGAAGCAGCATATAAAGGCCCACAATGCAACAACAATAATACACAGTGTGGAGGGATGGTGCATATAATCTTTGTGTATTATCTGTATTATAAATTTCTACGTGTTTTTAGTTTTAATTTCCCTAACTCTGTATCTATCTAACAAATTTTGGATCGTATGGTTTGGAAATAAGGATTAATTATTATATAATTATTATTGTATATAGGAGCTTGTTTTTATTTAATACAAGCTCCTCGGCATGCCGTGGCTGCTTGGAAGGATCCTCTTTAACGTATTTTCCATTTTTTTGTATCTGTATGTTTAATGACGAAATAAATAGGAGAGATAGAATATTAGGAGTCAAATTCCGTAATATCAAAACCCATCAAATACTTCCTTTTGCGAACACAATATTCTCATGCTATCAATTCAATCAAAGCCTCAATTTTAGAACGCGCTACTGACGTCGGATTAGATAAGGGTGTAGTTGGTGCGCTTGACGGCAGTAGCTTTAACGAAAACTGGTGTTACTGTGTTACATCAATTATCAGAATAACGGTAAAATAAGATGGTGGATTAGTTAGAACGCCATTCCTATTGCGTAATGTTATGCGCGCAAGAGAGACGTCATCCATTAGGATTTTAAACTAATTTCCATGCATGACTTGCGGCTTCATGTTATTGAGACCCAACTGTATACAGTATTTTTTTTTGAAACAAACTTTCAAAAATCATAATTAAACATAATGTTAATCTTTCGGTGCTTTAGTACCTACGACTTAGTAGTAAACATGTTTCTACAATAATTAAGTACCTACTTAAACCTTAAACGAGGCTAAGAGGAAGATCTAAAGCTTTCTTCGAAATCTTACTTATGACGAGACAGAGGCAATTTTAGGCTAAACTATAACTATAACTGTTTTTTCTATGTACTTTATTATTAATTTTATTAACTTAAAAAAATTCTCGACGTAACGCAAAACTAAAGCAGTGGTAACATAAATAAGCATTTTTGTCAAAATTTATTTGAGAAATTCGTGTTTTCATCACCTTCATCATATCATCATCATATCAGCCGAAAGACGTCCACTGCTGGACATAGGCCTCCCCCAAAGAGTGCCAAAGTGACCGATCCCGCGCCACCCGCATCCAGCGGACTCCCGCAACCTTTACCAGGTCATCAGTCCACCTTGTCGGGGGCCTACCCACGCTGCGCCTTCCGGTACGTGGTCGCCACTCGAGAACCTTTCCGCCCCAACGGCCATCGGTTCTACGTGCTATGTGCCCCGCCCACTGCCACTTAAGTTTAGCGATCCGGAGGGCTATATCGGTTACCTTGGTTCTGCTGCGGATAGCCTCATTTCTGATGCGGTCACGCAGCGAAACTCCCAACATGGCCCTCTCCATTGCCCTTTGGGTGACTTTGAGCCTTCTTATGAGGCCCATAGTAAGCGACCACGTTTCAGTGCCATATGTCATCACTGGCATCACACACTGGTCAAAGACTTTCGTCTTGAGACACTGCGGAATATTGGACGAAAAGATTTGCCGTAGCTTCCCGAACGCTGCCCAGCCGAGTCGGATTCGACGATTGACCTCTTTCTCGAAGTTGGACCTACCTAACTGGATCGTCTGTCCTAGGTATACATAATCGTCTACAACTTCGAGCGTAAAGTGTCCGATTGTAATGGGAGTTGGTACTACATGGGCATTTGACATGATCTTCGTCTTATCCATGTTCATTCTTAGACCAACTCGCTCGGATGCTTTACTGAGGTCATCGAGCATCGTACTTAAGTCCTCCATGGTCTCAGCCAAGACTACTATATCGTCAGCAAACCGAAGGTGAGTGATGTACTCGCCGTTGATGCTGATGCCTAGCCTTCTCCAGTCCAGAGTCTTGAAAACGTCCTCCAGTGCAGCGGTGAACAGTTTTGGAGAAATAACATCTCCTTGCCTGACTCCCCGCTGCAGCGGAATAGGTTTCGAGTTCTGGTCCTGGAGTCGGACTGACATAGTGGCGCTCTCGTACAAACACTTCAGCACTTCGATATAGCGATAGTCAACTTGGCACCGCTGGAGAGACTGTAGTACAGCCCAGGTTTCAATCGAATCGAAGGCTTTTTCGTAGTCCACGAACGCTAAGCAGAGAGGCAGGTTATACTCCTCGGTCTTCTGTATAACCTGACGAAGCGTGTGGATGTGGTCTACGGTACTAAAGCCTCTTCGGAAACCGGCTTGTTCGGGAGGCTGGAAGTCATCTAGCCTGCGTACGAGACGGTTTGTAATGACCCTCGAAAACAGCTTATAGACATGGCTCAGAAGTGAGATGGGTCTGTAGTTCTTCAGCAGAGTGTTGTCACCCTTTTTGAAGAACAGCACCACCACACCTCTGTTCCATGCCTTTGGAGTTCTCCCTTCCAGTAAGACGGAATCGAACAACTTCTGAAGGGCCGTAAGGACCGGTTTTCCACCCACCTTCAGAAGTTTGGCTGTTATTCCGTCTTCACCGGGTGCTTTGTTGTTCTTGAGCTGTTTAAGAGCCATTACAATCTCGTACAGGCTGATGACCGGGATGTCGTCGGTATAGTGTCGGGTTATTCTAGCTCTAGGGTCTTCCGCCTGACTAACTTCGGGTCTGCGCGTTGATGTGTATACCGTAAAAGCGCTCTATCTCACCCAGAATCTCAGGTTTAGAGGAAACGATTCTACCATCTTCAGTTTTTAACTTCGCGAGCTGGCTCTGCCCTATAGACAGATCTCTCGAGAATACTTTAGAGCCCTTATTACGCTGTATGGCCTCTTCAATACGATTTGTATTGAATTGGCGCAGATCGCGGGTAAGGGACTTGGAGATCTGTTTATTGAGCTGCCGGTATACGGTCGCGTCGGCTGAAGACTGTAGAATTATTTCACTCCTTTGCTTCATGAGCTTCTGAGTGGAGCTAGATAGCCTTTTAGTTCCTTTAGTGCCTTGGGCCTTGAAGAACTTAGACCCAGTGACACGGACAGCTTCCACAAACCCGTCGTTCAATTCGTCCACATCGCCGCCTAGGCAATCAAAACGGTTTTGGAGTTCCAGCTGGAAGCTCTCGGGGTTTTGAATTTGGATTGATGCTGGACGGAGCGTAGACTTCATCAATCGAGAGCGCTCTTGCTTGACGCATATATTCAATGTGCCTCTTACCAGACGGTGATCGCTCCCGGTTTTGACCGTATTGATCACAGAGACATCGTTGAATATATGCTTCCTCGTCGACATGATGAAGTCAATCTCGTTTTTAGTTGCACCGTCGGGCCTCATCCAGGTCCACTTTCTGTGCTCGCGTTTCTTGAAGAAGGAATTCATCATGTAGAGTCCCTCCTTCTCCAAGAAGCCAGCCAGTAGTTGGCCCCGGTGGTTCCGACTTCCAACTCCAAATTGCCCCACTCTCAGCTCTTCACCATCTTTCTTGCCCAGTTTTGCGTTGAAGTCCCCCATTACAACGGTGAAGTAGGTTTTGGAACTATGCATGGCCTTCGATATATCTTCATACATAGCCTCCACCTCTTCGTCGGAGTGTGCCGAGGTCGGTGCGTAAACCTAAATGACCTTCAATGAGTACCTGGTGGATACTCTGAGTATTAGGTACGCCACCCTAGTCGACACACTCTCGATCTTCACTACGTTATTTACGAGGGACTTGTGGACGAGGAACCCGACACCTCCCTGGGACTGTTGGTCGCCCTCCCGGAAATAGAGCAAGTTGCCGGATTTGAGGGTTATCGTGTACTCCCCCTCTCTTCGGACCTCAGATAACCCTATGACATCCCAGCGCAACTTGCTCAATCCTTCCTCCAGTTCCGCTATACTTTCGTCGGTCCGCAGTGTGCGCGTGTTATAAGTTGCCAGGGCCAGGGGTCGTCGGTGGTGGTAGCCGGATCTTCGCCGGAGATTCTTCGCACCCCTGACCCCGCTGGTGCCCTGGCCGCTACCACAACCAGGGTACCGGAGGTCGCCGGAACCTCGGGGCCGTGGTTTTTTTGTACCTATCATGGGGGGTATATGCCATAATCGCCACGCTTGGCATGCGGATTGGCGATCGCAGTATTTCCACCGCACTCCAGGGATGCTGCTGCCCATCCCCCGGTGGTCTTGGTCATAGTTTTAGGACATACCCGGGTCCGTTTTCATTAATTTAATGAAATTACACCATTTGCGTCATGTAACGCTCTCCCTGGTGCGTTGTTAGTGGTCTGGCGAAGTTAGTACGCTAACTAAAAGGTGTCCTGTTAATGTTATTCGAAAACTTCATGTTTTCTAAATGTTTGCTATTTACCTCTAAACAATTTGAATAACCTTGTACCGTTCCATGTAGGAAGTACAACAATCTTCGGAAAAACTGATTTTACATTATTTGGGGACAGTCTCAAACACAGAAGAAGAAGCGGGGACAAAAGGCCTCCACCCACCGGACGCGTGTGCTGCGCGGCGCGTGTGCTGGCACACGCGCAAGTTGTAAAGCATTGAAACTACACTTTAAACACACATCGAACGCGGCACACGCGCAGCACCCGCGCAGCACACGCGTCCGGTGGGTGGAGGCCTAAACGATAGTGTGCGGGTCATCATTATCATATCAGCCGAAAGACATGCTAGACATAGTCCTCCCCCGAAGAGTGCCGCAATCACCGGTCCTGCGCCACCCGCATTCAGCGGACTCCCGCCACTTTTACCAGGTCACCAGTCCTACTCCACCTTATACTACTTATAACTGGCCACACCCCATATCTAGTAATTTTAAAGGTAATGTGTTATGGGTATTAACACTTAAATGCATAGAAAACATTTAGCCAGAATTTTAACCCAGGGCCATGAATTCAATTAAACCACAGGTCAAATAATAATCGTTGTATCGTGTGTTTTAAACCTTAAGTTGAATTATGAAATCTAGCTGGAATACGAAAACGGTTAGCGGCTAAGTGATTACGCCTCGCGTGTATCGGGTTTCCTTTCTCATTATAAATTTATACGTGAAGTAAACAGGCAGCTACAGTAATAGTGTAGCTGTGTCTAGTTCCTCTGACAGGATAATCTCAGTCCTGAATAATGGCGGAAGAGGCTGTAATCCTTCCTAGGGACCCCTTCCGGCACTAATCACCTCTGAGCCATCCGTTTATGGAAGACAAACTTTAAGTAATATCAGGTACAGAAATAGAGTTATCCAAGGCGTTTGGAACGATACTGATTGGTAACATGTTATTTAAGATTAGCTGCCCTCGCGGGTCTGCCCGCGTAATATAAAGAATTCAGAGCCACGGGGCAGAGTAAAACAACGGGAGCAAATCCGTCAGCCATTTGTACTAAATTTAACTTAAACTTTAACGATGTCTCGGTGTATAGATTCTCTAAAGGAATCCTTACACTGTACGGCTTAATTTCGGCGACTACGGATCTCTCGTTTACCTACAGTATTAGGTTTATAAGTACCTACATATGGAACAAATGCTATCGAATTTACGACTTTGGCCTTTATTATTACCATACAGCCGATTACAAGAAGACAAGATAGCCTCAAGGCATCCATCATGTTCGAACAAGCCCCGGGGAATCTCGTTCGCCTTTGCCAGATTAAACTGTTACCGTTGTCAATATGACAACGTGTTTGCGATTCAATATGCATGTTACGATGTTCTGTTATCCAATCAACGCTTGTAGGTATTTGCTTATAGAAGTGGTTGGTTTCCGAAATACATATTTGATTCAATTCGTTCATTATTGAAGACTTCATTCCTAGTTTTGGTTTTTCAGTCTGGCATCTTTTCAGCGGTGGGTTTGAGAGTGGATGGGCAACAAAGGAGTCTTGCTTCGTAGGCAGGGTCACTACCAACTAGGCTAAAGCGGTCGTCTATCGATCGATAATTGTTCATCTATCGATCGTTCAACAGTTTCGAAAACGTATAGGCCCAGACTTCTATATATGAGTCGGCTTTGGCACTATTTCCCGCACCTTGGATGTTACCTGGCACTACTTTTCCCCCTATTAAAACGCCTGGCATTATTATATTCTAATTAAATATATAATTAGCTATTATATCACACAAAACTCAGAGCTCTTTAAATTGGCCACCTTCAATTGATTTTACAACCCCTTTGTTGCCCATCCACTCTCACACCCACCGCTGAAAAGCTGCCAGGCGCTCGAATTAATAAATAATTATAGTATGGCATACTGACTAGAAGGATTTCGTTGCTCTATAAATTGTATACCTATTTCCATAGCTAGCTCTTAGTTCAGTAGCGATGTTTGGCATTGATGCTTGACTCTGTTCGAGTTGTTCAGACCCCATATCATGGTCAGCCTTATCACGCGATAAGTGACAAGATAGGAGCGTCGTCTCGTTCTATAGAACGGTGTCAGCCAGTGATGCTCTATCCTGTCAGTTATCGTGTGATAAGGCCGACCATGATACGTGGTCAGTTTTACCTATACCTAGCACGTCGTGTCGCGCTGCATTAGGATGAATATCCACCAGAGCTGTGCGAGCTAGCGAGGCGGCGGCCCATGAAATAACCACCAATAGCGTGGCTGGCTGAGCTCGCGCATTACTTCATATCGGTCCATTTTTCCTCGCTCACTGTACCTGACCTGTACAACATTGCAAGCAATGTTGTACAGGTCTGGTGGATACTCACCCTTACCTATGCGTGCACGCAGCCTTTAAGCGTGGCGTGGGTGGAAGCAAGCGAATCACTGATTCGAATACAATCCGATTAGTTATACCCTATTTGTACAGGGTGTCCCCAGCTTGTGGACATTGACGAACGTTTAGGGTATTTTTGACCAATATGCAAAGTATTAAAACAATCGGTCTAGTATTTACCGAGAAAACAATGGTTTAAAAATTTTTGCCTTTGGAGCACCCTCTATTTACATTGTGTTGATTAAAACGCATTTATGGGACGTATGCAATCTCTTTTGAAGAGTTTGAAGTACTGTAATAACTATTTTCAAGTGGAAACTTTTTAGACGTGCATGATAACTCTGTGATAACTGCATGATTTTCTTTTAAAAAGTTTAGTCAGTGTCATTTAAGGCCTCTCACAGACTGGCGCGGCCTGGCCGCGGCGGACCATAGTTAAGTAAACTTGTCCGCCACCGCAGGCCGCGCCAGTGTGTTGCAGGCCTAAGTCTCTCACAGACTGGCGCGGCCTGGGCGCGGCGGACAATAGTAAACTTGTCCGCAGCTGTCAAATTTTCTATTGTCCGCCACCGCAGGCCGCGCAAATGTGTGGCAGGCCTTAAACGACATTGATTAATGTGACGTTGCCATAATATGTAAATGTTTTACTGATGAAAAGCATTTTGACGAGATGGCATTTTGGCATCTCTTGTCATCTAATTCGTGTCAATAATGATACAGTACGAGTATGCTACTTTTTTCTGTCGATTATCTAGAATTAAATTTGTTAGAATATTTTGATTTTTATTTTTACTTCTAATTAAAACCAAAACTGTTTCACACCATTTGTGAGAAGTAGTATTACGAGGGTGTTCATTTTGTGTCCACAGGCTGGGGACACGTTGTATGTGAATTCAGAAATCCATCAATTAGATAATTTTAAGATAGATCTGTTCCATCAATTAGTACCTTAGATTTTGACACGCGTTGCTATAGAGCTAAGAGTAATCAAAAAATAATAATCCTTTTGGACGAGAACGAACGACTGAGCTATATTGTTCACTTGACTGAGTACAACTATATTACCCACGGGTAAGGTTGTCCTAACTAAATATTATAATAGTTTAATTGCTTTCATTTATATTATCATCGACCATCGTGTCGGCATATTAGAGTTAAATAACTTGAAACGTTAGCAAAAGTAATATTTATAAACTAGGTATCTACATAAACACGTTAATTCGAAGCATTGTTTACATTGTCAAGATTCTGACTATTCTATGAAATAAAAAACATAAAAATAAGCGGGGCTTTAAACTAGAAATCGGATTCCTCTTGCTCGCTGTTTTTAATAAACCTAAGGAAGTCTTAGCCCTCATCTGCCTTACAGAAAATACGACTTTAGATTTTCCGCTCGACTGCCGATGCCGTCTCAGTTCCTCACATTTCATTTATCCATTCAAAGATCCCGAGTTACGTGACGATCTTTAAATTGGAAGCAAATTAAATTGTCCATGAAGCTCATGAAAGGCGCTCGCATGCCTCCGTGAACGATCCTTATTCGCATTCATAGCTTTACAGTCTACTGAATGGCGATTATTCAGCCCTAAACGTCATTTTCGTTCAGTCGCGCTCAGCTCTCTCGTGGCTCACACGTCTAGAACTCACTTAGCTCTAACACATCTCAGCTTTACCAGGGCAGCAGAAATAAAAGGGTGAACGTGTACTGCAACAGCGAGTGGTATTTCCCTTCCACAGCAGGTGAGTTCACAGATAAAGTCCATCTTCAGTTGCACAACAGTGCAGAAATAATTAAATTTGAAATAATCTCGTCAACGATCGGCCGCCAAGCCGAGTGTTTGAATAGGACATCGAAAACTATTAGAGCCGGAGTGAGAGCAAAACGGGATGCAGATAACAAGTTCGCAACTTTGAACAGCGACGCGCTCGCCCCACCTGATATTGGGATTTACAGAATTGCTTTTTAAACTTCGCTAGTATTTCCTTGACTTCACAAGAAACGAGAGAATGCAATAAATAGTTTTAAAGTATCAAATACTCAGTTATAGGCTGTTAAGTAGTAAGTAGTAGTAGTTAAGTTAGTCTTTAGATTCCAGTTTATCTGCTGGCAGTGTGTGGGAAGTCGGGTCTCCAGTTGCAAAAGGATTCAGGAGTACATGTTTCTACATTATTGCTTATTGTCACATAACTAAAGGGACTATGCTATTTATGCTAGATCAATCAATGAGACAATATCAGCTTGTATCCATCCACAGTTGTGTAATGTCCTCGCCACTTTGCCCTGTTCTGCTAATAGTCTCATCCACAATTTCCCCGCCGTTCGCCAAAATTTAACCGACGAGCTGGTCGTCTCCTTAGTTGGGCCTTCTGACATCTTGGTTCTGCGTCTTATTTCTGTATTCGGTCCGTGATCGATCATAAAGAGCCGTGGGGCACACCATGCTAGGTATTAACCTAACTTCGTATGCTCCACGGCTCTTTGTGCTACTTTTATTAGGTGTCCATGTTCCTACTTAATCTCTCACTTATAATAAATCTCTAAATTAAAAAAAGAATCAGCCAGTATCAGACTAACCATTTTTGTGTCCCCCGATGATTTCAGATTCCCATGAACGGAAAAATATGTAACTTTTTTCATAAGCACATTATAACTCTAGCTTCCGTTTAGGATAGTTTTTATCCGATTGCGACGATTAATTAATTTTCGGAAACATTTGACCTCATTAAATTATTAATTTCTTCTGCTTGAAATCGTAGCCGCCATATCTGTCAACTGTCAGTGACGTCAAAATGGTGGGCTTGCCATAACTATCGAATATTAATAATTTCGATCCAGTGTTGTAATGATAGACCTTCACAAAACGCATATTAAATTCTAAGGCGTAAAAAAATAATCGATTCTGATATGTAAACTTATATGCGATAAATTCGTATTGAGGCGTAATTTCAGTAAACGTATCAACAAATTTCAACAAAATAACGTCAAACGCAAAAGTCTGACTCTCTTCCTTTTTTTCAATGGCATGGCGATAGCGCTGTTCTTGCGTTCAGCCAAAGTCTATTTGAGTTTCAGCAAGATTGAATCACACGCTGAGTATTTAATTGTCACGATACTGCACGGCTATCACAAGACGGCGCGCGAGCTCTCTCGATTTTTCTCGCACTATATGTCTCTTTCTAAGTTATCTCATAAGAGAGAGACGGATAGTTGGAGAAAAATCGAGAGAGCTCGCGCGCCGTTTTGTGATAGCCGCGTTGGTTTGTCAGTATTTATATTTATCAGCAATAAACAGTATGTATGAAATCAGTATAGAACGGGCCTTTTATAAACATTAATTATGAAGCGCGTCAGTATTAGGCCTGCATCACACTGGCGCGGCCTGGCCGCGGCGGACAATAGTAAACTTGTCCGCCGCTGCCAAATTTTATATTGTCCGCCACCGCAGGCCGCGCCAGTGTGGCTGTGTCTTTGCCTTGAGCCGGCTTCAAGTTGACATTCAGCCAATGTAGAGACCACAATAGAGACAGAAATTGGCCAACATACAGGAAAATACTTTTATCATAAAGCCTGCAACACACATTGTTATGTTGGCAAGGGCGGGAACATACACAAGATATTCCAGAATCTGAAACATTGCAATATGAAAAAAATAAACATATTGCTTTAACATTTTTAATAATTTCCTGTATTAGAAAGGGACTCGGACTCGCGTTATACTCGTAGTTGTAGAACTTACCTAGTGGTTAGGTATAGTTTGGAAAATATAAATTGGCCGTCTGTTGTCAAATTAAAAAGAGATCTCTTGTTCTACGTAAACACTTACCGGTCAATGGGTACTCGAAAGGATTATCTATTATTAATTCCTAAACACATCTTTACCTGAGAGTCGGAGTGACTCAAGAACTCAAGATCATTTCAGTCATCCATCACGTTTTTATAATATAACATAACACAGTGTTAACAATATGTAGAAAAGAAGATCAATAAACATTTAATACTGCAGCGTGTGTCCTACCTGTTAGATCTATTGCCACAGACATCTACTAAACGTTTACCCCATTATTCATAAAACTTAAAATACCTCTGATAAATGACACGTGTTTTGTCCCTTTCTTAATCATTTAAATATCAGAGTGACAGGTTTTAACGTCATTTTAACTAAAATATATAGGTTTATTGAAAGTTTTATTCCAAGAGAAGAAATGCGTTAACTCCTACATTAACATGCAAATGAAGTCGCAGGTACAGCTAGTATGTATTATGTGTATTGAGCAAGTAGGACACGCAGTGATCAAAGACTTCAGTTTGCAGACATTGATTTAAAAATAAGAGGGGTGATCACGTAACTTTACAAACGCAGTTTAGTGTAAACAAACTGTGATTTTCCCATGCATAAAGTGACATTCAAATCTACCTGACGTACGTAAAATGCGTTACGGGATCGTACTACAGGTCTAATTAGTTGAAAGCAGCGCAGCCGAGCTGATTGATCTCCTTTGCTTGTCCCCCGCTAGACCGGAGGATAAACGAGGCCCAAGGTTGCGTTCACTAATTCCACTTTATATTGGCGAACATAAATATGTGGCATATTCAATTGGTAAAGTCCCTATTTTAGTTTTGATCATGTTCATCCTAAACAGCAAACCGAAGATGCGAGCGACATCTGCGAATCAATTATTTTGACTCTTTTCATTCCACTCAAACATTTTACCGAATCTTTAAGGACATACTTTGGAAATACTTAGTATCCCCCTAACACACACCACAGGCTAGAGAATACGTATACTTAAGGTACTTATTTCAAAAGGCAATAACCGGATTCCCTTACCTTGTAATAGGATGGATGTGTGTCAATTGTGTAGACCAAAACAATAAAAAGTCTCAATAGGTAAGCATAACATCAAAAGGCGGATATCCAACGAGCTATTTATTAAAGTCAAGAATATTTCCATCGCACAAGGCTTTGCATAATTGGATGACCCTCTAGAAATAATATTTTCTTATCTCGCTGTCTAAAGGAAACTTTTCTTGTCTTTGTTTCATTTTACGAGGAGTAAAATTGGTCCATCTTTTCAGCAGCTACTGAAATATTTCCACTAGTAACCATTTCAAGCAGGTCGGTGGAAGTGGGTTGTTCCGGTCGGCGCCAAGATATGGTTACAATTTTGCAGTTGATCACTGAGGGAAAAGTTGACACGAGTAATCAAGCTTCGATATCGACAATTTTTATTAGCTTTCATGATTTAGTGATATCGTAATACATAGCATGATTTGTTAAATGAATAATAAACAAAAAATAACCGTTGCATCAATTACCATTGAAGTAATGACGCAGAAAAAACAACAGACCATTTTATTAATGATAAGTGATAACCTCTGTAATTCAATAGAAACCTCGTAAAGTATGTAGCTTACTAACTATAATGGTAGGTTGTGAATAACACCGAGCCAACGGAAATAAAGTGAAAAAATACGGAATAAAAAAATTGTTACAGATTTTTGACGATGGAAAGAAGAGTTTGTTTCGTTAACGTTCGTTAAAAGAAAAAGTCATTGGATAATTTTAAGTGTTTGGGGAGATACAAAAAAATTGTTAAAGTTGGTATATGTAGTATAAAACCAATCACGTCATAATTAGTATTAACCAAGGAGCGCCTACACGATTTAAATTCTCACGTATCGTCATTATAATTTCCTAAGAAGGTCGTAAATAGAGGTCCTAATTTGTAACTTAAGTCAAACGGCACTCAGCTTTACCACATTCACATATTATACGCCCGAGAACAGTCTTCTCAAAAGGACTTATTTCTCCGTAATCCTACTTTTAAATTCAACCTTAAGTTTTCATTCATATAATACAATTTCAAATAGCAGTAGGTTTTTTGAATTCTCTTCTCGTATATTATGAAGAAAGGGAGCGAGTCATGATGTATGCGGCACTACTTATAAATAATTGTCGTGGGCCTCATTCTGTAAATAGACTTCGTCGAGAGCACGTGGTTTATTCACGACCCATTTTATAACCATTATGTGGGGAGTGTTTTTATGAGGATTTTCCACTGACGAATATATTGTTGCGAGTAAATAATTGTATGTTGCTACTTTTGAGTAGGTACAGTACACAACATCCTTACTGGTATTGCTCTAGACTAATTTTTTTAAGAGGTATATGTGAGCTACCTACACTACTGTAGTTAGAAAGTATGCTTTGAAATATGAAGTTAGGTTAAAGAGAAAGAAGGTTACACAACATCGACGGTTGGAGATTTGAATTAATCCATGCGGTCTTATCGTTTTTAGGGTTCCGTAGCCAAATGGCAAAAAGCGAAACCCTTATGGATTCGTCATGTCTGTCTGTCTATCTTAGGGGTGCTCTTCAAAATGCATTACAAGTCCAAGTTTGGCAAATCAATGGATAGGCCTTTCAAAATAAATATAAGGTTTCTCAGCAATTTTTCTGATTAAGTGAATAGAATCGGAGATAATCGCCCCCAAAGTCACTAAAATTGTGTCCCCCGCCCTCAAATTTTTGAACCGTGTATTAAAAAAATATAAAAAAAATCATGGAAATATGAAAAAAATATTTTTGAACAAGATCGGTTCAAAGGTTTTCGAGATATTTCTAAAAAACTGCCTTCCTTAAAGAAAAGGACGTAAGCGCCATTAGATTTTAGTAACGATACGCCCTTTTTAATAGGCATGGAACCCTCGTTGTGCGTGGTCCGACACGCACTTGGCCGCTTTTTAATTTATGCAGTCTTTAGTCCAACCAGACTGGGCCTGGATAAGCTGGAGGAAGCTGGGCCAAGATTAGTAATAAAATGAACTGTTTGCGAAGTTACGGAAATATTGTACTCTCTGAAATTGTCGCTGCCCACTAGAATCCCCTAGCCTTAGCCTGGGATGACCCCAGGGAAAAAAAACAAAATTAATTATTTTTTCATTTTAATTATTTTATATTTTTCGTAGTCTCTATGGCAGGTCTGTGTAGGTATGACGACGAGCGAAGCGAGGAGGAGTGTTAGATGAACAGCGACCCTATAGTGCGCGAGCCGAGCCAGCGAAGCTAGCGTGACGCGGTAGCGTCCGGAGGAACGCAATAACCGAACATTTTTTTTTTCTAGTTGAATATAAAATAATTGCCGCTAGGTACCCCTGGGTGATCGGGGTCAGGTGATTAACGTGGATAACGTGCTGAAACGTGAAAGCTCGTTAGATGGTGCATTTCGACAACTAACATCAGCGACATCTATTAAACTGAAATTGGACTAAAATTATGCTCGCTAGATGGTGCTAATAATTATTAAATAATTCAGGCATTAATAATGTTTACTTTTAATTGCATTTTTGTGACTCAATTTATTTCTTTATTCGAGTCAGGCAACAAGGCCCATATTTACAAATACCTTACAGACTAACATACATAACATTATACAAAACTTATAACATAACACAAATACACGTTAAGACGGCGACGCGCGACGCAAGTTCTGGGTGTCAAATAACCGGCCTCGAAATCGCCGGAAAACTACACCCTTCGGCCAGATCTCCTCCTTCATGAAGGTCGACAGCTTGTCAGTTGGTACTCTCACCACAAATGAATTGAAACTCGGTTTGTGGCGGGACTCCAACCTCTCAACCCTCAGGTTGAGCTTGGTTTTCAAACGCAAGTACTCGATGATCTGTTCGGCTTTCGTCGAGTAGTGCAGAATATCATGAAAATTATTGCTAATATAAGTTGTAAAAAAAACTAAAATTGTGACAAAAAGGTGCCTTTCGGGCCAATGCAAAAAAAGGAAAACTATTAAAAATTGCTTTATGGTTTTGTGTTACTAAGGGCCTGTTTCACAATCTCCAGTTAAAACATATCCGTCAGATAAATGTTGGCTGTCACTTTTCTTTTATATGACGGGAGAACAGATAACAATAATTTTAACTGGCAGATAATTTTATCCGGCGATTGTGAAACAGGCCTTAAACGTAATAGTATACTTCGTACTCCTATTTAAGAAGTCTGGGTAACAATTGTGTCTCCGTTGCCCCAATTAAAAGAAATACGAAACTCCTTCTGCGGGGGCCATGGGGTCGCCGTCTAACCCCACAGCCCACCCCGTGGGTTAAACGTTGCGTAAGTCCGACATTAATTTTGGTACACATACAGTGTGTAAGGGCGGTACATACGGGCGATAAATTAAATCGGACATAGTGTTCATTAGTGTAATCATGAAGTAAAAGGTTTTTTAAGTTGCAGGTCATTACGACCCCATAATTATTATTTTTTAAATTTCTCAACAGCAATGTACTGTAAACATGGTTGCGGTACCGAAATGTCAAAATGTTCTTTAGCAACTGTCAACGAGCGTTTAACGTGAGTGTGTTTGCATTACATTGCGGGCTGAATTATTTTGTATGGACAAAATTACTGTTGCAACTTTAAGTAAATGTTATCTAATTACCTTTACTTTGTTCTATACTAACCACCGTTAAGAGATTCGCCCGTATTAGACTTACACACTGTATAGTGTCAGCCTAAATTAACAGATATAATACTTTTTATCTAGGGAATCATCGTATAAGGGGGCGAAAAAAAACGATAGAAACGAGTTTCACGCGGACGAAGTCGCATGTGTTGAAGCTAATTTTATATATTAACAATTAAAATTAGCTTCAAAAACGCATCCAGGGAATGGACTCCACACACAGACATTATTAAAATCAGTCAAGAGTCCCCGCCAACAAACAACGCATCTTTTCAAATGATGACACATGCGTCAGAACGTCGTAGTCGCTTTCCTCTACTGGATCACACCTGAAAAACTGGCTACCGACTTTGCAGCATATTCAAGATCTACGAAACAAGACCAATGTCTCATTCCATCTTACCCAGATTCTCACAAGACACGGCTACCATAAATCCTACCTATACCGCTTACCTTTGCCCGTGCGATGGAAGCATCTCTCAATCCGTCGACCACCTTTTGAAAGACTGCCCGAAATTCACAAACCTGAAATTTAACTACGAGATCACCTGTTATTATCTCCATATAGAACCATATAACCTGCAGGAAAGAAAGCACAATAGCCTCTTTTTGCAAACTCGCCTCCTCCATAGTTAATAACCTAAAAAACTTCAATGGCACACAGTTCATTCTTAATTTCACCCATTATCCATTACAACCATACTCATCATTCATACACAGAATCACTTATTCCATTAGAAATCATTTACCATACAGTAATCGCGGATATAAAAACGTACGAGGATAACCGCGGGATCAGCTACGAGCGTAGCGCGTAGCGATTCTTGGCCCTGAATGGGTTAACACATTCACTGCCAATAATTGCTACGCGCTACGCTCGTAGCAGATCCCGTGGTATTCCCTCTAGTAGCGGAAAGTGCCTACTACTCGTCGGGTTGCCGGCACTGAATGTGTTCGGATACCGATTTCTGTTCGTGTTAAGAATGGCCGAGTGAAAAACGACCGGTTGCCCGCCCCAAATATCGATGGAGAGATGAAACCCACAATGATTTAGTTTGGTGGTCAGCCACTAAAACTTTTTTTATAACTATTTATTTATTTGGACCGATCCCGCGCCACCCGCATCCTGCGGACTCCCGCAACCTTTACCAGGTCATCAGTCCACCTTGTCGGGGGCCTACCCACGCTGCGCCTTCCGGATCGGTCACTTTGGCACTCTTTGGGGGAGGCCTATGTCCAGCAGTGGACGTCTTTCGGCTGATATGATGATGATGATGATGATGATTTATTTGGGAATACAAATTATCAACATAACAGCTTACGCCATTCATTACGCAGAATTATTTAATCTACCTCTTGTACTGTAATGAGAATATTATTACGTAAAGTATTTATATTCATCCTTACGTGTCCTATCATGTAAACAAGCTTGATGTCAAAGATTAACATAGTCAATAACTTTAGTGATTGGAAATGACGATAAAATCGACATAAAGCGTGATTCATAGACTATCTAGACACCGTTATGTCAGATATTTTTGAGGTCTTGCATTCGGTACTTTGATTATTGAAGAAAATCCTATTAAAATTAAATGCTTAGACTACTAATCAGTTAAAATTCAACGGATATTTCTTAATGTAAAGCTCAAACTCTGAGCACCAAAGATCTATATTTGAGAAACCAAATAAAAAAGTCACAGAGAAATCAATCAGCTCAATCGTTTTAAGGCCGTCACCTCTCAATCCTGATTGCGATCGCCCCGAGGCGAGCGACTCCATAAGCCCTCGATGTTTGGTAAGATATCGCTTATCGACCGCCGAGAATTGGCTCGTCGTCGGCGTCGGGCGATCCGACATTATGTAAGCTCAAGAAAAACATGACGCGAGATCGATTCTTAAAAGCATAAAGTCAAAAAAGCATTGGAAGTTTGCGGAATATCGGCTCTTTTGTTTTCAGTGATAGAGTTAAATAACTAGGTGTATACGAATTCTGTATTGAATCATTTACTTAAAAGAATTGCTCGTAAATGAGAACCAATAACAAACATTTAGGTATGTTTAAGATATTTGTCACATAATATTTTTCTGGAAATATCCAATATGTTTTGTATTTTTGAAGTAGGTTTGTAGGACTGGCTCTGTATTCTCAATCACAGCCAATCCAATGTAATCTGATTTTCGTCTGCCTCTTCCATACGTGGTTGCGTTAGCATAGCACAAGCGAGCGTGTGCCATCAATTCTATTCTTATCCAATCTCAACAGGCAAGGTTAGTATATTTTTTCTTTTATCCCTGTCATTTCTTATGTATTAAAAAATAGAATATTATTATTGTACCTGCTTGAAGCTTTCATTCAACGAACGAAAGACTCAGAATGAGAGCTCCTTACCAATTTCTACCCAAATACGTGCCTTAAACCCGGTATTCGCATGTTCGAAATACACGGCTGCCTGGTATCGTTTTGACACCCCACCCCCAACCTACCTACCTACCTACCCTACCTATATAACTACTAATTGGATATTTTTGATTCCATGTGTAAGAAAGATTCACAGGTGCCCAAAAGGGACCCGAATTTGAAATCCAAACTACCTACGGCTACCATGAGCAATGTTACACCTAATGCTACATTACTACATAAATACATTACAATGGAGAGAATGCAAGTACAATTACTTGCATTCTCTCCAAAAAATGTATTCTTATGAAAGCTAATATAAAAAAAATAGTTCAGGAATCTCCTGCTCCTTGTTCCACGAAGCAACATGTTACATTACAAATACATGTACAAATCTAAACAGGTAACACTAAGGATCTTGACCATTTGACCAGTGTTGCTAGTTCAAGTCAGACATTGTTGCAGTGATGCCAGATCCGATTTATGAAAAAGTTGCACGAATAATTTCTGTAGGGCCTAAAACATTAACAGGCCCTAAAATCCGTAGATCTACGGATGCAATCAGTTATTGAAGAAATAAAGTGTATTTCTATGCGATTTTAAGAAAATTGATGACCAAGATTCTAACAGGGTCATACCTACACAAATTTAGTTTCGGGCACAGAATAGACAATAGTACAAGTAGTTCGGGTCTTTCCTGTGGGCATTGTCAAAGTTAAGGGCAACGAAGCCTAATTTAGCAAAATAGAATAGAATAGAAAAATCCGTACCTACTCTTCATCCGCATAAACGGCGTCTCCTGTTATATATAATTATGCGATAATAAAACATTATTTATATGCACGTTAAGCTCTTAATTTTTCTCGCAGTATACCTCTCTTTTTTCCTAATGAGAGATCCAGAGTGTGAGAAAGATCGAGAGAGCTCGCGGACCGTCTTGTGATAGCCGTACTGGAAAAAAATAATTTTGTTTTAAATATCGTGTACAACTATATATGCAAAGATTGCAAAGCACGACTTGATAGTGAAGTTACCATTCCATTATTTTGTGTGCTATTTGGAAGTAGAAGACAATCTAAGGCAACAATATATGTGAAAATAATGTCACGTCCTTAAAACAAAGTCTTGGAGTACAAGACTCCGAGGGATGCTTGACTTGCATTGTAGTTTATCGCAACAGCAAACTAACTTGATCGTCTGGCAAACTTCTGTATTGTTATCTCCCGGGCCCCTAGGCTAGCTGTAACTGTTAATGGCTGCAGTGTTACCAAATATTACCCTCGAGGGTTGGATTACAAATATGTTGGTACATAGATACAATAGATTCTAGCCTTTATTCCCAAAAGGAGTAGGATTTCATATAGCACGTGAAAATAATGTTCCAGTGTCACTTTTAGCATAAATGAGGGTATAATAGATCGACAAAATGTGATTTCGCAGTGATAAGTTCCACACTTCAACCTTGCTCCCTTAGTCAACTTGTACGACACCCACGGGAAGAAAGGGGGTGGTGAAATTATTTCGTTACTATTACTAGCGTGTTAAAGTTATATTAAGTACTAAATAAACAAGGCTTTGCTTAAATGTGCTTGTGCGAGAAATTTGTTTTTTTGGTCCAATTGCCATCAAATAGCAGTGCGATCAGCACAACGGATCCTTAAATCAATAAAGGGTTGGCAACGCGCTTGTGATTTTTTATAATAGTAAGCGTTCATAGGCTACGGTATCTGCTAACCTTCAGTTAGGCAGGAGGCATTGTCACCAAAAAAATACGCATTCACATACACCTTTACACAACATTCTTCAATCAGCGGCTGAGGAAATGTTTTTGACCAAAAACTGAATCGACAAATAATATACATGTTAGTAAAATAACGCAAAACCTGAAAACAGTTTGTTCAGAATCGAGAAGAGAATGTGAAAAAATAGGTATTTATAAAAATAGCGATTTTTTTACATTTGTATCGCCCTAGTCGGCCAACGCTCCGTACAAAGGTAATAAAAAACCATTTTTTTCACATTCTACTATCGATTTAGAACAAACTGTTTTCAGGTTTTGCGTTATTTTATTAACACGTTTAAGTAGGTATATAATCATCCAACCGGCACTCAAAATTAAGTACACAGTCAGACAAACAGTTGAGTTTAAAAATGCGCCCTTGTGGAAAAAAATAGATACACTATACGGACATACGAAATAATTCAGCCCAAGCTCAAGGAGAGAGAACTTTGTTCACTTTGCTCTCTCGTTGAATGAGTTATTTTTGGCAGGTAGTAAAATACTGAGCCAAAAATGTCAACACAAATTAAAACTACGAGCGTTTGGCTGCCATTCCATTGTTACAATCTCATTTATTGATTTAGTAAATCATAAATAAAGTTTGCTCTATGTTTTAGGACAATGTTCTACTAAAATCATTTTGTGCCGAACAGAAAATGATTTCATTTCATTTCATTTCATTTATTGCATAGTCATGAACATAATTACATGATAAGGTGTTTCAGTTCATTAAGTCAATTCATGACACCCTGTTAGGGCACACAATATTTACCTTATTATCTAATATCTGCCTATTAAAACATTACATCATAATATGTTATAATCATAATAAATAATAATTAACACATTGTAAAAGTAAATAAAAGATTATGATAATTAATAACATTGTAAAAGTAAATAAAAGATTAAAAATAAAGAATTAATTTAACAACATTTCCTACATGAAGTTTTTGGCAATTGTAAAAGTAAACAAATAAAAGGAAAAGAAAAAAGAAAAGAGAAGAGCATTTCATACAATAATATAAAATTAAATGTTACAATAAATTAGTGTTGCAAATTCTTATTTTAATTAATTAATTGTACCTACGATTTTACTTCTATGTTGCTTCCTATTTTATTTCGCTAGCTTTTCATCATTTAAAAACTCCTCAATTGTGTAGTAACATTTGTGATACTTGGCTCCTACATCGATTGTTGGCTAGTTCCCTTACTAGATTGAATAAGGCACACTCATGAACCACGCATTGTTCACGTTCGATATTGTTCGTTGCGCAAATGGTATTTCCGTATTGTAATCGAGCTCGATCCAGATAAGGCGGTTGGGGGTAGTAACTACATTACACTTGTTTGATACAGTAGGCTAGCACTTAAAAAAAAAACGGGTGAAGACTCAAAATTTATCAATACTCCAAAAGAAAGGAGGTAAAAAAATATAAAGAAAGAAAGAAGCCATTTATCCACTACACAAAAGACACAAAGAGACAAAAAAATACAGTACAATTGACACAATATATATCCTATTGATATGTGTAAAATCCCATTCAAATATGTCATAAAATTCCTAGTTTTAATTTTGCTGGTTAAAGAGAGAAAACACTCGCAGTTAATGACGTCATAGTAAACGACATCAATTCATATGAAGGTGCGTTATGTGGGAAAGGGACAGAATATAGCTCATCTTAAAACTTTGGATATTTATAACTTTCATGATCATCATCATCATATCAGCCGAAAGACGTCCACTGCTGGACATATGCCTCCCCCAAAGAGTGACACAATGACCGTCCTGCACGACCAGCATCCAGCGGACTCGCGCGACTTTTGCCAGGTCATCAGTTCACCTTGCCTACCCACGCTGTGCCTTCCGGTACGTGGTCGCCACTCAAGAACCTTTCCGCCCCAACGGCAACAGTTCTACGTGCAATGTGCCCCGCCGACTGCCACCTTTATAGCTTTGAGATTATTTAATAGCCTGCTTTACTTTATTCTCCATTTGACAAATATTGTTAATCCTTTTTCGGGAAAATTCAACCATAAGAATTATGTGCATTATTTAACAATTAAGCGAGCGTTTCTCAAAAAAACATGTCACTACATTTTTTCGGAGATTTTCTGCAACTTTTATGTTATTTCTACTCAAAATCACGATGCCTTTCCATTCAAATAGGAGAAAAAAAGTGTCCCAAAATTTCAATACATTTGTGTACTATTTGAACTTTCCTATAGTGTTACCTTACCGCCATAAAAAGTCTAAGGTAAATGGTAACACAATAGGAAAAAATTCTTTGGGACAAATTATTGTCCTACCAGGGTCGAAAAGCTCCTGATTCTGAGTGGAAATAGTTAACATAAAATTCCCAGAAGTACAATGAATAATAGTGGCATTTTTTTGAGGAATGCTCAAGTAACGTGTTTATGCATATCCATACTAATATTATAAATGCGAAAGTGTGTCTGTCTGTCTGTTACCTTTTCACGCTCAAACCGCTGAACCGATTTAGGTGAAATTTGGTATAAAGGTAGTTTGAGTCCCCGAAATCATCCCCTAAGGGCGTGAAATGGGGGAGGAAGTTTGTATGGAAACTGCGATAGAAACGAGTCGCGCGCAGAAGCTAGTTGATTAGATTTTTTTATACGAACTGAATACTTAATTGTCATCACAAAACTGATACTGACTTAATTTTTGTTTGACGACTCATGCTAATTGGGTACACAATTTTTATATTTTTTTATTTCTATTCTGCAAATCTATAGTGTGTAGTTTAGTTTATAGCTTGTTTAAAAATAAGATGGGCTTTGCCACCCATTCTTTCAATTCAGGGATGCGTTTGCGTGATATTGGGCTTTAAAGCCCGAATTTTTATTAAAGCCATGTGTCCGGCCCTCTGCCGGCTAAATAATTACTAAGTACTTGAATTTACTTCGAAAACTATCACGGATAAATATGCAGAACTAGTAAAGAGTAACAGTCGACCAACTTAATAAATGTACCTGAAAAGGCTAACTTTCGTACAAATTCGGGCGACGCAACCACGATCTTTAGTTGGCGCGATGCAACAAAGACAGAGAGAGAAGAGACTGAGGAACCCTACACTGCGCGTAGTGCATCCGCCACGCACTATTTTATATGATTATATAAAATATGTGTACCGTAAATACATCATTTCGCCAAACTGCGTAGCAGTTTGTTGGCGACGTGCTCGCTCGTTTTATGATAAAAGTAGGTACAGAAATTGCACTGTTGACTGTATTACCAGCCCGACGTAGCCCATTCATAACATACTGACATATTCATAAGCTTTTTTTTTTCAACTGGCCCTGTTAGTATGGGACAGATCTTGCGAGTTAAATTTGACCCACTTCCCGATGACCGATTGAGCTGAAATTTTGGGTATAAGTATCGTTTGGATCGAGCTGTTCTGATGATGGAGACAAAAGGTAGCCATGAGAATTCAGTACTTAACCGACATAACTCCGTTGAGTTTGCCTTCGTTAGAATCGTCTCAATGAGTAGTTGATGATGGTATACAGAAAAGTACAGTCGGCAATAAAAGCTTGTACCAAAAATGAATTATTTGACAGAAAATTATTTCCATTCATAATAAGATGACTGAGCTACTGGCGGGACAGGAGTACAACGGTGCTTATAAACTAGGTACCTTGTTTTTAATGCTGTTTTTTTTACATAATTGACCTAACATCTCGTCACATGTGGCCAGTGGCACTGTGACTGTAATTAATCTTTAATACAGTGTAATTCTTAATTTACTTTTTAGTTACTGCTGTTGTTTTATGGAGTTATCGAATTTATATAATAATGTTTGTTTTAATATTTCTGTCAAGCTACCTATTTTTAATTTAGGGTTATCAAGTAACATAGGACTCTCATTATACATTTTGGGGATCAAGTATTATTGAGTTCTTCGTCCATTATAAATTTATGTGTAGAGGATCCATTAATATTTTAGAGGATCAAGTCACACGTTTATTTTTCTTTTGTATACTATAAAGTCAAGTGTCAAAGCGGACCCTCGGCTCCTTTAGGGGCACAGCCGGGAATAACGCTAGGAGAATGATGAAAGTCATCTGTGTAATACGTATTAATTACATTTAATTAAGTAACTTTATAATGCACTGGGAGAATTTTACAATTTAAGAACAGTCAATCATAATGGTGTTTATGCCTATTCCTCGTGTTTCGTGCAGTTGATTTATTTGATCTAAATATGTTCTGTATTACTTGTCGCACTTTAATTTCAAGTAAAATTTCACATTAGAATTAAAGTTGAAGATTGTAACGGTACGAGTATCGTATATCTAGAATAGCTTGCGTAGCGTACAAACCTAATTTGTGTCATTCACCTTCACCCAGTGTGAGCTTTTCGTAAAAAGCCTTCCAAGATCATTCTTCAATAGAACAAACACATTATTCCATCTCCTCAAGCTTTTATTTTGATTTTTTATTAGTTATTTGAGCTTGTAGTTAGTTTAACACTGTGTATTTAAAGGAATATCCATTTTCTCAATTCTTCATGTTCAAACGCTTGAAGTATAGAGTAAAATTTAAAAAAGTTTCAGACATTCTTCGTTTCCGCCCTTTAAACTCGAAACGTAAAAGTGGTGCTGGTTTTGGCATGTTTTTAACTTGTTTCAGAGTTTCAAGATGAATTAATTTAAGTAACAAGATGAATTATGTAAACAGCCAACATTTATATATAATTTTTATTCACGTTCTTTTGGTGGCATAAATGAGCTTGAAATGTATCAAATTAGGACTTTCGTATTCTTAAGACACGATAAGAACTTCAAGTTCAAGTAACTTAATTAAGTACATCAAGTTTATAAATAACATATCTTGTTTTTGTTAACCAGTAAGTTATTAAAACAAAATGTTGCCAATTAAATAAAAACCAGATTGTGTAGAAATAAAAATACATATATTTCATGTATATATCGGACATACCAGAAGCTCAATACCAAAAATATTTTAATTCATATGGATACACTAAAGCGTATCTAAATATTGACTGCAGTAGCCAATATTATTATTCTTAATAATTGATTAAAAGACGCCCAAAAACCCACGAATAACTATTAAATAGCTAGCATACTGTTTGCACTAATCACTAGGTGGGGTGTAAGCATTGTGTTAGTGTGTCTAATTGCCATCACCCAGTTCTGAATAATAGTCGGTTGTTTGCCTAGAGTACGTAACGATGTGTTGGATAGATTGGCTACGGAAGTTAGGACCGTTACCAGCGGAAAATGCTCAATTAAGCTATTATGAGCAATGAAACTCTACGTAGATTGGGATAGACGTTAGATCAATTATGTAACTTCGCGGAAAATGAAGGCAACCATAAGTATGGTGGTTGCTTATCGTCGAAATTCTCGTATAGATTACAGCTCACATTTGAATAGGAATTTGACACTTCCTCGCTGTCATTCTGATCATCTTATTCATTCATGATTCAATTGATGATTCAACTTAAGTACATATCAAAAAAGGAGGTGCGATACTGACTGTATGCATGTTACACGTTGTATAGCTAAACACAAAATGTGGTGTTCTCGTAGAATGGAGAAAATTAGTTGATCGGAAAAAAACACAAATTAAGAAGAGTTGAGAAGAGTAGGAAAGCAAAGCAAACTGATAAAAACGATAGAGAATAGGAGAGGGGAAACGATTGGTCACCTTATATGACATGACGCTTTAAATAATACAAAATAGAAGACAAGGTAGAAGGCAAGCGAGAAAAGGGAAGGCTAAGTATATGTCACATGAAACAAATAAAAGAAAAAGTAGCAGTCGCGTCGTATAAAGAGGTCAAAGAGGCGGCTCCAGACAGAGTCAGATGGAGGGAGCTACACCGACAAGAGTGTACTCTTAAATTTATGAAGATGATAACTTAACAGACTTATTTAAATAATTTAACACCCAGTGCTAAAGATTCGTAGGTACCTTTTTTTTAATACAACTAGGGTGGCAAACAAGCGTACGGCCCGCCTGATGGTAAACTGACACCGCAGCCTACTCATGCCACTCAACTCAACTATCGCATGCCACTCCAAAGGAGTAACAAAGTCAAAGTAAGTAGTAAGTATAATTTGATGGATCAATTTTGACATCTGCATTCTGCTTACAAGGGGTTATGGGCCCTTAAAGTTTTACCCTTGTCAGCTTAGTTGTAGTTGGATTATATAATCTAACTAGCATTTGTAATTGTAATTACCATGATTCAGGCAAATAAAAGACTATGACTATGACTCATATATTAATTATAAAATTATCTCTGATAAGCGGTGTCAACCCTAGCGTCGATTGGCCGGCACGTGCGGGCAACGACCCACGCGTTCAAGGTCGCTCCATTGTTAAATTTCGTAGGCACGAAACGCAGTAGGTACTAGCTTTTTTATTCAGACGTGAGTATCTGTTCGTAGAACTATTATAATATAATCTGTAATGTTTTAATTTATAATATGTTTTAGTTTAAGATCGGTGACGCTTTGGCGGTAAGCTGTAAGTTTCAAATGTACTTTTTAATAAAATTTAATATAATAAAATAACTAGCATTTGCCCGCTTCGTCCGATTCAACTTCCATATCATTCCCAATAACATAATTTCGGAGGTTAAGTTCAGGATATAAGTTATACTATGTTTTAATATAGGCTAAACGACCGGTTTAGCTTATAGTGGATAGACTTACGAAGCTAACGGTTCCTTCTGTGATGAACGTGAACATTTGTTACTAAGTATTTGATATACTCTATGTATTGAAGTGCCTATTTGTATTTTTTTTGTATATCGTTGTCTAGTACCCCTCAAGTTACACAAACCATATTAAGCTTACTATCTGGGGGTGGGGTTAGGCACTTTTCCCACCGCCGGCGAGTAGCGAGTACACTCATATTAATTCGAGTAATCGCGCGAGTAAAAGCAAGTAAAAATTACTATGAGATTACTCGCTACTCGCCGGTGGTGGGACAAGTGCCTTAGTTCGCTTTGTGTTAGATTATCCCATTGTTTTATAGATGCCAAAACTCGTCAAAATCCGATAAATCCTAACTTTAATAATATCCTGTGAATTGACTCCACAGCCGCACACACCAACCAAATACTCCACTATAATGTTTGTAATATTAATAAATGACCACGCCTACGATCTTTTAATAATTGTATGCTAAACACAATCAAACTTTTAACCTAAAGACCAAGTATTTCCACCACCAACTCAAGAATGTAACGTTTACACCCATGTTATAATACGTTGTGCATTTTTAACACATGTTGTAAAGTCAACTTGCTCCAATTCTTACCCTTTTTACACAAAACCCCATTGATTTTCAGCACGACCTTCCTAAAAACACGCGGACATCCTGACATCTTTGTTTACTCGCATCAGACGTGACATCTCCTTTCTAAAGAAGGGTTCGAGGCCTACATTGTTTATTCTTGCAAAGTTAGGGAAGGGTTATGAGGGCCCTTTATACGATTTGTCGTGCTAACTGATATAGAGAAATGGTTCTTTCAGGAAAAAATAAGAATTTTGCTTTTTTATTTATACTTCGTGATGACAGGAAAATTTGCGGCTGCCTTTTTAGAACAAGCTGGTGATAAAGTTAAGTGATAAAAATAAGTGTTTTATGCCTGTAACGAAAATAATGTTGATATATAATTATTTACTGATTTGAAAACATGGCCGCGATTTAATTTCTAAATGTGATATCTCTAATCTGAGATGCCAAAAATATGAAAGATGCAAGTCGAACACGGACTCTGTTGTATTCGCTGCCGCTGAAGTCACTCTTGATACGCACAATCTACGTAAATTACCGTCTTATTTTATTTTGTATATCGCAAACTTCCATAAGCTAATACGGTGTCTGTGTACTATCGGACAGACCGTATGCTTGTTTGCCATCGTCGTAGTAGTATAAAAAAGTCGTCGTAGTGAATATCCACCACGTATAAAGCTGCGTTTTGGTATTTATATTCTCCATCTAGCCGTTCAGGGGTTAAATAAATTAGAAAACACATCTTCCAACATCTTTTCTAGTTCACCCTAAAACACAGTATTTTATTTAGTCTCAACTTCGCTGTCTGCATCTAGGTCAAATCCCAGGCGAGTCGGTTTGAATGGCTTTTGACGACCATTGTTACGTGAATACCAGGATTATTGCACCATAGGCGAGTTTTGTTTCATTATTGGGCAATATTCTAGACGTCATACGTGTGCTCTTGTGGGACTCAATGCGAATTCGGAAGTGTTCTACGAGTTTGAGTTTTGTAACAGGGTGTATAAAAAATGGGGTGTGAACCGACCAATGACATAACAGGCATCGTGTTCTGATAAGAAAAAATAGGGATGCAACGATAACGATGCCGATAATCGTAAACCGCAGGTTATTGTTATTTTTGACGATCATCCGTATCGTAAAAAGTATTACCATTAATAACGATTCTTAAAACTAGTTCGATTTTAAATTATTTGAGAAACAATACTGTATTTCCTAAGTTGAAAAAATTGGCCATAAGTATTTGTCCATCAAACTAGCTACTGTAGATTCAGAAATATTGTTTTCCACAGCTGGTTTAGTCCATACGGATATACGAAATAGACTTAAAAACCTGATAAATTAAGAATTGAATGTGTTCTTAATAAGTGTTTGAAAGAAATTGATTTTAATTATGACATTTAGGTGGTAAACTGTCTAAAATTTAAATAAATGTTGATTTGGTTACATACATACATACATATACTCACGCCCGTATCCCATTGGGGTAGGCAGAGACTAAGGAACGCCAAATACTACGGTCCTTACATACTTCTTTCGCTTCGATCACATCCATACATCTCCTCATACAGGCTCGTCGGTTGCGGGTACTCCTGACCTGGCCTTTTAACAGTATTGCTGAAATTTGGTCATGATACCCTCGCCTAGGCCGCCCCCTACCGACCCTTCCATCCATCTCCTGGACGTAAATCCTCTTAGTCAATCTACTTTCACACATCCTCTCAACATGCCCAAACCACCGAAGCGTACCTTTCTCAATCCTAGTCACTACATCGTCTTCTATTCCACATTTTTCTCTTATTACACAATTTTTTATTCGATCATTCAAACGAGCTCCACACATACTTCTTAACGCTCTCATTTCAACTGCATTCAGTCTACTCTCATGCTTTTTCTGAAATACCCAAGTCTCACTACCATACATCAGTGTAGGAACAAGCACTCCTCTGTGAGCCGCGAGTCGAGCCTTCTTTGTTATATTTTGGCTGCTCACAAACGCGTGCAATGCTCCATTCACCTGATTTCCCGCTTTTACTCTTCTTTCAATGTCACCATCACACTTTCCGTCTCTCGTAAATAAAGAACCCAAGTACACAAATTCATTTACTTGCTCCACTCTCTCACTGTCAATCAGAATATTGCACACAGTCACACGTTCTTCTTTGTCAAATACCATCACTTTTGTCTTACTCACATTGACTTTCATACCCTTCCGCTTCAGCGAGTCATCCATACAAGTTACCATCTCTTGCAGCTCCTTCTCTGATGACGCAATGAGCACCTGGTCATCAGCGTATAGGAGGCATTTGACGAGTAACTCACCCATTTTTAACCCACATTCACTCTCTTTTAAAGGCATCAAACAACTGTCCATAAATAAGTTAAACAACCATGGCGAGGCCACACAACCTTGTCTAACACCTCTTTGGATGCTAAACCAGTCTGTGTAGCCACCATTGATCCTTACGCATGCTCTAGATCCCTCGTAGAGGGATTTTAATGCCTGAATCAATTGGTTGTTTACCCCATACATGGACAGAGTTGACCACAAAACATCCCTCACCACTCTGTCATAGGCTTTCTCCAAATCGACAAACGCACAATACACCTTCTGGTTTTTGGCCAAACATTTTTCGGTGATGCATCGTAAAGAGAAAACCTGATCCACGCACCCCATCCCCTTTCTGAACCCTGCTTGCACATCCCACATTTTACTCTCAGTCTCTTTCACTACCCTTTCTATCAGTATCTTTGCATACATTTTCCCAACCACACTGAGAAGACTGATGCCACGATAGTTTTTGCAATCCTGCCGCGAACCCTTTCCCTTGTAAATTGGAACAATGACAGCTTTAGTCCAATCATCCGGCACCTTGCCATATCTCCAACACAAGTTAAAGAGTCGGTGCAGCAGGGTTGCAACGACTCCGCCACCACTCCGAATCATCTCAGCAGTTACCCTATCATACCCTGCCGCCTTACCTGACTTCATACTTTTTACCGCATCCACAATTTCTGTCATGCTTATCTCCCTTTCATCACCTTCAAGGTTGGGAGTCACCTCAGAGTTCCGTGACTCTACCGTGTCTCTCTCCTCTCTTTCAAACAAGCCTTCAAAATATTCTTTCCATCTTCTCAGTACGTTTTGCTCCCCTTTCACTATACTACCAGTCTCATCTCTAATTATTCCTAGCTCTGATACTGTTGTTGAGCCTCTAGCCGCTTTTACAGCTTTCCAGAACAATTTTTTGTTGGTTTTGAAATCTTTAGAGAATCTTTTATCCATCTTCTCTTGCAAATCATCTTTCTTTCTCAAGATCACACTTTTTACCTTTTGCTTCAATTGCCCATACAAACGTTTTACTTCTTCTTTCTTCTCCTTTAAATCCGTCCTTGCATTACTCTGGAGATTTCCAATGGCTACTAAATCAAGCCAAGCTTTCTTCTTCTCGTTCACAACTTCTTTCACTTCTCCATCCCACCATGGGGTTTCGTTTACTTTTCCTTTCTTTCTCTTTGTTTCACCACACACCTCGGTAGCGGCCCCTATCATTCCTTCTTTCACGCATCTCCATACCTCTTTCATATCTTCTCCACTCACAACCGCCTCTCCACTAATATTCTCTTTCAAAATGCTTTTGTAGCGATCCCGTGTTTCCAAGTCTTGAAGATTTTCGACTTTTATTCGTTGGAGTTCAGTGGTAGAATCCGAGCAATAGTGTCGCCATCGTTTGAAGAGGCCTTTCAAGCGACTTATTACCAGGAAGTGATCTGTGCCTACACTGGCTCCTCCTCTATATGCTCTGGTATCCACCACTCTACTGACTATCCGCTTATCCACAATCACATAATCTAACATACTCTTCACATTGCCTCTATGCCACGTATACATATGGATTCTCTTGTGACTAAACATAGTATTAGTCACAACGAGACTCCATTCCAAACATATCTCAAGCAGCCTCTCGCCATTTTCATTCACTTTTTCATCGCCAAACTTTCCTAAAACACTTTCGTACCCACCTCTCCTTACCCCAACCCACCCATTGAGGTCGCCTAACAAAACTATTCTCTCATTGTTTTCACACATTCTTAACACATCTCTTACACTCTCCCAAAACTCAAGACGCTCTGATTGGTTCCTTTGTGACCCGCCGTCATCGACTGGAGCATAAGCTCCTACTATAAATAGTCGGGTTAAACCCACTTTAAGCCTAATCCACATGAGTCTTGGGCCGATACACTCAAACTCATTCACACACTCACTCATTCTCGCAGAAAGGATGAAACCTATGCCCTTACTACCACGTTCGGTATCTGTGACCCCTGACCAGTATGCAGAGTAAGGACCATGTTTGGTGGTATCACACCCCTTCCGCTTAGTTTCACTCACACACAACAGATCAATCCGTCTTTCATTCATCATATCACATATCTCATCTACCTTGTCATTCATACCTCCCTGAACATTCAACGTAGCCATCCGACATTCTTCAGACCACATTTTGCCTACCCGTGGGCCAGGGCGTGACGGGTGGCAAACCACGTCGCCGTCATTTTTAGTGAAATTTTTATTGTTCATCATCAGTGATCCCACGAGCAGCAAGGGAAAAACATTGTCCACCTTGGCAGTGCCCCGCTTGCCAAGGTAAGGCGAAAAAAGTACACTGGACTTGCCCGGTTCCAGGACCTATTTGGCACACTCGCGACTAGGCTCGCCCCTAGCCATGCATCCATCGGCGCAGCAACCTTGGATTGGCACGGAGAGGAAAAAGGAAAATGAGGACATATATGCAGGATAGGAAACTAAAGGACATTGGATAGGAATTTCAGGTAAAAGGATATTATTACTGTGGAAGACGAGGATCCAGTAATAACAGCTCGGGAGGTTGGGGACGCGTACCCTTATCGTCTATTATCAATCATCGGACAGATAACTAAAATAGACGACCCCTGACCTGTGATTTGGTTGATGGAAATAAAAAAAATCGTAATGCATTCGTTATCGTATTCGCTATTACGATGCATTCGTCATTCGTATCGGTATCGTAATAGACATATCGTTGCATCCGCCCTAAGAAAAAACTGAGAGAAAAAAATACGTGATTTTTATCTTATCAGAACACGATACCTGTTATGCCCGTGATCGGTTCACACTCCGTTTTTGGTTCACTCTGTATAACACTTGTATTATTAATCGGGAAGAGTGTTATAAGCCCGAAACTAGTTTCTTAACCAAGTAGACTTTTAAATGCACACTCAACGGTTACAGCAGGGTATGACCGATGCTTGTGATCCGTTGATTTTATTGAGGACTACCTGCAGCCGCAACTTCGTTTGCGTACGAGAACTTGGTCTCACTTTTACATACGAGGATATCGGGAGTTCTAATGAAACCTTTTAGTTAATTTTTTTGTAGATCTTTGTGGCAACAGATCAAACATTAAGTTGGACTTACATTTTCACTGTGTATTCCACAGTTTTACTGTCTGCAGCATTATATTGACCTTCTTCTCTACACGTGTTTAACTTTTTTGTTATTAATTATCAAAACACGCGATGAAAAATTGACAATGAAGAGACATCTGCTAAAGAAATTTTGATTGTCAAGAGTGGGATTTGAACCCACGACCTCTGCATACCGTGCATCGTGATCTGCGTACTTTGATCGGTATTTGAAATTGTCATTGGTCAATTTGGTTACAAATATTTGAGGGAAACGGCTCGAACTGAGTATTTTTGTGTACGTTGCAGTTTTACTACGCGTAGGTGAAAAAAGGGATCTAAACAGCCTATATCAATATAAGGGTAAGGCCGCGAATTTTGACCAATTTGGACGTTTCAAATTTAACATGCTCATAAAAAAAAATTGTTAACACCGAGAGGTTTCATTTTTTTTTTATTAAATTAAGCAATAAAAACTGTCAAGAACGCAAGTGACATAATTGATGTAAATCCTTTCAAATAAATAATAAAAATATTTTTCCGTCCAAAACGTAACGAAAGTTGATATTTTTTTTCTACCCTGTGTACTTAAAGCCCTGTTATTTTCACGATTTTCAACTTTTCATGATCATGCTTTTGTTTAAACAAAATTTTATGATATGACGATAGTTCTACCGATTGCTAAACATTTTTATTTAAATAATTTATTTGTTTTATCTTTCATTCTTTTATGGTACCACAATTCCACGTTTTCGTTACGATTACTTACGTGACGCTTTATACAGCTAGATTTATAGCCGATTGTGGTAGAAATTCGTTTTTGTGCACTGGCAACTCATATTCTAGTAGGGCGACACCAGACAGAAAACCTAAACTCCTCAGTTTGTTCATAAATCGCGGGCGAAAGTGACGAGGACAAAGTTTTTTTAAATACCGCTAATAGTGCTTGTGTGATTTAAAGGGTAAGTAGTGATTATTTTTAAGCGGTAATTTTTCATACGATAGGTTAATGTTATTCATGCAGGTGACATGTATTACTATATTCAAAATATCGTTATTTCACCATGATAATCAATATTTTTTCAAAAATACGTTACACTTTCGTTACGAATGCGTTGCATTTTGTAAAAATGCAACGTATTCTTTGTGTAACGTGACGAAAACATGTGGTAAAGGGAAGTGCACACAGATAAATACGAACTAAAATGACTTTTTATTTTATTTCCAAATACAGTAAGTATTAATTTAAAATTGTAGGTACAGGGATCAGCTAGCACGAGAGAATTGACCAATCCATCTACTATCCATATCCATACTAATATCCATGCTAATATTATAAATGCGAAAGTGTGTCTGTCTGTCTGTCTGTTACCTCTTCACGCTCAAACCGCAGAACCGATTTAGGTGAAATTTGGTATAGAGATAGTTTGAGTCCCGGGGAAGGACAGGATAGTTTTTATTAACGAAATCATCCCCTAAGGGAGTGAAATGGGGGGGGGGTGAAAATTTGTATGGAGCTGCAATATAAACGAGTTCCACACGGACGGAGTCGTGGGCAGAAGCTAGTATTATTATAAATGCGAAAGTTTTGTGTGTCTGTTACCTCTTCACGCTTAAACCAGTGAACCGATTAAACATGAGCACATTAAAATAGTTTTTATCCCAAAAATCATCCCCTAAGAAGGTGAAATATAGGGTGAAAATTTGTATGGAGCTACGATACAAACGAGTTCCACGCGGACGGAGTCGCAGGCAGAGCTTCTGCGTGGCTTCTGCCCTGGACTCCGTCCGCGTGGAAGTATTTAATCGAACGAGCGAGCGAAGCGAACAAAGTTCTATGCTTCAGGTTGGGCCAAAAATCGTTATGTCCAGTATCTGTCCCGTGTCCATCATCCGTCTGTCCGTCTGTTTTCCTCTATCGCATTTCCCAATCGATTGTCGTGAAGTTTTGTGAGCAGAGGTTTTCATTATAGATTTTTTTGTCCAGTAACTTTTTTGAAAATGAAAACCTATTGATAAATATTTAGTTAAATTTTTTAAAGCATTTACTTAATTTAAAAAAATGCTGTCGTGAAAATATTTTATTTTTAAGTATTTTTTTTTAACATTAACCAGTGTGATCTAAGCTTAACAACAACTTATGTTACGTTTTATAGTAACGTCACGTATTCTTTTATGTTAGTTCTATGTCACATTGGTCAAAATTCGCGGCCTTACCCATAAATGAACTACTTCCATAAAAAATTCGTCATGAAGTATTCAGAAGTTGCAACTATCCAATAAAGATCTCTCTTCTCTCTTTTGGCTAGTTTTTCGTCTTATCTATGATTAAAGCATAAATTTTTTGGACGGGAAGTCAGGTAAATAAGGCATATAAGTGTACATGAAAATGTTTAATGTTTTTCCTTTCATGGGAAGCTGAGATCCTTCGCGACCGAGTAATGTCTGGAATCTTACTGGCAGATTTTTTTTTAATTAATAGATTGACAATGTGTAGATACTTCAGAGAATTGTTATAAGTACAGATATAGATGATTCTATGTATTTTTTAATGCGATAGATTTTAGTTCAGCTGGTAATAAACGGAGCTATATATATGTATGTGATAGCCCCGTGTGTGACGGCCTTTCGATTAAGAAAAATACTTACTGAATTGAAGTGAGCTGAATTTTCTCAAGTTACAGTGTGTATCTAGTCAACGCTTTTGAGTTTAAAGAAAACTTTAACACACCTAATTACCTACATGTTTACAATAACATTATAACAAAACATTTTACACCATCGCAGATCTTACGCAGAAATAAAGTATTAATTTAAATTGGAGACCGACGCAATAATCTGAAATGCAATACCTCTGCATTTAATTTATTTGTGATATACTTTTTCATCCATTTTATATTCGTATTTTTTTTCTAGGTAAGTCCGCTGCAACTTCAATAATTAACCAAAAGGAAAAACAAGTAACAGGTATGTTTAAATATATCTCACGGGATATTTTACAATATATCGACCATTTATTTGCGTTAAATTAAAAGTAGCATTCGAGTGTGGAAATAAGATACACGTCTGTTATAATAACATTATTAACCAATAAGATACGAAGTTGCTGTGAAAGCAAATTATGGAGTCAGTGCAAGGAGGTACCGATATATTAAACTATATTAACTAGCTGCCCGGCCCGACTTCGCACGGATTACCCGTTTTCCCGTAGGAATAAAGGATTTTCTCGCGCAAAAAAGTACCCTATGTCACTCAGGGTGAATGTAGCTTTCCAATAGTGAAAGAATTTTTGAAATCGGCACAGATTTTTTTGAGTTTATTCATTACAAACATACACACACAAAAAAATACAAATGTCGTAGTAGTATAGTCGTAGTATAGATATAGAGATATAGATTTATAAGTCGCTCTTTGGCATATAAATGTGTCTTTATATCTACGATTGGGTTCTGGTATTAAAACGGGGCGTGGAATTCTACATTTATGGAAATCTAATATAAATGTTATTAATACAATACATACTGTCGCCTACAGTTTGGTTACACAACTAGTTTACCAATCGATGATACCTTCAAGATTAGTCAAATATATTACGAAAATTAATTCGTAGTAAATTCATACATATATCTACAGAAAAGTAGTGAATATGAAATGAATGTAAACGTCTTTCAAGTACATTCACTGGACACTGAAAATCTGTGTACCAACTGCAGTGTTGACAAGGTGATATTAAACCAAAGCTTCTACCTACTCGTCAACCATCAAATACGGTTTATAATCCGACTGAATAAGGCCATATCTAAAACAAAGTGCGCTCTGTCAACCTCGGACATTCTACATCAAAGAATGAAAGGCATTTTGTCAATTTTATTATATCGCTAATTTGCGTTTTACTACAAACAGATCGAGAAAGCCTGACTTAAGTGAGCGCACATGAATAAAGGGTTATTTAAACAGTCTATACGCCACCTCATTTACACATCCACCCGCTACATAATTGTCATTATCATACACATTCATAATATATTACATTCAAGTCGCTAACTAAGCTTCATTGTTCTCTATACTACGGTCGTGTTATCGTACCTACACAAGATTTACAGCGTCCGGATTATTATTAATATCAAACGGATTATGAGGGACGTAAACACAGTAATAATGTAACAAAATTGTTCTATAATGTCCAAGAAGTAGGAAGGTTGTTTGCGTAACTATAATCGGGATATGAATTCAATACTGATAAAATATTTATGTGGAAACGCATTTGTTTCTCAGGCAGAAAACGCATGGTACTCGCTACTTGCGTAGCGCTATGAAAAGGTTAATAAAACATATAAACTGAATAAATAATTAGTAAGTTTCGTTTGTCACGTTCATGGTATTGCTATAAACATAATGTGCTATAAATTACAACATAGCAAATAGTTACAATTATAGGTAGACCGCTTGACCGCGCTGAGTTACTACCTTACCTATAAATATGCAATAATAATAATATGCAAATATCAAAATGTCACATAAATTTGTAATATTTCAGAGCTCCCGAGGATGCGTTGTATTGAGACCGAGGGCATTTGTTCCTTTGGCTATCAACACGGCGAATCCTCAAACATATCAAGGGTCGGCAACACCCATGTTACTCCTTGGAGTTGCATGTGTCTATGGGCTGCGGTGTCCGCTTACCACCAGGCGGGCCGTACGCTTGTTTGCAACCGTCGTTGTATAAAAAAATTAGAAAATGTCAGCTACAAATTATACAGTCTCATTACCATCAGACTTTCCGCAACGAAGCTTATTACTTAAAGCGGCATTGTGCGTTGCTAACCGGGTGAGTAAGGCCGTTGTTAGCGCCTCTGGAACAAAACTCTCTTTGTACACCGAAGCTGGCTTGCGTGGAGGGGTTTTGTCAGACACCCTGGGAAATATTTGTCACGTCGGCTTCTGTCCGTATTTTACTAGTGTGAGCACCCTCCAAAAGCGTACCTACAAACCAGGAACCAGTTAGGATCGAATACTTTTGTCACTTGTATAAAATAAATTTGGATCGATGATGGTACGTAACCTTTTTTTTTGTAATTAGATTGTTTCAATGGAACCTGTCTCTAAGTGCCCCCGGATATCTGAAGCTACTTAATAGCGTTACAACCTACTTACTCGGAACGCTTTGTGGTTGCCACTGATTCTCAAAAAAAAGAAATTTTTTTCCGCAGCAAGGAGCTCTATTTGACTTACTGTGTTGTATTAAAATCGGTTTGGTTTGGGTATCTACTTTTCAGGCGCGTGCATCAAACGTTGGGTAACAAATTCCGAATAAACTTAATCGATTCCCATTCTTTTCTTTTTAAGTCTCCATACTTTTTTGATTATAATTAGTAGATACTGTTCCCAAAGTGCAAATGAGAGCCAGTGAAACATTCATTATATACCTACATTTTATGACTAATATTCCGGTAAGTTTTCAATTTCTCACTCATTTGGTTAAATTGGACGGGGTTGGAATTAAAGGGAACGCACTGGTAAACAGATTGAATATACTGATTACATAGTATTCACAAATGACAGTAGTAGTACTAGGCATTTTGCTGGATATTAGCCTTGAAGTGCTGTTTGGTGTTATCATAGCGAATTCTAATTTAAAATATTAAAATAAGGGCATGTACCTCTACAGATCTCCAGAAACACAGTGCGTAATCTAACTAACCCTATTTATGCGTAAAATTACATTCTGAAGTGGGTTTTATATCGGCAGTTAGTTGTAACAAATCCCCTTTAAGTTCACTGTAGCGTTGGAGTGGACCGGACGCCTCTGAATGCGGCGGAAAATGCACGTCATTATCGCGGATTTCCGCAATTTGATATAGTTTGGCGTGCAAATACTCGTATTTAGTTGCATTATTTCAAGCTTTTATTTTCTTTCGCATATCTATGTTTGGTTTGATCTTCCTTGTGATTTATTGAAGTGAAATTTTGCGTAGATTCCTTTGGACGGTTAGAATGATCTCGATGTTTAGGTAGCTAGCTGGTGAATGAGTATATCTAAATAAATGACAAGCGGTGCAATAAAAACTTTACCTTAGTTAATTATACCCCAGGAAGAAGGATCGTTTTCCGTGAGCGGAGCTAAACTTGTGCATTGTTCTGCACCAGTGCATCGCTTAGTGTAAGCGAGCGCATTCCGTTATCAAAGGAGCAATTCATAGAGCTTAATATTTTCAAATAATATTTTAGTACCTACTTTATTGTGTTCAAGGAGACGGGGCTTTGCTCTGCAGGAAGGAATTTATAGTTTCTGTGTGAATATAATATAACATAAACGTAAAAGTCCTGACTGATTGACTAACTCACTTAAATCAATGTCCAGGCCAATCCGTTGAACCTAGAAAGCTGATTTTTTCACAATAAGTAGGTAGTTTACATAACGAAATTACCCACTAATAAGGCATTTTTGAAAATTCCACCCTCAAGGGGGTAAAAGTTTGTGTGAGGATGGAGTAAAATTTCAAGTGAGAGACTAGAAACTTTGTGTATAGACTCCTGTCATCAGAAATCATCCCCTTAGTGGTTTAATTGGGGGATGAAAGTTTGTATGGAACTACGACGACATAAACGAGTTCCACGCGGACGGAGACGCAGGCAGAAGCTAGTAAATTGATAAAATAAAAGTCACTGGAATGGTCAGAATGATCAACAATTTTTCTGTCCCAAAATTTAATACATTGTACGAGTAGATGGATCTGCGAAATAAAAGTGCAACAGCTTTTATACCTTCATTTGGTAGGTTAGTCTATAAAACGAATGTAAAACATAAAAAGTCTGATCTCAACGGAAGGTCTGAATTGCACACAATACGAGTACTTTACAGACCACGAATGTTCCAGTTTAAACTTCAGACGTTTTGGTTTCAGTGGGTCGTAACTCGGGTATCCCTTGAACGTTTCTACTTTCCAAAGCTCATAAAACGGGGTTCAAAATGGCCAAGTCATTACGGTTCCACAAAAGTTGTAGTGAGAAATCGTGAGGGGCGGACGGTAGCTGCTAGAGATTGTGTTAATTTGCCTGTTGGGGCAACGGGTTAATATTAGACTATTGTCACTGCATCTGCTTTGTTTGTGTACGTGCCGATTGTAGGTACTGCTTTTGAAAATAGCTTTTAATTATACACGACACTGTCACAGTGTTATATTATACTAGTTTCAGTCTATACTGATTTCTTGGGTATTCCATGGGTACAATTTTTATACGTCACCTCTGGCCATAAAGTGTTGATAACGGTGCGCTATGCGCTATGACACTTAATTGCAAGATTTGGCATAGGCACTAGTTTTAAGAAAGCAACTTCCATCTGACCTTCTAAACCAGAGGGAAAACTAGACCGCATTGGGATTAGACCAGTTTCGTCACGATGTTTTCCTTCACCGAAAAGCTAACGGTAAATATTCCGTTCATTCCGTTTCAAAAACTCATTGGTACGAGCCGTGATGTACATGCCTGAACCACTAGGCTACCATAGCTATATATTGAATACAACAACAGGCTAAGTACATGCAGAAAAACCTGGGAGATGTTTGATATCAAAAATAAGGAGCTTGCAAAAACAATTGTTTACCTCTCTGGATCTTGACTAAGTACATGCACGAGAAAGGTCGACCTAGTAAAGTTATTATGTACAAGTAAATGAAATAAAGTTTTTTATGCCAAAGTCGCATCCCAGGAGAAGTATTGGTTTATTGGGTAGATGTATTAGGTTATTAGAATCTTATCAAAAACAAAACAAAAAACCATTTTGTTCTAACCCAAACTTAAAAATAAATAGGAGAAATAAATTAAATCCTAAACCAGACGGACACGTGAAATAGCCGAATAATATTTTAACATTTTATTTTATCACATTTTTTATTTGACAAAAAGTGGGTAGGCATAGAAACTAGTACACATCATCTCTAATAGTTTTTATATTTAAAATTAGATAAAGTTAATATTTTGGCCTAAATTCTAAATTACATTGATGTATATTTGAAACTCACTACCTACCAGCAGTTATCTTGACTAATTTCGCTTTACTTACTTAAGTGACACTTAATACTGTGTTTCCTCACTTTGACACACCCGAAAAGCACTATGGAGTCTGTCAAGCAGTCCATGGCAGAGATGGCTGAGGCGTTCACCACAAAGATGGCCGAGTTCCAGGACCAGATTAATAAGGCATCCTCGAGTACTACCACCGTGTCGTCTGTGGCAGCAGAGTTCGAAGCTTTCCGAACATTTATAATGAAAGCCATGGATAGTTTGCAGCGGCAGGTGGAGTTCCTGGGACATCAGGTGGACAGCATGGAGATGAGGTCTCGACGCAAGATCCTGCTCTTTCATGGTGTGCCTGAGTCCGGAGGCGAGGACACTACTGCGCAGGTTGTAGACTTGCTGAAGGTTCATCTGAAGAGCAGTCTGACTGCAGATGACATATCTCGGAGTCATCGTATGGGTCGTCCTCGTAGTAATCAAACCAGATGCATTTTAGTGAAGTTCCGTGATATTTCGAATCGCAATGCCATCTGGTTTGGTAAAACTGCGCTCAAAGGGTCAGGCGTGATTGTCTCCGAGTTTCTGACGAGGCCGCGGCACAACATCTTCATGGCGGCCAGGGAGCGGTTCGGTGTCCGGAACTGCTACACGAAGGACGGCAGCGTGTACGTGCTGGTCAAGGGCGGCGAGCGTCGCAGTGTGACCTCTCGCGCCGACCTCGACCGGATCCAGGACGCGCCGCCGTCTGATCCCGTGGCTGCTGCAGGTGTTGGAGGTGCGGTCGCTCCATCTGTTAGCCAGCGTCAGCTTAAAGTGAAGAGGCAGGCAGCAATCAAGCCCCGTGCTTGACAATTTAAGTTCGTATGCCATTATTTCTGTTGTTTTCTATCTTTTGAGTTGTATCAAATTATTCACGTAACTTCCGTTTTTGGCCGTGTAATATCTTGTTAAATTCACTTTTACCCTCTCCTGTTTTTAATAGTATTCATTTAAAGTAATCTTGTTTGTAATTTTATCACTCAAATGTCAATGTCACTGTCAGTGTCACATGCCCTTGCCGTTTGAGTGACATTACCGGCCCCAGTGTTGCCTTGCTTAAGTATTTTTGCGTTTTGTTCATTATCTCTGTAGAAGTGTTATTAAGTACTTTGTTGTTTGTACTGCTGGCGGGTAGTCGGATAGTTAAGCGTTATCTAGACAGTTATTGTTTTAATATATCTATATATAAATATATATCATTTACTAATATTTATGAATTATATTATATACAAAGGCAATGTTACTCGATAGTAATGAAAGTGATTTTAGTGATTTTGTTTCCGCTTCATCTGATGGTGATGATAATAGTTTTCATAGTCTCCCTCCCTCTCTTCACGACTTACTTGACCAACAACTTTCTGACGTCCCCAAAAACTTGAATATTGTCCATATCAACGCGCAAAGTATTCCCGCCCACTATAGTGATTTTTTATTAACTTTTGAGTCAAGCACAATTGATGCTATTTTGGTTTCAGAATCCTGGCTCAAACCTTGTTTACCTTCCACTTCGTATTCTTTGCCTGGGTTTTGTCTGGTCCGAAATGATCGTATTGGTAGAGGAGGTGGTGGTGTTGCGATTTATCTCCGGTCTCACATCCCATATTCCATTTTACATATATCAGCTCAGTCCTCCTCTTCAGACGCCGCAGAGTATTTATTTCTCGAGTTGAGCTTAACTCACTCAAAAATTCTTCTTGGTGTTTTTTATTCACCCTCGCTTAATGTTAATTACTTTTCCTCTTTTGAAATGATTCTCGAAGACCTTATGCCTTCTTATGATCACCATATCATTATGGGCGATTTTAATACTTGCCTGCTTAGGAATGACTCTCGCTCAAGATCACTTAAAGCGCTCGTGGACGCTTGCAATATGATTATTTTGCCTTCAGATCCCACACATTATTTCCCTAACTGTACTCCATCGCTCCTTGATCTCGCACTTGTTTCATCATCTGATCACGTTGCAAAATACTGTCAATACTGTGCGGACTCTTTTTCCTACCATCATCTACTTTTTTTATCTTATAGGATTCGACCTCCTAAAGCTAAGCCCAAAATTCTACTTCAGCGCAATTTTAGTCGGTTGAATGTTGACAAACTTCGCGAAGATGCCGCAAATGTAGATTGGGAATCAATCTTGGAGGCTTGTACCGTAGATGAGAAAGTATCACTTTTTAACACCGCCTTGTCTCATCTGTATGATTCTCACGCTCCGGTACGCCCAATCAAGGTTAAGCACCTTCCTGCTCCCTGGCTTACCGAGGAAATTAGAGCACTTATATATAGGAAGAACCTGGCTAAGTCCAAATATAAGGGGAATTCTTCTGAAAAGAATAAAGCCAAGTTCCATGCGCTGCGAAATCGCTGTAGTACCGTCTGCCGTGATGCCCAGAGGCGTCACATTCACTCGGCTGTAGAAAATGGTGATCCTTCTAAGGTCTGGAAATTTCTTAAGTCTTTAGGAGTTGGGAAGCCTAAACAAAATTCAATTCCTAATGATGTAGACTTCGACCAGCTTAACCAGCATTTTTCTTCTTCTACCACATTCAACAGGTCAGTTAAGGCTGACACTCTTAACTATCTTTCGAGTGTCCCAACTCCTGACTTTCCTCCTTTCTTTCTTGCTCAATTCACTGTCAGTGATGTTAAGAAGAACGTATTAGCTATTACCTCCAATGCTGTTGGTGTCGACAGCGTTAGCCGTAAAATGATCTTCCCTATCCTTGATCTCCTTGCTCCTGTTATTACCCATATTCTAAATTGTTCCATCTCCTCTGGTGTATTTCCCTCGTTGTGGAAAGATGCCGATGTAATTCCTCTTCCAAAATCATCCAAACCTTCCTCTTTCTCTGACTACCGTCCTATTTCCATTCTTCCTTTCTTATCAAAAGTCCTGGAACGCCTTGTTCATCAACAGCTGACTTCTTTCTTGAACAGGAACAATCTGATGAATCCCTTTCAGTCCGGCTTCCGAACAGGTCATAGTACGGCTACCGCTCTCGTGAAAATTACCGATGATGTCCGAGCAGGCATGGACAACAGGAATGTCACTGTTTTGTCGCTACTTGACTTTAGTAATGCTTTTAACACTGTTGATTTTGATATTATGCTTAGTTTATTACGTTCTCTTAACATATCTCCTGTGGTAATTGATTGGTTTCATAGTTATTTACATGGTCGTCGGCAACGTATAAAGGTAGATTCTTCCCATTCATCGTGGTGCAACACGCTGGCTGGCGTCCCGCAAGGTGGCGTGTTGTCCCCTCTTCTTTTTTCAATCTTCATTAATTCCATTACTAGTAACATCGTTTCATCATATCACCTTTATGCCGATGATCTTCAAGTTTACTCTCAAGGAACTGTTAATGATTTACCTCAGGTTATCCACGCCGTGAATAAGGACTTGGAGAGTATTTCTACCTGGAGTGAACGTTTTGGGCTTAAGGTAAACCCTGCTAAAACCCAGGTCATAATCGTAGGCAGTCCGAAGCTCATTCCGAGGCTTGATTTTATGAGCTTACCAGCTGTAATGTTCAATGGTGTTCAAATTCCATATTCGCACCAGGTAAGGAACCTTGGTATCATAATGGATCGCACATTATCTTGGATACCTCAGGTGAGCGAGGTCAGCAGGCGGATATTTGCTTCGATCGGTTCTCTTCGTCGACTTCGTAACTTTTTGCCACTCGCCACTAAAATTGCGCTAGCTCAATCTCTTCTTCTTCCCATTCTAGATTATGCTGATGTGTGCTATCTGGACCTTACTGAGGACCAGCTTAACAAACTTGAGCGCCTTCAAAATGTGTCTCTTAGGTTCATATTTGGTTTGCGCAAGTATGACCACGTTTCCTCCTTTCGTTCTCAGCTCAAGTGGCTTCCAATTCGTCTCCGTCGTGATTCTCACATTCTGGCGTTACTCTACAGTATACTTTTTATTCCCTCTACTCCTCAATATCTCAAAGAGCGTTTTAATCGTCTCACTTCCATCAGATCTTCCCAAAACCATCTTCTTGCCCCACCACCTTCATCTACCAAATTTTATAATGGCTCATTTACCTTTCGGGCTGTTCGGTCGTGGAATGCTTTGCCGTTGCATATAAGGTGTGCAAAATCTCTTCCTATTTTCAAAAATCAGTTGAAACAATATTACCTGTCTCTCCCTTAAGTTGCCTTTTATGTATTGTATGTATGTATGTATGGTTGTATATATGTCTGTGTATTTATTAATATATTAGGTATGTATTTTTTTTTTTTTTAAGTGTCCTGTTTAGAAATATTTGAAAGATTGATGTGTTAGTTTACTCTTCATGATGAATTCCTGCACTACCTGTTAAAAATTCTAGTTTAAATGTTTCCTGCTGTACAAAGGTTGTCTGGAAGAGATCGCTTCAAAGCGATAAGACCGCCTGTTGTGTCCATTATTTATTAAGCAATTTTTTTGTAACCTGTTTGTCTCTCTTGTTGTGGTGCAATAAAGAGTATTTATTATTATTATTATTATTATTTATCAGAATAATCCCACACAGAATCACCCAGGTTTACCGTGACAGTCATGCCAGGTTATAAATAAAAACTAAAAATTAAACACAAGTCCAATTCCAAGTTAAATTGATATATCAAATGAGAAAGTACGTTAATTTTTTCCTTACATTGAAGTAAAATTATAAGAATCTCGAATCCCGAAAATGTTTTTTGTCAATGACCGAACCAATTTTCACATTAATTCCATCGGATTGAAAATAAGACCTTTTACACTCCTTAGAGGAATCGCGTTTACTCCGTATGATTAAATAATATACCTCGGTTAGACGTATACTTTTTCTGATTGACTCATTCACTCCTTCCACATTCCTTTCCTTTCTGCTCAATGTTAATATGCTAATTTATCTTTTACTATGTAATTGATTCAGCTACTAATTGAGTTTTGATACTGAAGGGAAAGGTCACGTCTACAATAAGTTGACAAAGGTCAAATCTATCCATGCAATAATAAGGTCAGGGGAGGCATGACTCGTCATAACGCCTGATAAACTTAATCAACATGGTAAGACCATTAGTTCCACTGCGGAAAACATTTTCAACAGAATTTTGGCGGCAGGCCTCCCCTTAATTACCGGCTGGCAGTCGTCACATTAAAGAAACATCAAATTCAGTACATTTTGCTGGCTGACAAAACCTTCGTGATAATTGTTGAATGTAAACTTACTTAACAATTTGTATTGGCTTAATCTCCTAGTTACGTTCAGATCTGCCTCTTCATTTGGATAACTGGGTCGTTCTTCTTTTTTACCGCCAACAGGCCCCTTAACCGTATTCTGTGAGTCATTAGAGTATTGGTTGTTATGTTTTATTCATGAATGTACCTCGTTGTTCCTTTTTTAAAAAAATGTACCACATCAGTCTTCATTTTCTTTAACCTGTAACTCTTTTATAATACTTATTTCATTTGTAGAATCATGTGCCAGAGTGGTAAGTCCAAGTGCTATCCTCGGGCCACTCTGTCACGGCATTTTCTCTAAACTAACTAAGAGGAAAAATACTTTATTTTCATTAAACGAAAAATTACACAATACCAATAAAAATGCAACTTTATTTTATTGGCATTCGGTAACCTTAAATAAATATACTCCGATCAAAATGTATAGCATTGTCGGTAAAAAAGAAGAACGACCCAATTGCGTTTAAAGTAGCATGCCTAAATCAAGAATACGTCAGGTTCAAAATTGTGTCCATACCTCTATTTGAATGTATTATTTCATTTAGCATTCCCATAAAGAAGGGAAAGAATGAATGGTTTCTATGCATTTAGTTTAAATTAAGTAATTATGGGGCTTCTAGACCAGCCATAATTTTCCGGAAATGTGTTACCGGTAACTATGGGCGTCTTGCTCTTTACTTCCTTGCAAGAAAAAGACGCTCATTGTTACCGGCCACACATTTCCGCAAAAGTATAGCCCGTCTAGAAGCACCTTACTGTATCATTAATTACTTTAGAGTGGACTTCGTTGCATGTACCCCACTCCATTAAACCTTAGCTATATATTTTTCGCTTGTTGAAAGTTGCTTGGATACAAGAGAAAATTACTACAAACCAAGCTAAATCGTCTAAAAGCTCGTGTTCTATGAGAAGCTTCAATTTATTGCACCAAAGGCCGCTTGAGCTAACACCTTTTCGCTGTTGTTTGAGGGTAAACTAGGCGTGTGTGTACAATGGAGTGCAGCGGGACAGGGCTTAGCGCCGTCACATCCCCTGGACTTGTGTTCTAATTCGAATGCATACATGCTGGCGGATTAAGCGGTATATTGGACCATGCAATAAAATGAGAGAAATTATTTGATACCTACATAGGTATTTTTAATATTTCGTGCACAAAAGACTAATTTATATAACACACTGGCTTAAAGCATTCTATACTAAATTAACCTTAAGGTAAAGAAGATAAATTGTTGTGGGAAGAACAAATAGTCAAACTTTATATTTAGTACCTACGTGTAAAATCAGCAAGCTTTAATTAAAAGTCACTAAAAAGAAAGAATTAATCCAATGCAAGTAAAACAGAATAAATCGTTCCCTATTTTGCTAAGGACGACTTTTGTTGCTCTGTTGAATAGGCACTGAATTGAGTCTGCGGGTTTAATTAAGTTCCTGCCACTTATTCAAATAATTGAGACGAATAACATTGAAATGCCAACTAGGAAGCTTATAAATAATATACAAAATGTTGTTGGTTCTTCTTCCTCTCTCATTTGTAAATCATTTACATTTTCTACAATAGGTAATTGTTTTGCACAGAATGGGTGACTTCTAGATAAAAACCTTTCTACAATTCTTTTTAGCTTAAGTATTGGAGTTTCATGAGTTAGATTCAATTCTATTACAGCCAATCGTAGAAAACCAACTGACTTAAGAAAAACAAATGAATTAGACTCTCGCATTATTACAGTCATTAGATTCGGCGTCGTTGTTCAACTCACCTTAATTTATTTATACGAGATTTAATCAACATTTATTGCAGCCATTTACGAAACGCAAAGTTTTATTATTCACAATTACTGGAGCGTCGAGCAATATTCGTCTTAATCCAGCCTGTACGAAATGTGGCGGCTATGAAGAAATCTCCATCTGAATGAAAGTGTTCTCTTCCATTATGTGGCTCGTATCTCCGGCATTATTGCGAGTTCGAGCCGCGAGTACAATGAGACGACGTGGTGCTTGAAAAATGAGCGGCCTTTCGTACCTGTTGCTCCCGGCAAACAGCCCTCTGATACCATTGGATATTGTATCTTTCAAACGGATTAAAGGTTAAATATTTGCAACGAAATATCCTCGCCAATCCTAAGGACTAGTTAGAAGCCTTTGAAATGGAAAAGTATCGACATTGGATTGCCGATCCAAGAAATCTGGCTGCAAGGGAATGAAATGTGACTAGATGAATAATTACCAGTAGCTACTTGGCAAAACAGTCTCTCCGCGATGTTATACGCCGCCATGCTGATAGCGAGCCGAAGGTAAATACCAATCGAAAAACGGATTTACATATAATCTCATGTTCCGATGGGGCGGTTCCATACTTAGCTTCAGTAGGTAACTTGCTTTATTTAAAATAACATTACACGCGCGATTCTACTTACGCTACATTCCAGAAATAAATTACTTTCTAACAAAGTTTTTACCGACTTTAATTCTGCACTCCGCGATGCCACATAAACATTTCCTTCCACTTTACCACAAGAACATTAACTATTACAGAAAAAAAACAAATCGCTGTAGAGATGAAGAGCTCCGTCGAATCATCAACAAAGGTGATTCTGAGACCTTTGGCACTTCATTAGTTGCTTATTTCAACGGAATCATATCAGAATCTGTGATGTACATCATTGGGGAGTTGCAGGAGACATCTGTGATCTTCATCAGTTCCACTTCTCCACATTTGTGATTTCCGGGTGTAAATACAAGAGTTATAACAGAAAATGCCGAAATTACTATATGCGTGATGCCTAATACATTTGAGGAATTCTCATGGATCCCATCAACTGGATTTTTAAAAGAATGGGACTAATCAGGAAGCATTTACTTACAAACATAAAAAATAGGATCGGCTCATAAATGTCTGAGTTCTGAGGTAACAAACAAAAAAATACAACCGAATTAAGAACCGGCTCCTTTTTCGAATTCGGTAATAATACCAGAAGCTGATGCTGTCCTCTCCGGAATTATTATTGTTGAACGAATTAGATACCTATCGAAACAATGTTCCGCTAAACATTGTTTACAAATTTAAAAGCAGACAGCTATGTAAACAGAGTTCTGTTTGTTCTTGCTCAGATTGCAAAAGTTTTATAGAAAACCGGAACACCGCACGCCAATGCATTCTGCTCGTACATGAAGGCACTGGCAAGTAAACTTGACTAGTTCACTACCCTAGTGTTATGGTTAGAGACATTGGACGTGTGTGGTGTGCGGTGACAAGCCGAGCCACGGGGGCTCGAGCCGGCAGAACGTCGAGTGATTGCCCATTTTGCTCGAGATCAGGCTAACGCTAGTCGGCTCGTGTTATGCCAGCCTTTAACAGTCAACTGGTAATCTAAACTGCCATAACTCGTGTTCCGCAAATATTGAGGAATACTGAAGATAATTAGTGCCGACAATAAATTGACATAACTTTGGTGAATCAAAGGAACTAATTTGCTATACGGGATATTTAATTCATGACGTCTTCATTAGATTTGCTTGTGAATTCATGATTTAAAATTGTTCAATTTCCGTGAGAAGGCATCTTCGTGGACCTTTTTTTATCCGTGATGAGGAAACTGGTCTAATAAGTTGTGAATAATTTAAAATGATTGTTCAACGTTTTTCGTGTCCCCTGGACGTAGAGTGTCAAAATTTATAGGCCAAAATAATTAAAAAATAACGTTTTTCTGCAAATCTGTTTAAAAATATGAAAGTACTCAAGCGATTTCATTGTCTTGGGTACGAAACGACCAATCAATCAATACAGTTTTTATAGCAATGCCAAGCAAAATGGTTCATGATTTTTTATCCTACATTGAGCTTCAGTAAATATTATGTCTAGTGACCTACCACTGCCAATTTTCTTACAATGCCTGTCCAACCTCATTAACACTTGTTTTTCATCCACATTATTCCAGACGCAGCACTTTTGGACGGTTTTCACACAAAAGTGCATCCAAGAGTATGAATAAATTAAAACAGCATTTACAGTTCAATTAACGTTGTGGGCTTAAATTGACGTCCTTTCTGCAGATCGCGACGCGGACGCGTTGTTTGCTTTCAATTATAACTTGACGCGGAATGCCGTGGAACAAAACTACGGGCGGTTTCTCAACTAAGGGCATTACGATGCGGACAAAGGAATTAACGTGGCACACTTTTTTATGTGTAGGTATAAGCTTTACAATACCAAGAATTTAATGCCCAACTTTGTTTCCCTAAGCTGTGTGCGCAAATAAAGATCTTATAATTTAACACACTTCAAGAAGTTTTTTCATGATGTGACTTGAAAATTACATACATCATTTACAGATATGTTAAAGTTTTCGACTGCCAAGGATTCATGGACACTTTCAGTGCCTGGAACCCGGCTAGCGGGTGCCTACATTTCTCGGCCGTGAATGTGTTTAAATTTATTTCACAATCCTGTTGTGTTTTTCCCAACATACCCGAATTTCTATATAAACGCAAACAAGAAGAATATTGTAATTATAATCAAATTTCACAGGACGGAAGTTAATGCTTAGGGTACTGAACTACATTTGCTTGCCTAATTTTCATTAAAGTTATCACAACTTTCGCATTCATCATGAATACATTTAATGTAAATTTCTAAATTATTCCATTTTGTTGGCTGAGTCCGATGGTAGGCTTGTCCACAAATGTTATTTCCTGCGTATAACGGCAAGTAATTTATCCTGCCCGCGCATAAAATGAAACGGGTCTAGTTGGATTTCTTCCTACAGGAAGAATTGTGCTTAATATTTATCGAATTATACGTATTTTTAAAGTAAGAAATCAAAGATTTGTACAAATGTTTTTTTCTGTGAATTGGTAGTTCGTTTGAATTTCTTGTGATTTGGCTTTGAGTTTTTTTACGCTTTCGTTAACGTGCAATTTCATGGCTTTTAACAGTCGAAGACATATAGTTATTAAGTAATTAACATCCCTACATCATTGGGTTTCCAAAATTTAACATTAAGTAGTAAATTATACATTTTTAGCCTCCTGAATATCGCGCTCTGGAAATCTAGTAAAAACTAGCTTCTGCCCGCGATGACGTCCGCGTGGAACTCGTTTATATCGCAGCTCCATACAAATCGCAAATCCCATGTCACTCTCCATCCCTTCAACTATCTCCACTTTAAAAGTCAATTCGTCGCTCCGTTTTGCCGTGAAAGACGAACAAACAAACAAACAAACAAACACACACACACACACACACACTTTCCCATTTATAATATTAGTACCTATGGATTTAAACAATGATTCTGACATTTGAAAACAAACATGGTATTTTATGAACAAGCGATTTTAATCAACATTAGGTAGTGCAACCATTTGAATCACAATGACATACATTTGGAAATAAAAATTTACAACGACCTTCGTGCGGTTGCTTACACACGCACCGAGCTAAGCTGTCAGGACAAGACAAAACTCAGATAAATTCAAAAGCTGACGAAACTCATTTAAATCAAATTGAAATGTGGACTTTATGTCACAGATTGACTTTTTGACAGTAGTTACAACTGCATTAAACTGGTACTAATTGCATGATCCAATTGACTTCATATCCACCACTGGGAAAGGCATCAATTTAATAGATCCATGTTTTTATTCAAGAGCCGCTAAAAGATTACTTTCCGCAAGAAAGCTACCTAAATGAGGGTGGAATATTTAAACATCAGATTAAATCTAAAAAAAATATGGAGATACCGTTTTTTGCTTGAGAGTTTTGTTCATGTTTAGTGAATTGTTGTTTCTAGAAGACATACACTCAAACCGTTTTAAAATATACATTTATATTTATTATGTTGTGAAGTCCCCAACTCGCACTGGGCCAGCGTTGGGACTACTGCCCGTTCCCTCTCATCCATGAAAGTAGGTCTGCGCCCAGTAGTGGGACGTATATAGGCAGATTTATTATTATATTATTATTATCATGTTGTCAAATAAACTCGATCTACATTTAATGCTTGGCATCATTTATAAATCATTTAAATCATTTATTCGTAACAGCAAATACACACGAATAAATATAAAAAAGAAAAATGATATATATATACGCCACGAAAAGGATCCGGCTCAGCATGATGCTATTGAATGCTATTAATGAAATTGATATTAAATTAAAATGCAAAACGTTCCTCCCAGCTTAGTCTCCCAGCTTAGTCTTCTGTATTACCTAATGCACGAGCTGTAGAGGCTACGCTTCGTAGTACGGCTACGTCGTAGAGTGTTTACTTTCCCGATTGGCAATTTTCGACGGCAGTTTTAAACTGTTGCCTTTTAATAAAGCTAAACTCGACGTAGATACACGTATCATTGTATACAGAACTTCGGTGGAATTTTGTTTTTGACGAGATTGAATTATTACGGAGGCATTAATCCCGGCGTTCCGTGGCGGCCCGGTCGCGGTCGCCATCAGGAAAACTTTCGTTTTACCACATTTGTTATCCGGTCCCTGGATTAATTTCATGTTACCTCCGGAACTTAATTAGACAACGTGAAACATTCTACACGCGTTCTTTGCTTCCTTTGTAATAAACATTTTTTTACACCGTTATAACTTTTAGATTCATCAGGGTAAAATTGATAAAACCTTTTAGTGCCAAATTTATTAAAATTTGGGTTATTAAATATATTTAAAACCCAAAGGCTTCCCAAAGGTTGTCTGGAAGAGTCCGCTTTTTAGCGATAAGACCGCCTGTTGTCTACCATTGTTTATGTTTAACTTACCTCTTTTTTATTTTTTTTACTATGTCTGGTGAGCAATAAAGAATATTTGTATTGTATTGTAAATATATTTAGCCCCTAAATATATGTCATCATTGTCATTGTCAACTGCTAGACATATGCCTCCCCCAAAAAGCGTCATATTGGCCGAGACCATGCCGGCTATGATGATCGAAATATGTTTTCCGTATTCAATTGGTAAGATCGTCCATGTTCGACACTAAGGAATATAGGCATCGTGTCTTTATTCATTTAAATCACTGCTGTTCGGTTCACTGAGGGTTAGTTCCGGACCTATGAATATTTATTTGGGAACGTTGGAGAGATCGTAATAATTATGCATACCTAGAAACCCTAACAACGAAAACAAGACAGTTACAGCTATGATTGCAGGTGTTGCAGGGTCCTTGGCGATTCGCAGTTATAGATCGTATGAATTTAATTATAAATGGATGCATGTAATTTACATCACAGGAATAAATACGTTATTAGCCTTAAATATGTGTTACATAGAGGACTATGTAAGCCCCTTTTTAATTGAAACAGGGCAACAAATTCTGCCGCCGAACTGACGGCCAAAAGAGAGTTTAACTGTATTTATGTATAAACAAATTTCAAATTTAAGGGAAAACATGAATAATAAATTGCCCCGAGCTGAACCTTCTGGCACACCGGGCAATTAATTTATATCCAGGGTGTATTTGTACACATCGGAGAAACTAAGTATGTTAAATTTTACTTTCTGACTCCGTATTCCGTAATGTTTACGCTCTAGTTTTATGTTCCCGTCATCGACCGGCATTTTCACATTTTTTTTATAATAAATACTAATCTACGCTATATAACAAGATACTTAATCTGTCCAGCTTTATCCCATTTAACATAATATTAATAATTTCACATATTCACGAAGAAAAAGTAAGCTAAACCAAAATAAAACAATAATGACTCCCTGTCAGTGTGTGTCCAGACCAGGTAGAGGCAACGATCGAGGCTAGTTATGAATTTTAGAACACTAGTGCCCGAGCTATGTTGAAACGTTACTGGCCGGCTCAAAATTCTGCCTTGAAATTCGGTCAATTATTTATCAGAATGTAAGAAGTACACCGCCTGAATATATTAGATAGGTTCAACAGGATGTTGAATTCAATTTTAATCCACATGTCAGTCTGATATTTATTTTTATAATTTTTCCTATTTGTAATTTTTTGTTGCAATTTCTCCGCTACCTAAAAGTTGTCTGAAAGAGATCGCTCTTTAGCGATAAGACCGCCTGTTGTTAACCTCTATTTTTAAGTTGTTATGTATTCGATTGGTATTTTGAGGTGTGCAATAAAGAATATTTGTATTTTATCATATTGTATATTTATATCCCGCGGCATATTGTATAATCCACCGTTTTACATAACAGCTAGCGCTAACACATTCCAGCGGATTTTCATTCAGCGGTATTCAATACGCCTGATCGTCAACACGCCTTATTACAAAACAGCGCTCTATTGTAAAACAGCTAGCACAATGTGAAACGGCGGATTATACTAAGTATTCCACTGCGACATCTTTACTAGCATAATGATTGAGACGACCCCGAATGGCATCCAAACCCCCAATCACTGATAATGAGGGACAAAAATTTCGATTCAAATCATAAAACAATAAAATTTACCTACCGGTTTTGATTTTGCTGAGTATGCAGATATATAAACTTGTATCAGCTGGCACATTCTTCGCTTTGTACATTAGCATTGCGGTGAAATGCTGCCACCATCCTCGGTAGGTACTACGCCTCAAGGGAGACCTCTTATTTTAATTTAGTTTAGTCTGGTTTTAGGTATTATTATGATTATTACAGTTTGTAACGTTTTAAAATATTTGTATACGACTCGAGCTCGACTCATATTTGCTAGACGTGCTATCAAAGCAAATAAAAATAGTTATTCCGCAAATAGGCGAGAAGATTAGAGGGTCGAAAACTGTGAAATGTTAAAATCCACCTCCACGGTCCAACATTTTAACGACGGCCATATAAATATAAATTCACCCGAGATATGTTATCTGAAATTCAAATGGATGCATACGTGCGAAATTCCAGAAATATCGTTATCAGCGCCGCGGGACAGTTCATACGAATCAGGCGATGTGAGTAGTTTCCCAGCGGACGGATTGGCCGACAGATTGACGGTTGTGTGTAAATGAAAGTCACAATTGATTTTTATTTTACATAAACTGTATGGGTACAAGTCATTTTACGTGCTTTGTTATATTAGGCTGATCTCAAAGGAATTCTTCTCTTCTTCAGCTGCGATGGACCGGACTTCGGCGACCACCTTTGCCATTTATTTTCTGCTCTTAGCCATTCTTGCGAGATTCTTCTTTATGTTTGATCATATCTCAATGTCATCGAGCAAGTTGATCTGTTCGTTCTTCGTCTTCCGTTCTTCCCATCGATTATTCCTGCAAATATTAATCTCATTATGTTGTACCGTGTGACCGAAATACGATATTTTCCTCCTCTTTACTGAAACCAGTAATTCTGTCTTTTCCTCATGCCCCTCACTCAGTACTTCCACATTTGTAATGTTATCGGGCCAATAGATTGAAAATTGATTAATTTACAGTTACAATTATACTGAATACTTGGTCCAAAAGTGCGCGCAGGTTTAAGGCAATGGCCATTATACCTATGCACCGAACCGCTGCGTTCAGAGGTAGTTTCAAGTATGCGGCGTCTAAGTGCTGGAATGATATCCCTCCTCCTATCCAAGGGGCGCTTAGCAGATACACCTTTAAGCGTATGCTTAAAGGCTATTTGTTGACGTTCCAGAAATCCTAATCCTAATCCCCAGCACTGTGACAGCAATAAATATACCAATAGTTCATTTTTTGTCTAGTTTTTGTTTTTAATGTGTATTGTAAATATTAATATTCTATTGCAACTGCATCTAGGTAGTGTGTACTTGTATTATCTCCCTTTGTATTTATGTTTATTTCTCTTTCACCTGTCCCAATAATGAAGGTAGTTTATTTATTATTTTTGTATGACGTTTCCGTGAGTCACCGACGGTGCTGGCTGAAAATCAGCGCGGCAGGTGTCTGACACCTCAGCATAATGCTGAGCCAGTGTCCGGTTCACTGCCGCAGAAACACACTTGTTTCATGTTTTATGTGTTTTTTTGTTTATTCTATTGTTTAATGTGTGTCTTGTGTGTTTGTGAATAAATGTATCTTTCTTTCTTTCTTTCTTTCTTGTCTAGCCACTGGATAACATCAGTACACAGTAATAATATGGCGAGTTGACGGTGAGTGGCGACACCGCGGACCCCTAACCTCCAGAGAGCCCGAGAGACGTGGCTCTCGCCTCTGTGCTTGCCTTAACTGGCCGGCCAGAGTGGAGTCGCAAAAGCGGAACCTATGCCAGGTTGGAAGCGTAAAATGCCATAATCCCGGAGGCCCTAGAAAGGATTACCGGGATCTGCCGTACCGCAGACTCATCTCTCGACAACCTGACATCCGCTCAGATGTGTTGCCACATTGTCGCACTGTGCGTGCGACTGTTTTGTGGGGCCCACTCGGCGAGCTGGCTAGTTTGTCGCCGCCTGCCTTTGTACAATTTTGAGACTGATTGTCATGGTAGGTGTCCGCTAGTCTCCTTCCATAGGTTCATTACTAGTGTCCAGTGCATGCAACATTCATCTCAATAGCCCATGAACTTAATTTTCATTGCAGTCACAGTGCTGCACCGGTTGTATCATGTTGTGCGTTTGGAGATGGTATCTGCCGTGTGTATCCCTCCCTTTAGATTATTGTTGCCTTAAAGGGTCTCTGCGCTGTTGGCTTCGGCTCTACGCAATTACGCATGCCTTAATAATAATAAATACTTTTTATTGCAGCACGACAAGAGAGCAACATCTTCCAAAAATTGCTTAATAAATAATATTACTATACAGCTACCTATTGTGATATAATCTTATTGTAACTGTACAATTAGGTTATTTCATAATAGCTGTAGTAGGTACTGTTATTTATTAAACTTTCAAGATTCTCATACATTATTCATACTACGCGAGATTTAACTTGTATATTTTTTACCTCTGAGGTTTCCCGACGTTTCGGATGTGTCATCAACATCCTTAAATGTGGCAGGTATGTCATTTGTCACAAGGTCAAGTGAAATTTAATCTTTTCACTTCTCATGCTCAAAAAGTGCGTCATATTAGACTTGACAAGCGGGACTAAAGTAGTACATTTAGCCCATAGGGAAAATATGTATACATATTTATGATATATAAAACATTTTAATTTGACCAATCACAACAGTTCAATATTACATCCACCAATCACAACTCTTTAAAAAAAACAGTCGTATTTGCTATCTACTAACCAGAATACAGCTAGACAAAATCGACCAATCAGGAAACAGAATTCAATTCTTACATTAGGTGTTTTTAAGCCCTAATTCACAATAATTAAAAAAATAAACGCTTCTGACCGACTATAGCTCCGTTCAAACGTTCAAGCTGGGTCACTGCATACATGACATAAGCTATGAAGATTGAGCGGGATAGACTGCTGTCTATCTCGCCTTATCGTATGCCCCGCGTATGCTGTTCGCCGCGCTCGGCCGTTTATTAGACGCTATTAGACGGTCAGAGGCGTTTATTCGTGGTGTGAATATTTTGTATCTGTGTCAAATCTTATCGCCTTGGTATAATTGTTGATTGTGGATGGATAATGTTTGTTTTTACTATTTTCTCGCAGTCGAAGTGAAAAGTAGAGTGTATAACTCTGGTCTAAAAGCCATATTACCCCTCGAACTATTTCCCCTCACTTCGTTCGGGAAAATATCCATCTCGTGATAATATGGCTGCTTACTTTAGACCCTTGTCATACAATCTACTATTGTCAATGTCATAAGTACTGACCGAGAAAAGTTGTTCTGACTTTATCACTAATTGAGATAATTCAAGTTTTTTCACCGATTTTTTTTTCTTTTCAGGTACGGCTGAAAATTAAATAGATTAAATAGAAGTTACTACGCAAGGTCAACACCTTGCATAGTAACTTAATAGCAAAGCATTTTTAAGGAAATAACATGCAAAATAGAAAATTTCACTCGATATGCGTATGCAAATTTCACAATAAGCTAATTGCGTCGCTACACGGTAACAATCACAGGACGCAATAATACTAACCAGAATAGATAATGTTTATACATTGATAGGTAAACTCGATTATAATATTCATCGATAGGTAAATAAACTTCGGTTATTAGTACCTAATTATGAATAAACATGGAACATACCGCTGGGAAAATATAACACCGAGATAGTTTTTTTCAGTGTCTGACGTCAATTTGCAGCATGATATAAATATGGAATCCCTTTTCCGTCCTTCTTTTTATCGGTCAAAGGCAACAAATATAGGACATTACGGACCTAGGGCGGTCCTCACTTTCGATTCGGGCCGCAAACACCTGCGATCTGGGGCTTTACGAATTATCGCCCGTGGTGCGTACACAATTTTACGTCCTGGGTGTGACGTGAGTTTTGTCGCTGAGCCCGTGGGCGGTAAATCTCACTTACCGCCCAGTGACGTAAACTTTATCCCTTTCCTCTCTTGTGTTTGTCGAGGACGGTAAGAATTTTGCAAGCTCGAATCGTCAAAGCCTTTGGCATCGGGCTTCCAATAGGCATACTCTCGTTCATAAAATCATTCCTATCGACCTTAAAATACAATATACTATTGATTCATCGCTGCAAGTATGAAATTTTTCGCATTGCTACACCACTTCTCGCTGCCGGACAAGCAACTTAATAACACTCAGTGAGCCGCAATTCATTAATATTATATTTCGAAGCTTCATTCTTCAGATATAACACACATGTAGTCCTTTAATCTACCAGGCAACATTTCGCAAGTAGTAAAAACCATAGCTCAAACAGTTTTATCCCCACCTTTACCCCTACCCTACTTGGGGACCTCGGCTTGCCACCATTTCTCATTCTTTATTCTTGCGAGGCAACGAACGCACGAACTAATTCTATTAAAAAATAATTCAAAATATTTAATCATGCCTAAACGCAGTGCACAGGAAAAAATAGAGTATTATTCTGCTAATATACGGAAATTGCAACAAAGAACTATAAACGAGTTATGACAGTGCGGTGCTATCTGATTCATCAGGTTCCGAAGATAAATCAGGTAAGTGCAATTAGTTTCAATAAATAGTTCTACATTGTGGTGCCTCTAATAAATGCATTTAATACCGCACGGGCCGTGAGCCCACGCCTTGTAATTCTAAACCTGGGGGGCGACCGAGAGTCGTCACGAAGGTATCTCATGCTTGGGGGTTGTCCGTGAGTCAACACGATAGCAATTTCTAACAATACTAATCGCTAAGAAATGCATTTCATACCGCGCGGGCCGTGAGCCCACGCCTGGTAATTCTAAACCTGGGGGGCGACCGAGAGTCGTCACGAAGGTATCTCATGCTTGGGGGTTGTCCGTGAGTCAACACGATAGCAATTTCTAACAATATTAATCGCTAAGAAATGCATTTCATACCGCGCGGGCCGTGAGCCCACGCCTGGTAATTCTAAACCTGGGGGGCGACCGAGAGTCGTCACGAAGGTATCTCATGCTTGGGGGTTGACCGTGAGTCAACACGATAGCAATTTCTAACAATATTAATCGCAAGCCCATGCCTTGTAACTAAACCTGGGGGGCGACCGAGAGTCGTGACGAAAGTATCTCATGCTTGAAGGTTGACCGTGAGTCAACACTATAGCAATTTCTAACAATATTAATCGATAATATATGCATTTAATACCGCGCGGGCCGTGAGCCCACGTCTTGTAACTAAACCTGGGAGGCGACCGAGAGTCGTCACGAAGGTACCTCGTGCTTGGCGGTTGACCGTGAGTCAACACGATAGCAATTTCTACAACCATTAATCGAGATTAGTATATCCCGTGTTCGCGATGCGGGGCATTAGATACATATATGCATTAAAATTCCTGACGAGTGGTTTTACAATGCATTTCATATCTACCCTCAATTAGAAAAATCAAAATATTATATTTTAATTTATAAACCACGAACAAGTGTATGAGGCAGTGGAAACTTCACTCCCACGTTCAAATGAAGAAAATGCACCTCCCGTGGAGGCCTGTGATGACAAAACGACCCCTGTAATAGATGCCGAGTTACTAACCGCTCTAGGGGACGCCACTGATGATGTCCCAAAATATGGGGAGAAAATTCATCCCAATTTAGCGCAAAGGTGGCTACCTATATTACACAAAGGTATTGATAAAAAGAGTAAAGATAAACTCTTATAAGAGTACCTGTAAATTGCAAATTATTATGGGCGCCGTCCTTAAACGCCGTAATTTCGGCGGCAGTTACAGACATCCAAAGAGGCCGTGACAAGAAAATCGAATCATCTCAACAGCAATTGGGAGTCGGTATAGGTACTAACGATAAAAATCCTATCTAATTGAAGTCGGATTTTAGATAAAACTAGTCATTCCTGGACTAGACGAAGTATTCCTTAAGTCATACAATACGTTGAGAGAGATGATACTCTCTTTGGAAGCAAACTCTCAGAGAAAATTAAAGCTTCCAAATCTACTGCAAAGTAGGCCGACAGCGTCGACCATCATACGGCCGCGAGCAGCCTACAACAAGCCACTTGCGACGCCGCGGCAGTAACGCAGGGACATGCCGGTCGCCTTAAAGCTTTTTATAAGTGTTGGCTTAATGTAACGAATAATCGTACTTTATTTATTAGACTGTATACAGAATGGCTTTCCAATTCCTTTTTAGGACATGTTACGCAATCTGTCAAACCTGTAAATACTTTCACATGCCAAGAGCATGATGAAACGAGCTTAGCTGTACAGAACTTAATTAACCTAGGCATTCAGTGAAAGCATCACTGGATGCCAACAGACTAATGATCAGCTTCTATCAAAGATTTTCTGACTCCTAAATCGAATGGTGGCTATAGATTCATACTGAATCTGAAAGGGCTCAATAAATTTGTAACTAAGTCCCATTTTAAAATGGAAGACTAGAACTGCTTCTAAATTAATCCCTAAAAACGGGTTTATGGCTACCATTGACAAGATTCGAGCATAACAATGTTACTTACGAGTTTTGTTCCCTATTAGTCTATGGACTTTCCGTGGCGCCTAGAACCTTCACCAAAATTATGAAAGAAGTCGTAACTTACCTAAAAACAAGGCCTAACTTCTATTATATACCGGGGTGGCATTTTGTGTATTGGTAGGGACCTTAACGAATGTAAACATAATGGGAGGGAGACTCTCCGGTTTCTCGAGTGCCTACGATTTGTGGTAAACTATACCAAAAGCTCGATACAATCCCAAAATTACCAACAATGCTGTAAATTCTTAGGTTTTGTTTACAATTCAATTATCATGTCTATATCCCTTCTTATGCAGGGTATGCGCACTTTTTTAAGAGTTCTTACCACTGCATGCCCGACAGCTAGATACAGCTGGTTGTACACGAAGTTGTTAGAAAGATATAAATTCCGAGCTGTTCAGGAATACGATGTCTATGATCAAAAGTAAAACTTCCTCGCGAAATTTTACCTGACTTATTTTGGTGGACTAATAATATTATTTGTAACGTCTTGTCATTTTGGAATCACGAAATTCGATGCAGAAATATCTATAGATCCGTCCCGATCAGGATGAGGTACAGTTTGTGACGGAGTGTGTGCAAACGGAGCATGGGAAGAGCAAGAATTAGCATTCCATATTAATTACTTAGAGCTTGCTCGCTCTTAGGATTAAAATGTTTTGCGCGAAATAAATCAAACTGTGCTCTGTTGTTCCGCATCGACAACACTACCGCGATAAGCTATATTAATCGAATGGGAGACATCCAGTTTCCCCACTTAAATAGCTTACCTAGATCTATTTGGCAGTGGTGTGAAGAACGAGACATATGGTTATTCGATTCGTTCATTAACACTAAGAATAATGTAGAAGCAGACAGAGAATCCAGAAGGCTAAATCCTGATACTTAATGAAATTTAAGTATTGCAGCCTTTGAAAGAATAAGTAAACACTTTGGTGTGCCCGAAATTGACCTCTTTGCTTCTCGTACCTCTGCCAAATGTGAAATATATATTTCGTGGAAGCCAGACTCGGACGCTCTTACCGTCGTCGCATTCACTATTAGCTGGTATTTATAATAAATATTTTTAAGCGTTTCCACCACTCGCACTCGTACTAAAGTGTTTACATAAGATTATAAATGACAACGCCACAGGAATAGTAGTATTTCCCTAATGGCCATCCCAACCGTGGTTTCCGCTTTTGTTGAGATTAGTAAAAGTATCTAATCTCATGTTAGCGTCAATTTCAAACAACACTTTACAACAGTACAACGTGTGTTAAATACAAGTTGTGCTGGAAATTTAGCATAGATAATATAGATATTCAATTTCTATAAGGGCTTCATTTCTGCTGTTATTTTATTTCTAAATCTCATTAAATAATCATAGGTCAGCACCCTCGCTCCTACGGGGGAGTAGTATCAGCTCAGATGACCAAAGTAAAGGATTACCGAAAGGTGTTTACAAATTAAAGCCCGTAACTCCTAAATAGAGCCATACCTGGGATCCTCAAGTGGTATTAAATCATATAACAACATGGTACCCTAATAGAGAAATTTCATTGGAAAAACTAACAAAGAATCTGGCGATTTTGTTAGCAATATGTCCTGCCCACAGGGTACAAACACTGTCACTTATTAAGTGGAATAATATTAAGTCACGACCAAATTGTATTAAAGTAATTTTTGATGATATAGTTAAGACTTCAGGTGTAGGTCGTCTACAACCGATTTTGTGCCTTCCATATTTTGAAGATACCTAATAGAAATATTTGCCCGGTGACTGTTATAATGATGTTTTAGGACTGAAAAAGCTCACAACATATTTTGTTGACTTTCAAAAGTCCCCATAAAAATGCATCTGCTCAATCCATTAGCCGGGGTGCATTACGCGAGTGCTTGGCGAAAGCGGTAAAGACATGGCGGCGTTCAGCGCTCACAGCACGCGCCACGCCGCCACGTCAGCTGCACACCGGTCAGGCATTTCTTTAGATGCTATCCGGAAGGCAGCAGGCTGGTCGAGAACATCGAAAACTTTGGCTCGTTTCTACCATCGTCAATTAATCGACGAAGGTCATTGTGCCAGATCAATCTGCCTTTTGTATAGGTAGAATTATGTGAAGTTACAATTGTACTCTTTGTTTAATAATTGGGAGTATCTAAGATTGTTGTCAAAACATAATTATTGCATTTCATGATTATGATGTTTTACAATTACAAAGGGCAGCAAAACTTTCAACTCTAAACATCTACATGTGTGTTATATCTGAAGAATGAAGCTTCGAAATATAATAGAAGATCAAACGAGCTTCGCAAGCGAAGTTCGATCGATATTATATGAGTAAGCTTCATTCGAAGATATAACTTCCCGCCCGCCCCTATACCCCTAGGAAAGTTTTGTCTCTAAAAAGAATGAGAAATGGTGGCAAGCCGAGGTCCCCAAGTAGGGTAGGGGTAAAGGTGGGGATAAAACTGTTTGAGCTATGGTTTTTACTACTTGCGAAATGTTGCCTGGTAGATTAAAGGACTACATGTGTGTTATATCTTCGAATGAAGCTTACTCATATAATATCGATCGAACTTCGCTTGCGAAGCTCGTTTGATCTTCTATTAAATAGGCTTAAATTGTGTTGTTTTATTGAAACCTAATTATTTAAAATATATTTTCGATTGTCATTCAAGACAATTATTACAGGCCATATTTTAATAAAATAAACGGCAGTATGTGATGTTGTTATGGTATGATTAACGCTATAACTAATGTATAAAGAAGTAAGCCCCATCTAGATTTATTCACTGGATTTTACACAAAATACTCAGGCACTCAAGTGGTCACGAAAACATGAAATTGTTCGCATTTTGAGAGCAGTTCTCAAAGAGACTAAACACTTCCTTTTCTTTTACAGTCGGTTTCTCAAATTGGGTCGCTCGTGGGAAGAGGCTAGAGTCGAGCTCAAATGAGCTGTAGGCGTTTGACACGTTCATTGCACTGTTTGAGCGTAAGCTTTGAGAGCGGACACTGATATGTATGCATTTTAATCCTGATAACAACGAAATTAGTTACAAACTGACAGTCTTAATAAGCCCACTGCATAATTGTGCTTGAACGTCCTCATACGGGATAACGGTTCTCATTTAATAAGTACTAGAGAAACCCATCTCACCGGATGAATTGTAGATGTAAAAGTTACATGATGAAGCATTAAAATGTTTGTGGTCAATAACCGTCGGAATATATCTATATCATCAATAATTGTAATAGGGACTTGCGGTGAATAAGTCCTTGGTTTATTACTTATCAATTATCATTGGGTGTCTAAATAATGTGTAAATATAATTAAATGTATTTTCAGGTTAGAAACGAGAATATCTACAAATGAGGGATCCTTGTAATGTCATACCGGAGACGTTACTTTTAAAATTTCGAATCAAAATACCTTCTGCAATGATTTCCACCAACATTGAAGTCTAAATAGAACGTCAGCTTAGCACTGCGTATTTGTAGCAGTGCCTATAACGCGCCTATACCTAGATATTGTTTTGTGTTTGACCCTATAAAGAGCGTCATAAAGAGATACGAACGGTCCTCTCTGGCCGGATCAGCATGTGGTTGTTAAATTCACATTCTTCTCGTATCGGCAACCTTTCAATGAATACAAATGCTACCCTTCCTTTTACTGCTTTAGTGCGGATGACTTCATGTAATAATAATCGGATGTTTTAATCCATAATAATATCGTGAGTGCGAAAGTAACACTGTCTGACCGATTTTTCTTTTTACGCTTGAACGGTTGAAGCGATTTAGATCCGGCCTCCGAAGCATCGGCTGAGGATGCACCCGGGATCAACTATCCAACAAAACAGAAAGATGCGGCGCAACATTAACTGTCATTATTGATTGCCGTTTTTTTGACATTAAACAGCTGAACAACTTTATATTTTCAATTGGTATAAAGATACATTCCGTTGATTGTTTGAACCGCGGAAAAGGAAGTTTTTATTCATCCCGGAACCCCTCTTCTAAGGTGGTGAAAGTAGGAAGGAAGTTAATATACGAATGCGATAAACATATTTACAATTCAGCATGCTGTTACAATTCAGTTATTTTGAGGCGTCGTATTATATTCGCAGAATTCGAAACTAAAACATACGTCACGGTACACGATATAAGTCAGGGAGTAGTTAGGGTACCATAGTGGCTCAAGCATGCGGCTTTCAAGCGAAGGTCCTGCGTTTGAACTCCGACTCATACAGTGACCACCATCAAATACGGGTGCTCAAAAATATTTGACGACGTTAATGTCTTGACGATACAGTCGTGTATCTGTCTATTCGATAATATCGCCATAATATATGTACGTAGCTACTACGCAAGGCCATGTACAATATTTAAATTTGGTGTCTTGTTATTATTCTTATTATTATTTAACTTCTGTGCATTAAAAATAAATTAACCTATCTGTTCCAAAATAAGGTGCAGTTAAACTCAGTAGTAAGTAAGTTACAAGTGTTACACATGATAAGTGTTATTTTTCTCAGTTTTTTATTGTATTGTGTTGTATTTTGTTTTGTTTTTTGTTTTACCTCGACTACACTAGTAGTCAATGTGGTATGACAACCAGCGCTGTACAACCCGCAATCACTGTCACAGCACATGCTGAGTTCGTTCCTTTTGTCATACAAATAATATTGTTAATTTTTTAACCTCTAAGTATATCTATTTTGTTTATGTGACAGTAAACATTTACTTTTTCTTTCTTCTTTCAATGTGATAATTTTACAAGATTAGCAATAGTTGGTCTTACTTACAGAAAATGAAAAACGCGAGGAAACAGAGTTTTCCTGTGAACATATAATTCCGAAGAAGAATTGAAGTTTCGCTTGCAACTAAGAAGTGTTACGGGATTTAGGGAAGTTTTTATCTGGACGAGGGGGCACCTCACGGCGTCGAGCCTATAAAACTCAACTGTATTTGGGCTTTAACTTTCAGCAACTGTTGAGCGTTGTGTACACAATCTGATCTGAAGATTTACTCCCTTTACGTGAAATATTTTATGAACAAAATTGGATACTTGCTGCTGTGATAAACTTTGATTCATTATTAGATTCTTGCGGAGTATTCGGGCAGATGGAAATGAGCGTGGAAAGACTTAACCTTGAATCGAGCGGTTCACGAACGCGCGACCGAATTCACTGAATTGCAACTCGAGCCATAAATCACCTGGCATAGGCACCTGCACCGACACTGTATATCGCTCCAGAAAATCATAAAATCAGCAGCAACGGTGATAAATTTGTTAAATATGGATTTAAAATATCAGCGAGTCCGTGGGTCATTACAAATGTGCAAGAATGAATAAATAATAATAGAAAGAATTAATTAATCTTTGAGGTATCATTATTCGATCACGTATGCAAAATTTAACTAAAATACGTACCTATATATGAGAAAATTTGGATGAAACATACCCGCATTAAGTTTGCATCCTCCACATTTCCAGTGGGTACTTAGTGGTTTGATTAGTATCCACTTAAATATATTGCCACACCCTAAAGTGTCCATGTCTGTACTGGCTAGATTTAAAGAACATCCTGTAAATGCCGGTGTTGCAGCATACCTTTATTATCCATGTTATTTTTAACAGCAATCAAAATCTTCATAAAAAATCGTAGTAGCCTTGTCCGTGCTAACATGTCTACCTATTTTTGCCTACGCATAAGTACATAAACGCAATTTGGCGTCTTATGCAATAAACATGCCGGACAAGGTCCGTGGTCCGTTGGTTGTTATATGCGAGTTACGGAGGCAACGGAGGACTGAGTTATGACGTCACCTTCCTTCACGGCACGACCCAGCCCTAATAAGAATGGGGTAACCTCGTTTGCTGCTTTTAACAAAATTGTATTATCTTTGTTTCCAGTATAAATTGTCTTAAGTGTATCGAACCTCGAACTAAACATAGAAAGTCTTTGAAGTCATTTACATTAACTGTTAAGAGATTTTACAAATTTTATATAGGTAGGTATGCAAGAGAAATATAATATCGATACCGTAGTTCACAATCGTTCTAATTACGGGGAAAAAAGTGGTGTAATTAGTATGATAGTGCTCAAATCAAAAAGTTACAATTTCAGTGACAAATAAAATGTAATTAGTACGACTGTGAACTAGGGTATCGATATATATATATATATATTGTCTCTTTTAGTGTTCTAAGAGATATTATGTGTTTTACCTGTTGGTAAGTGGAAGTGTGAAAGTATTGAGTGACAGATCACTATGTATACCTACATATTATCATAATATTTTCAAGATTAAAGTAATAAACCATTTTTCCACTTAAACAATCATTTAGGTATTTTGTATAGGTACTTAAGATATCTACAACGGAACGACTTGCCTTCGTAGCGGAAGGCGAGGCGTGGGTAGGCCCCCCACAAGGTAAAGGTTGCAGAAGTCGGCTGGATGCGGGTGGCGCAGGACCGGTCACTTTGGCACTCTTTGGGGAGGCCTATGTCCAGCAATGGACGTCTTTCGGCTGATATGATGATAATGATGATGGAACGACTTATTAATGAACTATGGAACGACTTATGAATGAATAGAAAGGCAGAGGCTTTGAATAACCTGTATAGTATATAATATTGGGGTTTACACAAGTGTTACTAGCAAACATTCGTATTGTTGCTAGGTGTATTGTTTTTTTTTATTGATTACTCAACTATGCAAAGCAAAATTGTACAAACAGCATTATACAATTCACCTTATTCAGCTAAAATAGAAAACCCATAGGTACCGGAATAATAGCGGGACTCGGTAAAAAAAATGTGGTTATAAATTTCACGGAGATGTTGAGGTTAATGGAGTTCAGTAAGACGATGCACCCGAATTTCCCGACTACAGGAGAAAAATGACGTTTGTAACTGTGAACAGTGTGAACTACGAACAAACCAGTTATGTGGTCGGGCCCGTACACTGCCAGTGTGTCCGTACATTTGCCTAATTAAATTCAGAGGTACTTGATGAGCTCCATCCTTTCATTGTGGCTCCTAAATTAATTTAAGTAAAAATTGTTATTCTTTTTTCTGAGGCAACATTTACAGCCACTGAATATACAGAAACTAATGGCTATTACCGTGGTCCTTCTCAGGGTCGATCACGTAACTTTTCTCTGTCATTTTTCCATACAAAAAGTGACATTTGAATGGACAATGCGTTACGTGATCGACCAAGCAGGTGATTGTCTATTGTTATGTTTCAACGTTCCTATATACAATCATGCCACTTAAATATGCAATTGACTTGTAAAGAGCCCTAAGGCCTACTAGTAGAACAAATGTTAGAATTTTGAATTTATTTAGGCTGATAATAGTAGACAACATAAACGTAACAATATAGAAGCTAATATTTAGAATTAGTTTAATTTAAGCTTGATTCAATAAAGTTCAAGTACTCAACTAAAAACATCATTACATTTTGTAGATGTTATGATACTATAAGAGTCGATGGTTAACATGTAGGATTGTTATTGTTATCAAAACGCAAAAGCTGAGAAAATCCCTTACGGATTGTCGATTCCGTGGCGATTTAGGTCGGCGTATAAACACCTTCGAAATTTATTTTATACAAAATGGAGCCCCCCGGCATAAAATTTTGTAGTTAGTAATTGATTTGTAAGTTGAATAACGAAATCAAAGTTGAAAATAAATGTCTACCGTCGGTCTTCACTTTCTCGAACACTTAATTAAATACCAACGAATTCTAGCCCGTGGCCCGTGTGGTGTCGGGTTAGAATAGCACCACCCCCTTTCTTCCCGTGAGTGTCGTAAGAGTCGACTAAGGGAACAGGGTTGAAGTGTCTTGTGGGCGATGGGCTAGCATCCTATCACTGCAATATCACATTTCGTCGATCTTTTATACCCACATTTATGTTAACAGTGGCACTGGACACAAGTTTCATGTGCTCTGCCTACGCCTTTTAGGGATAAAGGCGTGTATGTATGTATGCATGAATTCTAGCCTCTTGGAGTTCTCCTTAAGGCTGTTATAAACAAACCATTACCGCTCCGCTCCGCCTTTCTGTAACAGAATTATTGTCAATGCCCTATAAAAACTGGTCCCGAGACACAATAACATACTTACAGTGGGAAAATAGCAAATGGGCAACGACTTGTGAATGTACCACGGGGCGTCCCATTTGGGCCTAATAGCCTCCCGAGTTGTTCCATGTTGTCAAATTATATATGACGTATAGTGAAAAAGGCAATTCCCTAGCAACCCGTTGTGGGGATAGGGGAGGCGGGGCAAATTAGATCAGATGGGGCCTCTAAATGAAATGGTACACTTGCCACGTCGACGCCATCGAAAAAATCGATTCGGGTTACATAAACACACGTGGCACAACGTGATGATAGACGAGTGCTTTTACAAAATTTGTATAATAGCAATTCTATATTGCGAATGTTTTTACTCGGGTGAGTCCATCGATATTTATCTTTATTTGTAAGAGCTTTACATCGAAGCTTAATATGTAAGTTGCTATATATCCTGCGTTACTATAACACTTTAATTGCTCTTAACAAAGGACAATCGTGCTCGAGTTACTGAAACAAAAACATGTTTTTAAGTCCCATATTTTTTAAACGGAAATGGTAAACTTAGTATAAAAAAAAGTGTTTTGCTAGTAGCGTATACGTGGGTCACTCGATAAATTTTATATATAAAACTATTGAATATATAAGCACTATTGACTTTACATTTTTTCAAAGAATGAATGAATGGATGAAGTGAATGAATGAAATTTGTTTATTTGCTTAACATTATGTACGTATAAAGATGGTCTGGTAAATGGTAAGTAATGTCCATATAATGTCAATACCTTATAAAAGTAGGCATGAAAATCTATTTATTATAATTGTTTTGTGTAAATTTATATAATTACAATGTCAAGTATTATAAGCTTCAATGTCAAGACTGTTAATATCATTAAAACACACATTAACATAATTAAATTGATACAATCATTATGACACTAGTTAACATTATATAAAAATAAAATTAAAATAAACTCAAATTCCTCCATCAAAGTCCTTAGTATACGAGTAATTCAGGTATTCATTGACGCTACAATAATTACATTCCCCTTGATAATGTAAAATTGCTCGTCTGAACTTCATGAGAGGCATGTCTATTATTTTTTGTGGAAGTGTATTATATATTTTCGACATCATCCCTCCAGCATTATTGCGGTATATGGCTAAATTTCATTTAGTAACTACTAGTTCCCTCTCTTACATAAGAGGAGGCCTGTGCCCAGCAGTGGGACGTATATAGGCTGATGATGATGACTACTAATTTGTTCAACCGATTGCTTCGTGCATCGGGGTTTATTTGAGCAATAGTGGTGAAATATTGGCTGTGTCTTTTCACAGCTAAGCAGATTTCCGCTATGTACAAGCATGGCAAGGGGAGGATATTGAGCCTTTTAAAAACAGGCTTACATGACTCTCTAGCTGAAATACCACTTAATGCCCTTATGCATTTTTTTTGAGCTTTGAATGCTCATTCAATTTCTCCAGAGTTACCCCGAATTATGAGTCCATATCGTAAGACTGAGGAGGCATAACTATGGTAAGCGTTTAAATATGTCTTTAAGGACACGATAGCTTTTAGTCGTTTGAGTGCATAACAAATCTATTTATTTTAGTGCAAACAACGTCAATATGTTTCCTCCAGGTACAGTTTTCGTCAAGCGTTAATCCTAAAAATACTACGGAGTCAACTGTTTGAATGTTAGTATTGTTACATTTTAAGCCTAAATTATTATTTTTAGTCTTATTAGTTCTAAACAGGATAGCTTTGGTCTTGTCAAAATAAATTTTGAAATAACTTATTGTCATCCAATTTACTACTTTCTTAAGCGTTTCATTGATGTCAGTTTCGAGAGTGTTTGGATTATTACTACGAAATAGTAGTGTGGTGTCAGAAAATAATATGCATTTATGTATCGTTATATCTGGAGGAGCAAAGGGGCTAATATACTTCCTTGAGGCACACCACTTTCATTTAATTTATATTCTGATAAGACACTGACTTTTTCTTTATTAATTATTTTGGTAATTTCTGTACACTGTTTGCGTTGACTTAAGTAGCTAGCAAGCCAGTCGTGGACATTTCCCCTGATGCCATAATTGTATAGTTTGTTTAGTAAAGTTTTATGGTCAACGAAGTCAAAGGCCTTAGACATATCTAAAAGTAAAGCTACAATAGATGCTTTACTATCAATACACTAATGTATTCGATTAGAGTAAAATGGCTAGCGATGTCGATTTGCCTAGTTGGAATCCAAATTGTTATGACTTTAATAGTTGTTTCCTTAGCACAAAATCGTATAGCTTCTTAGCGATAACCTACTAATTTTTTTTTGAAATGATTGGAATGAGAATAATAGGTCGGTAGTTATTCATATCTAGGGTAGGTAGTTATTCATATTCATTACCTTTCATGTAGATAGGTTTAATTACCGAGTATTTGAGACGGTCTGGAAATATCCCTTGAACGATGGATTAATTAGGTGTGTCAAAAGCATAGCTAATTTTTTAACGCATAACTTTAACAACTTAGTGGTAATTGAATCATATCCAACTGAATTTGTGTTGTTAAGCGAGGATACGATCTTTATAATATCGCATTCTATTACTGGTGTCAAGAAGATTGAACTTGTTTGGTTATGTGGATGTGAACCGCTTGGTTATTTGTTAGACTTATAAAGTAGTCATTGAATGCCTCAGCTTGTTCTCGAGGATCATTTATATGCTTTCCTACGTAGTTTATTTGGTCTATTTGTTTAATAGGTACTTTTGTGTTAAGGTTCCGATGAATAACTGTCCACGTAGCTTTACATTTATTCTTCGCGTTGTTGATTGTCATTTTGTTGACTATCCGATGTGTCAAAATACTCTCCATCATTCTCTATACAAAGTTCCATTCGTCTAAACCAACTTTGGAAGCACTTTTGCCAGTCTTGATCGGATAGGTCCGAAATGCTAATTCATAAGCAGACACGGCTTCTTCAGCGCTCGGAAAAAGTTTCCTTTTATTATTGCTTTCACTACCGGGCTGTAGGGTGGATGTGGTAAGGTTTCTATCCCAGCTTCCTCAATAAACGCTTTTGTACTGAGGAACGTTCCACCGCGAGACAACACAGACACATACAGTCCGCTTTCGTCCCGGTACCGCCGCATACCGGGTAGAGTCAGTCCGACGCAAGTCGGGCCTAGCTGAGTTTCTTGCTGGACTCTTCTCAGCTAGGCTAGGTTTTAGCGAACCAGCGATAAAACTCCCAGTAGTGCGATACCACTCACACCCCAGATTCGGTTGATACCGTTCAACCAATCTCACTGGAGCGCAAACTCTTAGAGTATTCCAGTGTACAAACTTCCCTGCGTGGTCGTGCCGGAGGCTTCCCCTGGATTTTCCCCAGGCCACCCTCCAACCACGCAGTTCGACCGCTATATTGGGTCCGTCCTATTATAGCAACAGTCAGGTTCAAAAAAAAAAACTGAGGAACCTATGTGAAGAGGCGTTATCGTGATTCCCCGAAGTCCAATCTTTGGTCGCCTCTCTCGCACTGTTTGGAAAACTTGCGGCAATGCTACTGTTGTGTACCAATCCGAGTTGACAGACCTATAATTTTCGAGCATTGATGTTGACAAATGTCCGCCCCGTGGAAAAAAAAACTAGCGACCATTTTTATGCCGGCGTTACGCGGTCTCTGTAGTTTTGTTGGTAACTTTACCTCTGAGAAAACGCATTCCGACGATTGTCGTTTGTTTTCCGGATCGTACTGATTGATATATCCAGGCTTCGTCACCTGTAATCATTTCCGATGTACGTCTAGATGTCCCGTTCTCGAATCGTAGACGCATATCACGACATTAATCCACACGAGCCTGTTTCTCAGTATCGGAGAGCAAACGCGGGATCCAACGACAACAGAGCTTCCTCATCCCAAGATGTGCATGTAAAATAATAATTATTATTGCTACCCGAACTGACGCCCAGGATCTTCTCTATGTCTTTGTATGTTATGCGTGGGTCTTCTCGCACCAACATTTCAGTAGTCCACACATTTTCTGCAGTTACTGCTGTTTGCGGGCGATCAGTTCGGTGGTCATATTCGAGGTTAGTTTTACCTTTTTTAAATTCATTGAACCATCTAAATATGGTTGCTCGTAATGCTGACTGCAACCGTTGAAAACATAATAGTTCGGACAATTCAAATTTAAAATCGTAAAATATCATGGCACGGAAATATTCTCGGTTAAGCTCCATTGTTTCAAAGAAAAACGCGGGAACCGTTTTAGTAGTTCAAGTGAATTGGCTACTTGTGTTCTATTTTTTTAATAAATTTGCTTTTTAAAAACATATAATACAGGTGCGTTCCATTTTTACATTTCGAGCATCTTAAAACTTTTCGAGTGACCTACGTACATAGGTTAAGCAAAACAAGTTGCATGGTATGGAACAGTTTTATTCAATTATAAGATTTTAAATGATTGATTAGAAAAAAAAACCCTCAAACATACTGGCTACAAAGTGGTTCACTTAGAAATAACAGAAGTTGGTAATAAGTTGTCAAAGAATTAACATGTCAATGCCAATTTCGCGTACCCATTTAGGCTACCTTTTCTAAAATCCCAGTGGCTAGTTTAATTATGTAGAAAACAGTATAACCACTCAACCTACTTTTGAGCAAAACCACTGAAAGAAATTACAGACGCATTACGCGGTAACCCTGATAAACGACGTCGTTAAAAAGCCAGTTAAGCAAATAAACTGAACTCGGCCGTAGTTTAGAACTATCCCGGGGTAATTAGTGCGCCGTCGAGGCCTGCGCTCTCCGGCTTGATACACCACGGCTTTGGTCAGTTATTGTATCGGCCGAAAAATTTTGTGCAGCTGAAAACGAATACATGGGTGGATCGCAAAACATGTTTAGGCCTTAATTTAATGTCTTTATTTTATTTTTCTTTGTGTAACGACAATCAGTTATGGGTAACTCGTTACACAATGGAAAATAAATAAAACCTTATTTTACGTACCGTTTTTTGCAATACAGTTGATTTTGCGATTATAGGTATCTATAAAATCACCGTGTGTGGTTGCCGTGGTAATTTTGGTACAATGTTACTATTTATTTGCTTTTTAAACATTTTTTTTAAAGTTTCTGTATGTGATGAAGAACAAGCATGCCAATTTTCAACCGGTTGCCTGCCATTTTTTTGTTTTTTCTTCGCTCGCTTACTCGGCTCCGGTCGCAATAGGAGGGATGGCATAAAAATGATATTATATAAACAGCGTACACACTTTCAGGCTGCCGCGTTTCAATCGGTTGCCTCGCGACAATTTTTTTTTACCACCCTCCTCCTATTTCTTAACCAGTCACAGTTGGGTCAGTTCGGGTTGCACAGGAGGAACCGCCCTGCTCATGAGCTCCCGAAGTGTCAAATACCGCGAGCCATCCGGTTGCCTCTCCGACATTAAATTACGCGTCATTGATTTGAATATAACCACGTTATGAAAATTTTAGTATGTACACAGAAACAAAAGAAAACATTATTTGAACATTTTCCGAATACATTGCTTCATATCGTACAGCAATTATTAGCGATATACGACTATCCCATCGGCATAATAAAAGCAAAGAATGAGTATTTCAGGATTCATGTATACTAGGAAATTCTCTCTTGTTTAGAATTTCAGACTTTACCTCATTAGAAACGTTGGACCTGTGTTGTTTTTATTAATCGCCAGAAAAGCCTATTAACGTCCGAACTTTCAGCCATAACCATAAACTTAGTTACAGCCCTCACAAACGTTCAAATAAAATGTTTGCAGTGGTTTTTACTTTCATAACGGCTCATAAAACAATAGTAAAATGATTTCCAAACTCCACGCTATTGGATTAAATGTGAAATAGATTAAATGTTTTCCTATTTTTGTCTGTTGCACTCGATTTTTATTCGATCTTCGTACTCGCATTTGCTTTGTGTTTTAGTAGATAATTCGTAACTGGATGTACTTAAGGCCTCCACACACTGAACGTGGGTCGTGCGCGACGCGGGTCGGGCGGTATCTCTATCTCTTTCGCACAGTAGCGCGGCCCGCGCAATTGTGTGGTACAGATAGTGAGAGAGATATTCAATGCGTTGGTAGTGAGAGAGATATACCGACCCGCGTCACGCACGACCCGCGTTCGGTGTGTGGAGGCCTTAAAATATTTGCTGAAATACCGGAAATATAGTAGCAGAAATAATAACGTTCAAGTTTGTAGCGAACTAGCGTACATGTAACTGATATAAATAGCTGTAGCGGTGTGTTATCAATCTTATTCTGCAGCGCAGTAGGAAACCTAGTACCTTTTCGCACCTTTCATCCGGAAAAGTAAGTTTTGCTCCACGACGAGAGGGACCAAAACGCTACTTTTCTGTTCGAGCATTTGCACGCATGTGCCAATTGAACACAGATGTTAATAAAATAATCAATTGTAATTTCATCGTAGTCGATTCAAAACGAACATATTTCAAGTTTTAACTCTAACAACGTTGTATTAAAATTTATAAATATTTCGTAATATTTAAAAATTAGTAATATAAATTAAGATAATTTAGATATATTTTAACAATAGTTTTTAAATTTCCTCATAGTCGGTGTGAAAAATAGTATGTGTCACTCGGTAGCAAAATTATTTTCGTCTCAGCCGTAAGCACTTAATTGTATCCCTCACTACGCTCAGGATCCTACGTTAGAATCCCTCGCTACGCTCAGGATTTTATTGTAGGATCCTTCGCTACGTTCAGGATTCAATACACCGCCCTCGCCGTAAATATACTATTTTGCTCCCTTGTGACACAAATAACTATTTCACATCAGCTATTCGGATAAGGGCTTTTTCTTCCCTGCTAGGAGGGATCAAAGTGGCACTTTTCTGTTCCAGGAAATATTTTTGCCAGAATAAAAAAAAATATCCCAATGAATACCTGAAAATAGTATTCACCTACAAATAATCGATTAGTTATTTTTTTTTTATCGATTACTTGCATATTTTTTTATCTTGACTACTATTGTTACTATAGTCTGGCAAACGTAAGCGTGACCTGGACTTTTTTTTTTCCGTATACTGTGGCTTTTTGCTACTTAGGCACTTTGCCAATGTCAAGTGGGGGGAGATTCGAATTTACGGATCTGTGGAGTGCACCTATAAATTTTGCCCTGGGGACTAAACATAACCATAAATAATCATACATAAATACTATATATTGATAGCAATAATAATAGTGCATAAAAAGATACTTGTTATTCATAAATAGTCATAATTTTATTTTATTTTTATCAATAAAATAAGCCAAGGCTTTGGCTACTTTGGGCTCAAAACTGGCCAAGAGGGATTTAAGATTAGTGGGGAGTTGAACTTTCAGTTTTATTAGTAGGTCATAGAGGGAGAATTGAGTTGTAGAGCACTCGAAAAAAATGTGATCAATCGAACCAATACCATGCCCGCACAGACATTCCGCGCTATTTTTAACTTTAATCTTATAAAGAAACTCAGAGGAACACACATGGCCTAGCCTAAGACGAATGATGCAACTGGTAACACATTTTGTAAATTTGATTTTAAAAAACTAGGGAGTAGATGGAATATTCTTTTGCAAATGGTAGTACTGCAGCTTATTATCAGCGGCCCATAGAGCCGACCATGTTGAGTGCAATTTTAACGAGGAGATCGCGTCTAGGTCCTTGGTAAAACATTGGAAAAAAGATCTATTACCGTCCACTGCTGCTTCCTTGGCAGCTAAATCAGCCAGTTCGTTCCCATGAATACCCTTGTGGCTGGGGATCCAGCATAGGGTTACTTCTAGATCAAGGAGTCGACAGGATAGGAGTGACTCCTTGATGAGGCAGACCAACGGTGTTTTAGCCCAGTTTTTAATCACATTACTTGTTATGGCTTGGATAGAGCTAAGGCTGTCCGAAAAAATTACTGAATTAACCAGCCTGTGTTCTTTGACATACTTGACAGCCTTCAAAATGGCAAAACACTCCCCAGTGAATATAGTGCAGGTATTTGGCAGTTGGAATTTATGTACCGAGTTAAGATTGTCGTGAATGAAGGCACATCCTATTGGCCCATCCTTGAACTTAGAGGCATCCGTATAGAGACGGTCCCAGTCTTGCCATCTTTCTCTCACCGATTCGAGGAATTTTTCATTAGCCAAAGAAGAGGACCTACCGACTCCAATTTTGGCTGTTTTAGGTTGATACGTAATTGCATCAAAACGAATTGTGTATATAGGCATATTAGAGAATTTTGTTAATGGAGATTCAATGTTATTCAATCTGGTTAGACTAGTCAACAAGTTTGGAATAGGTTTTCCCGGCGCGGGCCGGCTGGACTTCCACGTGATCTCTCAACATATCTAACTTGGGAAAAATGGGGTGATGCTCTAGTTGGGCGCTCCTGAACAAATATCTATCTGCCAGGAATTGGCGTCGTGCCCTGAGGGGGGGGATCGACGCATTCCACTTGGAGAGCCCTAATAGGCGAAGATTTCATGGATCCCGTAACTATTCTGAGAGCCTTCCTTTGTATAGAATCTAGTTTTTTCATATCTGATTTGTTACATGGTTCTAGCAATATAGAGCCTAAATCCAATTGAGACCTGATTAGGGCATTATAAACCAATTTTTGCGAAGAAGGATGGGCTCCCCACCATGCACTAGATAGGGCGCGTATGACGTTTAAGTTCTTTTCACATTTTGCAACTACACTATTTACATGTTCCGTCGGGGATAGTTTGGAGTCGAATATAACCCCCAAAAATTTGGTTTTATCCTGTACAGGGATAGACTGTGATTTAAACATGATGTCAATAGAAGGGCGTGTATGATTTGTGAAAACCACTGCCGTGCTTTTTGAGGGTGACAGGTCTAATCCATGGGAATCCAGCCAAAGACCTAGAGAGTTCAGTGCTCGGTTGATAAAGTTGGCAGCCAGACAGATATTTCGATGGACGCAATATATAGCTATGTCATCCGCAAATTGTAGCAGTTAACAGTGTTGATTTATAGACTGGTCTAGATCCGACGTATAAATACTATACAATAAGGGGCTCAATACCGAACCTTGGGGTAAGCCCTTCCAAACGAGTTTGGTGTGATCTTGGCTACTATTAACCCTAAGGGAGATCCTTCTACCGGACAAGAGATTATTTACGAATCGGGTTAGTTTCTGTGGGACACTCATACTCCTCAACTTGTCGCATAGCACAGATATTAAGACGTTGTCATAGGCAGACGATATATCTAAGAAAACTGCCACTACGGATTGTTTTTGTAAGAATGCTAGTCTGACTTCTGTAGATAATAAAGCATGGCTGTCCGTTACACTTCTTCCCTTTCGAAAGCCGAATTGGGTCTCCGAGATGAACCCCGAGCTTTCCACATACCATTCTAATCTATTTTTGATCATGTGTTCAACTATTTTGCATAATACAGATGATAAGGCAATAGGACGGTAGGAATTGGGGAGCTCGGGGTCTTTGCCCGGTTTTAGAATCGGCAGGATAATTTGGTGTTTCCATGAGTCGGGGATATCACCGGATTCGAAAATTTTATTCACAAGGTCCAAAAAGAACTCTTGGCTAACTTGACCAGCTTTCTTTAAAAAAGAGTAAACGATGCCGTCTAGGCCTAGAGAGGAGTCTTTTGTGGCTGCAAGGGCTATCTTAAGTTCGTCCAATTTGAAATCTTTATCTAGGAAATTATCTGAATTGTTAGATGAGTATGTGTCTGGTATGTCATAACAGTTGGGGGCAGTAGGGGGAGCCAATTTATTTATAAACTCATTCGTCCAAGCCAAAGATGAATTAGCCACTGTGGGGGGCGCTGTCCCTCTGCGGAATCTGCGGATATTCTTCCACACTAGAGTGGGAGGAGTGGAGGGTGAAATAGATTCACAGAATGAATTCCAACCCTCAGCTTTTTTCGACGCTAAAATTTTACGGCATTTTGCCCTTATTTTTTTGAAAGAGATAAAATTATCCAAACTCATATCACCAGCGTATATCATCTCGGCCTCAATGCGCTGCTTCACCGCAGCAGAACACTCTGGGTCCCACCACGGCTGGGACGGGACATGCTTCGAGCTGATCCTTTTGATAGGGATAGATTCCTCTGCGGATTTGTGGATGGCAGCGACAAAGGACTCGTTTACTTTTAAGTTAGACGAGTTACTTTTAAGTTAGGGTGACTATTCGAGGCAAGAGAGCAGATTTCCGAATCCATAGAAGAAGAATATTTATCCCAATCCGCTCTTCTCAGCTGGTACTTCAGTAAGGGCGGCAAAGACCCAGGGCCTACTGATTTCCGAGGGAAATTAATGAAAATCGGGAAATGATCGCTATTATGGGATATCGGCGAAATATCCCATATTATCTCCGAGGCCAGGTCGGTGGAACACAAAGATAAATCTAGCGCGGACGAGTTTTGGTCGGGGGCCGTGCGCCTGGTTGGTCTGCCGTCATTTAAACAGCAGAGGTTGAGTTTATCTGCCAGCTCCAGGATATATCTGCCATTGCTGTCCGAGGAACCTGAACCCCAACACACATGGTGGCAGTTTAGATCCCCCATAATGACTATCGGTTTAGGGACATCTTTAATTATAGCCTGAAATTCAGACAGAGTACTCCGAGAAGGGCGAGGGATGTATGCCGACACGTAAGACACATTGAAAACCCTAGCAGCAACGACGTAAATATTTGTAGAATGAACGGGGAGTGATATATGAGAAAAGGGGATATTGTTTTTAATAATTAGGGCCGATCCATCCCAACCATCTGCTCTGTCGTCTCTTATCGTGTGGTAGCCTTGTAATTTAAATGTTTGGTGTGGCTTTAACCACGTTTCTGCTATAGCGAATAGGATGGGGTTGTGTTTTTTGGAGAGATAGAGTAATTCCGGTTTTTTGTTTGAGATACTACGTGCATTCCATTGAACCGCCGTATACATTGATGAGTCGTTTGTTCAATATCTCACAGAGAGTATCAATCTTGGAAGCAACGTTGGACGGTATTCTGTCTAGACTAAGGAGCATTATGACAGTAGACAATAAAGAATCGAGGACCCTGTCGTTTACAAGGCCCACATCATGTGGGGAGGAATTGTATTGTGATTCGTTGGTGGCCGAAGGCGAGTACGGGATATCATCGTACGTTGAACTGGGATGGCCTATGACCCTATCCCTACCCATCCCGGGGAGAGCGCAGCCGTCCCTAGGGGGAGGAATTCGATAAGTATCTACAATCGCATTGTGAGCTCTCCTGTCATAACCTTGCGGGAGAGGAGACCGGGGTTTTCTAGTTATAGTGAATGTTTTTTTGTACGAAACTGAGGGGGGAGGTTTCGGGTCTAGAACTTCGGCGACGTTCGTCTGGATGGGGGGAACCGTTGAGAGGCCTCCATGAAGGAGATAGCCTCGTCAGTCATGGCCGATTTAATCCTATGTTGAGGATCGTATTCGGGGCAAGCCTTGTCTGTGGCAAGGTGGGACCCAGAGCAGAACAAGCATGAAGCATCATTGTGTGATGAGCACTCATTAGTTAGGTGGGGTTGGCCGCATTTCGAGCAGCGAGGTTGCGATCGGCAGTTCGCCTTAACATGGCCGAATCTGCAGCATTGAAAACACTGTATTACGGGTAAATTATACTTCTCAGTCACGAAAGAGTTATGAAATAGAAATACGCGTTGAGGGAGCTTTTGCCCATCGATGGTCAGGGCGACCGTCTCAGTAGGAATCCATTCCTGAACATCGTTTATTTTCTTTTTAACGCTTAATCGTCTGGCTTTCGTTACTTTGCCGAAACCTTGTGGTGTTATGACGCCTGACGCGATCTCGTCGTTGGTTAGGTCTTTTGGTACCCTGCGGATAATACACATCCTCTGAACATTAAATGATGGGATAAATGCTGAATATTCCGTACTTTCCAGATATAAGACTCTAAATATTTGTTGGCCGCAGTGGCACTCACAAATTCCAGGCTGATACGGTTTCTGCCTATTTTGGTTACGCCCCCCTGTTTTAACCCGTTTATGTTGTGCGAGCATAAATACTGACCAAATTTAACTGGGTTCAGGGTTGTACCCTCACCCGCAGAAGTTTTATTAAGTTACTTTCGGGGTATAGCACTGCCTACTTGGAGGAGGCTGTGTGGCCTGCGTTGTTTCACTGGTTTTAGGTAGTTTATTCTTATTAAGTTCTTTGGGGGGAGATTTGGAAGCAAGCCTTTTCTGGCCTTTAGATGTTACTGGTATAAAATCGGTATCAACATCGTCTGGGATTACGAAGGGCTGTTGATCTTCCATTGGAGGACTAATAGGTGTGTTACTTGCCGTTGAAAAGTTATCGGCGGCCGGCCCCAATAACGGGTCATGATTACCCGCCATCACGCCAGCCCACCGTGCTCATTCGGAACTTTAGAGCTGTCCGGATAATATAATAAGGCTATTAACTATAATTAAAGTAATAAATTACATAAACTTACCACAATGGGGCACTAAATACAATTATTATAAATAATTTACCAGGAGAGGAAACCAAAAGCGACCCTACCCGCACTCCACAGGAAAAAAAAAACCGCGCGAAAGCTGCTACATACTATGATCAGTAAGTTCAAGCAAAAACAAGAGGAGAAAGAAGTTGTTTTCCAAGAGAAACAACGTTTAGATGCGATGTCGGATTTTTTAGGTTAGTATGACTTTGTAATCTTAATCCTTGTCGGCTGATTATTTGTTATAATAATATTGACGATAATGATGATACATTTCTTATGTTTACACATAATCTTGAAAATATTCAAGGAATCCGTAAAAAACCAAAAAAATAGTAATACCACGTAATTTTTTTGAATTTGCCGCGTTTTCCCCAGGGCACGCTTTCGTTTGCCAGACTTTACTACTAACGTAATAAAATACAAGTAATTATATGTTATTCAAAGTGACACTATAATCAATAGGTTTATAATAATTAATTTAATACGTAATTATTACTGACATATTTCATTATCCTCATAGGTGATGTGAAAAGCAGTATGAGTCACACGGAAGCAAAATTATTTCCAACTTGGGCGTGAACACTTGAATCCCTCACTACGTTCGGAATTCTATTCTGGAATCCTTCGCTTCATTCGGGATTCAATCTACGCCCTCGCCGTAAATATGCCATTTTGCTCCCTTGTGACACAATCTACTATTTAATGATTCTGAATTTTCCAGTGGCGTCGCATTGAATTGTCTATAAAGATAATGTATTGAACTTGTAGTCTACTTATCACAAACACATTTCATGTGACCTTGTTTCGCTTATGACTATGATAAGGAAAAATCAATAGGTAAAAGACATACTTCCGTCGAGTAAGTACCAATAAAAATTGTATAGCTTTCAAGGTAAAGTTCGCCTAATCGTGAGTTAGTATCATTACCTTCTTTCATATCCTTTGTTCGTGGATAGAAAAAGGTGGAATCGGTACGTGTGACCATTCTACAGTGCTCATTGGGTGTATATATTAGGTTTCAAGGATTAGGTAGACGGCACGTGACCCTCCGACGTGACCACGAGACGATCGATAAAACTGCTCTTCTAAATTTATCTATTACTCGCAGTGTCACTGCTGCGATCAACGATTTCCTAATGTTATCGATTTTTGTTGTTTAGTGGGATAGAAGAGTGATACGTACAATATATTAAAATATATTGTGAATATGTCTCATGAAACGTGCTAAATGCGATTGCCGTTATGATCGACAAAAAGTGTTATAATTTTATCATCTACAAACATATTTAAACAGTAACGCATTAATGCAAATGAATGTACAGTTTATATAAACAATTATGTATATAAACATTGATTGTCATTAGGAATACTATTCATGTACTTATTCATATTTTAGGTGAGTGTGACCGCGTATTTAAGTGGGGATTACGACCTTCTATTTATAAGCATATAGCGACTACTAGATACTAGCAATACTCTTTAATTAACAAATTGATAATTATCGGTTTAAATTACTGCTGTCAACGTGAGTTCCAACTGATTAAGAGCATCACCGACCGTTTAGCTGGGTTCAGCGACTTAATGCCCGTATGGTCACCGCCGGCTCCCATCTACGTCATAAACGGTGCGCACACTGACACGGACCTAAACGGAGGTGGCCCATCAAACGATAATGGATCATCCACCGAAGGGGCCTGGACAGTCGCGCGCCGATCTGCGCACAACAACACTAATAAGTCCTGCGCACAAAATATCACCGTTAAAAATCTCTACCTGAGGTCGTTTTAGGACCGAGTTAAGTGCATTTGACTATAAAAAATAATGGTCTGTTCTTCCCTCGTACTGGATAAAAGTGCTCTCAAAGGAACAGTGTTACGTAATATTTGTCCTGCCCTATTTGTTCGCGATATGAGAAACATGGAAACCGAGTTGGTTTAACTTTGTCTCTACAAAGACTAGTGATAGTATTTTAAAAGGCAGGTTACTCAAAACGATCGTGAAATACAAGTGCGTCTATTCTTGAAGGTAGCAGTGATTTAATTCTACTCGTATAATATTATTATATTTTGTCTGACCTAGTGTACCTTAGATTTAAGTTCTAATCTTTCTTCTGCACACAAACATTGTGAAGGACTTGAACTTTGGAGTATCCTTAGTTAATTTGAATACAGCTTGTACATCGGGACCGCTATATGCAAATGTACTTCACAAGCATACGAGTACATGAATCCCTTGTGTCCTTAACATTCAAGAAAGTGTTAAATATTTCTGGGTGATATTTTCGTCGGTTTCCGCCATTATTACTCATAAAATAAAAGGATTTAAAAAGATTTTATCGCGTATATTACATACGGAGTACATTCAGATGTTTTGAACCCGTTCACATTGCTCGTGGTGGAGTGGGTAGACTGAGAATACAATAATTTTCCTGTGTGTAAACTACCCACTTACAAACATAGGATATACTAATTCAATATTGACAAAATAATATTTACTCACTTGACCACCTAAAAAGGGCTCGAAACGTTTGAATGAATATTGTACACAACACTCCCATACGCGATAAATTCATTCATTTATGTAATAGTTTGACTTTGTACTTTTAAAAAAGTGTGTATACTTTTACCAAATTGATATCATCATCACAGCCTAGACATTCCTTTACTAATAGTCCATGAGAAAGAATGGACAGTAACGAGGCTCCACGTTAGCCCAATGCAGGTTTAGGGTATACCTTTGAGATTATTCTCAGATATACAATGTTGCTTTTAATGAAAAGCTAAGTGTACTTAAATACCAAATGTATTCAATCAATGACTTCTGAAAAACTTTTTCTTACGAGTTGTTTCGCACATTCGATGAGCGTGGCATCGTTCGACAGCCACATTCCACCAAAGTGTCAAGGCTACCGAATATGTTGTCCGAAATGTTCACCTTAGCATTTGTTACTACGTCAAAGAAGAGTTATGCATACAAACATGTGTACGTATTGTAGCTGATGCATAACACATAAAACAAAGCGGATTCGACCACCATGTCAATTGAATACGCGTTTTGTGTTTGTTTAGGCACAAGCGTATATTGGCATTACTCTCTGAACCGGATGATACAGTGAAATGAACAACGACGAATGGGGAGTACCTACAGTCGACGTCATATATATTTATACATTGTTCGCCTTATTACAAGCGATAAGGTACAATTGTGTTAGTATATATTTGTGGCGTTTCATGCCTAGGTCCTTCCGTTTTTACTTGTGGGTATGATTTTTTTGTATTAGATAGCTCATTTAACGTAGCTTTAGGATCTATACTTAACTCAAAACCTGCCATAGGGACCCTTTAGGCATGGAACGCTACATTTTACGTCGCCATGTGCTTAAATTATATGTATGTCCTTGTAAAAATAATTTAACATTTGAAATTATGAATGTTCTGAAATTCTATGACACAGATATAATCTCAAAATAACCCGTGGTTGTACGATTCACGATTGAAATGAAATTATTTAAAACTTTGTACAAAATATTCTTCAATCTTTCCTGGTTCTTCCAGTCTTCAGAATACAACCAAGCATAAAAGCGCACAATTTTGATTTGGATTTCTACGAACTCTGTTAAAATCTTGTCACAACCATGTTTTCCTTACGTATAATATTGGGTTAACAAACTTTATGCCAGAAGCGTGGAGGTTCCCAAAGCAGAAAACTTTAGCAATAATATCCGTGAGGGGCAACGGTACTAAAAAGTTTGACATGCAGTTTGTGTAAGTAAGCAAAGTAGTCGTAGTAACACAGCCCGTTAGTGCGTCGTGCGAGTTGACTTTGTTTATTTAGTTTTTGGATAAGGTCTGAAAGGAAACCTTCATTTAGACTTAGTCATGAAAACGTTTTGGATAGTGTAGGAAAATATATTCATTCTACGTAGATACTTTCAGTTTCAATTGAAAATGTTTGCATTATGTAAACTTCCATATCAAATTTACCCAAAGACGTTCAATATTTAATTTTGCACCATACTGTATTCCTTTTTAGGTTTCTTCCTGTATCACAAATGTATTTTTATACTCGTCGACCTTAATTTTTGAATTAACACTTCGTACATCAAACTTAAATCACGTACTTTTTACTATGGCGGTCCCAACTCAACATTTCATAACTGTTGACACAACTAAAATGAAATTGATCAATCACGTGGCGCCTTTACTGAACTATAATGGATTTGACCAATAGGACGCCGTCATGCGAAAGTCAAAAGGTAAATAGACATCAACGCACAAAAATGAAGAAGTCGTTGGTTGCACTTCGTTTTCAATAGATACCAAGTTTGTTTAATTAGTTCAGTTGACTCGTAGAAAAAGTATTGTTCACAATAGTATCATAATCAAGCTTTTTAATCTCGTACCTTGCTTAGGCCACTCAGCAAGCCTCGTGGCCTAAACACGGTACTCGACTAAAAAGCTCTCTATTATAACACGATTGTGAAAAATACTATTTTAACTTGTTTTCTGTTTCTGTATTTACGTATATTCACTATCCGAAACAAAAGTTGCGTTCGGTCTGTCAAGTTGACAGTGACAGTGACACTGACACACAGTTTGGCGACGCGTTCACACGCTGCAATCTGCCGTGCCACTCTGAGCTATAACCACGAACTTCAAATGTCGAAGTTCGGATATCTCTATCTCTATCGCACTTACATTACTGCTTTTTTTACTTAAGATACCTATGTATTATAAATTTTTAAATGAAAGGAAAAATTGAAAAATTTAATGCTCCGAGCCGGATTCGAACCGGCGACCACAGGCATTCATGGCCCGTCGCTACTACCAACTGAGCTATCGGAACAATCTGGTTCGGGCACCAAATCCTTCAATCAGTTCCTTCATATAACGCCTTAGGGAGGCGTATGTAGCGACATCTACCAGAAGACTTAGGCTTCTTTACGGCACCAACGTCTCAAATTATGTTGAGAAATCGTCAGTAACCTTCCTTTCATTTAAAAATTTATAATTTTCTTTAGCAGCGTTACTGCTTAAAAACAAATATTAATACCTATGTATTCCCTAAAATATGTTTAGCGTAGGCATTTGTTTTCTGTTGCCTTCCAGGAGGTGACTCATGTAAAGGTTCTGACGGAAGACCAGCGCTGGCCTTCTAGGTTAGCACCATGCTGAGCCGGGGCCTTTTCGTGGACCCTGCTACGTTTAAGTTACTGTGTTTTGTTTTTTATACCCATTGTTTTGTCCAAGAATAAATGTTTTCTTTCTTTCTTTATTTCTGATTGTTAGTAATTACATCACTCACGTAAACCTTAAACACAACGTCTCAGTAAGAACTAGATATTAAATATTTGTGTGTAGATTACGTTTTATAAATACCTTCACTATGACAACTAATGAATGAAATGATAAAAGGACAGAGACAGACAGGTAGGTGACAGGTCAGAGAAGTAGCACAGTGCAATGTCATCTCGCTCTTATTTAGGAACACTTTACTTTACTGCAGCCATAATTAAAACACTACTGAGTAGGCACTAGTACTATTTTTATTTTGTACTAGCTTCTGCCCGCGACTCCGTCCGCGTGGAAGTCGTTTATATCGCAGCTCCATACAAACGTTTACTCCCTTATTTCACCCCCTTAGGGGATGATTTCGGGGATAAAAACTAACTTATGTCACTCTCCATCCCTTCAACTATCTCCACTTAAAAAATCACGTCAATACTTCGCTCCGTTTTGCCGTGAAAGACGGACAAACAAACAAACAAACACACACATATTCTTTCCCATTTATAATATTAGTATGGATAAATGCTAACGAAATTATACATTTTAAAGCAAAAGTAGATGAATGGGTTAGTAGCGACGGGCCATGAATCCCTGTGTCGCCGTTTCGAATCTGTCTCATACTAATTAGAACACTTAGGAGGGGAAGGATAGTTTATCTCGCCGTCTTGTGCTAAGTGTGCTGACCCCCTTGCACATTAGGTTTTATGTCCCACTCGCTATACGTTGCACTCGCATATTTGCCAAAATGGGACGAATGCTATATGTCCGACATAAAGCTTAGTGTGCTAGGGGGTCTGGTGTTGAGTAAGGTCGCCGGTGAGCCCGAAGATGCGCTTAGTGTGGGACCTGCAATGTCTAAAGTATGCACCAGTTGAAAATGAAATAAATATAAACAAACAATGTATTGAATTTGACTATTAAAACGTCAAATTAGTTGTCAACACAACGAATTCATAAATCAATAAAGGGTCGGCAGCGCGCTTCTGATTCTTCTGGTCTCGCAGGCGTCCATAGGCACAGGTAGGCCGTATGCTTGTTCACCACCGTCGTAGTATAGACACCGGTCTTATTTTCTTTAACAGTAATTGTGTAAGTTGGACACGCTTTAATAAATTCATGAAGCTCATTTTATGGGTCTCTTAGGCACCGTTAACTTTACTTTGTTTGTCTCATGATTACAATTCGAAGGTCTATATGGCTATTATGTAAATAACTACTTACTTAATTAATAGTGATAAAAAAGAATATGATATAAATTGTTGTAAATCACTTCAATTTCATTGCTGATATTCAATTCGTTCCACTACGTCATAAAAAATAGCCATGCAATCAATATACAGATATTCCCTAACGCCAACGTCAAGCCGATAGGTTATAGTCACAAAAGTTTCTAAAAAATAGGAAAAAAATCCAAGTCATATTAAAAAAAAATCCTTACCCGATGGAAATTGAGCTTTGAATTTCCTATGCCGTATCACACAGTTAACAACATGCTTCTCACAATCCTTTAATAAACAACGATACTTTTGTCAAGTGTTATACTATTTCGAAATTCGGACTGTATTTGATGCTGCTTGCCATACTTTATTTTATTTTATAAGTACATGTTTAATGAAAAAAGTGCAATCTCATTTAATACTTTTGTAGCCGTAGTACTTGAAGCATCACTGAAGAAAGTCCCGTAATCGTTTTAATACGTGAGCTGGATTTTATTTTTATGATAACAGCACGGTTATAACGTGTCTCAAAGTCAACGTTTAACCGAAAACTCTGATAGCCTAGTCATAACAACGCGATTAGCACAAGACGGCGCGCGAGCTGTCTTGTCTCTTTCTAATTGGAACACTACTTAGAGACCGACGGGTAGTCTATCTCGCCGCGAGACAGCTCGCCCGCCGTCTTGTGCTAACCGTGGTGTTATGACTAGGCTATCACAGTTTTCGGCTAAAAGTACACTTTTGGGACACGTTATATTTATTTATAAGCTAACGTAGTGGAACATATTTAATTTCACTAACGTGTTTTTTTTTAAAGATTAATTATTGTTTTTTTTGGTACGAGCTTTTATTGCCGACCAACTGCTTCTTGAGAGTCGAATGTGCAACACAGGTGGGTGTATACTGCGTAGTTTAGGGTCTTCATTTTCATCATCAAATTATCTTGTTGGCGCCTTAGACTGCATTGTCACATATATTACAGTATGCTAAAACCCGTTGCAGAATAAGAGAAGAAAAATGTCCTTTGATAATATAAGCTGTTCAGAGAAAATGAATTCGGATATAATTTATCAAATGTTATTTTATTGCTAAAAGGTTAGCTCGATGAGACCCGTTATAGAGATAAGTTGGCATTTGTATCTTATTCTTATATATCATGTACATGTTTAAACATAATGTGCTTACATAAATACATTTATTTTTTCCGGTTCCACTGAGAATTTTTCAACAGAACTTTGCACAATTGCACTAGAATAATACCAGCCTATTTAAGAGATTTTTTCTTCCCTTATCCTGCAGTGCCTTTCAGCTTATTCGTATGCCAGCGAGTCACTGTAAAATTGATGGAAAACAAATGAAAAATGCAAGTTAAATAAAAGCTTGTAAATATCAGAAGCTAGCTTGCGAGTCAGAGGAACTTAAAATATAAGCAGATCCATTAAGATGACGTTATAATTCGTTTGTGTTTATCCGTCACATTGAATATAATTTTCAATCATTGATGTACTAAGTACCTATACCCAATTAGTGTGAAGTGTTAAATAAAATTTTACTCAGTGTCACTAAAGGTGGTTCGACGACCACACAAAAGTTTTCGTGAAATGGAAAGCCAATTTATGAAAGACTAGCTTCTACCCGCGATTCCGTCCGCGTGGAACTCGTGTATATCGCAGCTCCATACAAACTTTAACCCCCCCCCATTCACTCCCTCAGGGGATGATTTCGGAGATAAAACTAGCCTAGGTCACTCTCCATCCCTTCAACTATCTCCATTTAAAAAAATCACGTCAATTTGTCGCTCCGTTTTGCCATGAAAGACGGACAAACAGACAAACACACACACACACATACACTTTCCCATTTATAATATTAGTATGGAATATGGATTGTTACATAATTTTCTTAAAATATCATACCGTTAGCCTGCGAATGACAAAAGAGGATTTGTATGGTCGTCGAACCACCTTAAGTGACAATTAAGTACTTATTGAGTATGTAAAAAAAATCTTCTCTAATTCTAAATTAATGTTTTGCATATTCATCACATGAATTAAAATGTGAAACAAGTTCATTTTCACATAATTTGTAATGAAATATCCGTTTAATAAAATAAAAAGTGTGAAGTTGCCGAGAAAATCAATGCATTACATCCAATGTAAAATAGACGATAGATACCCGTTACATTTGTCGAAAAGCTTTTAGACGATCTGAAGAGCTCCCAGTTGAAATAACCATTGCGCATTCAAACACAGCTTTCACAAAATACCTGAAAAGCAAAATCACACGGGGCGTGCACAATAATTGCCACGATTTTCCGCGTATAGGTTTTTGAAGAAAACGTAGGCAACAGTTAAGTTGGGTTTATTTTGAGCCCTCTTATGCGCCCTCATGACATAATTAAAGTTTAAAAGTTTAATATAGGCAGTCTTGTAACAATTTGATGCCTCTCCTGAACATGGTCAGGGTAAATTTACACAGGTAATGGAACGCGTGGTATGTGGTGCACAATATTTGATGATTGAACATTTGGTACACAAATATTTCCTGATTGAACATTTGGTACAGATCATATTGATTAAGGATGATTAGATGTAACGGTAGCTGATGTAGATTGCTAGCACCATTTTACCGAATAGCCGCAGGTCATACTGAGCAAATCAAGTGATTGCGTTGGCTTTGGCTACTTTGAAATTCTAAATATAGTGTAACTATCTGTTAATTTGCAAAATGCTTAAAAACATTGTATTTATTGTTTAATTTGTAGCTAACCAACGTAGTAACAAGACTTCGAGATGAATATTGAATATCTCATTTAGTTTCTTTTTTATGTCGCTTGCTTGACTATTTCGTAAACCAAACCAACATCGTCACTAGTTCGACTAGGGACTACAATAAATGCAAAGCTAAAGGGCAAACGTCAACCTAGTTGAAATAAGCGTCTTAAACTAGCACTTTACCCGTCCGAATAAGGCTGCCCTTTTATACGCGCCTTGACACAGATAATCAAATCAAAGTATTTCGAATTCCCAAAAGGGACGAAAAGAGCTGTCTGCTCTTGATTTTACTTTACGGGAAAGACTACGGTTGATTAAATCGTTTTACATTACAGTGCCGGAAGAGCGATCCGTAAATTTAGAAAAAAGATAAGGTGTCTGCCTACTTATTTTAGTTCCTTGTTTTAAACTACAGAACTACTTATAGTTACGTTGAGTGCTCAGTTTTAAGGTGAACTGGTGCGCGTCTCAACAAAGTCTGATATTTATTTAGTCAAGTTATATTCTTGGCACAAGCACTGTCGTGCTTTATAAGAATTATAGAGGAGAATATTTGAACAACAGACAAGCCGAGGAATATTAGACTTGCAAATTGTTAGACTAAGACGTCACGTTTTGTAACCTATTTTCAGCTCGAAAGTGGCACTTCGAGTATATTTTCTGTAGTATGTCTATTGGATGTGTTATTTGTGAAATTTGAGTGCAAAGCTATATATAGAATAGCAACATTTTAGAGGCGATAGGTATGTTAATGGAATACTGTTTTTTTTTTCACGTACGTACGTACGTAATATTATAGGTAGTATTATAGTACACCTATAATATTGGAATGATATGTAACTATTGTGTTTTTTAAATTACTGAATGAATGAATGAATTTATTTGCGGAATATGGGTCACATTAAGTTGGTACAAATATATATTACAGTCCACCATATCCTACTTAGATAAGCATGCAAATGTAACAATAGTCCAGATTTTGCTGTCGTTTAGGTAGATCAGACAAATCAAGACATTCCTTATTGTCTAAATGTGCGTCGTACTGTCGAAATGTGTGTGTATTAAACACATAAGTGTATTATAAAGATCATTATATTTACTGAAAAAGGTGTCTTGAAAACAGTACAGTGGTCAAATGATATTAACGTCACAAGGTTATTAGGTGTGTTCGAACGCTGTTCACAATGGAATTCATATGGGCTGTTTTTACTTTGTCTTTCATATTCTAATTAGTTTTATTTGTCCTCAGGGTGGTTCGAGGAGAACTGTGAATATGACCTAACGCCCCATGACTGTGGCACACCCCTCTCCGCCACGCCACACGCGCTCGCCAACCTGACACACACTCAGAAACACTCGTAAGGTTAAATGTTCCATTATAAATGAACCTTTTACTTTAATTAAGTTATTACTTTGATTATATTACGATACGTTCACAACATGTTTGTAAAGCGCTTAAGACTTTACAGATATATTGCTTGCTAGGACAAAGCGCTCAATATTAACTGTCAATTTCATTCTGTGGCTCATTCGTGGGGCTTTGTTAGAAGTGTATTGAGCAATTTGTCATGTCAGACACGATTACTATAGCAGGCGACTTATTTTCAGTATGAGCTTAAAAAAGGTGAGCACTAGAAGAGCATTTCTAGGATATTTTATCCCAATTAAGTACGTCAATTAAGCATGCTTTTCATTTTCCGAATTTACTATTTCCTAAAATGAAAAGCGTTTTAAATACATTAATTTGTTACTAACTATTCTAGAAATGCTCATGGTTATCGAAGGAACAGCAATATCAACCTTATAAAAATGTCCAGGTAATCCAGTATGGTTTGGCGTTGGCTGCTGGTATGCTGCGTGGCACTGATGGCGCGGCCGGCGTACCCGCAGGGCGCTCAGCAGTGCCCGGCGGCCAACACCATGACCCCCTGCACGTGTACCGTCAAGAAAAACGGCCTGGACATACTCTGCGAGTTCACTGAGCAGCAGCACATACAGAAGGTACATAATACAATCCAGTATGGTTTGACGTTGGCTGCTAGTACGAGTATGCTGCGTGGCGCTGATGGTGCGGTCAGCGTACGGCAATGGCAGGGCGCTCAGCAGTGCCCGGCGGCCAACACCATGACCCCCTGCACGTTTACCGTGTCTAATGTGTATTTGCGTCTCACATTTTGCGTAAAGAGCGAGTGAGACGAAATGCGCATTAGAGAAAGAAATTGGACATGTGTAATACCACCCTTAGGTAAATTAATAAGCTTGTAAATAAATACGCTTGCATCTTGTAAATAATTCATAAAACGAAATCGAAGGAGTTTTTTTAACAAATCTCTCCACTAGATCTCCTAGACGACATAGGGGCTGAATATAATATATTCACGTCTACGACTTGTCGTGCAGACGACATGTAAATGGGTGTGAGTAATGATATAAAACTGTGTGCACAAGCAAGTGCACTTTGTTCAATTATAATAAATAAAACAAATAAATACATATTTATTTATTGGAGAACAAACAGAAACAAGTGTAAAAGAAAACTTATAAACTAAACACAGTAAGCATGCACTTATTAACTTACTAGCTTTCACTAAGACACATTTGGTTGTTACACATTATTAGTATAACGCTAGGGTTACACCGGAACTGAACTACTTATAACTAATTTCAAGTTAAATTAAACTATCATGCCTTAAAACTTATTTGAGGACGATCTTACACAAATCGACCTAGTCCTATAGTAAGCTCAGTATTAAGGCTTGTGTTATGGGTACTAGACGACGATATATTTAATAAATATTAATACTTAAATACATAGAAAACATCCAAGACTCGGAAACAAATATTCGTGCTCATCACACAAATATTTGCCCTTACCGGGATTCGAACCCAGGACTTTCAGCTTCATAGATAGCGTCACTATTAGAAAGAAGAAAGAAAGAAAATATATTTATTCAAGACGCTACTTAGACTAAGACATGGATAATACTTAAACATTTTTGCTTAAAACTATTGCGAAATGTTAATCTAAAAAAAGCGTCAGAGAAAAGGACTCCACTCAGCTTAATGACAAGGTACCATGTAAATACCTTGACGCTGATCTTCCGTGGATACCCTTGCAAGAGAGCGCTCCTATCTGCGGCAACATTGACAAAGGATACATAAATGACATTAAAACGATACATAAAATATTATTAAATATTCACGTTCTTTACAAAAAACAATACTAATATTACTTATGTACTAGTCTATAAAAATTAAACCAAACAGCGGACTAAAGTAAAACTCTAAGCTGCTATTGCAAGATTACTCCTTATTTTGAGAGATGAAATAAAATCGTCTGTATGGGTGAAATTTGTACATAATACTAATACTAAACAGATTTCTGTAAAAATAGAACATATTTTAAATGAGGAAACCGATGCTGAATTCCTGATAGGCGGTGGAATATTGTTCCAACACTTCGTGGCAGAGTATCTAAAACTACCACGAAATGCAGTTGTGTTGTACTTTGGACAGATAAGACGTACATTACCTAACAGGTCGTCAAAAAAAGGTGTAAAACGTATAAATTGAGATATCTTTTGGGTTCGACTGTACACTCTGGGTTATAAAAAATGCGCATCTAGTATCTGCTACATAGCTATTCTATCTGCTACTATTGTAGATTAATTTAATTCCTTGTCAGAAAGATATATAACGCTAAATACGACCTTACATGCTCAATGTTATTTATTTATTTAATCGATGGCAAACAGGATCACAAACATACATTCATAATCACAATAAGACCTATATCAATGGAATTTGCTAACTATGTAAACAAACCGTCATACTGAAACTGACATTAAATGTCAATTTCAATACATTGTTTGTTTACATAGCAAATTCCATAGATTTAGATCTTAGATTAATATTAAGGCTAATTACCCACTTGCTGGCTTCGTCGCTAAGGACGATGTCTTCTGGATGGCCACCGGATCTTTTTTATTAGTATGAAACGTATGTACTTATTGCTTAGAAATGCTACAAACGAATACGCCAAGAAGCAAAAGTACGTTTTAAGTATTGAAAAATAAGTCAATTTTTGCGCGATGTATAATGTTGATTGTTATAGATTTACATGAGTTTCAATATTATGTTAAATATGTTAAAATACTTATTATTAAAATTGTGCAAAAATGAATGCTGTACTTTCAGTAGTTTCAGTCTTCTCCATCATACATAAAGAAATTAACCCTACTTACTTAATGAGAACACATTATTATATTATGTAGATACTTATGTTATTATGCACACTGTTATTTAGATTTTCAGAGTAGTACCCAATAATAAATATACTTATACGCGAGCCAAGGTGCGGGAAAAATAGTTCTTGGTAACATTTTGCTGAGCAGACAGCCCTAGCGCGGTGTCAAATGACGTCACGCCTGCTAAAGCCAAGATAAAGCGAGACACACATAGCCTAGGCGCGTGCAGTGTCCGTTACTGTAAGGAACTATAGTATTTCATCTGTGGTATCGGCACCGCAGGGGCTAGCTGGTGACTCCGCCCAACCGCAACGATGTTTGTATTGAGCGCAACTGCCGTGGATCGTACGCACAGTGCGGGATTTTCCCTTAGTTGCGGCCATGTATGTTTTATGGTCTCATTTGATAGATATTAACGAGTAGTACAACTTTGGTGAAGTAACCATTTTTTTTTTCTCTTAGTTTTGGAGTTAATACCAAACTCGAGAAAAATCTATGAAAACCATAAAAACTCAATATCTCATTAACAACTAGAGGGTTATCGTTGAATATAGTATAATATAACATACATGAGTACATACATTAACAATAATATGGTGCAAAAAAAATTAAAATAGCGTTTACTGGACGCTAAAATAGGCAAAATTTACAAATATATAAAAAAAATATTTCTAAAAAACTGTGCTTTTTTGGCGATATTTTGAAATTTCTATAATATAGTTATTATGACATCTTATTGCAAAAAAAAATTCACGCCAAAATACTGCAGGACTTCCGAGTTACAGATTTGTAAAATTTTTAGGTTAGGGTTGTCACCTAAGTACTTTTTTATATTTTTGAAAGTTATAAGTTGCCTAACTACATATTTTACGTAACTCCGAATACAAGAATGGAAAATGACTATATAAATGTTTGTTCACGACTTACAAAATAGCCCTATATGGATTTTTAAATCAACTTAATTCATGGTTAGTTAAGTATTAAGTTTAAGTACATAAATTTATACTAATATTATAAATGCAAAAATATGTTTGGCTTTCTGATTGTCTGTCTGTTGCCTCTTCACGCATTAACAACAGAACCGGTGATCATGATATTTGATACAGAAATATTACCAATATTAGTCCGATAAACGAATGGACGAAGTCGCGAGTTGAATTTAGTACTTAAACTAAATGCCTCATGGTCGAGTGCCATTCAACATTGTTTATGTTGTATCTTCGATGAAGGACATCACGGGATATTGGGAAGGGGTCCGCCCTCGTTAAGCTTAAGCTAAAACCCAATATCTATACGTGATGTCTGGAGAAGCGGGGGTGAGGCGTCATGGAGCCGGCAAAGACCCATGGCGCTGCTTCGCCTCCGCAGGAACTGACCCATTCTGCGGGGGGATGTCCTACCGGGCCTCGACCGGGGCGCTTAGGGCTAGAGGGGCATGAGGGCGCCAACCCTCATGCTGGTCATCGAGTGGCAAACTTGGATACTCTTCAACCTCCGGGGGTTCCAGTTAATATGCTCACCAATATACCACCGATGATGCCGAAGACAGTAATATTTTTCTGACATCGGAAGAAATGTTGTTCCATCCAGGTAACCAAGGTTGAAATTGCGTTTACTAGTATCAACGCAGTTCTAAATAAAGCAAGCAGTCCGTAAGTATTAATCTATTACTTACCTTTATATAGGACTGCGGTCGTTTCATAAAGTTTTATTTCATTATTGGTAAATATATGGAATAATATTCCCCCAGATCGAATACAACACAAAATTAAAAAATATTAATTACTGGTTGATTATTAAACAGATTTAATTTAATCTTTCTAATGCATAAGCGTGACAACCCTATTTCCATAGAAATTTACCAAATCCATAGAAATGCATTATTTCCGAAGTCCTATCACTTAGGCTGCTGATTTTTTTAGGTATTATTAGCCATCATATTATACATAGATTCAAGTTAAAAATTATCGCCAAGACGTCAAGACTAAAGAGAAAAAAAATATTTTCTAAAAATTACATATTACGTAATTATTTCATAAAAACTGCAGCTCTCGATTTTTACTTTTGCATATAGTTAGGTAATATTACAGTGAATTGACGTGTATACAACATATATGCATATTATTATTATTTTAGGATTAATATGGTAAAAACATTTTTTTACTAAATTCACAAAAACTTCAATAACTTTGAAAATAACAAAAAAAAACCTGTAGTTACTATTGCGGAAATGTATTATAAAATAACATCTATCCATTAAGAGCATAAAACACACTACATGGTACATGGCCGCAACTAAGGGAAAATCCCGCACTGTGACGTACGTAGCTGGTTAACCCGTTCACGTGAGGTACCTCAATTATGTCGTAGTTATGTCGCGACGTCTATAGACGTTGTGCACGTGAACGAGTTGAGCATTACAGTACATTAGTTAGTCTGTTTAAGCAGTTACACAAATTCGTTACAAAGTATATTTATTCACTAAAATTACAAAAGACACCACAAATTAAAGGAACGTATGTACTGAATATTTACCGTTACGTTTTCGGAGAATGAAAACATCGTGAGGAAATCGGTGTAATCCCAATCAGGGCTAGTTTTCGCTTTCGTGTATTGTAGTAGTAGTAAAACTAGTGCCTATGCCAAATCTTGAGATTAGCTGTCAAAGCTGGCCCCGGGCTCGTTTAGGGCATAACCGGGAATAATGCTAGGAGGATGATAATGGCAAAAGGCACCATAACATTTTAAATGAATGTCGTGAGAGTTGGCAAAATTTCGCATTGATTAACCTACAATTATTATAAAAAAAAAAAATCGATGATCAGTGCTCTGGCTACTCTTTTTGGTAACGCAGGCGTGGGTTTTACATCACCAAAGTAACTTAGATAAAAGCTTGTAAAATTCTAGCTAAAACAGTTACCTTAACTTAAATGAAGTAAATTGATTGAATCAAATCCAACGGTGGGTAAATTATGTAGACGCAATAAAGGTACTCAGAGACGTGACGAGAATAGACAAAGTACACAGCCAAAGGGGCCTATTCGACTGGAGTATTGGATTGGAATCGGTTTAGTATTCATCGCGCGGAAATCCGCGTGTAAGCATATGCTTACACACGCCCCAAGCGTAACGTCATCAAACGAACGCGTGCTACAGTTTATTTATTATTAAATCGTTTACTTTCAACTTGACTAGAAGATTTTTTCTTTTAAAATGTGTGCATTTAAGATACCTACATTGCGAAGTACCTACGGATTAACGTGCACCGAGTGCACTAGAGCTTGCGAAATACATTGAAATCAAATTAAAATGCGAGACGCATGTCTCAGATTGACTCCAATTTACATTAAAGACATCAAAAGAAGCTTCGTATTGGAGCAGGCAATCATAAAACGAGGTCGAATCCGGAAATAAAAATAAAAACATGGTGAGCTCGCAAAAGATGCACCGCACCATGCGCTGGGAAATGCCAGTTTAATATTTTATTTTTTCATAGATCACAACACAATATATTTCTTACTAGCTTTTGCCCGCGGCTTCGCCCGCGTAGTTAAAGTAATTTTCCAATATTTTTTGAATTGCTACGCCGCCTACTAACCTACTACTACTACTTCCCCTACGAATAACCCTTCGTCATAACCCATTATGGTAAATTAATTTTTATTTATTATTATTTTTATGCCCGTGTGGTGGCGGGTTAGAATTTCACCACCCTCTTTCTTCCCGTGTGTGTCGTAAAAGTCGATTAAGAGAGCAGGGTTGAAGTGTGTTGTGTGTGATGGGCTAACAACCTAAGCAATATCACTTTTTGTCGATCTTTTATACCCACATTTATGCTAAAAGTGGCGCTGGAACATAAAGTTCATGTGCTCTGCCTGCCCCTTTTGGGAATAAAGGCGTGAATGTATGTATGTATGTACGTATTTCTGTTATTAAATTTACAGTCATGATTAATGAGAATCTGTCCTCTGAAATAAAAGCTACTTTATGTTCATGATAATGTTGAAATACCAAAATATCTCCACGAATGTCAAGTCAAATTTGTGGCCTGGACATTGCTATAGGCTAGTTTCCTAAGATGCATGATTCCATGCTTTTCGAAGCAGTATTTAACATAAATACCCAAAAATTTGTTTTAATTTAACGGCGGCCAAAATGCTTAACTTATAAAAAGTAAGCAGATCTTCGTGCAGCACCTTGAATGTACTTATTACGGATGCAGGCACTTTCCCAATGTCTCCTACCCTCCCGTCCCGCCGCGCCGCCCGCACTCGCCTAGGTACCGATTGCTGACGATCGAGATGGCACCAAATACAAACTTTAAAACCTATAACCCTATATAACGCGGGTCTCGTTCCATACCTCAAAAGCTAAAATAGAACCCTTATTTATAGGATCACGTGTGGCTGTCTGTCAGTCCGTCTGTTACAACCGATTTGCTACGAAAAAAACTGGACCGATTGAATTGCAATTTGACACAAATATTTTCATGAATTTTCATGTCCACAACATTACATTTCAAAATCTATGTGATTTTCGTTATTAACGTCCCAAAAAACCGTAATAACAACGCCCATATTGATATTTAGACGCCACGACGTTGGAATGTAAAATCGTTGTTGTTTTCCTAATCAGCGACCCTATAAACCATAGAAACAATAGATGCCGATGTCGATTTTCAGATTATGTCACCACATGTCTCCTTTTAGGGGTTGAATTCTCAAAAAACCGGAAACACTTGTTTACTCATTTATCGTTAGGAATTATCCTGTGAATTCTCGAATAAAATTGTCTAACTAATCTTTTTTCTCCATACAAACTTTGGACCTCTTTTTAACCCCTTTAGGTGTAATTATTTCCAAAACGCTGAAAGCACTTTATTTGTAAATGAATACGTAATCTGTCCACAAAGTTTTAAGTACGTAGTAGCTAAAAATAAGTTTCCCTTATACAAAATTTGGACCCTCATTTAACCCCCTTAGGGGTGGAATTTTGTAAAACGCTGAAATTACGTTTTTTGTATCCTAATAAGTTATCTTCCTACAAAGTCTCAAGTCTCTAGTTCAATAAATAATGTTTCCCCCCACAAACATTGCATACCTATTTAACCCCCTTAGGGGAAGAATTTTATAAAACGCTGAAAGTACTTTTTGTATCTTAATAATAATATTCCTACAAAGTTTCAAGTCTCTAGTACAAAAAAATATGATTCTCGCATACAAACTTTGCACCCCTACTTAACCCCCTTAGGGATAGAATTTCCAAAAATCCCGTCTTATCCCTTGCCTACGTCATAAAATGAAGCTCTGGTGTAAATTTCAAGTTTCTAGTCCCAGTAGCTTTGAATACTAACTTTGCACCCCTATTTTACCCCCTTAGGTGTGGAATTTTATATAAGGCTGAAAATACTTTTTTTTGTATCCTAATAAGTATAATTCTTACCAAGTTTCAAGTCTCTAGTTCAATAAATAATGTTTCCCATATACAAACATTGCACCCCTAATAAACCCCCTTAAGGGTAAAATTTTCTAAAACGATGAAAGAACTTTTTTTGTATCTTTATAAGTAATATCCCTACAATGTTTCAAGTCTGGTACAAAAAAACATATTTCTCCCATACAAACTTTGCACCCCTTTTTAACCCCCTTTGGGATGGGATTTCCAAAAGTCCGGTCTTATCCCTTGCCTACGTCATAAAAGGACGTTCTGGTGTAAATTTCAAGTTTGTAGTCCCAGTAGTTTTGAATACAAACTTTGCACCCCTATTTGACCCCTTTAGGTGTAGAATTTTCCAAAACGCTAAAAGTACTTTTTTTGTATCTTAATAAATAATATCCCTACAAAGTTTCAAGTCTCTAGTACAAAAAAATAATGTTTCTCCCATACAAACTTTACACCCCTATTTAACACCCTTAGGGATAGAATTTCCAAAAATCCCGTCTTATCCTTTGCCTACGTTATAAAAGGAAGTTCTGGTGTAAATTTCAAGTTTTTAGTCCCAGTAGTTTTTAATTCAAACTTTGCACCCCTATTTAACCCCCTTAGGGGTAGAATTTTATTAAACGCCGAAAGTACTTTTTTGGTATCAATAAGTTATCTTCCTACAAAGTTTTAAGTCTCCAGTTCAATAAATAAACTTCCCCCATACAAACTTTGGACTCCCATTTCACCCCCTTAGGGATAGCATTTCCAAAAATCCTGTTCTATCCCCTGCCTACGTCATAAAAAGAAGTTCTGGTGTAATTTTCAATTTCCTAGTCCCAGTAGTTTTGAATACAAAATTTGCACCCCTATTTAATCCCCTTAAGGGTGGAATTTTATAAAACGCTGAAGACGTTTTTTTTGTATCATAATAATTAATCTTCCTACGAAGTTTCAATTCTCTAGTTCAATAAATAATGTTTACCCCATACAAACATTGCACCCCTATTTGACCCCGTTTAGGAGTGGAATTTTCTAAAACGCTAAAATTTTTTTTTGTATCTTAATAAGTAATATCCCTACAAAGTTTCAAGTCTCTAGTACAAAAAATAATGTTTCACCCATACAAACTTTGCACCCCTATTTAATCCCCTTAGGGATGGAATTTTATAAAACGCTGAAGATGTTTTTTTTTTATACTAATAAGTAATCTTCCTACAAAGTTTCAATTCTCTAGTTCAATAAATAATGTTTACCCCATACAAACATTGCACCCCTATATGACCCCTTTTAGGGATGGAATTTTCTAAAACGCTGAAAGAATTTTTTTTGTATCTTTATAAGTAATATCCCTACAAAGTTTCAAGTCTAGTACAAAAAAACATATTTCTCCCATACAAACTTTGCACCCCTTTTAAACCCCCTTTGGGATAGGATTTCCAAAAGTCCGGTCTTGTCCCTTGCTTACGTAATAAAAGGACGTTCTGGTGTAAATTTCAAGTTTGTAGTCCTAGTAGTTTTGAATACAAACTGTGCATCCCTATTTAATCTCCTTAGGGGTGGAATTTTAAAAACGCTAATTATATTTTTATTTGTTTCCTAATAAGTAATCTTCCTACAAAGTTTCAAGTCTCTAGTTAAATAAATAATGTTTACGTCATACAAACATTGCACCCCTATTTGACCCCCTTAGGGGTAGAATTTTCCAAAACGCTGAAAGCACTTTTTTGTATCTTAATAAATAATATCCCTACAAAGTTTCAAGTCTCTAGTACAAAAAATAATGTTTCTCCCATACAAACTTTGCACCCGTATTTAACACCCTCAGGGATAGAATTTCCAAAAATCCCGTCGTATCCCTTGCCTACGTTATAAAAGGAAGTTCTGGTGTAAATTTCAAGTTTGTAGTCCCAGCAGTTTTTAATTCAAACTTTGCACCCCTATTTAACCCCCTTAGGGGTAGAATTTTATAAAACGCCGAAAGTACTTTTTTGGTATCAATAAGTTATCTTCCTACAAAGTTTTAAGTCTCCAGTTCAATAAATAATGTTCCCCCATACAAACTTTGGACCCCCATTTCACCCCCTTAGGGATAGCAGTTCCAAAAATCCTGTTCTATCCCTTACCTACATCATAAAAAGAACTTCTGGTGTAATTTTCAAGTTCCTAGTCCCAGTAGTTTTGAATACAAAATTTGCACCTCTATTTGACCCCCTTTAGGGGTGGAATTTTCTAAAACGCTGAAAGAACTTTTTTTGTATCTTAATTAGTAATATCCCTACAAAGTTTCAAGTCTCTAGTACAAAAAATAATGTTTCACCCATACAAACTTTGCACCCCTATTTAACACCCTTAGGGACAGAATTTACAAAAATCCCGTCTTATCCCTTGCCTACGTCATAAAAGGAAGGTCTGGTGTAAACTTCAAGTTTGTAGTCCCAGTAGTTTTGAATACAAACTTTGCACCCCTATTTAACCCCCTTAGGGAAGGAATTTTGTAAAACGCTGAAAGTAATTTTTTTGTATCTTAATAAGTAATCTTCCTACAAAGTTTTAAGTCTATATTTCAAAAAATAATGCTTCCCCCATACAAACTTTGGACCCCCGTTTTTCCCCCTTAGGGGGTGAGTTTTCAAAAATCCTTTCTTAGCGGATGTCTACCTCATAGTGGCTATCAGCATGCCAAATTTCAGCCCGATCGGTCCATTAGTTTGGGCTGTGCGTTGATAGATCAGTCAGTCAATCAGTCAATCAGTCAGTCACCTTTGCGTTTTATATATATAGATTCTTACGACTATCATATTTCGCGGGGATGGGGGTTCGGGTTCGTTATTTAAGGTGAAAGGGGAAAGCTTAGGTGGAGGTTTCTGCATACAAACTTTGTACAGTCGACGTCAAAAATATGTTTAATTTTTAAACTTTTCATTGTTTCTGCACTGACGATATTATTAATAATTTGATAAAAGCAACTTATTGCTTCGAAATAGAATATTAAAGCCTTAGTCTGCTATAAATCTACATACAAAGACTTTCTTATGAATCATCATTCATCAGTCATTGACCATTGTTGTTGTAAAGTAAACTCGGTGATACATTTTCAACCATTGCGCACTAGAACTACACATGGACATTAACACTTTCACTGCCAGGAACCTGCCTAGTGTAGATGCTGTCCGCTACATGTGGCCGGCGATCGCGACTCTATTTGTGGGCTTGAGCCCTGATCCCTGACATGGCTTGCGAAACCGAACTTACTCTTAAACACTCGGTGAAGCACAGTAAAGCTGAACGGGACTGTTGTGTATATATGGCTTGGGGCGAGGTTTTCGTGCCACGTCTCACATCAAGTTCGATGTCGACGGGATCGGCTACAAGCTTAACGCGTAGCGGTTCTTGGCAGTGAATTTGTGCATTTATCGACTACGGCGTCGAGCTACGAGGTTAGCGTGGCGAGGAATGAGTCAAAGTTTAACTGTGAAACGAAAAGTGTACCAACTATAGTTAAGTGTGTGGCGGTGCCACTACTTATACAGTATATACATGTATATAATGATAAATATAAATAACAATATTTACTTATATACATATGGCATATACAAATATCTACAATATCGCATTTCAATAAAATTAATTACATTATAAATCTATACATATAATAAATATACTACACTATTATAAATAGCAATGTATAATATTAAAAGCACTAAATAAAATACTTACTAATAAACTTACATATAATAAATAGTTATATAAAATCATTCACTTTCATGATAAATAAATATATATAAAAATACGTACATAAATGACATAAATAAAATGTACACATAAAACACGACACAAATAACATTTCAATATAGGTTCACCGTATCGGAGCCGGCGCCGATGGAAAAACCCACTAGGACCGGCCGGCCGCGGGATCCCTGCTGCCGATGACGTCACGCTGCGCTTGTGTGCGCGCGCGCTGCCCCGCCAGTCAGAATCTGTACTCGACGCGAGACCACGTCGCTTCGCCGCTCCGCTAGGCCTTTGTTCTATTACGTACGACTTGCCGCGATAATATTTAGCTACATATTTAATTTGTTTGCCGCTTGCTTCACGCCTCGCCTATGTATGATTGTTTAAGAGCTTGGATTATAAGCCTTGAAAGTGTTCGCTTGTTTGATTTGGAGTTGGAAACCTACGGACCCTACACTGGTGACCCCGCGCTGGACTCAGAAAAACGCTGCCTTATTGGAATTCTGGTATACTAATCGGAGGATAAACCGTGAGTCCAATTTTGTTTACATAAAATGCCGAACACTGAGGATACAGACAAATTTAGCGATGCAAACGGCGACGCCCTGCACGGTAACGGTACTATGCGCTTGGCCATGGGTGCCGACACATTCCGTGTCGGAGTGAGAATACCCCCGTTTTGGCCGCAGGAACCCGCCGTCTGGTTTGCTCAGGTGGAAGGCCAGTTCACACTGTCGAACATAACGTCTGATGCGACAAAATTTTACTATGTACTGGCGCAGCTGGAACATCAATACGCAGCGGAAGTAAAAGACATCATCGTCAACCCACCAGCAACAAATAAGTATGAGAAGCTGAAAAGTGAACTGATCAAGCGTCTATCTGATTCTAGAGAGAAGGAGATAAAGAACCTGTTACTACATGAAGAGCTAGGCGACAGAAAGCCATCGCAGTTCCTCAGACACCTGCAGCACATCGCCGGACCACAGGTTCCTGAGGATTTCCTGAAGACCATGTGGACCAGCCGCTTGCCATTCAACATTCAAGGAGCGATAGCAACGCAGCCACAGTCTACACTGGATTCGTTGGCCGAGCTGGCGGACCGCGTATGGGACATCTCACCAGGTACTCCGCAGGTAGCAAGCACCTCCAACAACCCTGAGAATTCAGCTATCGAGCGGATGGCACATCAGATCTCGGAACTCACAAGGCGGGTGGAAGTGCTAACCACCGAGGTACAATCGTCTCGATCCCGTCCAAAGTTTAGAAATGGAAGTAAGCAGCAGCAACGTGGTCGTAGCCGCGACAATAGCCAGCATCGCGGAAGTTACCAACGCTCGCAATCCAGCTATCGCAAGTTCCCTGTATGTTGGTACCACTTTAAGTTCCAGTCACAGTCAACGAAGTGCGTGAAGCCATGTGACTTCGCAGCGGGAAACGCACAGGGCAATCTGTAATGGCGGCTGACGATTGCCAGAACTCAGGTCGCCTGTTTGTGACAGATAGCAGATCAAAGATGCAATTCCTCGTAGACACTGGTAGCGACCTCTGCGTCTTCCCTAAAACAGCACTGCGCGAGTATCGACCAAAGACAAAATACCAGCTGTATGCTGCAAACGGGTCGATAATTAACACCTACGGGCACGCGCAGCTCAATCTGAACCTTGGCCTCCGAAGAGAATTCAGTTGGCAATTCGTCGTGGCAGATGTCACCAAAGCAATCATCGGCGTCGATTTCTTATCATTTTATAATTTGGTAATCGACTGCCGAAACAAACGCTTGATTGACAACACTACGTCACTAACAACGAGGGCGATATCAGCATCTTCACCGGATACAATATCGTCAATAAAGACACTCTACGGACAGTCAGCGTACGACGACATCCTGCGAGAGTACCCGGAGATAACACGGCCTCCTGGTGTTCACCGGGAAATCAAGCATAACACGGTGCACTTCATCACTACAACCGATGGACCACCGGTACACTGCACTCCAAGACGACTAGCTCCCGACAAGCTGAGGATCGCTAAGCAGGAATTCGAAGCGATGATCAAGAATGGGACAGCGAGACCATCCCTCAGTCCCTGGTCCTCACCACTTCATCTCGCACCGAAAAAAGATAACGGCTGGAGGCCCTGCGGAGACTATCGCCAGCTCAACGCGCGAACTATCCCAGACCGTTATCCAATCAGGCACATACACGACTTCGCCCATCATCTCGCCGGTTGCAACATTTTCTCGACCATCGATCTCGTCAAGGCATACAATCAGATTCCAGTGAACGCAGACGACATCGAGAAAACCGCCATATCCACGCCGTTCGGGTTATATGAGTTTCCTTTCATGAGCTTCGGCCTCAGAAATGCAGGACAAACCTTTCAAAGGTTCATCGACGAAGTCACTAGAGGCTTGGACTTCGTGTATGCGTATCTGGACGACTTCCTCATTTTCTCCAAGGACGAAGAAACGCACAAAGACCATCTGAGGCAATTGCTCAGCAGACTGAGAGACTACGGAATTGTGATTAACCCCTCCAAGTGCATCTTCGCAGTATCGGAAGTACAATTCCTCGGCTATCACGTCTCAGCGGAAGGAACCAAGCCCCTGGACAAGAAGGTAGAAGCGATCCAGTCTTTCCCGGTACCTAAGAATGTTAAAGAGTTACGGAGATTCTTAGGAATGATTAACTTTTATCGTCGGTTCATCCCTCAAGCAGCGCAGATACAAGCCCCACTGCATAATTTGCTGACTGGCTCTGTAAAAGGCTCTCACCCTATCGTTCTACAAGATGAGACGCTGAAAGCCTTTGAAAGTTGCAAAAGAAGCCTCTGCGACGCAGCCCTCCTGGCGCACCCAGACAGTGACGCTAGCCTTGCACTAGTCACAGACGCGTCGGACACGTCGTTGGGTGCAGTGCTGCAACAGAAAAGAGAAGATGCATGGCAGCCAATAGCATTCTATTCAAAAAAGCTCAGCACAGCACAACAAAAATACTCAACATATGATCGGGAGTTACTAGCGATTTACAAAGCCATCAACTACTTCCGTCATATGCTGGAAGCGAGAGTATTTGCGGTCTTTACAGATCACAAACCTTTGTGTTTCGCCTTTGCATCGCGCAAGAATAAGTGCTCACCGAGACAGTTCCGCCACCTCGACTTGATCTCACAATTTACGACGGACATTAGACATATATCAGGGAAAAACAATGTCGTCGCTGATACACTGTCGAGGATCGAAGAATTGGAGAAGCCTGTCGACCTTGTTCAACTCGCTGAAGCACAAAGGAAGGACATGGAACTGAAGCGAATACTAGACGGTGACACAACCTATAGCATAAAATTAAAGAAGATGACGATACCAGGTTCGCTCACCGAGCTATACTGCGACAGCAGTACCACAATCCTCAGACCTTACGTGACACCCGGATTCCGCCAGCAAGTTTTTAGTAGCCTACACTCGCTCAGTCACCCTGGAGCCAAGGCATCAGCGAGACTCGTAGGGGAACGATTTGTCTGGCCGAACATGAAGAGAGAGTGTCGACAATGGGCACGAGCATGCACAGCTTGTCAACGATCGAAGGTGACCAGACACAATCAGTCACCATTAGGGACGTACCAGTTACCCAAAGCCAGGTTCACGCACGTTCACATCGACATCGTCGGACCGCTACCACCATCACATGGTTACCGATACTGCCTGACGGCGATCGACCGGTACACGCGCTGGCCCGAAGCAACACCGATGATCGACATTACAGCTGAAACCGTCGCCAAGGCGCTTCTGGATGTCTGGATTTCTCGATTTGGTTGCCCAATCGATATTGTCACCGATCGAGGAAGACAATTTGAGTCAGCGCTTTTCAACCATCTGGCTAAGATAGCAGGATTCAAACACAGACGCACTACCGCATACCATCCTACCTGTAACGGACTCATCGAAAGATTCCACAGGCAGTTGAAGGCGGCCATCGTCTGTCACGCGCAGGGAAGTTGGACAGAATCCCTACCACTGGTCCTACTCGGAATCAGGAGCGCGTATAAGGAAGACCTGCAAACTTCATCCGCAGAACTAGTGTACGGAGAAACCTTGAGACTGCCTGGAGAATTTTTTCAACCCAGCATCGAAACGACGACCGACCTCACAGATTTTACTGCGCGCCTGCGAAATATTACCCAGCAGCTACGCCCCGTGCCAACCTCAAGGCATGGTCCCAAGAGAACTTTCGTGTTTAAAGACCTAAAAACCGCCACTCACGTCTTCGTGAGAGAAGACGCTGTTCGTGGCGCGTTAACGACAGCATACACTGGGCCACACGCAGTAATAGAACGAGGAGACAAAGTCTACAAAATAAGAGTAAACGGAAAGGAACGTACCATATCAGTAGATCGATTGAAGCCGGCATACACGCTAGAAGACAGCAACTGCAGCTCGGGAAATAAACCTGAAAACAAAGAAAAAGAAAAGAAAGTGAAAGAAAACACTTACCCCCAGAAGACAATAGAAAGAAACAAGACGGGAATACGTACCAGGTCTGGCCGACAGGTGATATTCCCTGACTATTATCGCCCGTGAGACGGTCTCTGGGAGGGAGTGATGTGGCGGTGCCACTACTTATACAGTATATACATGTATATAATGATAAATATAAATAACAATATTTACTTATATACATATGGCATATACAAATATCTACAATATCGCATTTCAATAAAATTAATTACATTATAAATCTATACATATAATAAATATACTACACTATTATAAATAGCAATGTATAATATTAAAAGCACTAAATAAAATACTTACTAATAAACTTACATATAATAAATAGTTATATAAAATCATTCACTTTCATGATAAATAAATATATATAAAAATACGTACATAAATGACATAAATAAAATGTACACATAAAACACGACACAAATAACATTTCAATATAGGTTCACCGTATCGGAGCCGGCGCCGATGGAAAAACCCACTAGGACCGGCCGGCCGCGGGATCCCTGCTGCCGATGACGTCACGCTGCGCTTGTGTGCGCGCGCGCTGCCCCGCCAGTCAGAATCTGTACTCGACGCGAGACCACGTCGCTTCGCCGCTCCGCTAGGCCTTTGTTCTATTACGTACGACTTGCCGCGATAATATTTAGCTACATATTTAATTTGTTTGCCGCTTGCTTCACGCCTCGCCTATGTATGATTGTTTAAGAGCTTGGATTATAAGCCTTGAAAGTGTTCGCTTGTTTGATTTGGAGTTGGAAACCTACGGACCCTACACGTGTAAAGCTTGTTTAATTGATTGTAAGTACATATGCAGTGTAAGACTAAGTAGTAGAAAATGCGGTCGTAGATTTAAACCATTATAAGCGCCAGATAAGATTATTTCATTGGTTTTCATCATCATCATAGCAACCGAAAGACGTCCATTGCTGGGCATAGGCATCCCCCAAAGAGTGTCACAATGACCGTATTCCCGCGACCTTTACCAGGTCACCAGTCCACCTTGTGGGTGGTCTGCCCACGCTGCTCCTGCTGGTACGTGGCCGCCATTCGAGAACATTTCCGCCCCAACAGCTATCGGTTGAATTTAGTTTAGCGATTCGTAGGGCTATATCTGTTACATTGGTTCTGCTGCGCATAGCCTCATATGCAATTACGCAGAGAAACCCCCAGTATAGCCCTAAATATCTATCCCTTTGGGTGACTTTGAGCCTTCTCATAAGGCCTATGGTGTCATTAGTTTTAGCTATTGAAAAACGAGTAACGTATATTTCTCTTTTCAGGCTATGAACACGCTTCGCTCCAAGCCGATGATAATTTTCTACTTGAAATTGAGGCACAACAACCTGGCGAAGCTTCCTTCTTATATATTCCTTGGCCTGGACATCCGTCACCTAACAGTGCATAACAGTAGCCTGGCTGTCATAGAGGACTCTTCGCTAAGTTCAATTGGTGAGTGAAATGAGTAAGGTCACGCTATGGACAGGCAGGGCCATTGGCGAGAGGCGCGTGCTGTTAGGCGAGTTTTGAAACGCTCACGGCTGTCCACACGACATTAAAATTCGACGTTTGATATTTACGTATGAGCGTTTTCCTAGGACCCCTTGCTGCCGATCGCCCTGCTTGTTTTTTTAATAAGAGTTATACTCGTATTTTACCCTGTGTTATATTTTATATATAATGAAGTCCTCTTATACTCCGAGTGATCTCTTATTGTATGCGGCCAAGTTATGATGATGTTATTAATGGATGAAGAACTAACACTATTTTTCGCTTCAAAAGGAATAAGGTGCAAAAGTGTAATTATTTTAAACTAGCCCTGCCCGCGACTCCGTCGTCGTGGAACTCGTTAATATCGCAGCTAAACTTTCACCACCCATTTCACCTTGTCGGGTATAATATCCGAGATAAAAACTATCGTATGACCTTCCCTCAACAAACTCAAATTAAATAACTCCGGGTTAATCAAAATCAAAATCAAAATATTTTTATTCAATATAGGTTCCTAAAGAACACTTTTTGAAGGTCAAAGTTCAATACATTTAACAATTAAGCACATGGTAGCTTACAAACATAAATGCTGTTATAACAATGTCAAAAAAAAAAACATTATCATTAGGTAGTCAGGAATTATATAAAACAAAGTCAAAATTAGAGTATATGACAGTTCACAGTGAGAAAAAAATAATATAATAAAAATATTTAGTCATTTAAAGGCGTCATTATCATTTAAAAAATCGTTAATCGTGTAGTAGGCCTTGCGAACTAAATGGCTTTTTATAAACAACTTACACTTATTTAATGACATACCTTGTACTTTTTTGGGAATTTTGTTATAAAAACGGACACGATTGCCCATAACCCATAAAAGAAGAACTCACTTTTTGCAGACGATAACGAGGCACGGCAAGTTTATCCTTATTTCTAGTATTAATTGAGTGACAGTCACTATTTAGTTTAAATAAATGTAGATTTCGTTTTACATACATAATAATTTCAAAAATATATTGAGAAACAAATGTGGATGTTGATTTGCTTGAATTTTTCTCTTAATGAAATGCGAGATCCTAACTGATAAATAGCGCGAATCGCTCTTTTCTGTAATACAAATATGATCTGGATGTCAGCGGCTTTACCCCAAAGCAAAATACTGTAGGTCATTATGCTGTGAAAGTAAGAAAAGTAAACAAGCCTTGCTGTCTCAACATCGGTGAGTTGCCTTATTTTTTTGACTGCATACGCTGCCGAACTAAGCCTATTTACCTAGCGAAGAAATATGTGATCCCCATTGCAGTTTATGATCCAGTGTAATACCGAAAAAAACTGTGCTATGAGCAAATTCAATGAACTCATCATTAAGTTTAACCTGTTCATTCTTATTGGTATTGACTTTAGAAATACTGAATTTGATACATTTCATTTTCTTACTATTTAAAAGTAAATTGTTAGCGGTGAACCACCCTGCAACTGAGTCTAGTGCTGCATTAACTTTATCCAAATTGGTTTCCTTTCTGCTAACTTTAAATATTAACGATGTGTCATCAGCAAACAGCACAATATCGTGTTTGTTTTGTACGTGATAAGGAAAATCGTTAATATAGGCCAAGAAAAGAAACGGACCAAGTATTGAGCCTTGTGGCACTCCTATGGAAATATTAGACCCCTTAGATTGTATCCTATTTATTTCCACGTGTTGAGTTCTATTGGATACGTAAGATTTTATAAGATCAAGTGCACGATGTTTTACCCCATAGTGGCTAAGTTTTAAGATAAGAGTGTCATGGTTTACGCAGTCAAAGGCCTTTGACAGATCGCAAAAAACGCCAATTGCATCCATAGACTTTTCCCAGGCATCGAAAATGGTTCTTAGTAGTTCAACACCAGCATCGGTTGTTGATCGGCCTTTGGTGAATCCAAACTGGTTTGCATGTAGAAGATTATTCAAGTTAAAGTGTGATAACATTTGGTTCAAGATAATCTTTCCCAAAATTTTACTTATTGCTGGGAGTATAGAAATAGGTCGAAAATTAGAAGGGTCTGATTTGGTCCCCGTTTTGTGCACTGGTATTATTTTACTTTGCTTCATTAGGTCTGGGAAAATTCCAACGCCTATGCAACTATTAAATATGTAAGCAAGATATGGTGCTACAGCTTCTATTATTGCTTTCAATGCTTTAACTGAAAGGCCCCAAAGATCTTCGTTTTTTTTATCATGAGTGTATTGAAAGCAGTAACAATTTCTTTTGGAGATACGTGCGTAAATTTAAAAATAACTTCGCATTCATCCACACAATCGTGAAGAGGTAATAGATAGACAGACCCTTTCGCATTTATAATATTAAGTATCAAGGATACCTTTGACGTAAACCATGCATAGACAAATTCCGCAAGATCGTTCGCGCTCGCAGTGAAGCGATGCACACATGCCGAAGATTAAAAAAATAACAATGTTTATATTTTGAAGGTAACAAGCTAACACAGTTGGACGTATCCCAGAACAGCCTCGCTACAATACCAACATCATCGTTTGCGCATCTCAACCATCTGCTCATCTTGAACATGAACCACAATAAGGTAATATTTCACATCTTAACGAAACAAATGATTTTATTAAATATGTTTGTTTCGTTTAAATTTAACGCGGACCACGATCAAATTTTAAACGATATGATGCGGAGAACACAAATAATGGAAAGAATCGAATCATCTGAAGCCCAATATAGGACTCGGACCTGTGCTTTCTGTATTGCCGTAATTGCTCCTACCGTTATATTGAGGTTTGTTAGTAGTTTGACGTATTTGTGTCCTTTAAGATAATAATAAAAAAACTGACCAAACTGAAAATGAACGAACTTTTCAATTTTGTGCTAAGCTGCACGAATGAAACAGACTTGTTCAACTAATGAAACTGCTTAGTACAGTTGTAGCGAACGGTAGACTTAGCTGGGTTTAGGTTATTTTACCAACGCTAGCGGGGAAAGATAATTATTAATTATCCACCGCGGTTGGAGAAACATTAAAAATACAGTAAGTTTTATATGAGCTGACATCATCCACACACACAACCTATTAAAAAAAACATATAAAACATTCGAATACATGTCGTGTTAGCTACTACGCAGGCAATAAACTCGAATATTTCAGTAATAAAACTGTACATTAAACGCAGGAAAGCCATCAAGCAATTAAATGATTAGCCTGGTATTTTTTTATTACTCAAGTCATTGTTTTGTAGGTGACAGCGGTTCACAATAGAGCCTTCGTGGGCCTGGACACGTTGGAGATCTTGACGTTGTACGAGAACAGGATATCTGTTGTTGACGGGGAAGCTTTCAAAGGCCTCGAAAAGTAAGTAAAATACATTTTATTTATTTATATATTACACCACAAATACTTTTTCATACCGGCTTTCAGAAAAAAGTCATTGTTACTCACAAATGAGGGATCAAAGTACTTTTCTTTTCTTCATTATTGCTCTTAAAATGAGGGAATAAAATTTTCCTCATAGAAGGTATGAAAACTCGGTAGCAACATTATTTCCGTCCTGGGTGTTAACACTTGAATCCCTCGTTGCGCTTAAGATTCTAGCTTAGCGAGATTTAGCAAAAGATTCTACGAGTAGAATAAAATTCTATTGTAGAATCTTTTGTTTCACTCAGGATACAATATATCGCACTCGCCGTAAGTACATCATTTTACTCCCTTGTGACACAATCTGCCCTTGCCCGCTTCTTTGTACGCGTATACTCGCCTCGCCTCGCCTAAACTGTGGTTTCTTGTCGAGCTTTCCTAAATCTAATTGCAAATATGCTATTAGACTTCCCACAAGCGCTTCACATTCCCACAACACGTTTAAAAAATGTTAGGTAAGCACATCATCTAAATGAGTAAGTGATTACGAAAATTATTCGAGGTTGAAATATTTTCATTCGTAATTAAATAAGAAGGTACAATTTCTCGTATGAAAACGTTTTTCAATGCAAATAAAAGTTGATCCATTGCATACCAAAGGATTATTGTAAGGCCAAAATAAAATTACGAGCGCGACTGTAAATTGAGAATTAATTTCATTTTTACAGCGTACTAGTTGCAACAGTAGGTACCTAAATCACCGTACAGTATTTAAATGCCGTGTTCACGAAATAGCAGATTTATAATTGTATTATTTGAACTATTTTCATCTGCAACAAGTTAGAAATGGATGAAGAAAAAAAACCGACACTGGCAAACTTACACTCTTCCAAATAATGGACGCAGCTAAAAACTAATTACTTGTCTATACATATAATATAAATACGGCATCAAGTATAGGTATTATATATATCAACATTATTATTTTCGCATTGAAGTTTTCGCATTCCCGTTTGTAAATGACTTTATAAGACGCCATTTCTACGATCCTATCTGTGTAGTTCCGTCGGGGCTTAGACTGCCGGAGCTGCGATGAAAAATGCACGCAAAGCTATCTTGAGAAATAAATCTGAAGGTCAATTTCGTTAGTCATTTCGCATCGCCTTCCACACTCAGCGAGTACACGTGTCAGTGGGAGTGCGCGAACCACGTTGAAATACGAATACATTGCGAAGTGTTGAGCCAAATTGGCCTCCAGAACATAGAGAGCCGCCACAGTGGATTCGTTTTGTGATGGATCCTTTGGAAAATCCGTATACTTTTAGCGTGGTGTCTAACTTTAACCTTTGGGTATATGTTAAGTAAAGACTTACCTATATCCCACGGAGTCTGACAAAACAAAATTTTTGACCCGCAGTTCCTAAAAAAAATGTTCTTAGGGGGAAGGGGGAGTGTATTTTATTTTTTGTATGGAACAAACATTTTTTTTTTCAGAATCGTGTCGTGTGTAATATCATGTGAAAGGGCTTTTTGAGGCGATTCTAATAATGTACCACATCATTACATATAATCATTTTTGGGTAAAAAAAATGTTGGGTATTGTATCTGAAGGAGTCCAACCTTGATATTTTGTATCACAAACTAAACAAAATATACCAACTGATGAAAAGGCGCAGTTAAAGGGTTAAAGATGTGGATACTTCGCATCATTTTATGGTTAAAATGTACCGTATCTGCATTATAGTTCCATAAGTGACGTAAATTAGGCATTGCAGTAGGTAGAACTGTGTTACTTTGTAATATAGAAAGATTTAAAAAAAACTTAATAAAATTATTTTCAAAATTGCTTTTTTGAGGTTAGATATGAGGATATCACGTATCATTAATGGTATTATTGTATCTAAATAAACTGCCATATCGTGTCTGGAGAAGCCCAAACTTGGTAAGCTTCGAAAATTATTTTTGTTTTAATTTTAAAAAATGGCTGATATTCAATGATTTGATATTACATATTTTTAGAGTTGCCTCAAAAAGCCTTCGCACGATAGGATTCTGAAAAAAAATATTTTTTTTTTTCATACAAGAAATAAAATGTCTCAGCACTCCTCCTCTAAGGGAAATCAATACAAAAAAAACAATCTTAATAAATGAGTTATATAAGTTACCGCTACCTTGACAATACAATTTACAACAAACAAGTGCGGTTTTGTTTCGCATCCGAGCTGTTTTAGGGTCGGAACGGAAATTATCGCAGCGCCTGCTACAAAGTTCGGAGAATAAATTACAGAGTCCGCGCAACGCTGCTCGAAATTACCGCGTAGCTCCGGAGACTTCGCAACTCTGTATGTTTTATGGATATTTTTGCCACTTTATTTAAAACCAGCCGGGTTAGTAGCGGGTGCCGTGGGATTTAATAAGCCATGAAGTTATATTAGCCTTTTAATTTTTGGTTGCTGCTAGGTACATTCATTTTGATTAATTAAAGAGAGTAACAAGGATTCGTTTTGAATAAAATGTGATAAAAATGCGTATAATCAGAGAGTGTATTATATAAGAATCTTTGAAGTCAATTCTAAAAAGAGCCACAACTAATTAAGTCGAATAAATTATACTGGTAGTAATATAAAAATAGTGTTCGGGTCGAATGGCGATCTATAGCAATACTACAACAATAATTAGCTTAAATTTCAGATTTGAATGTACTTCCGGCCGTTTGGCTCCTCGCGGACGTAGACGGCTGTGGTCGGCTGTCGTTACATGTGACCGGCTCCGTCCGGCTTTTGCCTACTGCGCTCTATTTAAAACGCGTTCGGTGCTCGCGCACCCGTTGTGACGCGGCGTCAGGCGACCCGGCCCGGCCCGTTCGGTGGGAATCGTACATAAATCTCACGAGCCGGCAACTTGCAGGAAGCTGAAGAGATTGAACCTCGGCGGGAACGAGTTAACGGCGGTGCCGCAGAAGGCGCTGGCGCTGCTCGAGAACATGAAGAAACTGGAAATGCAGGAAAACCGCATCACAACTATCACGGAAGGAGATTTTGCAGGTATTTACGCCGTGTGTAACGATTTGTTGTGATGTTCATGAGATTTTGAAACTCGGCTCGAGTAATGGTGAAGCCTTTTTTTGAGATTTCATTTTTATTTTTTTCGTTTCTTCATGAGCGTTAGTAAGCTTGCGTGAATGTTCGAACGTCTTGTTATCATCATTTTGACACGATTTTGATATACCTACACAGGTTTTTATCGTGGGTATCATTTAATCCCTAAAACCCAAAACATGAATATCTGAATATATTTTATTAAAGAAATGTATACTTTGCATATCATCAGTGTAAAACTTATATATCCGTAGGTGTAATCGTGAATTAGTAATCAACCCAGTGATCTAAACAGGTAGGGAAGAAGGGTGAAGGTGAAATTGTGTTTTTTTAAGGCTTCGGACGTGGAATTGAAATAAAATCAGTATGTTCGCTTTGAAAAAAGTATAATTTTGAGTAGTAACCTTTTTTTTCTAGTCGTAACTATTTATTCAATTGTGTAATTAATCAAGAACTGACAACATATTTTTATAGTAGGTATACCTTTTCGTACACCTAACCTAGACGTTCAACTTCTCCACCACATACCGTGACGTAGATCACACAGCAAGCTTGATCAGTAAATAATGACTGACCACTGCTTGCACGCGATTCAACGAGTTATGTTTCTAGGCATGCGGAACCTGGACTCGCTGGGGCTGGCGCACAATCAGCTACGCGAGGTGCCTGCGCAGGTGTTCTCACACCTCTCACTGCTGAACTCTCTCGAGCTCGAGGGCAACCTCATCCAGAGGATCGACGAGAAAGCCTTCGCGGGCCTTGAAGGTATGTATCGGAAACATCGGAGCACGTTAAGTAACACATTTTATGTTTAGAGCGTAGCTTTACGTAGTGTGACCTACGACCTACCTAAAGACAGACTTGCGTTTCTGTCTTTAGTTCAAGAAAAAATACTCCTACAAATCGTGAATCGTGTGTAATGAAAGTAGCTCGTATAAAATCGATTTTGTTTGTTCAATCGATTCATTTAAATTATAGACAAATTAGGTTAAAAAAATGCATACATGTTTTACGATACTTCACTACATTAAATTGACTGACTTTAACGCAAACACACTTTGAAAAATTTCCGCAATGCCCACAATTATAATGCTATTACCATGCTTAATAACATAGGAAGCAATTTAGGGCAATTTGAACTCTAGCCAGAAAGTCACCAATCATAATTACCGTGTACTGTGTTGTCACGCTAGTTAAAGTAGCTGAACAACATAAAGTAAAGTTACTTAGGTACATGAAAAAGTGATAACGATTAAATTACGCTAACACTAATTTATTAGCTAAAGAAATGTATGAACGGCCTATTAGGCCTTGATTTTAATATTGAACTCGTAATAGCTGAGCCATTTACCGGGAGCCATAAAAATAATCACATAATTTATTAAAGTTTTCCCGCTAGAAAGGAACTAATTAAGTAGGTAAACATCAACATAAACCGTTTTTATTTCGTAATCCTTATACTAAAGTATACACAGCGATTATAAATCGTTACGAATTTGACTATTTAAATAGATCCTATAAGCTATTCCGCTTTTTGTATCATAGCGTTATTTCGTAAAGTTAATCTTGTATAGGTATTTGCATATGACACTAATACGATACAGTACAAAAGTTGTTGATGGTCATTTAAAAGGTTGATAAAGTATGAAAAGTATTATAATAAAATAAGCCTTTGAAAACTTCCACGAGGAGCAGTTCGACATATGCACAGGTACGTCTTAACCCATAAATGCCCCCTGACTCGAAAATGATTAACGTCATAATATGACCGTAATTAAGTTTGTAATTGGTTTTGTATATGCCTTCTGATTCGAAAACGATCAGCACTGCATCTGCCCAGAACTATTGTACATCTCCGATTCTTGTAAATTTTGGATATGTTTGTTATAATAGATACCTATGAACGTAAAAACTATTTTTATGGCAGTTGGTATTTGATAAGGACCATTTTTTTAAATGTTCGATAACGAAACGTTGGGCATTTAAGTGACGAATATATAAAATACTGTAAGCAAAAGACAAGTAAATTTAACATTTTAATTTAGGAATGAAATTCAATAAGCATTTGGCATGTAAGTTTTGACACTTGACATGATGTAACCGTCAAGCTTTTGCAATGAGCACAACGCAATCGGCTCGATGCCCGCCCGATCAGATGCTCAGCATTGCACGTCCGCACTGATGAAGGAACAGTGCCAAAAACCCTTTTAGAAGGACCTGGTCGCCGCTTATCAATGCCGTACTTTTGGAGTGAGGTTCGAGCAATACTACACAGAAATTCAAGCGTATCTACGTCGTCGCGATAGTGCCCCGCGGTAATTGTTGCGTTGTTCATAGCCACATCAATAAGCCAGAAAATAATGGGAATGTACCATCTTTTTCCTCTAATTGCAATTCTGTAGACGCCGACATTAGCATCTAAACAATCCACTCCCCCCATGTAAGCTTGGGGGCGACGTGGTTGACTAGGTGGGGCTGGCGGTATATCTGGTGTTCTGTCTCGTCTACTTAACTCTGAAAGCGGAATATCATCTTCAGACTGGCTGTCATCGTTGTCGCTATTACCGTGAAGTACCAGTTCAGCAGGTGCCAGAAGCTGCCTGCGTGACAAGTTCTCAAAACTTTCATTTGTCTCGTCGCCACAATCCGAATCTATAACTAATCAATCGCCAGGAGCTTCATTCAACCCTGTTGCTTCATTTTCCGAGTCGAAATCATTTACAATATCGACTATTTCGTTAATTGACAACGGCTTGCTCCTTCTCAAACACAATGCCTATTTAGTATTATTCACCGCATATTATCCCACTATTTCGTTTTCGATACACTGTTTAAATAAACCCTTTTTAGGTGTCTGAATACAGACCATTGTTTATTACAAATACAAAAAAAATATGTCTAAGTCGTCTAACTTTATGTTCTCATTACACAAATTCCTATATTTCAGTTAATTTGGGTAATTATTTACTTTTTTGTGGAAGATGCCATAATTTTAGCACGCCAAAATCAAGGCGCAACTTGCACTGACACATTTACCGCCAAATAAGTTAAGGTACTCGATGAAATCAATGGCAACTAGAAAAAATAACCCTTTTCTTGACATAGATGGCCGTGGCATGCACATCCCGAATGAATGTATACGTTATTGAACTTCACTGGCAGCTCCTTATTTGATCCGTTTTCGAATCAGTAGGCTCCTACGGAACCACTTCAAAATATAGTTACGTGCATATAAGTTGCTGTTCGTTTTCAAATCAGGAGGCATTAAAGGGACCAATTAAAGACATAGTTCTGGGCACGTATGGGTTAAACCATTCGACGCGTATGCACTATACATGTGTATCGGACATGTGACATGACATCGCTAAAGACTGGAAATTCTGTAGGTGCAGTGCATGAGCACGCGAAAGCTCTATACCAACGATTCCACACGAGTCAAATATATACTCTGGTTGGTACTTTCACATACAATATCACAATTTGGTTTACTTTAGCCCTAAATTTATCGTGGGTTAGGCTGGGCCCAACCAGTAATGTTTTGATTATTTTATCTCCACTTGGTAGCTTTGTTTTTATAGGAACGAACGTTCAATTCATATGTATTATTCTGTATCAGAACTTTTATTTTCGAAGACCGCTTTAGCCTAGTTGGTAGTGACCCTGCCTACGAAGCAAGAGGTGCTGGGTTCGAATCCCGGTAAGGGCATTTATTTGTGTGATGTGCACGAACATTTGTTCCTGACTCATGGATGTTTTCTATGTATTTAAGTATTTATTTATCTATATAAGTATGGTTATCGTCGTCTAGTACCCATAGTAAGAGCTTTGCTTAGTTTGGGACTAGGTCGATTTGTGTAAGATTGTCCCCTGATTTTTTTTTTATATACAATTTTTCACAAAGAATGTATTTTGGTCTTCACGCCTACCTCACACACTACTTTAAAATTGTTTAGGTACACTTGGTACAAGTATAATTCAATCATCTCCCAATTAGGGCTTATTTGTACTATTACATACATAGCTCACGGTAGTAACGGGTAATTAACGGTGTATCAGACCTTTTTAGACGGAAATGTTACGCGAATGAGAGGTATATCTTTATCTCTTATACGACAAAATAAGCCACTTTATCTGACCTTACATCTTCACCAGAAAACCTGCAATACCTCCGCCTGGGCGACAACCGCCTTCACGAAATCCCGTCCGAGGCGTTGCGGCCGCTGCACAGGCTGCGCCACCTCGACCTTCGCTCCAACAACATCACCTACATTAGCGAGGACGCCTTCACTGGCTACGGGGATTCCATTACCTTCCTGAATTTGCAGAAAAATATGTAAGTCAATCTTGCTAACCAGTAGAATTTGGAACGGGAGGCCGAATAAGAGGTTCCTCACTAACGAACAAGTCAGCAGTAATGCTGGCAGCAACGCTGAAACGAAAAGAGCGGCCGCAAATTGCGCCTAGTGACAACGTTCTTGAACCTTTCGCTATTAGGCCTGTCTCGACTTGAGGAGCCTAGTAGTATGTTTGTGTTGCTTCATATAGGCATTGAAGAAATAAATTGATTGTAAACATATAGAAGCCTTAACTGGCTGCATGAACCTGCAAAATTATTATATTACTAGCGGCTGCCCGCGACTTCGTCCGCGTAGATTTTTGATGATGACAAAGATATAAAATAGGTAAGTGAATTTTATTCTTAGTTAAAATGGTCTAGACATATTACATTTCAAACAGTGGCAGACACTGATATGCGATTGTTAATTTTTTTTTTAAAGATTTTCCAACCAGATATTTTAATCTTTGGCAAAAATGACTCTGCAAGATATAGAGCGACGCATGGATTTGGAGCTAGAAAATGGGGATCTTAGTTATTATAAATAAGATTAAAAAAAAGTTCAATATCACAAGGCTGTTAAAACAATATTAAACTCAGCACTGGAAATCGAGAAATAGACACAGGTTAATGCAGAGTACACCTCTTTAAAAAATCCAGTGTTCCCCGTACAAAACCTTCAACTTTTTTTAACCCCCATTGGGATAGAATTTTCTTAAACGCTGAAATCACTTTTTTGTATTTTGATAGTAGAAAGTTACCTTCTACAAAGTTTCAAGTCTCTAGTTCAAAAAATAATGTTTCCCCCATACAAACATTGCGCCCCCATTTAACCCCTTTAGGGGTAGAATTTTCTAAAACGCTGAAATTACTTTTTTGTATCTCATGAAATGAAATGAAATTCGTTTATTTGTTTAAAATTATGTACGTATAAAGATGGTATGGTAAATGGTAAATAATTTCCATATAATGTCACTACCTTATAAAAGTAGGCATTTATATTTATTATAATGTACATGCATGGCAAGGGGAGGATATTGAGCCTTTTAAAAACAGGCTAACATGACTCTCTAGCTGAAATACCACTTAATGCCCTTATGCCCATTTTTTTTTAGCTTTGAATGCTCTTTCAATTTCTCGTAACCTTAATAAGTAATCTTTCTACAAAGTTTCAAGTTTCTAGCTCAAAAGGAAAAGTTTCCCTCATACAAACTTTGCACCCCTATTCAACCCCCTTCGAGATAGAATTTTCTAAAACGCTGCCTGCCGTTTTTTTGTATTTTAATAAGTAATCTTTCTACAAAGTTTCAAGTTTCTAGCTCAAAAAATAAAGTTCCCTCTTTGCACCCCTATTTAACCCTCTTAAGGGTAGAATTATTTTAAATGCTGAAATGACTTTTTTGTATTTTACAAAGTTTTAAGTCTCTAGTTCAAAAATTAATGTTTCCCCCATACAAACATTGCACCCCTATTTAACCTCCTCAGGGGTGGAATTTTCTAAAACGCTGAAATTACTTTTTTGTATCTTAATAAGTATTCTTTCTACAAAGTTTCAAGTCTCTTGTTTAAAAAGTAATGATTCCCCCATACAAACTTTGCACCCCCTTTTAACCCCCTTAGGGATGGAATTTCCGAAAATCCCGTCTTATCCCTTGCCTACGTCATAAAAGGAAGTCCTGGTGTAAATTTCAAGTTTCTAGTGCCAGTAGTTTCGGCTGTGCGTTTATGAGTGAGTCAGTCAGGACATAGGCATTTATATGTATAGATTTTCTGAAGTGGGAAGGTCGCATAGAAGAAATAGGCGCGTATATTAGGCCGGTATTTGAATGACAGTACGTGATATGTTCCTATTCTCATGGGGATCATGTCTCTGTCATTTTAATTTTGAACGACAAAGTGATTAAGGATATTTTAAAAGTCCAATCGCGCCTTTATGGAAAGACTTGTCTTGGTCTTTCTTCCCGTGGGTGTCGTAAAAGTCGACTAAGGGACCAGAGTTGAAGTGTGTTGTGGGCGATGGGCTAGCAACCTATCCCTGCAATATCACAATTCAATCTTTTATACCCGCATTTATGCTAAAAGTGGCGCTGGAACATACGTACTACCCCTTTTGGGAATAAAGGCGTGAATGTATATATGTATGTATGTATGTTTGTCTTGGTGGTGTCTAAGACAAAATGTAAAACAATGTGGCAATCACCTTAAAATGATCCTACAAATATGTACAGTTTGGACTTTGCAAGTGCGCCCTGTGGGAAACGTGACCGCAATCACAAGTCGGAACTGAGTTTAACCAATTCTAAGCGTAGGTGGAAGGTAATCTCCCACCCACAAACGCCCTCACATTTAAAATGCTGAATACAGGAGGCAGGAAAATAGAGTATGGGTCAGAAATAGAATACATCAGAAGTTAAATTTGAGCCATAAGTTACCTTATTCTAGTATGTTATACGCAATTGTTTTGACATATGAGCCCTTCGCGTGTGGAAGGGAGCATGCGTAACAGATTGAAGTCAAATCAAATTAGAATGCCTATCGTAAGTCTCGAATTCATCCCCAGGACGCTAAGTTCATTGATCCACATGCCACGCGTGGACTCCTAGAGAGTCTATATGAAAACACCTACGCAGTAAATTGGAATCTACTTTATCGCACGAGAACGATTTCATGAACGTTAAGGCGATGCATTGGAAATTATCGCGTGCTTTGAAACTCCGTTCTGACTAGATTAAGAAACATTAAGTCCTGATTTTCAGATATATTGATTCTTGACTTTATGATAGTTTTATCTGATATCGATACATGATTGCTTAACATTTCCTCTATAGAAAAAAATCCAAAGTTGGGTCTGTATTTTCCTTTTTTCTGTATTTTACTCAAACGATACATTATTTTACGACACAATCAAGTTAATACGATACTATTTTATCTCATCTAAAATCTCACTAGGTATGTGAAATTTAAATAAAACTTCACTAAGTTAGGAATTTATCGAGATTTGTCCAAAAAAGCCATTCACGAAGAGTGTTACATCTCTTTTTCTCTTGCGCTGAAGGCATCAGCCAGACAATGCCAGATACAAACGTGACAAATACGAGACCGATACCTTCCCCATTACATTGTTTTATAAATAGACACTTACAAACTTGTTCGAATTAACTCTTTGTTTAACGTATAAACTATTGAAGTTTTCCGATCACATGTCCAATTCATACACCTATTGGTTGTGACAAGGTAAGGCTCGCCATTTATAGATTCAAATTGTTTTCATGTCACACTGCATGCTGTTTTAGTTTTAAAATAACATTATAATTTTATTATGATTACTGTTTTCTGAACTGAAAACTTCTTTAGCGCCGCTGTGCACTTTATGGGATGGGGAATAATTGTTAAACTCGCGACAGGTGTAGGACGTTAGGTACTGTAGGATTTAGTGTTGCCAATTGCCGGAATACAAAAAGCGAGAGGTGCGCATCAAAACGCGGATTTTTTGGGGTATGCAAAATTTAAATTATTCAAGTTTTTTTTTTGATGTTTGACGTACGGGGCTTGAGGGCGGAGGCAGGGGGGTGGTGGAGATGGCGGGAGGGGGGGGTGTTGCAATATTAAAATTATTCAACTTTTCACTTCTGCCGGCACTCCCGAGTGCAACCCGGTCTTTGTTTTGTCAATTATATCTAGGATGCTTTTTTTTTAATTTGTCATTTTTACTTCTATGACATTTGTACCATGTTAAAGTTATTTCAATTGTTCCTTATTATTCTTATTTCGTTTTCATTTTGCAATGTAATTTGATTTTTATTTATATTATTGTTATTGTTACGCGGCAATTGCGCTCAATGTTCGCCGCATGCTGCATGCGACGAAGTGTAATTGCCGCTTCATACACTTCGCCGATCTTTTTGTGAATTCATGCTATAAATGAATCTATCTATGTATCTATCTGTATGTAAAGAACGTGACATTTCAGCCCAGCCCCGCGTCGAGAAAACACAAACATTGATTGATAAACATTTGTTTACCGCGTGTTTTTGTCGGTAAGTGATATATCGCACCCAGACAAGGAGGATTACTTGTATTTACTATTTACACGTCCAAAGTGACGGCCAGGACAGGTCAAGGTCACTTTGGTTTTTACAAGAATACTTAAATGAGACGAAAAAATAACACTGCGAACGTTAGCTATTAATAAAATATTGCAAAGAATATATTAAATAAAAAAAAATATAATTAAATAATTTGACACGCCTTTTCACAATTTCTAACTAAAGACATGAATGTAATATAAAATATCGGAAGTAGATTTTGTCCCACTTTCCAGTAGTTCCGTTGACCTGATAGGCAATACATCTATATCCACCTATAGGTACGAAGAAAAGTCAGAGAGATTGTAGCTTTGTAACTTACATCGATTTCGAATACTACACCATTCATCTGTTTCATTAGGCATTTAATAGAATGTCAACGAAGTAAACCAAGTGAGCCGGATAATCAGCCAATCAAACTAGATTTTCATTAATATTGTAATATGTGATTAGCTGCGTGATCAAGACATGTGGTTTTGTTTGCGTGAAAAAAAATACATCAATGAGATGGATGGGTTGCAAAGATATGAATTATACCTGAGGATTTTATTTACCTTTCAAATATTGAACTCTTCGCCAAAGCTCGGTATTCTTGGGTTTATTAAACAAATATCCCTCTCACTTTGCGGGTTTTGATTAATTTACAGAGTGCCGTTGTTTGCTCAGCTCCCGAGACAACAATCTCATAAACGCTGGGATCTTGATTAATTAGACAAAAGTTTGCATTAGGTATTGTGAGCTTTTACGAGCCGCCAGGATTAGGTTATTGTATTACATAAGCAGTTGCGTTCACCACAAAACTAGTTTTATTTATTTATCACGTACCAAAAGATATGAAGAGACTAGTGATGTGGAGATACCTCCTACTTTACCTAATATATCTGCATTATATTATATTTGATTAGGGGAGAGTAGGGGAAACGCGAACGGCGGGTAATCCCGACCGCGACAGTTCTACTATGTTAGAAAGAGATGACAATATATTGTCCACCGCCATCTTGATGTTTATGTCGCCGGCAGTGCCGGTCAACAACACGAGTGCGGCGGACACGCGCACGTTTTTGATGTAGTTTTTGCGTAAATGTAACTTGATGTAGCTTTATTTCCATCGACTATCGTAATTTAACATTTACTTGTTGGAATACTCACGTATTAACAATTTTATTGGCAATGACGCCAGCCTCCACAGTAAAAATAACCTTGAATATTTTTGGCCACTTTTATTATTCTGGTCCTGCGGGCAAAAGCGAACAGGTAATCTCGAACGTTCGGCATTACCCACACATGGTGAACCATTTAAATCATTTTTTCAAAAATCAAAAAAAGAGCTGACCAATGTTGAGATAGCTCGCCTAGTTTGTCATAAGTATTTTTTTAAGTAGTATTATGTCGTATGGTATTCTGGTCTGGGGTAAAGCAGCTGACATACAGACAATCTTTGTATTTCAAAAAAGACCCATTCGTTACGTATACTATATAACCTGAGAGCAAGAGAATACGTGACATAACTCTTTTTATAGAAATTAGCATTAAATTCATTTGTTTCATTAATTAGTTATACCTGACACCCAGTTTACTATCGAGCAATGGATATTAAACACTGATTATGCCTATCTACCATATATTTTCAAGAGTGCGTTTGCACTTCAAACGACATTTGAGGACCTTACTCGTCCCTATGTAGGTCTACCTAAGTACATCTTGCACTGGCGAAACCCAAATAGAATACCAAACAGTGGATAAGTTGTTAGCAAATTGTTGAATCGTATTATATAATTCTGTCCAGTTTGCGAGCTTGACAATACCCACGATTCACAAATATTTTGTCCTCAGGGTCCACCAGCTGCCGACGATGGGCTTCGACAACCTCAACTCGCTGGAGACCCTAAACCTGCAGAACAACAAGCTCCAGCACATCCCCGAGGAGATCATGGAACCCATTTTGGACACGCTGCGAGTCGTCGACATCATGGGTATGTATACGTAATGCTGGGGCGACACTAACGAGAAATGCCATTAAATATCGCGATAATCGTAGTGTGGCCGTACGGATAACGTCCATTATCGCGATAATTAATGGCATTTCTTGTTAGTGTGGCCCGGGCATTAGTCTCCGAATTACTTAGGCCGTCCACTCCGGAATAAACACGATGTTTGACAGAGAAAATATACCGAGTTCCTTGTTGTCTACTGTCTTCCGAACATGATAGTTCAAAGTTCAAAATTTGAACAAAGTTCAACATTTAATGTCCTGAATGACTTATGCCGTTCACTGTGTAATAAACAAGATATATGACAGGTCAAATATCCGGAACGACTCATGCCGTCCATTCTAATCAAATTCGATGTTTGACAGGGTAAATATCTCAAACTACTTTACGCCGCCGTCCACTGTTTAACAAACTCGATGTCTCACGAGTACGACTAAGTCGGCAACTGTCAAAAAAACTCGATTTTTAACAGGCCAAGTATTCGATATCATGCCTACCTACCTTCTTTGTAATATAATTTGGAATCGCTAGCGTTACGGCAAATAGGAAAGGGCTCGTGTAAAGGGCTTCCATTCGGATCATGTTTTTTACGTCCCATTACACGACGTACATACCCCTGTCCGATAACATTTCTTTTAATAATGAGCTTTCAGAATGTTGCCCTCTGCTTTGGTTTATTAAATTAAAACTTGAGGAATCAGTTTCGTTAACAAGAAACACGTCGCTGAAGAATTAATTAGTTGACAAACTTATACTTCGCCGATAAATCTTGCTCTAATGTTATTAAAATTTTTTCGGTATGGAATTTTTAACAACTTTTCCAATGGTATTTGAAGTAAGTTGGACACTGTGTATTGAGCAGAAGATTTGAATTAAGTGGGATATTATTTCATAAATATGTATCGTTGCTTTAGTTCGTGTCATACCTTTTATGTATTAATACATAAACATTGGCTGTACCCGTGTGGTGTCGGGTTAGAATTTCACCACCCCCTTTCTTCCCGTGGGCGTCGTAAAAGTCGACTAAGGGACCAGGGTTGAAGTGTGTTGTGGGCGATAGGCTAGCAACCTATCACTGCAATATCACATTTTGTCGATATTTTATACCCACATTTATGCTAAAAGTGGCGCTGGAACATACGTTTCATGTGCTCTGCCTACCCCTTTTGGGAATAAAGGCGTGAATGTATGTATGTATAAACATTGGCTGGTTTACAGCAATTTAGTTTTACCATCGAGCAAATTATGTTGGCGACAGAGTAGGTTCTCCATTATTATGTTAAACTGAGCTTAACTTAACACACGTACTAAGTACTTAGTACTGATAATAGGACTTACGAGAGTAATGATTGTAGACAACCCGCTTATCTGCGACTGCGAGCTGGCCTGGTACGAGGCTTGGCTGGCGGGCCTGCGCGACCGGGACGACGAGATGATGCAGAAGAAACGCACCGTCTGTACCATGGTCAGCGAACACCGCGAGTACAGCGTCGCCAAGATGCCACTCGAGAAAATGAACTGCAAGAGGAAACCAGCCTACGACCGCCCCAACAGCGCGCCTCGCTGCGCCGCCGCCGCCACCAACCTGCTCCTCGCAGTCGCCACCAGGTGGCTACACTAAACGTAAACGTAAATATACACTCTTATAAGTTTACCCTTTTAATTTCAGCCAAGGCTGCCTTCTAGCTAACTGTGGCCGGATAGCTCGAAGTCACCCTTCGCTTTATATTTGGTTCGATATTTAGTAACGTGATGAATTTGTGCGAAAACTCGATACATATCAATTTGGGCTGATAAATAAGTAATTTGGAGCGGTAGCTTGTGATAGTAAAGGTTTTAAAGAGTTAAAAAGTAAGTGTGATACTGTGAGTATTTTTACATATTAGAAGACCTCTTACGGCATGCCTTACTAATGAGTAATGTGACAACCAAGGAGTAGTACGAGTAGTACATACAAACTACAGTTCGGCATTATATTAGTATCACTGGAGACGTGCTTCATTCTTAAAGAGATGCGTCGCTCGGCGCATCGCGTTTTTACATGGACTTACGGGCCATTCTGTGATCACAACAATGAGCTATACAATTTAGGCACAAAAATTTAATTTGAAACTTTACAAACCTTAAAATTTTGAAATTTAACTTCTAATATTTTTTATAGTTTACCCCTACAATTTTAAATGTAATCTTATAAATACTTATTAGGAAAGCTTTTGCGGATTTACGATGTTGACTATAAAATAATAATGATATTCTACTCTTGTATCGTGCGAGAAGAGTGGGCTCGCGTGTTAGTTTTTTAACGCTCACAGCCTTCTCCTGTTACACTTTCTGTGATTCTGGATTTATTTCTTCCACTTATCTACCTCTCTTTTGCTATTTGGTATAAGTTCACTAATTATTTAATTTAATAACGAATATATTTTCAAAAAAAAAACATTATTTTTATGTTTAGGTACTTTTAACTTTAAAATAGAGCCCCTGAATGTTTTATTTGACGTAGACATAGGAGTAGCTAAATAAGTGTTAGGTAATTCTTTTCTAAGTAAACTAAATAAATATATATACGCTGTTAATACGTTACATCATTACTTTAATCGTTGGCTGATGTTTAGTTTAGAGTTATTTCATTAATAATTATACCTTTCATATATGACATTTGCAAAGTTTGAAAAAATATCGACTACGTCATGATCATAATTTTAAAACAATGCGACTACCAGATAATATAAATTTTCATTATACCTACCTACTCTTATCGTTTCAGTTAATCTATTGGTTCAGAACCTTGGGTAATTGCCCTCGTCCCGGGGGTAAAACAGCTATCCTTTGGGGGTTACAGAGTTGGTATCAAAAGGGATAAATAGATATAGGTTATTTATTTAAAATCCGTTTCCCTAATAACTCACGGGGTTAACGATATTGCAAAGGTTTGGAACCACTGTTAGTCACTATTTTGTAGCGTTAAATCATAAAGCTTAGGTAAATTTGCTGTAAAAGTTTTATCGATATAGGTAGCGAGTTGTAATAAATGTGACTTTAAGCGTTGCCTAAAATATTTATGTGCAACATAATTATATATAACATTAAAATATGTTCTGGCTACAATTTAGAATTCTTCTTGAACCAGTAATCCCACGTTGAAATAAGAAAAATTGTTCTAAATCAAAGTTGTCGTTCTTATTCATTGGAATTCTACTGACGCATAAAATCAAAATAAAAAAACACTCCGAAAAGTAATAAAAATTAATTTATATCAATAAGGTTTACAACAAGCAATATTAAACTAATCTTCTAAATTAAAAAAATATATATTTTTCTGTATGGAAATTACGTATTTGTCTAAAAGTATTTACAAATACAAGGGTAAACTTGAAAACTAAAAACATATCCTTTAGTGGTCTGATTTATAAATAAGAAATTTTTAAATAACTGTTTATATACATATATGAAATGGCAAATATTTTGCAACACATCGACGAGAGAGTAATGTGTGACCAATATTCATGCACAATCCACCCTTGTGCTTCTCTTATTGCGTTTGAATGTACCTAAGTGCTGCATCCGCCATTTATCGCGGTTATCATTGGTTGGTGAGTCAGAATCGTTGCAATTTGTTTCATTTCAAGTGACACGAAGTGTTGCTTGTTTACACAAAACAAGTTATCGTACATTACATACTTGTTCACTCGAAGCAAAATGTCAACTGGAAAGCTTGTATATTAATTAAGTATACTTATAATAAAATTGTAAGTGTAAGTAGTAGTGTAAGTATTTAGTAATCACTTTTAAAAAAGAAAATGTCATACATAATGCATGACGCGAGATTGAATAGAAAATGTTCTATTCATATTGCATTTATTATTACATTTTCTTGAATGAGCTGTTGAAGGTAAAAACACAAATACGACATTAGTATGTTGTGGATATGTCAAGACACCATAAATGTTTTATTTTATTTTTATTCAAACCTATACTTTATTTTTGCCTCAGGCTACTTTCAACTGTAGCGTAGGCGTGTGATTTGTGTTGGCTGACAGTTTTCCACTGAGTGAATCTGAAGTGATCTTAGTGTTTTGGTAGCTAGTCGACTTTGCACTAGTGGTATGTCCTATCGTAATCACTAAATTTAATTTCCCAACTGCATCGTAACCCTTCAAATTTAACCCATTGCTTTGATATAAAGTTCCCGTGTCATACATTAGTGCAACGTCGACGACTACGATGTTTACCATAATTATTAAATATTTTGTCAAATCAATTTGCTAACACACAACAGGAAACCATAAAATGTTGATATTTTAATATATGTTTTATTTTCTGAACTTTCCTTTTTACTTAATTAATATCAATTTACGTGAACTCAAATACAGTACCCATATTTAAATGGGTGATTTATTACACGATAAAAATTACAATATAAATTTGCATGGCACATTAAATAAAAATAAATTAAACTAATTGAATGCACTTGATGGTGAATAAGGTATTCTAATAAATGTGATGTAGTGATTCGTAAGCACAATTATATATTCTATACACTTTACAATATTGCACCTTTACATCGGCATTGTATATCTACTTATTAAATAATAATCTTAATCAGAGTCGAAAAACCTGATAAATTAGGAAAAAAACATTATACCGTTTCGTACACTTACGTATTCTACAAAAATATTAGTAGATTATATTAAAGGTATATCCATTTTATCAGTATATGACTTTATTTATTTATAGATGTCTTACAATGCTAATAAATGTCGTGTTTTATTGAAATTATTATAAATATAGGTAAAATATATATCTTCGTGTCGAACTAATGCATAGATGATCTGAGGCAAGTTATTATACTTTACTATATAGTACTATGTAGCTCTTTTATATGATTTGATTCCATAAACGTTTCCAATATTCCTAATAAATATGATCTATGTTGCGATCTAAAATCCATTGACGCGTAGACACGTACTCGTAACAATTGAAATACATGCCGTTTATGGAAACTTGTATTCTCTATACGTCGATGGAAATTGGCATCGATATAAATAAAGTCAAGGAACCAGCAGTAACATATCGGGACAGTGGGGTGAAGTAATAGGTAGCTCCACTGGCCTATGGTCGTACATATCATTTAGAATAAGTCACGCTGTTTAGCGAATATATATCAATGTTGTTAGAATAACGTATATGAATGTTAATCTTTAAGTGTTGGAAAAGCTTGACGTTATTTACCCTAATACATAAGGATGATTGATTTGGCAGATCTGTGCTACGGATATTGCCACTAGCTATTGTTATAATGGATGGAAACTACATTAGGAATGGCCAAGTTGTGGCACCATTATGGTCTTGCAAGTCAAATGTAGAAGATGAAACAAACAAGAATATGAATGAATGGTAATAAAATCCTATTTTGACACATTTATGTATCAAATATAGTGCTCTCAATTCGATTTGATGAATATAAAATCTTATTGCATTGTCTTCTGGTGAACCAAGTAGTAAATTGTATGATAGAAAACTTAATAAATGCTTAGGTTGATTGAGGTGTTTGCTCTGCGTAAACCTCCGATTATAACTCTTGGCATCAATTTCATGCTTCTATTCTTTGGACGGTCCTTTAAATTCTTAAACTGAATGGTTTTGAAGTCTAATCAATATCTATATTGTTCTATCTATAGATGTGTCCAGCAATAATTCTGTCTTAATATTCTTATCGGCAGCATGTTTACTCAATGTACTTTTATTATATTTAGATTATAAAGATAAATTTTTGTTTGAGCAGTGTCGTCTGCTAACGAAATTACAAATTTCAGATAAAAGGGTTTTTTTATCCTTTATTTTGAGCTTGCTTTGTATCAGTGACTTCCAGGCTGCCCCGGGCCAGTAGTTCTTAACTTATTGAGCCGATGTCTGGTCGAAAGAACCTTTCGCCGAGAAGATCGTTTGAAAAAATCCAGCCCCAAAAAATCCCTTTCATTTGAAATTTATGACCAAGATACGTGTGTTAAGCGCAGGTTTATAGTCACATTTATTATTATGTTGACTCGTAAAATAAGTAATGTAATTCAAATTGATATTTTACTCTTAAGGGTGTATTTATTTGATTCGGTTAAATAAAAAATAAATTATACAATCAGTGTTTTATTTCGTTCTAAACCCAACACAGTACTGAAAACGTTGTAAAACCAAAGTAACGGAATACCAAGATAAATAACAATATGTGAGAGTATTTCGTTTTAGTAAAGTGGTAAGGTAAAATGTCGCAAATGAAAATAAAACGGTTTTACACCAAAAACCTCTAACAAGCGAAAATATAAAAACATATTGTGTGGCTTTGTATGTACCCTTACAAAGCCACACAATAAGTAAGGCACAGGTTTATCAAACAATGATCGTCATCGTCGTCATCCACGTGGTCGCCACCTGAGAACCTTTCAGCCCCAACGGCCATAGGTTCTGCGTGCTATGTGCCCTGGCCTCTGCAACTTAAGTTATGCGATTCGGAGAGCTATACCTTGGTTCTGCTGCGGATAGCCTCATTTCTGGTGCGAGAGTAGAATGTGAAAAAAGGATTTTTTTGAGTCAAGTCAGCCAATGCAAGGAGCAAACTTCTAAACAAACCAACTGTTTTCAGGTTTTGCGTTATTTTATTAACACTTTGTATAAGCAGAATACGTAGTGTAGGTTTCTTTAAGTAATAATGGCATCGAGTTCATCGGGGCAAAATGAATTAAGTTTCATTAAAAGCAAGAGGCAACCAAAATTATTAAGAGCTGGCCATCAGTTCACTTACCATATGGAAAATGGCGATAGATCTATGATATGGAGATGTGTTAAAAGAGACGTATGACGTAAGTACAATTGGTTATTTCCTAATATTTTGTGACATAGCGGCGGTTTTTAGACTTACTATCTATCTACTATAGTTATTTACGATACAAGTGCCGAAAATAGGAAATTCGCAACGAGTGGTGATAAATTAAAACACGACCGAAGGGAGATGTACTATAAATGTACAGTACATATGGTGCTACTTTCCCGCACTAGTGCGGAAAAGAGCACTTTCCGTGCATGTGTCGAAACTTTAAAGAGCCATAAGTACAGTAAAACGTTGTACGATACACGTGTGAATAGGTAATTCGCAACTCGTTTTCTCAAATGCCACTATGAAGTCGCAGTAATTAATGCAGTGAAAGGAGTTTTTCCAAACGTTCAAGTGAAAGGTTATTCTGGGGTGTCTAAAGAAGAGTGGTCATCAGTATTTTCCAAGTGGTTAAGACGGATGGAAAAGTGAATACTTCAAAAAAATATATAACTGTTATAAAAAAATAAACTCTGTAACTTTTCAGTATCTAATTTCTTTTGGCATGACCCTCGTTGCATGTCCTATTCTAATATAGGTAGGTATTCGTTTCTTGAAGTTTCGTCGAAAATGAGGAACGTACCTACATCGGCACAGACTTTCAAGTTTGGTCGTTCAACGCAGGCCGATCTATCGTGTCAATATGGGGTTGTTATACGAATTGGAATCAAATTATAATATAAAATGCTCGTCGTACGTAACAGATTGAACCCCTGGTTGTGGTCTGCATCCATTAGTCCGCTTAATATTCCATTAAACCTGGCCAATATAATAATAGAACAATCGCGCAGTAAAACTTTGATGCGCGCAATTATTGTCCGACTGCTTCACTCATCACTCAGTCCTCGCCTGCGTGGCGCGCGGATGCAGCAGTATGACTATAACGGGGAGCGGGCGTCGTGCGGGAGGCAAAGTCGGAATCACACTCGAATCGTGCGGTATTATGGTGGCTAGTGTTGGCCGTGAATGTGCATTGTGGTCATAGCCGAAAATTTTAGTAACCGGACACAATTTAACAATTTGTTGTTGAATTCAACAGTGGCATCGTAATTTTTCACAAATCTAGTAGGTACCATTGTTCTAAGTTGTTACTAAAGCTGAGTCCTGCGTCCGTGATTATTGAATGAGTGAGCGAAGCGAACGAATTCTCCGTTTCAGCTTGCTTTATTTCCGGCGTCTCTCCGTCTGTTCTTCTCTACAGGTCGAATTTCTCAACCGATTCTCGTGAAATTTGCCCGAGAATCGGTTCTGTTATCAATTACTGCATTTTATTTATTCTTTTTTTCAATTCAGTAATTACATTAAGTTAAAATAGAAACTCATGCTGAGTGAAAGCCAGCGCCCTATATTTTAACTAAATAAGAAAATGTGTCTTGGTGGCAGTCCATTCATCGTATTTCCACTTTAGCCCGCCTGAGACTGCAGCGGGAAATAATATGTTTCGTGGTCTAAGCCACGATATTTTACACGTGGGTACAAAGCAAAGAAGACAGTCTATGTGCGGTGTAGAACGCGCTGAGGGAACACGACATTTTTATGAAGCAGTGCTGCGTTTTATAATGGAATCAATACAACGACAAAATACATCCACAAAATAAGTAACGTACATCGTCTTATGCTGCTGAAATTTTAATCACAATTTAGATTTGAATTATTTTAAAGCATACAAGTAACTCCAAGGTATTTTGTTTTTTTGAAGTGAAAACTTCTTAAGCGGCGCTGAGCACTTTTTGGGATGGGCAAAAATTATTAAACTCGCGACAGATTTTGTAAGATCTCAGGAGGACACGTGACCGTAGAATTGGGAGAGATTCGGGACGAGGCTTGGGGGTGGAGGGGAAAACGGGGGTTTGACTAGGGGCACATAGTTCTAATTAAACTTTATTATTAACAGTTTAAGGTCGTACATAACACATTTTCCGTAAATGCAAATTCCATTTTGTTTTATCAAACTTTTATATTTTGCTGTTAGCCGATTCGACTTCATTCAAAACTGTACACTATTCGTAAGAGTATAAAGCCGTTAAACACTTTTTGCAGTTGCATATTCTGCAAATAAATTTGTAATTTTGTCCACGCGTCCTTTACCGTTTTCCTATTGAGAAAATTCGAATAGTTCGAAATGTGCAATGGCAAAAACAAATTGGTATTTTATTTCATCGTCTTTCATCAATTTTGCTGAGTTAAGTTGAACTATAGCGTGCTATTAATAGGTGGTTATTAGATATATTGGCACGCAGGGGGAGGGAGGGAGGAGGAAGGGTTTTTTTTTGCAAAATTAAAATTATTCAAGTTTTCACGTCTGCCGGCACTCTCGGAGTGCAACCCGGTCTTTTTTTTATTACAATTTACAAGCTTTAATTACTAATTTATAATGAAACAAATCAATGCAAACTAAATCCCTGATTCAGAATTAATATTTAATGACACCTGTTAACTACATACATAGTTCTCTTTACTGATTTCTGTGTATTCTGTGTATGCAAATATATTCTAAACTCCAATACAATTTGTAATTATTATCCAAAACAAAAAGTAGGTAACTTATTCTACCTAGGGATTTGACGATGCAATTCATTAAGTTTTTATACATGTTTACATTCTCACTAGAATTGCTATTTTTTAAACACTGAACCATTCAGATTTGTTCTCACTTCCTATTCCTTTCCTTCACCGCGAAGTGTGATAAGTTATTATCGCTACAAATAACGAGCATTTTAAAATATGCATTGTGGAACTAAAATATACTTTTTCATTTCAACAGTGCAACTTCAACTACCGGAATATTGCTATCACATATACCCGAGAGCGTGAAATTATCCATGCCCGTAAAACAATATGTCGGATTTTTCGCAGTACGAGGAAATATGTGACTGGGGGACAATAAGCATTTTTGAGGTTCGTATTAAATTCGGAGTTAAAACAAAGCATTTAAATTGCCTCGGTTTGAAAATGCGAAGCTTCTGAATTTCCGATGATATATTGTGATTTGCGGTCGTGATTTTGTTTGCACATATAGTGTTAACTATTGACTTTAATAATAATAATAATAGGGATGTGACGGCCCCATCGCCCACCAGATTTCTGGTGCAATCAGTCAACGTAAGGCAGCTTGTGGCGGGCTGTTAGGGAGTAGCGACCCTACGTACCTGAGTGCTCCTGGGGGTGTCCTGTGGTCAGGCTGAGCCGATCGGGTGGTTGGTTGGACAGGCCCTCCGCCTCTGGCTTGCCTTTACTGGCCGTCCAGAGTGGAGTCGCAAGAGCTGTTGCTCGAGGGTAGATGTGGTCACCTAAGTGGCGAGTTGGCTATATGTTTAAAGTCCAGTGCCACCTCTCTACCCCCCAGCTCTCTGACCGGTGTTGCCCTTAGGCCATTTTTTAATGTCGCTATTAATAGGGGCCCATCTAGCAGTTAGCGAGTCACCGTCTGCCAGAGATAAAGATTGAAACAGCTTTATTAGGCAGGCGTCCGATGTTTCACCCAATAGCCCAGCCACTAGTCCATCATTTCAACCCAATAACCCGTTTTATTTAGATTCCATCAACCATCAATAGTCCCGGCTGTACACCCCAGCGGGTGCTGTCTCTGTGTGCGTCCCATGACACGGGCAGCGACAGCATCCGCTCGGTGTACTCCTTGCATTTCATTAAATTGTCAAAAGGACGAGGAATTGTCAAAGGAGGACGTGTTGGCTCAGTTGGTACTTTGTAGGTACCTAGCTCCACGCACGCCTCCCAAAGGTCCGGGACATCGTTGTCCCGTGAACGGGAAAGACATACATAATAATAATACTCCTTGCATTTCATTAAATTGTCATAAGGGCCTCTACGTGTTGGCTCAGTTGGTACTTTGTAGGTACCTAGCTCCACGCACGCCTCCCAAAGGTCCGGGACATCATTGTCCCGTGAACGGGAAAGACATACATAATAATAATATATTCTTTATTGCACCACAACATAAGAAAAACATATTACAAGAGTAAATAATGTTAAATAAAGGTAACAACAGGCGGTCTTATCGCTTTAGAGCGATCTCTTCCAGATAGCAGGAAATTTTCAGGAAAAGTTGTAAACAGGTAGTGCAGGAATAAATCAAAAAAGCTTACTATCGCATACATCACAATATTACGTCTTTATATATATATTAATAGACTTTACGTCACACCTGGCCTAGTTACGTAATGTACTATTAATCAACTGGGGTTGAATGTTTGTAAGCACTTTATTATGCGCAAAGAACGCTGGTAAACCCCCGAGCCTATGACCATCTAGAAAACAGGTGAAAGAACTTTTGAAATCTTGAGATTACCTAAAACATACAAATTTATAAACGTACAAAACTACAATATCATAGAATTCCTCTTAATAATATTAGTACTTATATTTCATATTGTATTGAATTGAAATCTTGATAGACCTGTTGGCTTATTTTCAAATCAGTCACCTTATTTTCATAATTAAACACGACTCTTTGAGCACATACTTTAAGAAGAAGGAACTGAGACGACGAGATGTTGGGACTTGATAGTGTTTTATTTACGGTGTGCCCGTAAAAGAGCAAGTTCATGTTTAATCATGTCCATTACCCCACACGCAGTGCTTGTCGCTGATTTATTAACCACCGGCCTCGCCTCACCTGAAAGCTATTACGCTCGTGGAAAAGAAGGAAAAACAACAAAAAATGTTGCCTGTCCATTACAGCGTTGGAATTGCAATTTACTCAATGAGACAATCATTGCGTAATAGAAGGTTTATTTGTAGAAAAAATTCTGTTTGATCCGCATTTGTACTTAAGGCTGATGATGGTTCACTACCTTTCTTATTTTTAATGTGGAACAGCTGAAGGAGCTTTCATTACAACCATTTTGGCAAAACAACAAACTTAAACCGAGGTGTAAAACTAATGACACGTTGCACGAAACTCATCTTAGAATAAAGCTATTAATATGTTCGTCTACTCGGGGTTTTGTGGTTTTCTTCGTCAGTAAATCCACTCTCGAATACGGCCTTACCATCTAAAAGGCATATCTTCTGTAGAAACTTTCGTCAGTCATATCACTTCGTACCTACATAACTAATACAGAATGGCCGTGGCCGATAAGTCGCCCCTGATATATTACAAACACTTCATTGCTCGAGTACCCTCTGCATTTTTCAAGATCACTCTTATTGTAGTAAAACCATTTCAAACAGAGAAAATTGTTAATTTACTGGATTGTATAAATAATTACAATATATATTTTAACAATATGCTTAAAATGTTCTCTTTTCCCTATTATGTAATTGGAAAATAATGCAGTAAGAAACGAACTTCTTTTTACAGTACAAGGAAGGCGAAAAGATAGAACACACAACGGATTAATTAACGCCTGTTTATTATTTCGGTGTTAATATTATTGTGGCAGTTGCTCTTGGCGACCACAATACGAGTATTAACACAACTATGTATGGGAGGTATAGTTTTTCGTTTGAAGTGAACCATCGGTTAATATTCTATGCCCCGTGACTAGCACACAGGTCTAGTATTGTTGCCCCGCCGCAGGGTCCAGCTTATCCCGGGTCGTGTACAAAGGCCAACTTCGCAGACACCTAAAGTTTTGATCTTAGATACTGTACAAAGCTGCTCCTGATCACATGAACTTGATACCCTCCTGGGGTTCGCCATGTTACAGCTTAATGAACTTTATGTTAAAAGTATAAGAATGAGGTTTTAATTTAAAAGATTTAGTATTCATTAAAACTAAACTGCGACTTGATAATAATTATGTCTTATCATCACAAAATAATGTAATATTTTGGTTTGGTAGCAATGAAAACTTACTACCTATGTACCTACCTACCCTACCTACCTTTACCTTTACTGTCTATGTATTGCATAAAATAAAGATTCGCTTTAGCAAACTGCTTCTATTTAAGTGTCTGTACGTTTTTGTTTTGTAGTGTGTGAACGTAAAATATAATATGTAACAATTATTTTTTTCAAACTGTGCACATAGAAATTACCTTTATAGACAATTCAAAACTGCTTACTTAAAAATTCACGATAATCAGTTGAGAAATGCAAATTGTAGAGAAGAACTGACTGAAATAACTTCGTTAGCTTGGCTCGCTCGTGTAATTATGTCCACCTGTGGGCATAAGATAGGGAATGTGAGCTGCAACATCACATTCACTTTCGAATTTCTGTGCAGCTATATACAGGTTATGTTCGATCAAACCTACAAAAACACCGCGTTAAAAGACATGTTTTTTTAATAGTAACGGAAGTGTTCTCACAACCGATATCCCTGAACCCGTAAATTTCACCGTTCAATCACTCCACTGTTTGTCATCGTAATCCCTACATGATCGCTAATGGGCTGATACAACTTTATTGTACTCTTATCTCGACACGGATAACAAAATATGCAATAACGACCAGTTTCATGAAACTTTCTTGGCGTCCAGTGCTTTTTATTAGTTTTACCTGACTTGCCATTTTTTACTTTTGAGAAAACTTGCTACTTTTGTTTCAGGGAACGGAAAACACGTCAACATAGTTATAAATGATCGTTTCGTGAACAGGATGCTAGTAGAGGCAAACAGTGTTTTCGCGAAAACAGGCAGAGTCATTACAGCAGGTGTGAGGTGAGTAGAACCGGAAAATAAATGCAAGGCAATAAAACCGTTATTGGATACCCGAGGAAAAGTTTAAACTTATAGAGGTGGACTAAATTAGTTTTCATTCGCTTAAAAGTTTGTAAATTTTCGTGAAAAATCGTTCAGCATTTATGAGTCCTGGTAACATTCATCTAACAAATCAGCCTATATACGTCCCACTGCTGGGCACAGGCCTCCTCTCATGGATGAGAGGGAACGGGCAGTATTCCCCACGCTGGCCCAGTGCGGGTTGGGGACTCCACATACACCTTTTAAATTTCTTCGTGGATATATGCAGGTTTCTTCACGATGTTTTCCTTCACCGAAAAGCTAACGGTAAATATCAAATGATATTCCGTACATAAGTTCCGAAAAAATCATTGGTACGAGCCGGGATTCGAACTCACGACCGCCGTTTGACAGCCGCATGCCTGAACCGCTAGGCTACCGTAGCTTTTTCATTCATCTAAATGGTTATATTAGTTAAATGGTTCACGTCATTGCATTTCAGTTAATGTAAGGAACAAATCGGAATATAGTCAAAGTATACTGCTCGTACACGGACTGTTTTACTTTGTTGAAAACCTTTTGTATGAATGACATTAGGTGTGGTTCCATTTCCAAATGGATTCAACAGCCTTTATCGGGCAACATGTAAATTGTTATATTTGTTGTTTTAAATTATACCGACGAAATGCAGTGATTACCTTTAGTAATTATTCTAGGAACACATCATGCAATCGCGGCTGGCTTCAACTGTTCACGCACATAGTGTGCGGCAGTTTCACTGTCACCAGTTTCATCGTAATCATGGTGATCACCTTCAAGTCTTTAGCACCTCCGCCAAGAGTTGACGAGTTGCGGTGCCAGTTCAGTGGATGCCGCGTCATCTGCACCGAGGCACCATTTTATGAGGAACACGAGGATGACATCATGTTGGCGGTTATGGTATCATGTCGTTTGACTTGGACTATTGATTTAATTGACAACATTTCATGAATTTTATATGATCGATTCCATATTTACACAATTAATAAACTGTTAACCTCATTTTAATAAAACCTAACAATTTTAGATGATAATTTTTACTTTCCTACAGTTAAATAACATAATTATTCATCCACCAGCAACGAAGGCTTCGTCAGGTGCGGATAATATTTCGAAATATATATGGAGTATCCTAATAACTGCTATCTAAGTATCTATATATATAAGTATATCTGAGTATATCAATACCTATTCGTAAAATACTCACTTACTTGCCGACGTTATTTTTTAATTTCATTTGGATCATTTTGGACTGATTAATTACCTAGGCGATGAATTTTTAGTTTTCCATACTTTTTTTTAGGAACGCGTACAGGTATTAAGTTGTAATTATAATCTACAGTGATCGTAACTTTTAAAGCATTTTAGGTGCAGCGTAGTTCTAGTGACGAAATTGGTATAAAGAATTTCAATCCTTATGCTTAATTAGCGTTAATATTACGAATTTTGATTGATGACCTATAGTCATGAAATTTGGCAAGAACCAAGGTTACAAGTAGATCAATAAGTCGAGAAACTTACAATATTGCGAAAAGTACCTACTGTTTGAAGTTAACCAGTGTAAAGGGACACCCAGATATCAGTTAACACTTGACGTCACCGGAGCTCACGAAACACTATATAGCCTCCCTGAAAATAGTTTATCTAGCTGCAAACCGTTTGTTATATATTAATAAATTTAATTATTTTGTTAAACGGTGTATTCTCATAATTTTGAAAAGCATCCTTAATTATAAAAACCGGAGTGCGAGTCGGACTCGTCCACCGAGGGTTCCGTAACAAATTTCAAACTTTTAGTATAAGACGATATTATTCGCCAAATTTCATAGTTCTAGGTCAACGGAAAGTACATAAATTTTGATTCCCCTAATAGTGTCGAAATATAAGTTTTTTGCGGCATAAACGGCCGTATATTTTTTTTACTTTTACTTCGGTAAAGAAGTTTGAGTTTTTCAAAGCTTGAAGTGAGAGTAGATCTGCGTTTAAGGTTATACTTTCATCTTGATACCTTCATGCGTTCCCAGGGGTATAAAGGGTCTTGACTGACAGACATACGGACAAAAAAGCGATCCCACGAGGGTTCCGTTTTTTTCTTTTGAGGTACGGGACCCTAATAAAATAGTAGTTTAATTCAATAGTTGCATATTCATGACATGTTGTCAATTCATGTGCAGTGTCAAATTATTTGCAGTAATTAATTAATTTGAAAATACAACGAGTATCATATTTTTGTACACAGGCTGCGACGGTGAAGTGCCCGCAGGTGTTTTTGACTTTGCATGAGCCGAGCTTTACGAATGAATCACTGCCACAGAACTGGCTTTCGAGACTACGACCGGTGGTGGTCGAGATCGGCATCATCGGTGGAAACCTTCATCACATTTCAAAGGACGCTTTTTCAGTAGCTTTCGCAAGGAATTTGAGAATACTATTCTTAGAAAAAATTACTATTACATCCTGGACTCCATACACTTTATTGGGACTGGCAAACTTAGAACACATTTTTATAAGGGATTGTAACATCATTGATTACCAAGAAAATGTTCTGTCTGCAGTAAGCGAAACTTTGAGTGCAATAACTATAGTGCAAAGTGGTTACTGGAATCCTAAAAACCTAACAGGCACAACGGTTCTCCCTAAGGTAACCACAGTTGATATGTCACATAACGAATTTGGGGCTATTTTAGGAAATACCACTTTTACTAAAATTAAATCTTGTAAAGCACTTTACTTAAGTTCTAGTAGAATATCGAATATAGGCCTGGGAGCATTTGATAGTCTTATTAAGCTAGAATATCTGAATTTAAATGAGAATTTACTTACACATTTAGAATCTGGTCTATTCGATGTAATAACACCCCTTAACTCGCCAACTGTAAGATTAAATTTGGTAAACAATCAATGGCACTGTGATTGCGCCAATAAAGAAATAAAACGACTGACTAGACGCGGCGTGTTAATAGTAGATCCGATTTGTTTTTCTCCAAACATTTTTCGAGGAAAAACTTTTTCTGAATTTGTTAACTTTTGCAAAAGCCTGGAACCAAGACAAACAGTTGATGTTGACATGACCCTAAGACCCATAGATAACGGAAACAAAATAAAAAGTCTTACTTGCATCTCCGAAACTCCTCCCGACTTTAGGACGACTGTTATTTCGCCTTTTCATGACTTTCCGTGTTCGGTTGATGTCCTTAACTATTCTTTTTCTCAAAGTTCTCCAGTAATGGTAGATTTTTACGACACGGAAAACGTTTTTTGGGTAAAACCAATCATTATTTTTAAAGGTGGCAATTTTACTATGATCGAGTTAAGCTTATCGGGTACAGAAGGTTACGGGCTTATGTGGTATCAAAATTCCTGTCTTAATGAAGTGTTCTGTTTGAATGTCGTGCCAGATACGATTCGGTTGTATAACATAGATCTTAGTAATAGCTACACATTTTGCCCTATTGTGCTGACATCGGGTACTGTGGAAAGTGCACAGTGTTTTGGTTATAATTCAGAGGTTCACGAAAGCCGGCCCGTATCAAGACTGTTATTATATCCATTAATAGCAGTGTGTTGTCTTTTCTTCGGAGCCTTGATTCTCTACATGCTCATTCGTAAATACCCATATCTTCTAAAAGGAAGCAAAAGGTTGCTGTTCGTAAAGCATAAAACGGTGGATGCTTTAGTGTTGCCACCTAAATTGCCTTTACGTGGAGTACTGAGCGACCCTTCCTATAATTCTAAAGACTTCCTTGATATACCCGCATCCTTGCGTCACGATTTAAAACGGTCGAGTTCAATGAAAAGTGGTCACAGTTGTGCCCCGAGCTACATTTCTGCGCTACATCCAACTGAAGAGCAACTAGAAGATTGGCGTTTAAAGCACTTGAATGAGGAGATTAATTATGCAACGATATCCACTATCAGCTCTAATACGGTTTCGCTGTCAAGTGACAGTGATCACTTGTATTTCTCAATTGAGGACGTCTCGCCGGTCATTAGTATTATAGATCAGTTTAGTCAGAATTTTGAGTGTGGAACTGCAAACGCTACTGAATTTACTAAAAGAAAAACAGTAGGTACCCTCAACTGAGGTAATTTTACAGGAAACATCCCAAACCCTTCTCCGCAAAATGAATGATCTAGGCAGACTAAACTACCGTTGACAGTATGCAGTAATAAGATTAATGTACATTTCCTAGTAATATTGGTTTGTCTATTTGCAGAAGAATGCTCGGCACAGATGTTCCGGAACATATTTATTTGGACAGTGTGTCACTTGACGAGGTGGCCGCGCCGGCGCGGCGTAACCGCATGCGTCGTGATTCAATCGTGCACAGCTGTTTTTGCCAACAAATTCACTTCTAACTATTGTTGTGTTATTGATAGAAAGTGATAATTCACTTCACCGTTCTCTTTCTATGGTTAAAGAGAGTTAATATTATCATTGAATAGTTAGAATCGCGACACAGGTGCATGCTTAGACGTGTGAGCGATGGCCATTGTCTTGGTATCTGGCCCGACTATTGTTGCTTATTAAAGTATTACATGCTTGTGCATGCAAGTTGACTTGAAGGTTTTTGTTTCAAATATAAATATGTGAAAATGACACGATAAAATATTTATTTATACCAAAGTCGTAGCAAACATAATAATTACAGTACAAATACAAATACAAATTATTTATTCTGCAATAGTGGTAGCTGATAGTAAAGTGGATATGTATGTTTGATCCGTGGCAGTGTTATACTGAAATGTTTTGGTCTATTAAGGGTGATTGCAAATTGAATGGCGATGATCGGTCTTATACGTTGGTACAACTCGGCCTATCAACCTTTCCATACATTTCGATTCTAACGTACTGAATAACAAGTAAATAACACATTTCAATGTAGAAAAAAAAACATCTTCATATATGTATTTATAACACATAATATCTATCGTTACATCTTCGGTAAATAAAGTATTTTTGTAGAGATGTACTATTATATGAATTTTTCGGAATGTAAGTATGTATTGCTACTAGCAATTTCAAGCTCACACTTATTTGAAGCTGCAATCTTGTGAAATCAGTACCTATGTTACATTTTTTATTTAGGGAGCTTTATGCTGGATTATGTGAATATAATTTACTACATTGCACTTTAAACGTATTTGTTATATAAATAATCTTCCTGTAGTAAAATTTTATATTTTAATGTAATTTAAGTAGTAATAAGAAGGTTCAGCCAAATAAATTATGTAAATGAAATAAATTAATGAAATAAATGATTTTTTATTATGCAAAGTAGGCAAGGTAGCAGATGAGCCAAAAAAATACGAGTAAATTTTCTACCAGCGTTTCAGCAAAATAAGATACTGTTAAGAAGAAACGCCGAAACAAAGTCAATAAATTTTTGCCTAAAAAACTTATTACAGTGATAGTTCTTAACACGTTCCCGGTGCAGCGGGAAATTCATTTTTTTTCCTATTCTAGTAGGTATTGGTACGTGCAAGCAAATATTATTGGTCCAGCTCATACGTAGCGTAATACGTGCACATTTTGATCAAGCCTTTACCTTATACGGGGTCGTGCGGCACATATGAAGCACTCACGTATCGTTGATACTTACCTCGAAGTGTAACACTAACACATATGTTCCATGCACAGGGAACGTGTTAACCTACTTAAAAAAAGTAAAATTGAATGTTATTACAAATAAAAAAAACATATTGCGTTGTTTTACGAGAAAACATGTCCGAAACTGTGTTATAATACAAGGCAGAGATTTCGAACAAAAAAAACTAAAAGAAAAGTGAAATGCGACTGTCCTTGGGTATGCTTTCTTGTAGGAACTGTGTCATCTATCTTCATATGCGTGATACAATGACAATTACATTATGAATGATTTTAGCGATTTGAGCTTTTTTGGGCTCTGATTTGGGCATGCATTTCAGTTAGTTATTTTTCAGAGCTGGAAAGGGTAAAGACAACATTTAATTAGGTAATTTATTATAACATATGATACATAGACCCGAAAAAGACTTGTATACTTTACGAACACGAACTTTTACTTTTTTTACAGTTTAAGTCTATGTTTTTAATGGCATAAACAATATTTTCATAAATGTATTGGGACGCTACTGTTAAAATGCTAATTTATTTAAAGAGGAGTTCTTTCACGGATTCTCTTGCTCTCAGATGCAAAGAAAGAATGGCTCTTTTTTGTTATACAAAAATTTGTCTGTATGTCAGCTACTTTATTTACTCCAAACCAAAATACTGTACGACATAATACTATGAAAATAGCTATTATAAATAACGGTTTCAACATTGGTCATTTATTATACGGCTGAACTAAGTTTACGCGCCAACACGCCTAAGATTTGGGCACTCCATTGTAGATTTTTTCTAATGTTATACCCAAGAATGTTGTTTTATGTAACACATTTCGTTTTCTTTGCTTTTAAAAGTTCTATTTAATAACACCATATGTTCATGGGGTACAGTAAAGATGTTTAATTACTATACGTTCAACTAGTACCTTAATAGAGCTCGAATCATTACGTCACAGGTACTTTGAGAGTAAGCTGGATGATTTAAAAACAAAATTTAAACCTTTTTACCGGCGCCATTTAGTAAATATGTTAGGCATTTGGGTATAATTTTACTTAAACAGTTATGCGTTACAAAGAAGTATAAAAAATATAGAAAAAAATATCGTTTATATGATACGGGATAACGCACTTAATAACGGCATACCAATCGTACAGACATACGGAGGCAAAGGTCCGTTCAAGGACATTAAATTAGAGACCTTATTGGACCTTCTGTATGCAGTAATAAGATTAATGTACATTTCCTAGTAATATTGGTTTGTCTATTTGCAGAAGAATGCTCGGCACAGATGTTCCGGAACATATTTATTTGGACAGTGTGTCACTTGACGAGGTGGCCGCGCCGGCGCGGCGTAACCGCATGCGTCGTGATTCAATCGTGCACAGCTGTTTTTGCCAACAAATTCACTTCTAACTATTGTTGTGTTATTGATAGAAAGTGATAATTCACTTCACCGTTCTCTTTCTATGGTTAAAGAGAGTTAATATTATCATTGAATAGTTAGAATCGCGACACAGGTGCATGCTTAGACGTGTGAGCGATGGCCATTGTCTTGGTATCTGGCCCGACTATTGTTGCTTATTAAAGTATTACATGCTTGTGCATGCAAGTTGACTTGAAGGTTTTTGTTTCAAATATAAATATGTGAAAATGACACGATAAAATATTTATTTATACCAAAGTCGTAGCAAACATAATAATTACAGTACAAATACAAATACAAATTATTTATTCTGCAATAGTGGTAGCTGATAGTAAAGTGGATATGTATGTTTGATCCGTGGCAGTGTTATACTGAAATGTTTTGGTCTATTAAGGGTGATTGCAAATTGAATGGCGATGATCGGTCTTATACGTTGGTACAACTCGGCCTATCAACCTTTCCATACATTTCGATTCTAACGTACTGAATAACAAGTAAATAACACATTTCAATGTAGAAAAAAAAACATCTTCATATATGTATTTATAACACATAATATCTATCGTTACATCTTCGGTAAATAAAGTATTTTTGTAGAGATGTACTATTATATGAATTTTTCGGAATGTAAGTATGTATTGCTACTAGCAATTTCAAGCTCACACTTATTTGAAGCTGCAATCTTGTGAAATCAGTACCTATGTTACATTTTTTATTTAGGGAGCTTTATGCTGGATTATGTGAATATAATTTACTACATTGCACTTTAAACGTATTTGTTATATAAATAATCTTCCTGTAGTAAAATTTTATATTTTAATGTAATTTAAGTAGTAATAAGAAGGTTCAGCCAAATAAATTATGTAAATGAAATAAATTAATGAAATAAATGATTTTTTATTATGCAAAGTAGGCAAGGTAGCAGATGAGCCAAAAAAATACGAGTAAATTTTCTACCAGCGTTTCAGCAAAATAAGATACTGTTAAGAAGAAACGCCGAAACAAAGTCAATAAATTTTTGCCTAAAAAACTTATTACAGTGATAGTTCTTAACACGTTCCCGGTGCAGCGGGAAATTCAATTTTTTTCCTATTCTAGTAGGTATTGGTACGTGCAAGCAAATATTATTGGTCCAGCTCATACGTAGCGTTATACGTGCACATTTTGATCAAGCCTTTACCTTATACGGGTTCGTGCGGCACATATGAAGCACTCACGTATCGTTGATACTTACCTCGAAGTGTAACACTAACACATATGTTCCATGCACAGGGAACGTGTTAACCTACTTAAAAAAAGTAAAATTGAATGTTATTACAAATAAAAAAAACATATTGCGTTGTTTTACGAGAAAACATGTCCGAAACTGTGTTATAATACAAGGCAGAGATTTCGAACAAAAAAAACTAAAAGAAAAGTGAAATGCGACTGTCCTTGGGTATGCTTTCTTGTAGGAACTGTGTCATCTATCTTCATATGCGTGATACAATGACAATTACATTATGAATGATTTTAGCGATTTGAGCTTTTTTGGGCTCTGATTTGGGCATGCATTTCAGTTAGTTATTTTTCAGAGCTGGAAAGGGTAAAGACAACATTTAATTAGGTAATTTATTATAACATATGATACATAGACCCGAAAAAGACTTGTATACTTTACGAACACGAACTTTTACTTTTTTTTACAGTTTAAGTCTATGTTTTTAATGGCATAAACAATATTTTCATAAATGTATTGGGACGCTACTGTTAAAAAGCTAATTTATTTAAAGAGGAGTTCTTTCACGGATTCTCTTGCTCTCAGATGCAAAGAAAGAATGGCTCTTTTTTGTTATACAAAAATTTGTCTGTATGTCAGCTACTTTATTTACTCCAAACCAAAATACTGTACGACATAATACTATGAAAATAGCTATTATAAATAACGGTTTCAACATTGGTCATTTATTATACGGCTGAACTAAGTTTACGCGCCAACACGCCTAAGATTTGGGCACTCCATTGTAGATTTTTTCTAATGTTATACCCAAGAATGTTGTTTTATGTAACACATTTCGTTTTCTTTGCTTTTAAAAGTTCTATTTAATAACACCATATGTTCATGGGGTACAGTAAAGATGTTTAATTATTATACGTTCAACTAGTACCTTAATAGAGCTCGAATCATTACGTCACAGGTACTTTGAGAGTAAGCTGGATGATTTAAAAACAAAATTTAAACCTTTTTACCGGCGCCATTTAGTAAATATGTTAGGCATTTGGGTATAATTTTACTTAAACAGTTATGCGTTACAAAGAAGTATAAAAAATATAGAAAAAAATATCGTTTATATGATACGGGATAACGCACTTAATAACGGCATACCAATCGTACAGACATACGGAGGCAAAGGTCCGTTCAAGGACATTAAATTAGAGACCTTATTGGACCTTCTATTATAAAAGTGACAAGACCGAAAGTGATCCACGCTCCATTGTTCTTGCCGACCAAATTAATCACGGTTATCAATCAGTGTTTCAGACGTTTAAAAAAAGAACAAAGGAAGTACACACGAGATATAAAACAGCAACAGTGCAACCGCTTATCAATCGATGCCAAAAATACTCTTAATAAGTACAATGGCACTAACAATAGTTCGAAATCGGCTGTATTATAAATTGGCAACCCTAGACTTCCGGCGAGGCTAGAAAAATGCACTTGGCAGTGACATTGCCAGGGCTGACAGATAAAGTATCGGTAATGTATATCACTAATGAGAAATGCGTGTACCTACTGGGCTGTATCACAACGCCTCCACGACCCCGTAAAACCAGTGTAAGTCGGATCTCCGATAACGGGTTGTTATAACAAAGCCCGATGTCAATGTATATTAGGGATAAGCGGTGAGGTGAATTGAAACAAGTTGTGAATAGCTGTTGCGATTACGGTTTTACGTGACGTAGGTACTCGTACGGTTAATCGGACGCTGACAATGAATTATGCAAGGCTTTTGTAATCTGATTTAAATTTTTATTCATGGAACGTTTACGTGCATTTCAAACTTGTTCAACGTTAAATTAATTAGAGATTTATATGCACGGGCGTGTTAAGTATTGCAATAAATCTAGTACTTCAATTCGTAAATATACATTATTAATTTCAGAGATTAATAATGTATAATGCCATTCGTGTTTTAAATTAAAGGAAAAATGTATTGTAACAATACCCTTGATATTTGCTATTTTCGTATTGTTAATTTTCAGAAGTAGGTACTCGGAGAGATATGAAAGTACTTTAACGTATGCTCTATCATTTAATATAAACCTTCTTGTAACAGCCAAGAAATATACATTCGTAGAACAAACTTAACTTTAAGCAATTTAGTAGAGTGTATATCAAGAGGCTGGAGAGAGGAAAAATTGTTTGAGGGGTAATATGGCTTTTAGACCAGAATTATACACTATTATGCACTTCGACTGCGAGAAGATAGTAAAACAAAGATTGTCCATCCATACCTAATCAATAATAAATGCCACTGCAAAGATATTGTTTAAGGCCTCTCACACACTGGCGCTGTCATTAGGTAGCTGTCAAATTTACTATTGTCCGCCACCGCAGGCCGCGCCAGTGTGTGACACGCTTAATTTGGCGTCATGTCTTTTTTTCTGCTTTGACACACATACGTAATATTGACACCACGAGTAAACGCTCAATCTCATAGCTTATCCCATGCAAAAATAAACGCCTCGGACATTCTGTAGCCGCGTCCAAAAGTTCAATGACATAAGCTTTTGGATTGAGCGGGATAGACTGCTGTCTATCTCGCTTTACCTTATGGAACGTATGCTGTCCGCCACGCTCGGCCGTTTGGACTGGGCTAAATATGGTAAGTAGGGTGTATTCGTGGTGTCAATATTTTGTACTGTCAAACAGTTTATTAAAAATTCATGCGGCCAAATTCAACAATCTTTTTGCTGTGGAATTAATTATTGATTGTGGATGGATAATCTTTAACTTTAAGCGCGAGTAAGAATTGAGTGAACTGAACTGAGAGTACTCGCTACTCGCTGGCGGTGGGACAAGTGCCTTAAAGGCAAGACTGTGTTGCTTAAATAATTTTCTTGTGCTCCTCAATAATTAATTTGAATTGTGTGTCTATTGTTTTGTTACTTTTAATTTATTAATTGTACTTTTACTGTAATAGAATTTCAATTAATATTTATTTTAAATTAATAGAGCTACGGTAGCCTAGTGTTTCAGGCATGCGGCTGTCAAGCGGCGGTCGTGGGTTCGAATCCCGGCTCGTACCAATGAGTTTTTCGGAACTTATGTACGGAATATTTATCGTTAGCTTTTCGGTGAAGGAAAACATCGTGAGGAAACCGGTCTAATCCCAATAAGGTCTAGTTTCCCCTCTGGGTTGGAAGGTCAGATGGCAGTCGCTTTCGTAAAACTAGTGCCTATGCCAAATCTTGGGATTAGGTGTCAAAGCGGACCCTGGGCTCCTTTAGGGGCACAACCGGGAATAACGCTAGGAGGATGATGATGATTTATTCATAATGTGTAATTTAAATTTCTTAACTTTTTATTTAACTATGACATGTAAATTGGCTTTATGAATAAATTTAATATGAATATATATGAATATGAAGGATACGCGTAGTGAAGCCGGTTACAAAAAAAACCGAAGTTTTGTTTTACTTCGTTATTTACTATATGACTTGCTACAATTACATTTATGTGCAACTTGAAAGCATGCATTTTACATTTCCTCTAATCCGTTGCGGGCACAAATTACTATAAGAATGCCTTTGAGTATCAAAAATACCTTACCTTTTCAATGTTGCGTGTAACTCATATACTGAATAAAATAAACAAACCACATCACAATTTCGTTCTTCATTGGAAAACACAATACATAAAAAGCAACTTATTAATACCAACTTAGTCGAAAATAACATAGACACAAAATTGCTTTCCTTTATGTTAGGTTAAATCGGGCTAACTTGTCAGATATCAAAAAAGTTTCGACGGATATTTTTTTATTAGTTTTAATATTTATTTTGTTGTATTTAGTATTTAATTCCTTTGAAATTGAATTGAAATCTTTTAGTTTTTTTAATTTTTTGCACATTAGCTTATAATGAAATTCCTGAAAATCAATGTTTACCTACCTCGATTGGATAATTCAATGAATGTGTCGAAAGTAATATTTGAATCTTTTTATTATTTGATTGGTTTATTCTAGCCGCCTCTAGCCCTCTCTGTCAACGGATGAGGCCTAAAGCCGTAGGTACTCGGTCGGCATATAGAACGAAGCAGATGACTTCCTAATACTTCTGTTTTGCGACAAGTATCTACAATATTTTACATTCTTCTTTTAGGATAGAATAGAATAGAAACATTTTTATTCAAATAAAGCACACACTAATACAGAAAAAAAAATAGACTTTAATATATAGACATGAAAACAAATAAAGATCTTATGAGTTCAGCAATGTGTGCTATAAAGAATAGACTAAGACTCAGCATTAATAAAGCAATGTTGCCATTACTAGAAATCAAATAATTAATAATAATATAAGCTGCTGCATCCTAGTGAGAAAAGCTTTCTCCGAGTACCTATTGATTCTCCTACAAAATATATGAAGAAATACCCACACAATAATATCAATCGATCTCAGATGAGCAATCCATCACTGATAGCTTCTACCGAGTATCCACAATCGTTATCGTATTAGATGAGTGGCCTAACGCCCAAATGATTCATTATTCATCGAATGATATTTATTATTTCCCGGAAGATTTATTAGGATAACAAAAAACTTCTGTGTGTAATAGGAAGACTTTAATAAAATAATGATTAGACCAGCATACAGACAAACTGTTCCGACAGGTAAGTAAATATAATGTTTATTATACACTTATTCCTAAATAAATATATAATAAGTTCTCCCGTACATTAGAAAGAACACTGAAGGAACCGGGGATAACATATAGCATTTAACTAAAATGAAACTTGAGCTATCGTTGCGTGCGCTCGAAGCCGTGACAACTTATTGGTTATATTTACATAAAATAAATATACTTATTATACTCTTTGGTTATATTCTCATTGGCCGTGACCAGGTGGCACCCACAGACTAATAGAGCTTTCAAAATGTATTGCTGCGGGTGACACTTGACGCACCGTTTCGTTTTACTCAAATTAAAGTCGCTGCGGTCTAAATATGTGGAAGAGAAATATTTTAGTTACAGTTATATGACTGCCGTAAAATATTTGAACAGACCTATGTTATACGAAATATTTAATGATGCTTTTTTTCTTCTTCTAATACAATAGCCAACAATACTACGTCAAATTCAGCCCATTTCACAAATTACAACACGTCAACACGATAGGAATGAAACTATTTGACTAGGTGCAAAAACGGATACGTTCGCAAGCGACGGTACGGGACCGATCCGATCGTATGCGTCGACATCCCGCCGGACGCGATCGGCTGTCGCTGCATCCGTTCGTATCCTTTTCGATCCGATGCGATGCAAGCGGTTTGGTAGAAAGCGATCAGCAGTCGCCGCATCCGTTAGTATCCTTTCCGATCCAAAGCGATGCAAGCCGTTTTATGGAGATTATGCTTTAACTTGTTCAAAATCGACAATAATATGAAAATTAATACAGGAATCAAGTGTAATATTAGAAGTTATAGTTTGCTATAATATTGTAACCGCTTCTAATCTAATACGTTACTGCAGGGAGAAATGTTTGTTTGCAAAGTTGTTTAAATTATGCTCGGTGATTTTGAGGTCATAATCTGGAATGCCCAAAAAAATATTATTTATTATCATAAAGCATGGAACAGCTATATTTTTCTGCGATTTCGTGGTTGGTCTAATGGGAAAAGTTGTTCAGTATGACCATCATTCGCTCTTGGCCATTTCGGACAATGACCCCAAAATCGCCCCATATCATTGCAGCCTAATAATAAGTACAGACTGCGGGCTGACAGGGAAGCATATAAAAAAGTCGTGCTGCACCGGCCCCTAGTATATGGGATAAGGGCAGGGAAATGATGACGATTAATAAGTATGGAGACTACTGAAAATAATGTAGGTAATTAAGGCCATTGATATCTACATATAAGTAAGTGACAAATATAAAAGCGCCATCAAATGCGCTTTAAAGAGCAATTAAATCCTAATGTTGTATACAGTCGCCTTCAATAAAAAAAAATAAGATCCAAACTTGACACTGAATTATCGTAGTAGTCCACGTGTATTCGCAGATCACAAGCCCGAATCTAGATCTTTGTTTAAGGTAGGCGATTATTTCGGCGATTTAGATGCCTCACTTCTGAGGCCGCATTTTTTTGTTTTTGATGCTATTTAGAGTTAATTGATAGTAGTCCGGACCCTCACATAACCGAAATTGCCATCAAAATCTACAAAAATACAAACAAAACTGGCCTCAAGAGCGAGGCGACAAATGGCTGAAACGATTTCTAAGCGCCTTGAATGTTCAACGATATTATAAACATAGACGTGCTATTAATTGCGGAACACCTGTACTAGTGATTGGGACGCTGGCGCATCACCCATTAATTGCATATGGCGCGAGCTGCGTGCACGCATGCCAAGACCCGGCGCGCGCTTGCGCATTGAAGCGTTACTTCTGCATCAGCTATCAAACCCAACCTATCATAATCTAGTATTAGAGAAATCACCCCGTCCCTTTCCCTCTAAAGTAACCTGAGCGAGACTGCTTCCAGTTCTTAAAATAGAACGCGTTAGGCTAACTACATGTCACGTTTAATTTTTGCCATGATAAAATTATTCGCATGTTGATGAAATTATTTAGATCGCCCTCTCTAATAGTTTATTAGATAGTATATGATAAAATCGGATGTTTTCAGCTAGTTGAATTAATGATTCTAGCTAGTTGCAATAGAATCGTATTACTTTTACTTTCGTTTTTAATCTCGTGCAAAATAAGGTACCTCACCAAGGCCTTTAACAACAAAGTACAGCCATTTTTAGAATAATCCAATTAGGAATAATGTGGCAGAAAAAAACCGGAACAGTTAAGCATTTATCGAGGTAAATTTAAGCTACTCTATATTTCGAATAGTTCTTTATTTGTTTTGTAAGTAGCTAATAATTTAACATTTAAAACACACATGTACTATACAATAATTATGACGCCTTAAATGCAATTCTCACTACAAAATAATATATTTTTTTTTATGAGACATAATATAAGTTCATGTAATCATAGTATTTTTAATTGACTGTTTCAGCCGTGGGCATTAATAAAATCAAATCTATATTTATATCGTGGTTTTTTTTTCGCGAGTAAATATCTATATATATAAGAAGTTAGATTTGATCTTTATCCTCCTCATTCTGAAAAATAGGCGGCCTCAGAAACAATACTGTGGTCGAATGAAAATAAGTTGTACATGATTCGGGTGTACGTATGATAGAAGTTGCACCACGTCCGTAGGAATTACCCATCGCTACCCTACACGTGACCCCTGGGTGGTGCTAAAAGTGCTACAACCTGGCAACCGTACTGCCTTTTCCAAGATCTCACGGTTCTTAATACTAATTTGCCATACGATAAATAAATAAATAAATTGGTAAGTATTTATAAACAATATTTATTCAGAGCGGTAAACAATCAATGGGTCTGAGGCATTATTATTACGGCTCGTAGTTTGTGTCTTCTACTGAACTGGTCATGGGTTAGGAGGATTATAACTTCATAACCAGAGACATTAATAAAACAATGCTACGAGATACCTACGAAATAGGATATGAGCGGAACAAACCAGTAACAAGTTAAATACAACGGAACATTTTTGCGTTTACCAAAAGCTAGGCTCGTACAAAGGCATAAAAGGCATAAAGCCAATGTGGTAACATATTCTACTACTGTATTTGAAATATTTTAAAGTAACATTTCATAAAAACATTTTAACTGTTCACTATTTGCACTCTTAGGAATTTACAGCTCAAATTATCCTTCCAAACGTAATCCATGCCATCATCATTACGGCCACACTTTATGTGTTTTACAATTTCATGTTCAACCCATGTTCAACCCTTCATGTTCCATAGATTTATCAAATTACTTTTGTTTTACTTTTAGGTCCCTGGGTCTCCGGAGGATGGGTGTGTTAATGTTATTCTATCGATTTTATGCAGGGAGGTAGGCGATTTGGGCCCGAAAATATCGAGGGATTGAAATTATATACAATGGTCCCAGAGCTCACAGAGCTGAATGTGCAGAACTGAGACTTACATCTTAGTATAGAACATTTATGTACGTATTGGTACTCATAGATAATATAGAATAACGTAAAAACATCAGCGGACGTAACCAAATAGAACGAAATAGTTTCAAAGTGTGGACTTGGAAACCATTCTTTTATAAATTGGTTATGAAAATCTATTTGGACGATTTCGATCGTATCCGTAATGCATCGGTTTACGGCGAAATAAAAAAAATTGATCGTATTTTCCTTCGTGACGACGAGGTAAGTTCGGTTCCAGGGACCTGTTGGTTCTTAGACCAGTCCCCAAATAAAATAGCCGTGGTCTTTTTGACATAGTTTTGAGAAACGGTTGGACCAGTTTAAAAATACATCATTAGAACACTGTAAATACATTAGTCTTCACGCAAATTGGGTTTCAGTGCAACCGAGTAAAACGAAACCCTTCTGGCAACTATGTCGCACAGACGTTTACTATTGTTTGCGGTGACAATCGCTTATAAATTTTGTCGGGAGATATAAATATAAAAGGGAAGAACTATAATTCTGGTTGGCATGTAAATCTTTATCTCCACGCAATTTCTCTAGTGTAAGCTGGAAGAAATGCTTTAGTAGTTAAGTTAATCTTTGTACACTTCTTACACATGGTCGTTTATAATTTTTGTTGAGGCGTTGTGTCTCATTCTATTAACTGTAAAGAAAAAATACATACATATACGATAATGAGTTGTATATTTTATTCGCTTGAGGACTCAACTGCAAAAGTTTGAAGATTTTGACACAAAGAACCAAATATCCCATAAAATAGTTTATATAATACACCCACGCCCATGAGGTCATCAGACCTGGGGGTCGATTATTGACTCTCGAGCGCTCGAAAATTAAATAAAAGTTAAGACGATTGCAGTGTCAAAATTAAATTGCACTTGATTCTACGGATATATTTAATTGAATATGAATGGTCAATACTACTCATTTAGCCATTCGCTACCGCTATTTAAAAATAGAATTTCATAATTTTTGTCTCTTTTCGAGTGAAAGAGTCGAGCGCTCGAAACCCAAAAATCGGTCCCAAAGGTCGTGGGAGTTCGGTCACTTTGGCACTTTTTGGGGGAGGTCTATGCCCAGTAGTGTATCTACGTCTTTTGGCTAATAAGATAATCCTGAAAATGAATATAGCACACACTGGTACAGCCAGAGACGCGTAAAAATCGAGCTTCAACAGGACTTTAATTTGCACTAACTACGAAAAAAGGGAGGGTAAATTTGGTAACAGGTGATAAATGGGTGAGGACCAAATTCTTGGCCAGTAGTTAGCCTAATTAATTGATAAACGGAACGGAACTTTTTAACTACTACCAATTAACGACGCTAACTGTTGGCCAAGAATTTGGTCCTCACCCATATAGGTAATTTAAGATGGATGATTAAAAGAGCTTCTGCATTGTAGCATGATTCACATAAGCAATTTAACCGTCCCACTAAATACTAGAAACTGATCATATAAAAAAAATGGTACTTATAAAATAGTAAGTACTACAAAGTAAACCAAATGTGAATCGAAATAAAGCATGAGCGCCAAATATTTCTGATTCAAATTTATTGCGTACGAATGTTTGGCACATCATCCTCCTAGCGTTATTCCCGGTTATGCTCTTACAAGAGCCCGGGGTCCGCTTTGACACCTAATCCCAAGATTTGGCATAGGCACTAGTTTTACGAAAGCGACTGCCATCTGACCTTCCAACCCAGAGGGTAAAACTAGACCTTATTGGGACTAGACCGGTTTCCTCACGATGTTTTCCTTCACCGAAAAGCTAACGGTAAATATTCCGTTCATAAGTTCCGAAAAACTCATTGGTACGAGACGGGATACGAACCCGCGACCGCCGCTCAGCAGCCGCATGCCTGAACCACTAGGCTACCGTAGCTCTGTACGAATTTTTGGCACAATGGAATCAAAATACTGTTACATGCTTAAATAAACACGGATTAATGTGTTGAACTTTAATTAAACAATTGAATATATTTTTATACATATATTGAAATATGCTGAAGACGTAATATAATAGCTCCATTCGTTTCTAATAATAACTCACCAACTTAGCTTAATATATAAGTGTTCTAGAAAAAGAATTCAACAGCAATTTGGTGAGTATTATAGTATAGGCGCTCTTAATTCACGGTAAGAATCCTCGTGCGGAGCACTATTCAAGTGACTTTTACGCTGCGAAGGAAATGGGGAAAAAAACATAATGCAGTAGTTCTTAGACGTCAAGAACACTCGAGAAGTTTAGTTTACGCGAGACTGCCGCAAATCGATGGAACTTTTTATTTGACTTTCACGTTTTACGTTCACAAATATTATTTTCTTTGTCACGATAAACTAATTGTACCTCAGTAGAGTAAGGCGGACTTGATGATTAGAGGCATGTTCTACCATTAAACTATAAAGGCAAAGATAGTGTGTAGAAAATCATAGAATCTAGTGAACTTTTAAAGCTACTAATAAAGTGAAAAAATTATATAGGTACACGTATTCATCTCGCCAAGGCCTTAGACTCGGTGTCATGAGAAAATAAATAAGGCACAATTCTCAAAAATACTATAAAAGGAAAGGAATACTTTATATACTCGTATCTATAATTGTCAGCTGCTTCTATGGCACAATAAGACATGATGCTGCTCCTTCCATTTTTGGAGTTATTGTTGCAAATTGGTATGTGCTTTGCACACATTGATTTAATTTTGTACATGCAAAGGGCTCCTTTGATCTTGGAGTACACACCGTAAACAATTCTGGAAGATTAAGTTAAGTATAAGCCCTAGAAAACGTGCGTTTAAGGCGTACGTGCAAGATTTCGCAGGTCCCGGAACTGGAAAGCGGACGCCATCGCAAATGTATGTCGATTACAGAACCTTATGCCTCGGAACACCTCTAAAGGGACTCACCTCCTGTGACATAAAAAGTAATAACACTGTATCAAAATGTAGGTACAAAATAATTTATTACTTGCTCCTCGATGAAGGCGTGCGAGGGTCGACTGTGAAATATGACGGGGGTGAAATTGAAACGAGAATTTGATTTTAGTTACTTTAGTAAGCTTAATGCATAGATTGAGCTGCTAATTTTGCTTCGTTGAAACGAGAATTTGGTTTACGACGAAAACGGGCTTAGTACAATCTACGTCAGTAAGATAGTATGTTGTGTAGTGCCTAAACTAGATTTTACTTGACTAGGTTGTCAATAGAAACTGACTTGCAAGATGAAGACTAGGAGAAAAATGTATTATGCAAGTATCCAAAATGAAGTATTCCGCGTAAGCACACATGAAAATGGTCATAGTAATAGTCGTACGTAGTATTAAGATTTTAAGTAAAAATTTAATCTATACTACTATTATAAAGAGGACAGATTTGTATTTTTGTGTGTGTGTATGTTTGTAATGAATAAACTCGAAAACTACTATGCCAATTTCAAAAATTCTTTCACCATTGGAAAGCTACATTCACCCTGAGTGACATAGGGTAGTTTTTACCACGAGAAATGCTTTATTCCTACGGGAAAACGGGTAATCCATGCGAAGCCGGGCCGGGCAGCTAGTATACTAATATAATTATTTTAGGACCTTTATTTACGTAGAGTGAAGGCACGGCAACTCGAGACTTTAATAAAATCTTCATAAAATGTATCGAATGATCTTCAAGGTATAACAAAATCCTAAACAATAAAGCAGCAGCAAAATCAGATTATTCTTCCTTTGTTACAATTTCCATGAAAAACTGTTCCAATCTCGCGCCATTAACTTTTGCTGCATTCAAGTGCAGTTGGCAACCATCGGCGCCAGTGGAAAGCGTAGATCGCAACAAATATGTCACTGTCCACGATCGGGAACACCTGCCTTCCCCCACTGGCTCCCTGCCCCCTTGCCTCAGCCCTCATTTAGAACTCTGCATTTACTCAAACATTATTTTGTGTGCGTTTGGGTAGCGGCATCTAGTTTTTAAATATTTAATTATGATGATACTTCGATTTTGTCATCGATAACAAGGAAATAGGAGGCTATCAATTCAAGTGAATTTCCATTTTAAATTAAAGGAAAAATTAAAAAAGGCGTTGCAGGAAGGATCTGATTGAAAGATTTGGTGGCCAAACCGGATTGTTCCGATAGCTCAGTTGGTTAATAGAGATGAATGCCTGTGGTCGCCGGTTCAAATCCGGCTCGGACCATTACATTTTTAAATTTTTCAAAGAAGCTTGTTTCGTTCCTCATATTCATTATTGCATTAAAATAGCAATGAATCATAAAGTTGGAAAAACTTACTTCTTAAATATTACATCTTCGAAGTCGACCTGTCATTCGAAAACCAAATGACATATTTTATATACTTACAATGAGCGATGGTTGTAGAGCGATGGTTGTAGAGCGATGGACGGATTCCAGTGGTCGCGCTCGCGGGTTTAAATCCCGCACGTAGCGAATAATTTTAAAATGTTCCCCTTGATCGTAATTTAAAGTAATCATAACTGAGTTTCAGTAAAAACTAACTAAATGTATAAATGTGGGGTATAATTTAAGACGTAACAGTGGTTATAAAGGGACAAAACAAACGAGATTTCAGCAGACTTTCCCCAATTATATATCATTAATAAAGGTGGCATTTTCTATAATTTATGACTCACTTTGAGTGCCTCGGGTGAAAACCCCTTTTTGTTTTGCGCTTTAGAAAACCAAATAATTTGTTAATGTTTTGTGCGCCATGATTCATTTATAGCGTGTTTGCCTAGGCACTATGTAACTTGATTACTACTAGGTAGTTACTAAACGTTCCAAAAGTGCTGCTGGCATTCAATATCCATTTCTAATTAACCTTTGTATTTTGCAACAATAGGGCGTTCATTAAAATGGTACCTAGTGGATATATAAACATGAAAATGTTTTTTTTACTTGAGCAACTATAAATAGTGAGATAATATTAAAATACAGTTGTACGTTTCAGTTAAAAGGTACCATTTAAAAGTAACTTGAGAACTAATAAGGGTTAGAAAATATATTAAAAAATTATGCAATGATGGATTATTATTTTATTATACAGCGTGCCTCTAACTTTAAACTGAAACAGATCGAGTTTTCTAAAAGTAAGTATTGGATTTGTAAAATAAAGGTTTAAAATATATTTAAGCTAGTAAGTACGGCAGACGATTTCCAATCATTTTATTGGATAGTAATGTAAATTGAAATTATAACTCATTTGTAATGAAAAATAAATCAAACTCCAATTACACCAAGAGTAGTGCAGTTTGAGGAAAAGGATCCTGCACACATTTGTTATTGTCACCTTTTTTGCATTTTTTTTATATAATAATTTCAAATGCTCTATACTTCGCAACCGTACCAAGGCTTAACAACCCATCTCTTAAGGATGTTAAAAGGTTGATATATAAAGCACCATGGCCAAAGGCGAGTTTAATAATCTTCAAATGGATGTGAAATAGTGTGTGGAATCCCTTCTGAAGGGTGGCCGCTGAAAATAATAGTACATTACTGCAAAGGCCGTAAAGTGTGGATTGAAGTAAGCTATCCCTGTTCCGGCCGAGGATTGTATAGTGCTTTTCTCAAACGAAGTGAGGAAATATTATACTAAAAATAAATTCAACGTAATCAATTAAATAATAGTTTGTTGAAATTCCAATCGGAACGAAAGATCAGAAAACAATTGCGTAATTTGCCGCCTTTTTATCCTTTAAACATGCCATTTGACAAGCCGTTCGAGCACCATGTTTAACCGCACATAAAGGTAGTAGCATAGATTTTGTTTTTCTTTTTAATTCGCAAGTATGCTCACAGAGTCTAGTGGTAGTTGGCAATATGTAATTTTTCCTTTGTCAGTTTAATATTAGTAAGCAAATTTAAAAAGTTAGAGTAGCGGACAATAATGATTTTACTTAGGGTTTTCATATATTACTTCTTGGCGTGAGGCCAAGAAGTAATGTAGGGAGCCTTAAACGAGAAACTTCATGTCCTCATTTCGTGATATTAACGCATACATTTCCGAGCATGTTTGAGAAAAAAAAAGAATGTCCTCAATCATATCAGAAAGTGGGCCCGCTAGTTTGACGTACACCTTCCCAGTGATCATCCGGCAACAGAACATAATGTATGATGACCTCAACAATAACAGTTAAAAGCGATCGCCGAAGCCAAGTCGCGGTGACTCGTGGGCAGAAAGGGGCAGTACCTAGTCCCTAGACCAGAAGCAACCTGGGTGATATCGGCGCGCGTTTACGAGTAGTCGCTCACACCATCCAGATAAAAGGACTTGTGTTCCTCATTCTTTGGTTCGGCATTGCGTATTTGCTCATCCTATTCCTTTAAACAAAGATGGTGAGATTTATTAAAAATAATTTTGATTTTTTTAAGTGCATTTCTTACTTTTTTAAATTTATGAAGTGCTTTTTAAATTTCGAAGCCGCGGATATGCTTTAAACATCAGATTTATTAAAACTACTATCGTTTCAAAATTTGGATTGAATTAGTAGCTAAAGTGCAGTTAATTTTTACAGGACGATCTCAAACCAGACCAGTTGGCAAGTGAGTATTTTTTTGTGATTAAGTACTTAAATATTTCAAGTTAAAAAGACTATCTGTAATTAATAAAAAATTCATGCAATGCAAAAGAATAAAAATCACGTTTGCCTATAATAATGGTTTAATTGAAAGTGACTTTCATGTACCTACCTATCATGTTATCGCAATCGTTAATTTCTTCAATATCAAATTGCAATTGTATTCAACGTTTGTACTTTTACTTTACGAATACACTTTTACATAATATCTAAAATTATAACGGTCCTTGCAAAACTTGCACAATTATATTGATGTCGGCTAATTCAAATGAACATACTCGTGTAGGTCAGTACAGAGGTTTAATCCTTTTATGTTTTCCGAACGGGATCGCCAATGTAATTGTTTAAGCTCACCGTTGATTGGATTTATGACAGAGTTGCATTTAACATTTGTTGATAAAAAATATCGAAATATGATGGCATATATATAGTTAAGTTATCGGTTATCTGACAGATAACTAATTGACGGTCTTTTAGAGTTATTTCGATATTAGGCACAAAATTACCGAAGTGATGAGTTGCCATAAAAACGTGTCCAAGGATAGGTGTTTTTACCATTCGCGAGTAAATTGAAAAGCTAAATTTAGTGTGCTCCTTTGCTAACCTTCAAGGTCCTGTCAGAATAGAAATCGCGGTCGGTTCAGGAATTCTTGACAGGCTTGCGATAGCTGCTTGAAGTTTTCAGAACGTTTTTAAAGAAATTACTTTGACATTAATCTAGCATGAAGTATTAATTTTTTTATATTGTCTTGTATTCTATATGTCTAAAGAAAATCTCTGTTCACGCAGTATGAAACGAGGCAAAAACGTCAGAACTTTTCTCGCTGCGAACCAATATGGCAAGAAAGAATTCAACCTTCATTCGCTAGTGGTCACGTCAACGCGCATAAATCCAATCAAAACAACAGCTTTGTTCCCAGCAAACCAGGTCAAAAGTATATTTAAGAACTCCGTTAATTGCTACTGATATTCAAACGTTTAGGAAACGTTTGAATATCAGTAGCAATTGTTACTCAGAAACCGGATTTAATTTTCCATTTAAATGAAATGAGCTGAATAATGTAGGTGCTTTATAAAGTGAGCTCAAAGCGTCATCTGATCTGCTTCGGTGCAGCTAGTGTGATTGCAGCTAGGGAACTCCGGGGAGTAATAACCGTTTAATTTAATTAAACTAGGAAAACGGAACGCGTTCACCATTCTACTCGCAATCTTAATCATTTTAATTTCATAACTTTACGTTTACTAGCATGAACTTTTCCATACAAACGGTTATCAGAATAAGTACATTTTTTAATTACAGTAGGTTTTAGATTTTATACCTTACCCCAACTTATTACCTCATTTTATTTTAGCCATATATAGCAATAATTATTATTTTATTTTAGTATTTTTAAATCCTAATGCAATATATACTTACTGCGCAAATATTTCACAAAATTTAACTCATGTTTCATAATTCATAACGCCAAAAATAATATGAAAACACTTTGTAATTAAGCTTTGTCCCTTTGTAATAAAAAGTTCAAACGTCCCAACGCCCCAATAGAGGAGAACTTAATTTATTCGCTTGTCCAGAAAAACTCATTTCATATATTTATAAATTATATTTAGAGAGACCCTTTTAACGAAATGTTGTGGTTTGTGGCACTTCTGACCGAAATAAGAATATTTCAACTGTCTAACTATCACGGTTCGTGAGATACAGCCTGGTGACATGCGGACAGACAGCGAAGTGTTAGTAATAGGGCCCCGTTTTTACCCTTTTAATTCAATTCAATTTATTTATTTTACAACAACATACACCGGTGTTACTCAAAAGTGCGTAAGTGTGTGTTTTGTGTACGGAATCCTAAAAATCATTAACGCGCGACGCAAATACGAAACTAACGATTTAAGGACGTGCCAGCTTTAAATGTTAGAATAGCAATTAGCTGAATAACCTGAGAGACCCGGCGTTCCATAAATAGTGTTTCGATTGCCGGGCAGCGCTTTCCGCTGAACTATCACTTACATATGAAATATAGGCATTTTTGTGGCATACTTAACTAAGAATAAGAGTAAAATACCTATTAATTGGCACCCAAAATATTTGACATTAGCACTTAGTTTTTGCGAGCCCGTGAAGTAAATTCCGAATGCGAATCGTAAGTTTTTGATCGACAAGGTGACTTTGCGCCAATAGAGGCACTAAGGGCGTTTTCGAACGAGCGAGCGAAGCTAACGAGGTTCTCTGTTTCAGCTTTGATCATAATGCTTTCGTAAGTCCTGCGTCCAGCTGTTCTCATCTACAGGTTGAATTTCTCAACCGATTCCCCTAAAATGTTGGGAGCAGATTCAGTAATTATAAATAGATACATTTTTGTCGATTCGGATTTTTTAACTTAAAATTAAAATATTGCCGTTTCGTGAGCATTTACTATGCTAGCGCCACTAGCTATAGGTACAGTCCGTAAGCCCACTCCAAATACACCTACGTCTCATGATAAAATGAATGGTAGCAGGTCGAGAAACTTGTGAGGTGCGAGAAAAAAAAATGGCCGAAAGCTTGAAAATCCTTCACTCCCGCTGGCAAGTTGGACGCCGTCTGCCAAGTACTTCCAGCCATTTCAGGACTGACAGACTTAGGTTTACCCTCTCTTCGATTAATTGACTAAATGATGCTACATGTCTCGTACTGTTGTCACATGACGTAAATATACCTGCACATACAAATTTTAACCGGAAGTGAAGGATTTTTCGGAACTTCCGGCCAATTTTTTTTAAAGCTTACGTACTAGTAGTACACCGCCAGCAAACAATCATACGGCCAGCCTGATAGAAAACGAACACCGTAGGCTGTCGCCGCTTGTGACTCCAGGGTATAGTTTGTTTTAGTTTAGTTGGCTAAAAGTACTTAAAACCAACCATTACGGACATCTGTTGTTTAATTGTTATCTTCAAGGGTTAAAAAAAATACGCAAAACCATAGCAAAAACAGTAGCTACTCTCGAACACTTCTTTGTCAGTTTTAAGACGTCGCCTTGTTATCTTTCCCTTTCATATTTAGCAACAAAAGATGTTGTATCCACTTTCGCATTTTCGTCATTGTAACTAAAACAAACGCGCAGCCGTTTATTGTTTTGAGAATTCATTGTTTAACCAAGCGTGTTATCTTGCAGTCCTTAAGAAGGCGTTTGAGGCATTTGACCATGAGAAGAAGGGTTGCATCGGCACCGTCATGGTGGGCACCATCTTCGGTATGCTGGGGCTTGGCGTCACCGACGAGACGCTGAAGGAAATCATCGAAGAGGTGGATGAAGATGGTGAGTTATTGTGATCCTGATTCACAGTATAAAACGTCTGAAGACACAAATATTTCCAGTAATTTTAGCTTCGTAGTGGCGGTGCGTGGAAATTTGAACACGGGCAACGAGGAGCAAGAATACATATAAGATTTTAAAATATATAGGCTAGATAGGCTTGCCTAAAGATAAAGTTTAGGCAAGTCGGTAGGGGTCGGCTCCGCCACCGCTGCTTTGCTTAGGAATACGTTTTTCATTTGTCATATGATAATAATAAAAAAATAAGTGATCTGTAATGATCATCTGAAGCTATCTGTAATAAAGATTAACTTAGCATTGAATGTAATATGTGAAATCCGGGACGAAACATAAAGATACTTATGTACTTATGTGTTACTTTAAGACCCTACTACTCCTATTCAAAAATCAATTGCGTTGAGATATACATAGTTACAGGCATAGAAAGCTACTCTTTACCTTGGATTTTAATTGTCTTTTCGTAATTTTTGCCCTATATTGGTCACCTATTCTTTATAAATTATACCTACTTGAAAGATTCTAAAAAAGCGATTCTATACGACAGTGATTCCATAACTGCAAAAATCAGACGTGATATAGAAACAATATCAATTCAACAGAAATCAGATATAAAGTCCGCACACAATAAGACAACGCCTATTTTCGAAGCATCACATTATAAATTGCAGTATCAATGATAATAAGCTTATTCCAAAATCTAAACAAGCCCAGAAGCGACTTCCAATTGTAATAAGACAATGAGCACAGCACAGTTATGTCTTTGATACCGACACAATTGTTGTAATAAGCAATAGTCTTTGTGGAGGCCTCCTAAGAATCAACGGGACGCCCCGAGCATTAAACTAAGAACCCGGTTAGGGGTGACCTTACATTTTAGTTATCTACTGAAAGCAAGTCTAACCGAGGCGAGAAAATTATATGAAGGGTGGTGGGGTATGTTTCGTTATGAGCAGTGTAGTTTATTTTTATACGCTACGTTTTTGTTATTCATGTAGTTGCGTGCGTTTGGAATAATCAAAATCACGTTTTGTGGCGTAGGTAATAAAATACTCGTATAAAACAACGCATACGTATATATATTAATAATGTCAAATAAAAATAATAATTTAGACATAGACATCATCAAATTACCGACGAACGTTTCACCAACTGCATTGTTTCGCCGAATTTTCATTTCATTTTTTTTAATCAGAAACTGTTGTCTTTGTAGGTATAGCTTCAACGTAATTGTATAGAACCCATTAGGTTATGGTAGGTTTGCTTTATAATAATCCTGAAAAAATTACTGTTACTGAAAAAATATGTTTTAATTCAAATGCAAATTCGGCAAAACATTCATTTGATGAAACGTTTGTCTGTAAAACAAGGATACTCATACGTGTTTGTACATATTTATGTTAAAAAGCGAGTTCAAAATCAACTTAAATACTAATTCAGACGTCATAATTTGTCGTAACATCAGTAGAATTATTATTTCAGTACGTATTCAATTAAAAGTTAAAAAATCTATAATTGCTTGCTCCGTCAATATATAGAAAGTTCGATGCAGACAAATTTAAAGCAAATCGTCTTACGTGTAGTTCTAGTTATATTCTCCTGTTTTAATTAGCTAACGTAAGATTTGATAAACACACCATAATTTAATATCTTTCCCAAAAGAATACGGCATGAAAGTTCCGGCAGGGATAAACCAATAAACTGCTGAAATTGGGTCGACGCGACGTAATTAAGAAATTAATATTTATTATACTACCGAGATTCAATATTCGGCACGCTATCGGGACCTTTATTCGGTACGCGCCAGAGTCATATCGAAATTGTATTAAATTTGTGAAAAATGGAACGGGACTGCTCGGAATCGGGATGGCTAGAAAAAATAGGCGCTGATAACAATCTATACTAATTATTAACACATTCACTGCCAAGAATCGTTACGCGCTACGCTCGTAGCCGATCCCGTGGTTTTTCTCGTATGTAGCGGAAAGCGACTACGGCGTAGACGCCCGCTAGGCGGATTCTAGGTTGCGAAAGTGTTAATAGGGAAAGGCTGCGAGATTGTAGCTTTGTAAAATGTACGTTTGTATGTAAGTATGTTTGTTTGTACTCCGGAGCCGCTTCTCCGATTTCAAAAAATATTTGTTTTGCGTGCAGAATGGACATTCCGGATGGTTGTAGGCTATATTTTATCTGCGGGTTTGCGTGCGTTCTGTGCAATACGCGGGCAAAACCGCGCGGGCCAGTAATATTATGCTTACAATGTTTGTGGAGTTAAAGAATATAAGCGTCATCGATGTGGAAGAGCGAGATGCAGCCTTGTTGTACAGTTTAAAATTATAAACTCAAAAGTTACTCTGTCTGCCGTCTATTACTTGATTAAACCGCTGTCTCGATGCGGTCGGTGAGAGGAACTTGAGTCTCTGGGAAATGCTTTCAGGTACGATGAAATGCGGGCTAAATATTTATAAAAATATGAGTTACGAGTTTTACGCGTACAAAGTTGTAGCAAAGGGTGGTCAGCAGTCGGCGTCAAAGATTACACTTTTGCACCTTATTTCATTGTACTACTACTACGTGTCTTGATTTTTTTTTACATATCCTTTACGTCCACTCTATCTGTATTACTATTCATGAAATACTGGTATTACATATTAGTACCTACGTAGTTCTTAGAAGAAAAGTTCCATAAAAAAGTCATACGCGTTTTATGAACGGCAACACTACCACACCTATTCAATTTGGGTGGGTAATCGTTTGTTCGTGCTAATAATGGTGAAACTGCGAGTATTACAAACACTTATATATTTCTCACTGTCACATCTGTTCGATTACAATGTTATCGACCTGCACGGCTGTCACGCACGCGACGCACGAGAGCTCTCTCAATTTTTCTCACTCTATCCACCTCTCTATTATTAGAACACTTAAAATGTATATAGTGCGAGAAAAATCGAGAGAGCTCGCGCGCCGTCTTGTGATAGCCGTGCTGCTGTAGTACCACAGATTACCCCCTACTTACAAACATACAAACCTACAACCTTACAAACTTTTCCTCTGCATAATTTTCAAACGCACTCGATTATTCATTATGTTTATTACCCTCTTTTGATTTTTGAGATAATTCTCAAAAGTCTCCCCGCTTGGCTCAGATAATTTATCGTCCATGATTTCGTTCGAGAAAACGAAAAGCATTTTCAAATGAATGTAAACCAATTACTTGGGATTAAGATTAAAGGCTTTGGGCGCACCGAAGAAAGGTTTTCATTGCGATTAATTATTTTATTTACCCTTAATTTTTGGTAACTAAGGCTACTCGTAACGCATAGATGTTAAAACTGTTGATCCAGTTTTTAGAAAACATAAGACCACGCTCACTCTTCATAATATTGAAGACAAGGTACCGTTTGAAATTCTGTGCTAAATAACCTTAGAATATTAAACGATCAGCATGGTTGAAATGTATTTACTTATCGTTGTCGATAAGTAAATACATTTCAACATCACGTTCTTACGAGTATGCGAGTGCAAGATTGACGCATGTATACTGGGTGGAACAGATCGATGGACTTTTAAGCAATTGGTATATAGATCAGGTTTAGTACTTTACTTCTCACCTAGTAACCATATTAATATTTCTACCAGTTAGCGAGATACAACTTGTTAAACTTTGGTGAAAAAACTGTTTCAACCCAATCCAGTAGATTCAATGACGTCAGCAAGATCAAGTAAATTACAAACAGCAACGTCAGCAACATTATGAACTGACCGTTGACAGACCTTATGTCATTGCAATAAGGTTTAAGAACTTGTGTCGGATGTGAACTTTTCTTGTATTAGGGTTGTCACTAAGATTAAATATTAAAATATTTCGATTTTTATGTTTTGTTTTCTTTTAAATCCAGCTTAACAATTATAATAGATCGGTTGTACGTCACTTTCAGCTTAGTCCAAGGAAATGTTCCTCCCTGTATATGAAATAGCAACCACCTTAGGCCCGCGGAGGTGCTAACGTATTTGTCAAAGATCAGGACTTTCAATTGATCAGTTTACAAATAATAATCGGAAGTCAAAAAACATTGAACTTGTTGGTTTATTTGTAGACACACTGGGTGTGATGTTAGTAGTCGTAGTCATGTCAGTTGTAGTTTTTTTTCACTAGGTCTAGAAATTAGTAAATAAAACATGTGGTCATAACTATATTAAATGCACTGTCGTTATAAGTGTAACATACATATTTTTAACCGACTTCAAAACAAAGGAGGAGGTTCTCAATTCAAAAAAATATTTTTATCTTTTTTTAATGTTTGTTACCTCAGAACTCCGTCATTGATGAGCTGATTCTTAATTTTTTTTTTGTTCGTAAGTATATGCTTCGAGATGTGTCCAATTTTTTTCAAAAATTCAGTGGGATGATGGGTCCATGAGAAATTGAGGGAACTCCTCAATTATAGTAGGCACGCGTATAGTGATCTTGGTATTTTCTATTATTACTCGTGTATTTACACCCGGAAATCGTAAATTTGGCGGAGTGGAATTGATGATGAAGACCACAGTCATTATGGAATCGTCAATTATGTAGGAACTTAAAAGTTTGTACTTCGCAGTTCGTAACAGATTCTGACAAGATTCCGTTGATATAGGAACTAATGAAGTGCCAAAGGTGATGACCTTGGGGAATCGACGGAAGTCCTCAAATATTATCGGCCCACATACAGCGCTTCGGTTTTTTTCTCTAATAACCAACGCGTTTGCTATAGGAAATCAGTTCATTTGGTAAATTGAAAAAGAAATGTGGAAATGTTCTCGTGGCTTTGCGGAGTACCTACTAAATTGAAGTCAGTTAGAACTTTGTTTTTACTGAAGTAAATTATACGTACCATAACTATTGCCGGTTATTTCATTCACCATGCATTCAATTCTGTCATACCTATGTTTGTATTTAGAAGTACGAACCTACTTATAAATGCCATGCCAATGCCTACTTATAAGTACCTATTAAACCATGTTCCCCGATCCGCTACTAATTTTCTAAGTGCTTCTCTTACCGGAGATAGGCAAATACTCTTTCACTTTCAACGCTCTCAAAAGAACAAGGTCCTGAGCGACTTTATCCTCGAGACCACATGTAACGTTATCATTCCAAACGTCAGTGTTATCGTTTCGATAAAAAAGCCTCCCATGCGTATCAGAGATTGAACTTCTGCAATATTTTTGAACCGAAGTTATTTTAGTTGCGTGAATGGCTTTGCTGCTCGGACTGTCAAAGTTGGGTAAAATATGAGCTTAGAGTTAGCGAGAGCTATTTTATTCGTTAGTTTTCATTAAACGGAATAATTATGATAAGGATCTTTATACAGGCAAAATGTATTGTCAAAAAATATAATATGCACTAATTTGAATAGGTGTATTCACGTATATATAAATAATGGCATGTTACAGAGTAGTTAATAATTTTAAGAAAATTTAATATTAACCCTTATGATGAACCCCTATTATGATTTTCACTAATTTCTAGTTAAAATTATCTATTTTCCTGAGATACACCACTAAAATCCTAATTTAGGCGCATATACTTAATCAATTTACGTGAAAATAACAACAGCTTTTTCATTAAATTATTGTATGATTTTTTTATAAATGGACTTATTGTGTGTTAAGCTGAAATAAATGGTTTATTAAGTATTAAATATCTTTATTCATAGACCAACTTGGATCAAACAGTGTTAGTAATACTTATAGGTAATCAACTAATCATATACTACGGTTAGTAACAGCCGATTTTATTATTTTATATTATTATTATTATGACCATCGAATTGTTGGTATTATAGTTACAATTTAATAATAGGTACTATATATTCCTACGCACATAAATCGGGCAGCAGTTATTTACATAGGTAGGTGCCGTCCACCCTGTCTGCAATCATGGTCAGGATGCTATTATTAACAGCAATTTCGTATGAATTAATATTATAACGTTATTGTTATTAATCGCTTGGCGTTCATTTAGTTCAGAGCAAGTTACGAAATTGGAATACCTACTAACATAACAAATAATAGCGCGTAATCTAAATAGTTCATAAACAAACACAAATTTCCAGGCAATGTTCTTTCAGACCACGACTCGTTCAATAGCATCTTAATATAATCTACCAAAAAATATAATCAAATTCCTTTTTCCATAAAGCTTTAAATAAAAATCCATATACGAGTATATTCTCAATATACAAGTGCGCTGGCAGCAGCGAATCTGTTCCCTTTGCTTGTTTTAGGTATTTTTTCAGTAGCGCGTTTCAATAGGCACTACGTCGAGTTCCGTTTTTATAATTTTTTGTTATATCTACAGGTATACATAAACAAGCGCAATTTAACGAGAATTGTTTTTATGTAGTCTGAAAATGCGGATGTGTTTGCATAATTTTTCAAACATTTAACAATATGAGAACAGGCGTAAAAGTTAATCGTGAAACAATGACTCGGTTTGGCGAGTTTCCTCGTGATTTGAATTATCTACATTAAACTTTAAACTGTTTAATTGCCACAGGGTCCGGGGAGCTGGAGTTTGAGGAGTTCGTGACCTTAGCCGCAAAATTCATGGTTGAAGAGGACCAGGAAGCCATGATGCAAGAGCTAAAAGAAGCATTCCGGTTGTACGACAAAGAAGGTAAATAATATTAAATATAAATTAATGTGTCATTCCCAGGTACTCGTCACTCTGGGATTGTTGCGGTGGCGATATAAGTACGTTGTTGGTGCGTATTCGTAATCGTATTTGTTTATTCATGCCATCACATACCTCCAAGTTATACAACAGTTACATGATACCCCGATAGGGCGCAGCAGGAATTTACAACTATTACAAGCTTAATATCTATATTACAAAAGAAACCAGAAAACTATAAAAGTTTAGCTTAAAAAAAAGTCATGCAAGGTACTTTAACGGTTGGTAATTCTTTCACCTTTTTCCTCTTCTTTGCTGTTTTCGATTATTATAAATATACCTGTACCGTTTGTATTAATTACCCAACTGTCGAAGGAGAGGAGGATTATGTTTTTGAGCGTATGTAAATATGTGTGTATGTATTATTCTTTGGCTCGCCCTGCAGCCTAAACCGTTCGAAGTATATCGACACATGAGGTGTCGTTGGATTCCTCTTAATCATAGGAGCAGTCGGATTTTTCTAAAACTCTTTTGTTTTCACTTGTTTATGATACAGTCCCGATCCCTTTAGGCGCATATTAATTAGTCAATAGGTCGGGTGGAATGCAGCATGAGGGTGCTCGTTAAGAAAGCCATCAGTCAACCTTTTATGGTAATATTAGCAAAGAAATATTTAAAAAAAAGGTTAAAGAAATTGCCAGTTGCTAAATGCACTATAAATTCTACCTAACTACCTCAAATTGAAACTCAGTAATAAGATTCGTTTTTGTTTTATAACTTAAGTATTAACAACTCTGACATAAAATGTAAACAATAGGGGTGTGGACTCAAAATGTATCATTACTTCAAAAGACAGAAGGCTATAAAATATGACTGATAACGAAAACCCCATTCAAATATCTCAAAAAATTACGAAGCTACAACAGTTTTAATGTTGCTTGTTAGAGAGAGAAAACACTAGCAGATCGTCACGATCTTCCAGCGTCATAGTAAATGAAAATCGTGTCATATGAAGGTGCATTTGCGGAAAAGGGATAGAACATACCCCGATCTTAAAACTTTGGTTACTTATAACTTTGTGATTATTTAACCTCTTGCGTTGCTTTTTCTCCATTTTACGACATTCGTACCTAATCCTTTTTAAAGAAAATACATCATTATTGATTATTTTATTTAGTGTCTACACCCTTATTATGTTCAGATATAAGTATCTGTGTGCAGCGCCATTAAACTGCTTACTACAATGTGGAGCAATTAAAACAAAAGTAATATGATAGTTTTTTACTTGATTAAATCATTTAATAATTATAATACTGCTTGCTAATGCTCAGTGAAATATCGCTATCGGTCAATAAATGCTAGACGGTATTTCGGAAAAGAGAGGCTATACATTATTAACCATATACATCCAACGGAACTTCCGCAGGTCGCTAAAGCAGTGTTTTATTTCAAAAATAATCTTATAATTTTGTTCAGTTTTTCGAGTGAAAGAGTCGAGCGCAAGTCAAAAATCGGTCCTTCCGCATCCGGCCGATCAACCAATGAAAATTCGCCTTAATCGATTTTCACCATAGATATTTTTATTATATTAATTATATTAAGCCATGCCATAGGGATTCATTAATAAGCAACATTATTAATTAATTAATCCCTTTGTATTAAATAAGATCTTGGGCTTATTAGTATCAGTAAACCCGAGTAATTAGTCTTGCTCCAAGGCGCATGCGTCTGGGCGAAAGAATTTTAGGCGCCTTAGGAAAATTCTAGACATTTCTGTGACCCTCAGAGGGCCTGACCCTTGTTAGCTATTTAATGTGTTTCATTTGCGAGGGTAGTTTGCAAGGTAATTTTGATTTTGCTGTTAGAGAAAGTACGAAGGGTAAGATTTGATCCTCTGTCCGAGGTATACTTTTCTCTATTTTGGAGCTCGGAACTTATCGAACGAGTGAGTGATGCGAACTATGTTGTCCCTTTTCGTATGTCTGGCATCTGTCCGCATCTACAGGTCGTATTTTTCAACCGATTCTCGTGAATTTTGTGGGTTTACTCAGGTCAGGTCAGTAGGTATTGTCAGGTTCAATAATTTTGTAATCAATTTTTGTCTATACAGTTTTTCGATTAAAAAAATATATAGAGGCAGGCTCGCGAGTTTTACAGGTCACAGGGCCAACAGTTTCTATATTTGAACTAGGTACAGTCAGCATCAGAAGTAGCTACGCACATGAAGACGTCAATATACCTCGAGATGGTATTTTTCCCGAACGAAGTGAGGGGAAATAGTTCGATTGGTAATATGGCTTTTAGACCAGAGTTATACAGTATACTTTTCACTTTGACAGCGAGAAAATAGTAAAAACAAATAATATCCATCCAAAATCAATAATAAATACCACGGCGATAAGGTTGTTCAATATGGCGGCCATATTCTTTTTTAATAAACTGCTGTAACACAGATACAAGATATTGAAACTACGAATAAACGTCTCTGACCGTCTAATAGCTGCGTCCAAACGACGGACAGCATACGGTGCATATGATAAAGCGAGATAGACAGCGTCTATCCCGCTCAATCTCATAGCTTATGTCATGTATGCAGCCAACCACGCTTGAACGTTTGGACGCGGCTATAGACAGGCAAGGGTGTTTATTTTTTTTGTGATTGTGAATTCGGGAATAAAAATGCCAATTTTTTTATGTTTCCTGATTGGTTGATTTTAATATATAGCTGTATTCTGATTAGTTGATAGCAAATACAAATGATTTTTTAAATAGTTGTGATTGGTCAAATTAAAATGTTTTAAAATCATAAATATGTATACATATTTTCCCTAGGGGCTAAATGTGCTACTTTAGCCTCGCTATCTAAGCCTAATATGACATACTTTTATTTATTTATTATATTCAATTATACGGGACACCAACATAGTACATAAGCTGAGTATATAAACTTATCTATAGCACAATTATTATTTAGGATTTTATGTACCCCAATACACAATAACACATAATTGTAATATTAAAATGATTACATTTCATGCATAGTTAACCTTAGGTTTTAACAATTCAGTGAAGTACAGTGTGTATTAAGAGTAAAAGTATAAATTAATTTATATAATATAAATAAATATTTATAAATTAAATTAAATTTAACGCTACAATTGGCTTTCGAGCATTAGAAGTGAAAAAGTCTGTATTAAAAGAGAATAAGAGGTTTTGACGTCTTCGATTGCGTAGTAACTTTTGACGCTAACTGTATGTACTTAAATAAAATCACTGTTTTTATGATTCACATTTTATTTTATTTCAGCCAACCCATGTTTTCTGTCGGTTAAAAGTTGTTTCAGCTAAAACTAGTGCCAGCGCCAATTTTCATATGGACGTCGGGTCTCTCAGGATGAAACCGGGAGAACGCTGAGAAAGGATGAGATGGTAATGAATACTGATTTTTCAGGTAACGGCTACATCACGACGGGGGTGCTAAGGGAGATTCTCAGAGAACTGGATGACAAGATCAGTGCAGAGGAACTGGACATGATGATAGAGGAAATTGACTCTGACGGCTCCGGGACAGTTGACTTTGATGGTATGTTATGGTTGATAATTAAACATGGCCGACTTTTTATAAAAGTGTCATCAGCATTTGAATCTTCTGCCTTGAACTGTAGAGTTGCTTTTTGAATGGACTACTACGATGCGAGTAAGAGTAAACTTGAACATTAAGGGGATGCCTTGATTTGCGTCGAGCAAGCCCCCTAGACAGAGAAACGCTTATGCCTTCCGCGCACGAGAAAAAGAGATGTAACTATCTTCGGGAATGGCTTTTCTGGACAAATTTCGATGAATACGTAACCAAGTGTTGTTTTATTTAAATTTCATAAAGTGAGATTTTAGATGAGATAGTATTCTATTGTATTAACTTGATTGTGTCGTAAAATAATGTATCGTTTGAGTAGCCTGAGTAAAAAAAGAAAAATACAGACCCAACTCTGGATTTTTTTTCTATCGAGGAAATAAGCAATCATGTATCGATCGAATCAGATAAACAATCATATAGTCAAGAATCATATATCTAAAAATCAGACCTTATTGTTTCTTAATCTAGTCAGAACGGCGTTTCAAAGCACGCGATAATTTCCAATGCACCGCCTTAATATAGAGTAATCAATCCGTGAGATGACACCCCACTCCCTCTTATTGCGTTTTAAGCACTGACGAAAACAATAAGTTTAAAACATGTGTGCATAACTCTCCGTATATTTTAGTGCGGATTTATTAATAGAAAGTCAGTTTGCCGGTCGAGATCGTTCTTATAGCTAAGTACCTATGATTGTTCTGTCGTGAACTGTCCAATAAAGTAATCTACAATAAAATATTATCGTGGCAAGGAGATTTTCTATCTACAAGCTCTAATTATGAAACGGTTTACTCTAAATGCCATCAGGTATAGTTTCTTAACGAAGCTCTTTTCACTCGTTTTTTTTTACATTTTCTGTTCCGAGTCACGATGCCTTTCCATCCCAATAGGGGAAAAAAAGTGTCCCAAAATTTCCATACTATTATGTTACCGCCAAAAAAAGTATTATTGGAATTGGTAACAATAAAAAAATATCATTGGGACATTTTTAGTCCTATTAGATCGTGATTATGATTAAAGTAGAAGGTTTTACAATTTATATTGATAGTATTTTTTTGAGAAAGGTTCATTAAATGATATACGAGTAGTAGGTTCTAGTCGGTATGCTCTGCGTTGTTCTAGACCCTGGGTTCTAATCCCATTAAATATATTTATTTGTTGAAAGCCTAGTAACCATAAGGAGAATCAGAATCAGTTTTTTTTTATGTAAGAATACGTGTTGTATGTAACAATAAAAGATCACATCTTCACATAATTATCTCTGGTGGATTGTCACCCTTGTACGAGCTATACTTATCAATTATTTAAAAAAATACGCTCATTATGATAATTTATAATGTGCTGTAAAGGCAAACCTGAACGCGCTATTACGGTCAGGCAAGCTGTTAAGGTTAAACGCCGCCCTCGCACGCATATCGACTACATCCAATTTGTAATAAAAATAATGGGTAGTAACGTCTTTGTGTGTGAAACCGATGAGTATTGAAAGAGGTTATGCTGAGAATTATTTTAATTAAACATCGTAAGTCCCGGACTGATTTTTAAATTTGAATTTGTAAGCCATGTTATTTTCATAAAAATTCAAAGTTGTGTGATTTTGTACTTTTACTAGGGTAGGTAGGGTTGTACTTACACGGGAAATTACGAGGCACTGATGCACCAAGGCCGCAAACGTATGGAAGGGCGATTTACGACGCGAAGGCGATCTCAGCACATGAGGTCGCCCAAGTTATAGATATCAACTGAAATTGCTTTCGTGTCGCCAATTTCTCGCTCCAAAAGTGCGCTCGCGGCCTAAATGCGAATGAAATTCGATATTTGTTATGACGGCCTGTTAAGTCTAGTTAGAATTGATCCTACCAAGCTATGTGTAATGAGCGCAAATATTTGTTCCTGAGTCAGAAATGTTTTTCTATGTTATCGTCGTGTTTTTGTATGTTTATCGTCGTCCTCATAAAACAAGGTTTAGGTCTCGGTTGATTTGTGTAAGATAGACCATGATTTCTTATAAAAGATATGCCACACGATTAACAGCATAACTATTAAGTACCTCTTTGAAGAAGGTAGCCACTGAAAGTAAAGAACGAAGATAAACTTAAAGGAATTTATCTACTACAGATAAATAAGACTTTTCCGAGAATACCAAATTACGAAAACTTTGTGATATCCCCTGAATAATTCAGTAGGTATACTTGACTTGACGTGATTGTGCCAGAAGCTGTGGACTCCCCAGAATTGCCCCAGCCCGCTGTATTCATGAAAATGTTATGCTACCTTGTTAACACTGGTGGATTTTTGCCTAAATTATAACTTGTTAAAGTTTTGTTCAATTTCAGAATTCATGGGAGTCATGACGGGAGGCGACGACTGAGACTGCTCGGCTAAGCGTAATAACTATAACTTATTTATCTACACATTTAAAACTGTTGCATCGGATGATCAATTTGATAATAACTTTAAAAACACTTATTATTTATTAATTTAACTATCTGTAAGTTACTGTATAAGATTATAAAAATATACTAAGTGAACTTATGCCTTTCATTTTCGTAACTTTAGGAGCCCAATTTCTAAAAGGGAAGAAAATAAATATGTCGCGCATACTAGTAGATTAGGTACCTATACTACATTCACCATAAAGCTTCGTTCCGCTTGACTGCAGTGACTATATAATAGCCCTGTCGTGGACCTACAGTCAGCTACAAAAGTAACAGGTCAAACGAAGACGTCAAAAGTCTTTATTAAAAGGGAATAAGAGCTTTTGACGTCTTCGATTGCGCAGCTACTTTTGATGCTAACTGTACACGATACGATGGATCCTTGTAACGAATGAACAATGATTACGGTCAAGTGGTCACCCGATTAATTTATTAAATCAATAAAAACTTTTTAACAAAAAATTAAACCGCCGAAAAGGAACTGAAAAGCAAAAAATAATAAAACTTTTTTATTTAGTTTAATAACTAAATTCTTAAACTATTGTAAGTACTTATACCTAAGTAAGTATATAATTTTGTAATTATTTTGACCTTTTAATTACCTAACCTTAATAACTAAGTTCTTAAATTAATCTAAGTGTACCGAAGTAATTTTGAGTCGGCGCCAAACAAGCATATTAATTAATTATGTAAAGGACAATGATATATTACCCATTTGATTTGATACCTATTTGATTTGATCGGATATGTGAAAGAGCCCTTGAGGCCTGCTTACAGAATAAATATTTGAATTTTGAATGCCGAGCGTTCACGAAGTTATGGTTAATGTCAGCGAGACACCAACCCGAACGGGCCACACGTGAGGGCACACGTCGTAGCGAGTGGTCGTGCGGAGAGCGCATTTTTTGGAATTTTAATGTTTATGTCTGGAGATTTCACATTGCATTATTCATTTGATTTGGTCTAACTTGTACTTGTTTGGAGTAATCTTTGTTCATTGTTCATTGATTGTTTGGCGCCGACTCAAAATTACTTCGGTACACTTAGATTAATTTAAGAACTTAGTTATTAAGGTTAGGTAATTAAAAAGTCAAATTAATTACAAAATTATATACTTACTTAGGTATAAGTACTTACAATAGTTTAAGAATTTAGTTATTAAACTAAATAAAAAAGTTTTATTATTTTTTGCTTTTCAGTTCCTTTTCGGCGGTTTAATTTTTTGTTAAAAAGTTTTTATTTTTCAATTTTCTGTGGCTTACTTTAGTTAATTACTAACTTAATTTCTAGTTACATGCAATATTTTTGATTACTTTTAAAATAGCTTCCTACCTTACTGAAACTGTTAATTGCTTTATAATCCTAATGTAATTATATTGCTTGTTGTATAATATAAATTCTTTAAAAGAAGAGGCTTTATATACCAACATGGGCAGGCCTACAAGAAATGCTGCTCGAATGAGAAAAATACATTTAAGAACTCACACCCCAAGGACTGATTGACAATATGCATCTGACTATCAATTCAATTCATTTATTCAAAGACCAACATGGATCACTATTGTTAGTAAAACTTAGCTTAATATTAGTAATTACAAAGTTCATAGTTAGCACACATAAAGTTAATTTAAAGAGATAATACATAGTAATAAATTATAATACGATTTAGGCCGGTTTGAAATTCACATTACAGTCAACTGATAATAAAAATTTGTAAATATTTCTGAATTAATCTACTTTAAAAATAATAATTATTCACTGGATGTCAAGTTACATTAATAATTCATTTAAATCTCAAAATGTCAAATGTCATGTGACCTCATAATTAACATGTGTGTTTGCGTGCACCATACAGCAGTGGTTTATATACACACAGTCCATATTTACGTTCAGCGACCATTTTCAGGATGCTGTTAGCACTGGCCCGTACACTACGCACCAGGGATGTACATCGCTTGCGCATAGTAGTGTGGAAACAGTCCACCCTCGCTTCTGCAAACATCCCTGACGCGCTGCAATATCGGGGCAGCCCCATCAGCATCCTGAATGCGTTATTAAATTGAACACGAAGAGCACTGTATTGTGCCTGAGTATAGTTCGCCCACAGGCCGCTGGTATATAAGGACGTGAAGTAGGCCCTGAATAGGGTTAACTTGACCCTTCTCGAGCATCCAGCAAACCTGCGAGCGATCATGTTAGCTCTCACAGACAATGCTCTTCGTTCCCGCTCAATGTCAGTACCGTCTTTAAGGTCAGACGTCATAATATGCCCCAGATACTTAAACTGTGATACCACAGTCAGTACCTTCCCATTTAGTTTTATCGGCGGAACATCCTGTGGACTTTTATTCCTAACCCTAAAGACCATACATTCGCTTTTCAACACATTGTATTGCAGACCGTGACTCATTGCGTACCGTTCATAGATGCCTATCAGTTTCGTAAGTCCGCATGGAGAGGCACTCAGCAGCACCATATCATCTGTGTAACTGATATTATTTACGCACACTCTGTCAATATGGCAACCGATGCGGGCGCTGCTGAGCTCCTCTATAAGTTCGTTTACATACAGGTTGAAGAGCTTAGGAGAGGTTAGTCCTCCTTGTCTTACTCCACTCTTCAACCTGTATGCATCCGAAAACGCCCCCGCCCATCTTACGACATTGGATTGGTTAAGGTACCAGAATTTGAGAGAGCTAGTCAGGTCAGCTGGCACGCCAGAGTCATTCAATTTCTGCCAGAGGATGTCGTAATTAACCATATCGAACGCCTTAGATAGGTCAAGGTAGCATGCGTATACATTTGTCTGTCGGTCCATGTAGTACTTGACAGTATTTTAAGAGCCACAATTGCAGTTTCTGTGGATAATCCCGGCTTAAATCCAAATTGATTATCATGTAATTTCAGATATTTATCAATGTGGGAGTTAAGCACACTATCAAACACCTTGGCTATAATGGTATCTAGTGAAATAGGTCTGTAGTTGGTTTTGTCGCTACTGTCACCTGTTTTGTTTTTCACAATGGGCACCACCACAGTCTTCATCGCGTCCGAGACGGCAGGTACGAGTGCCCTACACAGAATGTGTACAGCATAGCCAGAACTCTTGGCAGATGCGGGCCAGCATGCTGGAGGTGCTCAATGCTAAGACCATCGTGCCCAGGAGACTCACCCCGTGTCATACCTTTAATAGCTTTTAACATCTTTTGCCATAGACCTGGTGATCATCCCCTGACCACGAGACCCAGCATCTGACACCCCCGTTGACTGTGGTAGCCCCAGTGGTAATTCGACTTGGAAATGGTGTTGAAACATGTCGGCAATACATTTGTTATCATTAATGCCTTCTACAAACCCTTAAAATCTCGTTTAGAGTGATGCTTCGCGATAATATCTAATTTAATTTGTTCTTCGTTCTTCTGACACCACTTTAAATGAGATCTAAAGATCTTTTTGCTTTCTCGCATTTCATTAAACACTGGTCCTGCTTTCGGCTTAGCATGCCACAACCAGACCTCAAATTTCAACCGATTTTCGACTATGAGAAATGTGCGAGGGTCTGCTTCTTACTGGAGACGATGCTGTTCGGAGTTGATTGCTATGGTAAGAAGTCTAGGGCCTCCTACCTGGTTTATGACCTTTTCGTGCAATGATCTAAATTGGCCGGATATGATAAAAGCTTTACTCATTGCGGATGGCCGCAATGTAAATGATAGAGACAGCATACCATTCCCTGAACGACTAAAATTGGTGCAAAAATATCTAGTCATTGTTGCCAGAAGCCGCGGCAGGCATATGTGGCGCTGAGTAGAGTAAATACACTTGATGGTATTGCTTTATCTGACCTAGAGCCGAATAAGGTATTACACAAACCTCACGATAAACGAGCTTTAGCAGAAATGCAGAGACTGAGAGGTCTACACACAAGAGACTGACAGGTGTAAAGCTCATTCAACACACACATACACACACACACACACACACACACACACACACACATGCGTGGTCATACATATCAATCAGTAAGTGAACAAACAATCATCCCCTGTTTTCCTACCCTTAGGGTTGAAATTTTTATTTAAAATTTATATGGGACCAACTTCGAGGTATACCCTTTCTAATAAAAAAAGAATTATCAAAATCGGACTACTCTGTAAAAAGTTATGCGTGATCATACATAAAAAAAAAATATACGCGTTGACTTGAGAACCTCCTCCGTTTTTTCGTCGGTTAAAAAACAAAACTAATCGCAACTCTATTGCTTTTCACGCAATGATATATTTATTATTTGAAATCTTTAAGAAAGTATTTTTCAGTTTTTTTTTTTTTTTTTAATATACATACATATAATTCACGCCTTTATTCCCAAAAGGGATAGGCAGAGCACATGAAACGTATGTTCCAGTGCCACTTTTAGCATAAATGTGGGTATAAAATATCGACAAAATGTGATATTGCAGTGATAGGTTGCTAGCCCATCGCCCACAACACACTTCAACCCTTAGTCGACTTTTACGACACCCACGGGAAGAAATGGGGATGTGAAATTCTAACCCGACACCACACGTATAATATACGTATAGTTTTTTTTATAATAAGTGTTGCTGTAAATGTAATTGCTATATGTTGGAATTTGTTATGTTGGTAGATAGGTACTCGTAGGGTACAGGCAGAATAAATAAAGTAATAAATTAAATATGTAGTTATTTTTCTCCTATATTCTTTAAATAAACACAGACAAACTCTTTAATTTAACCCGGACAAGTAGTGCAACCTCAATAAGTAGAGTCGGTACTATCCAGCTAGCACGATATGTTTTATCGTCACGTTTTACGGCAAAAAGTACTGAAAAGTCACGTAAAACGCGACAATAAAATGACGCCGCGCCCTATATAGTAGTGACTTGATGCCTGCTGAGTGCTGCGTGCCGAGGAGAAAAAAAAGCATTCAATACATTATCCCAAAGAAATTTGAACGAAAGGTCATGTTGAAATGTTTGTGAGCACTTTATTTGATACGACTTAATTATAATAGTGAGTGTAACTCCTGTTGAGGTTATTTTCTAACGTTGGAATTTACGATACAAAATATTGCAATTTTGTCACTCGCAATAATGTCGGCCGCATCGCGGTTGACAGCTAATCGCCGTTAGCCCGCAAATAACAACATCGTTAATAATAGTCAACCACATTTTACACGACGAAAGAGAGCTTAATATGCATGCGTCGCGAGCACATCATTTATAATGCGCAGCATTATTTAAAAAATACACTTTACAACTTTAATGTTGCCTTCTCTAGTTCCGAGTAAATGTTAGTGGGAGACGGCGTTATTTTAACGTTGCATCAATTACGAAACTGAAGTTGTTTGCTGTTTTCGCTCTCTGAAGCAATTATAACGAGTGTGAAAATGGACTATAAATATTACTAGAGTAGTTAGTCGGCGGGCGGCAGCCGCCTTGTGTTTCAGTACATCGATTATGACGCTTGGCATGTACTCGTAGTTATAATTTGATGAACTGCTTAATAAATCAAGTTACAGAACCTTGATGCGGGATTATCGTATTGAGAGTTAGGTACCGTAAAACATTAAAACTTTAGTCCAAGTATTACAAAGGACAATGGGCAGAAATGTATGGAGCCTGGTATAGCAACCAATAGCCATGTGTGATATATCATTGGATAGGTCTTTTCATGTGGAACAAAAAAATGTACAGCGGTTTTCACAAATAAAAGAAATTCTTTTTACACATATAAAAAGAATTTCTCCTAAAACCAAAACTGAGGAAATCTATTTAGAAATTTAAATGAAAAAAAAAGTGCAGGATATGACAAAATAAGAGCGAGAGACGTTAAATATATAAACAAAGACATATCACCTGTGCTAACCCACCTTATTAATCAATGTATAGTCAATTCCACCTACCCAGATAAAATAAAAATTGGACTGATCAGGCCAATACATAAAAAAGGGAACTTCACTGACACAAACAATTATAGGCCAGTTACAATATTACCAGTCATTGATAAAATAATTGAGAAATATCTGGGTAAAACAATCAACACTTTCTTGTCAAGCAATGGGATAATACATGAGAAACAGTACGGATTCCAAAAAGGTAAAAGTACCACGCAGCTCTTAGCGAAATTCACAGACGAAATAAACATGCACCTAAATGACAGGAAGCATGTACTGACAGTCATGATTGATTTCAGCAAGGCCTTCGATACCTTAAATCATGAAAAATTGTATAACAAACTACAGCAAACTGGTATACAGGGGCCTGCCCTGAACTTGATTAAAAATTATCACATAAATAGGTACAACACAGTCAGCATCGCAGGAGAGCAAAGCGAGCTGCACCAGTCTCTGTATGGCACAGCACAGGGCTCCATAATCGGCCCTACTGAATACCTTATTTACGTCAACGACATGTGCAATATCTTTAGGGAGGCATCTGTATACCAGTCTGCCGACGACACATGCATAATAACAGCTGATTCTGACATAAATGTGGCTGAACGCAAGATGCAGCGCGAGTTCGATTCGTTATGCAGGTGGTCGCACGATGCAGGGCTATCCATCAACTACCAAAAAACCAAGGTCGTACACATACACTCACCCCACATCAAGACCAACGTAGTACCTAGTATAATAGCACATAAACACACCTGCATGCACGACTCGGGATCGCGCTGCAATTGCAACTGTAAGCATCTAGATGTAGTAGAACAGCACACATATCTCGGACTAGTAATTGATAACAGATTTAACTGGGGCCCCCACATAGACCGCGTATGTAAGAGACTAAGAGCAATACTAAGTAACTTAAGCATACTCAAACATAAAATGCCATAAACAAACTTCGACTATTATACATGGCTATGGTAGACTCCATGATAAACTATGGGCTGTCTAGCTACGGGAGAACCTACAAAACCTATATACAGCGCATATATAATATACTGATAAGAATGTTAAAAGTCATCGTGCCGCTAAAAATTAAGTATCAATATAAAAATAATTATGATAAATTGTTCCAACACTGAAAAGTATTAAGCATATTTGATAAAGCCAAAATGGCTCTGATATTAGAATATAGTCATAATCTGGGTAAACTAATCAGATATGAAAGATCAACGAAACTCCGTGCACTAGAAAATAGAAATAATTTCATTGTACCAAAAAGCACCAACCTGTATGGACAGAGAGTATGGACCAGTCATTTACCTCACACACTGAATGGTTTGCCGAGAGAAATAGTAGATATATATAATATAGATAAACCCCATAAAATTAAACCTGTAGTGAAGAAATTTTTTATGTAACGATAAATAATATGAATAACTTGTAAAAGTAAATACTTAATTAGATATAAATACATTAATAACCTAGCACCTATAATCTTTAAAATTAGAGATTGGCTAAGTTACTAACAGATAAAACAATGTATAAAACTTGAAATAAACAGCTTAAATTTTAATTTTTTAATTTTTTTATTTTTATTCGTCGGACTACAGAAATATTTGTTATGGTGTACCTCAGGGGAGTGTATTAGGACCATTATTGTTTCTGATCTACATTAACGATTTGCCAAAGGCTACGGAACATCCCATGATTCTTTTTGCTGATGACAGTACTGTTGTATTTTCTGGAAAAACTGGTAATCTGACATTAACAATACATTAATTAAAATAATAAAATGGCTAACCAATAATAATCTCAAATTAAATCTTGACAAAACTAATATAAAGAAATTTCAGCAAAGAAACAAACCTGACAATTTATCTATAGCTTATAAGGGACATTTAATCAATGAAACGGACGTAACAAAATTTTCAGGGCTTAGTATCGATAATAAGTTGACATGGAAAAATCAAACTGACATTAAGTATATGTAAAAAATTAAGTAAATTTTCCTATGCGCTATACAATCTGCAAAGAATCGCAAATCAGTCATCGGTTTTAACAGCCTATCATGCATTTGTAACATCCACTTTAAGGCATGTGATACTTTTCTGGGGAAATTCAACAAATAAGGAAAACGTATTTAAGGCTCAAAAAAAGTGTTTAAGATCGTTATGTGGCATTAAGCGATATGAACCCTGCAAACCGTATTTTATAAAATTAAAAATACTTACATTACCTTGTTTGTATATATACGAAATAGTCAATTTTGTGAACACTAATCGCCATCAGTTTAATAAATTTAAAAGTATGCGTCTCCAAAACAAATTAAAATCGCAGTCAAGTAACACAGCGCTACTACAAAAGAGCATACTAGGGATGTCGCACAAAATATACAATAAGCTTCCACAGCACATCCTTGCAAACAGTGGAAATGATGTAGATTTGAACAGGAGTTTGAAGTTATTTCTTACGGAAAAAGCATTTTATACGGTAACAGAATTTTTGACTGATGCATCTGATAAATATTGACATATCCTACACTCTACTTAATCTTAATGTTATATCTGTATTGACCTATTCAATTTAATTTCATTCATCTATTTATTAACAAATATAATGACATGTATTAAAATTACTACTATTATACTTGCGATATCAACACAATACATGTTGTGACCAATATATTTGTATGCCAACAGGCATCACATAGTGATACGAAATCCAATGTAACACCTTGTACATACCTATGTTGAACACATAAAATCTTTGAATCTTTAAATCTTTCTTTGATTCGTTGTCGGTTTTGAGTTTCTTCCACGGTACAGTCCCCGCCGACACATAGCGCAATTACGATATGCGTCCATTACAACTATCCGAATAATATGCAGTTCAGTAGTCCAGTAAGAAAGCCGAGTTCAACACAAAGAGAGTACACTACAGAGTCCAAGAGTAAGCCGGGTCAAAGTCGTTGGTTGCCGTGTTCAAGGAAACGAAGCAAAACAATACGTGATCTCGCAAACAAGAACAAGAAACGACTAACGAATGGCTAAATGATGGATTATTTGAATTTTGAGGGTAGGTAGATTACACAGTACATCATGGCAGTCATTGCGCTCACGCCGAGTTTTCTTTTAGACAATTACAATAACAAAGCGTCAAAAGTAATTACTGGGAATCTAACATTTAAACAAATATAACTCAAAACCGACAAAGAAAGCCGCCATACATTTTTTTGTTCCACATGAAAAGACCTATCCAATGATATATCACACATGGCTATTGGTGGGTGATACCAATCTGCCCATTGTCCTTAAAATATAATCATGATATATACATATATATATATATATATATATATATATATATAATACAAGTAAAGAAATATAAAATTGTAAATTAGCTAGAATTGACAGAAATATATGCAATTAAAATTTTGTACCATAGCTGTCATTTTCGACTATTGGACGGACTACCTTTACAAGGTTTTACGGTAGGTAATACCAATTATACGGGACTGCCAATCGCAATGGCGATTGGCACGTTTTATGGTTCCGTAAATAAAAATGAAAAAATAATCCTTTTTTAGGAGCACTCGTAATCTGTCTGCAAATAGGTACCTTCTTTCCAGGAACTATTGAAGGTAAGATAATAAAGTTGAATTAAGCACTCCAGTATGCAAGGAATCAAAACCTTTAGGATCTCTCCTTGACCTAGAATCGTACATTTTGTCGTTTTCTATAATTATCTAGAAATTAACGGTCGTAGATAATTCATAAAGTATTAAACGATATCATTTCCACCGGGTACGATCGGCATGAATAAATAATTGCTATGACGTCAAGTCTCTAATGACTTCAATTTTAAACAAGATGGCCCTGACATGAAATAATACCTCCGTGTCCTAGTTGTAGCATTAAAAACAAACATCCAGGGAGAGGCTTATGTTCGACTGCTTATGACGATTACTGGCTGACAATGACGAAGATTCACAGAATGCATAATACACTGCCCGCTATTAAGTAACTGGTTTTTACCTCCCCTTACCGATCACCCTCAAATATGTCTTGACGCTGCGCTGCGATATTTAGTATTAGCTAAGCGTAGGTAGGTAGATGTCTAGTTTCGTTGGGCGTGACGGATGAGGTGAGGTGCATTACGCGTTCCGAATAACAACTCTGGACCAACAGAGCATCTACCATCAGGGTTTTGGAGCTAACGAACAAGAAATTCGAGCTAAGTATTATTTTTATAACTTTTAAATAACAAACTCCAGTATCTCATTCACACCGTGCTCCCCTAAGCATAAAATGTTAAATTTCTGGTGTTAAAAATCTATGTAACTGGTTCAGTCGTCAGTTGCAGTACCTATTTCAAAATCGATACAAGAGTAACTCGAGGAAAAAAATGACTGTATTGAGATAACTACCTACGAACGAGCGAAAAGACGTGTGTCACACATGTAATCCCAATAAGGTCTAGTTTTCCTTCTGAATTGGAAGGTCAGATTACAGTCGCTTCGTAAATCTTGGGCTTAATCTTGGGAATATGTGCCGAAACGGGAAAGTGGACCCGTGACTCCTTTTAGGTACAACCAGGAATAATGCTAAGAGCATGATAATAATCATGCAATTTACTTATTAAAACAATCCTAACTTTTAATAAACAATACAATCAAAGGTTTATTTAATACTCAACTGCAATTTCCAATACAGTGTCTCCAATGTTATAATGCTATTACTACGTTAAAAACCTTAGAGCATTAAACCAACAGGAGCGGCCATGAGTCATTTTCTATACATAAATAGTCTGCCGATTTTTGCGGGTGAGGGGAACGTCAAATGTATGCGTAACGTGAAAATAGCTACGTCAGATAAACGTCAGTCCATACAATGTGTATGACCACTGGTCATATATTTTTGGCAGAGGGGAACGCCTGTCAATGGCCGCTCAGGTTGGTTTAATGTTCTGAGTTAAAAACCACAGCTAGGCTACGCTCTTCCATATTATATTGGGGGCTGCTGGCGTTGACTTGAGTCTCAACGAAAATTATCGAAGCATTACTAACTTTGAGAAACAGGAGTTTAACCAGCTTCATGAACGTATATGGGTAATTAGAAGTTCTATAATAATAGGATGTTATAAAAATTCGATAACATGAAAGTAACAAACTGTGTACAGTGAAATATCAACTGGTTGCCGACCATTTCTTGATTTGAGGATTCGCTGTGTTGACAGCAAGAGACAAATGCAAGTAGGCACCACTGTTATTTGCAGAATTAAAGCAACAGGTTCGTTACGTTCACCTGGCAAGTTTATTTACTCAGCCACAAGGCAGAAAATAATTGACACTCATATAAAACAAAGTAGGAATTTTCAAAAAATCCTAGAAAGGACATGCGTTATGCATTAATTAGTCCCAAACTAAGCAAAGCTTGTAATTACTATGGGTAATAGACGACGATACACATACTTATATACAAATATATACTCAAATACATAAGAACATCCATGACTCGGGAACAAATATTCGTATTCATCACACAAAAAATGCCCTTACTTATTCTTACATTAGTTAATTACTATTGGGAAATTGAGGCAACATTATCTTGATGACTACGATAAATGTGGAACCACTCGACTGATAACCCGACACGAGTGTTGCGGGCCTCAAAGTGTTGTCCCTTTGAGATACGCAGTTTGACTTGTTTCATAACTTAGTTCAACGTTTTCTTTTAATGTCCTCAAATTTGTGTCAAAGTTGAAGTTTGGGAAAGTTGCCGCGAAGTTGGATGCAACCCGGCTCTGAAGTATCTGATGTGAATGGTCTAGTGAAAAAAGTTTTTTGACTGTCATGTTCATTTATCTTTCGTTACGTGCGTAGGCAACTATTGTTATAAATAGGCGCTTATATCTTTCGGGTATAACGGTCATAAACAGTGAAACATTGGGGACTTCCACGTTAAACTTATATTTGAAATAATTATATATTATCTTAAACATTTACAATACTGTTCACGTTGATGACTTGGTAAAGGTCGCGGGAGTCCGCTGAATGCGGGTGGCGCAGGAGCGGTCACTTTGTCACTCTTTGGGGGAGGCCTATGTTCAGCAGTGGACGTCTTTCGGCTGATATGATGATGTGACAACGTCTGCGGGTTCAGCATCGCAAGCGCTAATCATAACAACGAGCAATTTATGCCCTAGAATAGAATTCCCCGCATAATAGTTCGTATCGACGGCGACAGGTGTCCCGTCAAAAGTAATAGATTTGATGTTTCCGGGAAGCCGTAGGCGCTGGAATGCCACCCATCTGTTGCACTAGCCTTTTGAATTTTTGCGAGCATTTATTCAGCTACATTTTTGTTTTATTTTTAATTTTTTGTACTCTTTGTTTTATAACACGACATGTAGCAAGCTATGATATAATACTGGTGCCATTGCGTATAACCAACTAGCCTAAAGAATCAAGACGAACGACTTTGTCAAGTATCAGCTACCAATATGCTAGATTTAGGTACATCAAAGGCCTCGAGGGTTAATTTACCTGGAAATTGCATGATTCACTCAAATGGGCTTCAAAATGCTAAACCTGAAACAACATTAACATTATATTACTAAGCAAGCCTTTAAAAAAATCTATGTTCTGACGTGTTATTTAAAATCGTGAACAAAATAAAGTGGCAATGATGTAGAATCTTTTAACATCAGTTGAACGACAGACACCTTACGAGTAGAGTCCATTAATTAACCGACTTGTTACACTTGCATGAGTAGCTACAGTTCAGAACATGTGAGCACCCCTGAACCATTCTGGTTGAGATAGTGAGAAAGTGCAACAACCTGGCAACCGTACTGTCTTCTCCAAGATCTCACGGTTCTAAATACTGATTTGCCATACGATAAATAAATAAATAGTGAGATACCTCAACTAAGTACATTAGAAGGTACTTGGCTTGGTACGGCGTCGTGTTTTTTTAGAGAGAAAATGATTTTACCCAGATATAAAACCTCCATCTCACAATTCCGGTGAAGTTTTAGTCTGAAATTGAATGTGTTTCGAATTGATTTATTATACCAGAAGCGGCTTATTAAGAACCGCCAAAGTACCTTTTGCTCGGGAACTTCACAACTAGTTGTGCACGTGATTCCTTTAGCAGACAAATACATATTCTAGGAACGAGTATATGCTCATGCATTGCACTAAACTGTCTCCAAACTTCTCCTAAGATTTAATTGCAACAGTTTGAGTGCTCTCAAAACAAATCAACTTTTGCTAACTTTGTATTCGGAGGAGAAGTAACATAAAGGATTCCAAGTTGGATGTTATAATGACACTTAAGAACTTTAAGTGTCCAGTTGCCACCAATCTTAATTAAGGACAGGGGCTTGTATTACATTTTTGGTGCGTAAAGTTGTTTATTTTTTGGTGTGAATGATAGGCTAGTTATCGCGTTTATGTTCGAATTAAAGCGTTACCTATTCTTTCAATAGCAAGAATGCGAGAGAGACGGATGTTTTTTATGACGTGGTAGGTACGCGACCATTCCATTCTAGCACTGATGTATTTGATAGCCGTTATATATTAGTCAACGAGAGTCTGACAGGGAAATCTGTTATCATTTGGTACAATAAAATTTAATGTGCTTCGTCTACCCTTTTGGGAATACGAATACACACGTGAGTTTATGTATGCACGTATACGAGTACCTACATGTCTCAAATAAAATGTGATCCACTGCCACTCGATCTCATGATGCACTAACGCATCAGGTATTGATGCAATGGCATGCGCTGTGGTTTGGAGAACCTTAAAAATACCAACCACGATGTCTATTTCGCAGTTTTATGTCCAAAGGCTCTATTGTCGAAACGTAAACCTGGCATAGTTACGATGATTTTGACTCGTACCTATTACTTCATATTTCACGTCAGATTTAAATTTCATTTACATAGATAGTAGCCGGGCTACACAGGAGCTCTATCGCTTGGTAGAGCCTCAATTTGTATGTGTACAATTTGGCTAGTGCTAGAGAAGGAGAATATTACACTTAGTGGTAGGTACGATACCGATTCCAATGCAATCTTTAATTGATTAGCGCGTTCCGAAATGACCCATCCTGTTTAAGTAAGTATACTTTTTTTTACCTAACCTAAAAATATGAATATTGTTTCGTGCATACTCGTAGTTAATACTTTATCAAGTAGGTACCTCTTATTTGATTATTTTGTATTATATTATCTTATCAACACTTCAAGTATGTAAGTAGGTAGTTGGTTACGGGTATAGCTCTATAATAAAATTTCCTGTACTCCTTGTTCTCATCCTTCTTCTTCGTGTCATTTGACAATCCCTTGAATACATACGACGCTTAGCGCCATCTCTTGAGGTTTATAATCAACATAATATGGCTGTGGCGATCCCAGGATCCTAAGTAGAAGAAAAATAGGATAACCATTTGTTGCTGACGAATAGGTCTAATATCGTTGCTTGCTCGCCATCCCAAATGTAATAGAAATAATTAGCTATCTATGTTTATTTTCTAAGGTATAGTTAAACGACTATTAATCGCTCCTCGTTCAGTTACTTAAATTATAATACCTACGCCTTCACTCCGATCCATTAGCAACGATACCTAAGAATACCTAAATACCAACCTACTCACAATTTTAAATGCTGACGGCATGCTTATACTTACTAGGTATTATATTTTATGTCATTCTGAATAATGCCTTCGGCGCTTTCGACCGCGAGAACACACGAAATGATGTCGATTCCGTGAAAGCATCATTTCAGAAGTTGACGAGTACGGTAAGTTTCAGTCTTAAAAGTTCGGTGCGTATTGAATAGATGGCACTTTTAGCGGCGGCCATGAGTACCTAAAGGTACGAGGTGCATCTATGTTAAGATAGATGGCGCTGTGATCGAAAGATACAAAACTGTATAAATGACTGCGTGCTGATAATTATAGTAATTATTTAATCATGATTTTATTTTTCATTGAAACACAATCTTACCTGTTAACGTTCGAAGTAAAGTTATAAATATTATTTGGTATTTTACATATTATTAACGAATTTTTATATAAATTAAAAAAAGATAATATGATTTTATTTATATTTAGAAAAAAACAATATAAAACAAAAACATACCTCTCCGTGACAATGCTACTGCATTGCCGTGACCAGGATTCGAACCTGGGTTACTACGGCCACAACGTAGGGTCCTAACCACTAGACGATCACGGCTATCGAGGCTTGTGAAGCACTGACGAATTTAAGTATCATGTTATGTCTTAGTGAATATTGTGTCGTCACAGTAAGTTTGATCATGCTGCAATTTATTTCAGTGCGCACTATTGAGGGAAGGTACAGTCGGCTTCATCAATATATGTACGTTCGCAAATGTTCAAAAATATCTGAGCAACCTTATAGATGCTCTTATAAAGTCGTGTTCACTTATAACAGTTATAACTGATCTCCTTTTCCGTGAACATATATTCGTACCTACTCGGCTGTACAAAGATGGTACCTAGTAGAAGAAATTATAAGTAAGTAAGTATATGGATACGAGTCAGACAGGATTTAGTATACTTAAGTAAAAGCGTTATTTTTTTGACGACTGAATTGAATGGTTTCTGATAATGGGGATAGATAGATAAGAATTCAAACTATACGTAGATAGAGTATCATGGCAGTAGGTAGGAAGATACAAAGTCTTTATTTCTTTAGCCTCCAAGCACATCTTCAATTATTTTTATTTGATGGTGCAACCCATCACTTTCTAAGTTTTCTTTTAAGAGAGAGACGGATAGTGCGGGAAAAATCGACAGAGCTCGCGCGCCGTCTTGTGATAGTCGGCCGTATGTAGGTACTGGATAAGAGTGTATAGGTAGGTGAGAATCGGATCGAAAGTGACAGGTTTACCATGTTCATACTCATACTCACTATGAACGCACAAATACCTACATTAAACGTCAAAAGTTAGTACCTATTAGATTAAATTTAATTAACAACATATGAATAGTAACGTCAAAGTTTATATGAACTAACTAACCACATTCCCATACTCATCGCGGTTGAATGGGGTTCTGCCTTTTCTCCGAATTTGTTATGTCCGAATTTCACTTGCCAACCAACTTTTCGCCGATGATTCACCTTGACAACTAACTAATGGCAAATTTTTGTATGACAACGTTTCATTTGGTAGAATTATTGTTAAGGCGCCGTAGGTTCATGGTCTTCTCTCCCTCTCACTGAGCATAAGCGTGAGCGAGATGGAAGTGCGTGCTCGGAAGCGCGCAAATCATGTTTTTTAATTTTAAATTTTTGGCCGTTTAAATAAATAAAAAAGTAAACACCTGAGTTCTCTTAAACATGATATTGCCGATTTTTAGAAGCCATTTTAATATTTTTAGCTTGTGTGCATAATTTGTAACAAATATTTTGAGTGTATTTTAGACCCTTTTAGACCTATGTTCCTGATATTGTTCTATCGAGCGAAAATTGCTTAATCATGTTTCTAAACACTGATTTCCCTGCAGAAAAGCTTCAAGATAATAATTCGTATTTTTTTTGAAACCATAATATTATAAACAGACGCATAATATTGTTTCAAAAACTCTGTTCGCTTAACGTCGCTGAACCTACGGCGCCTTAAGTCGATTATTGTAATGAACAAAACGTTTTGGCATACCTATCATTTGGCAAATCTAAGTTGGACAAACAACTACTAACCGAATAACGTTTCGTCAGTGCAACAGTTCTCTTTTCTTACATAAGCCAACTTTTTACTACAAAGAATAAGACAGCATAACATAGTCAGACTTTTATTCAACGTGTTCTTATATAAGTTACAAGGAGGGAAGAGGGGATGGGGAGACGCCCCCGTATTAAAAAAACAGCAAACAATCGTAACAGTGATATTATTTGTAGGTTAAGTTAGGGTTAGCTTGTGTCCCTTAGAGCGGAAATAGGCACCCCGCGTAGCGGGGTGACGTCGACACGCTGGCGGTTAGTTTAGGTGAGGTTAAAATAATTGGCAGAAGTTTGTTTAATAAAAACAGATGTACACCTACATACATACATTCCACCAAGCAACAGTCCAAAAGTAATGATGTAAACACTTATCTCCAATGATGCGATAGTTCAGGTACCATCATTGTCAAAAAAACAAGTGAGCGGTTGGGTTCACTAATGTTTCACCAAAAAAATATTGACAAATGGTCATTTGACAAACAACGTTTCACCAAATGATCATTTGGCAAACGAGACATTTGACAAAAGTCACCTTACAAAAACACACTTCGCAAATGATCAATTAGCAAACACTACGCTTGGTAAATGGGTTAAGTAATAAAATGTCAATTGACCTTTTATCATTTCACCAAATGATATGATTCGCAAATTAAGCATTTGTCCAAATGTCATTTGACAATATGTTATTTCATAAAAAGTTCTTCTTTTTCAAACATTACGATTTAGTTAGTCTGTTGGGTAATTTATTCCGCTACCCTCTTATCGCCGTGAGAATGAATTTGTTGCACTGACATTTGAGGATAAATGCATTATTGTGTATCATTTTATGTGTACACGTCGAAGTGTTAAACGCAGTTGTTAGTTGTTTTTATTGCAAAATGAGTGATGAGGTTGTGTGCCAAGTGTTTAAATCTACCAGAAATGGAATGAAACTTTACTATGAAGGTTATACGTACAACAAAGTATCAACAAACAAAAGAATTTATTATTGGGCGTGTGAGATGAAAAATGATCAAATATATCAGTGCAAAGGGATGTTGAGAACTACGTTAAATGAGAGGGACGAGCACATTTTATTAAAAGAGGCTAAAAACCAGACCCGATGCGTAAAAAAGTTGCAGATTTTCGCAATAAATTGAAAGATGATGTCACTCAAAGTACGAGTACAAAATTTTGTAAAATATTGAATGACTCCAAAAGCTAATGGAATATGGGGGAGAAAACAACATTGTCATCAAGCCAAAAGTATGCATCTTAGATTTTGAAAAAGCCGCCATCTCAAGTTTGCGATCAAATTTTGAAACACTAATTGTGCATGGTTGCAACTTTCATTTGGGGCAGATTATTTACAGGTAAGTTACAAGATTAGATAAGTATCAGCAAAAAATATTCGTTTCTGGCGCTTCGCCGGCCGCTGCCGCGGCACGCTCGCTTCGCTCGCTCGGCTCGCGCGTAAGTTCGCAGTTCAACCTAACACTCCTCCTCGCTTCGCTCGTCGTCGTACCTAACGGTTTTTTCCATGTTTACTCTAATTGCCTTTTTACGTGACGCATAGTATGTCTAGGTTTTTTCCATTGTGACTAGATGTAATATATTAACTAATACATACACATAACTAATAATACATATACTCCTTTCAGAAAAGTCCAGAGTAGTGGCTTCGCAAAAAAGTATGCACAAGATGGAGATTTCAACAAGGATATCAAATGTCTACTGGCGCTTAGCTATCTGAAGGAGACGGAGATTCCGCAATATTTTGAAAAACATTTTGAATCCCTGACTGACGAAGATAGCAAAACAATTGCGTATTGGTTTAAAGAAAACTACGTGAGTGGGACTAGTAATGGGCCAGCCAAATATAGTCCAGGATTTTGGAGTTGTAATGAAATGAATAGCATGAAAATACCTAGAACTTCGAACTCTGCCGAAGCGTGGCATCATAAAATTAATCAAATTATTGACAAACATCATCCGGGGGTGTATTATTTAATTAAAGAACTAATAAAAGAAACTATAAGCAACGAGAGTGCAATTGAACAAAAAATGACTGGTGCTCCTCCAGAAAAAAAGAAAAAAAAATACGTCTCCAAGGATGAACGGATTGATAGAATATTAATGTTGAAAGACAATTATTCAGAAGCAAATTTATTAAGAGCGATTTCTAGTAATTTAAAATTATAAATGATAATAGTATTAATCTTAATAAAAAAATGCTTTCTTAATAAATAATTATTTTCGAAATTATGTGTATTTAGTTGACCCAGACCATATCTATTATAAGATTTATTAATAAACGAACCACTTGTCACATAATACATTGTACCAAACGTTTTTAGATCAATAGTAGTTTTGTCTGATAACTCAGTTGCTAAATGTTCATTTTGTCAAATAATTATTTTTAAAATGTAATTTTAACTGTTGATAATTGGGTAAAGTGAGTAATTTGTAAAATGACTAGTAGTAAAATGATCAATCGGCCAAACGTTTTTTTGCTAAACGTTGTTTGTCAAGTGTAATTTTGCCAAATGACTTTTGGTCAAACGGCAGGACACCGAGCGGTTGAGCTTACTCAACTTTATAAATACGTTACATAGTTACTAAATAAAACATCTGGTAAGTGTTATACCACGAAATGTATATGTATATGTATAAGTCAAACTGACCCATTCTGCTACTCGAAAGGTGGCATTTTGAAAAGTGACTTTATGAAAAAATCTCCAAGCATACACTTGGTAACCGTGAGGTTGGGAAATAAAACTCAACCTTTAGATAAGTTGACACATGATCATTCGGCGAAATGACATTATGCGAAAAATTGGTTGCGATGTGATATTCGTACATAAAATTTTGGGAGATGATATAGAGACCCCGGTTGAATAATACTAGGTATTCGTGAGTAGCTAAGAACTCCCTTATTTATTAAATAAGTAGTGCCTAAAACACTTAGAGCGGCAACGATACCTGCGGTAAAGACGTCAATTATTCGTTTTATGTAGTCGACTAAATATTCATAAGTAATTTAAAAAAAAAAACCGGTCAACTGCGAGTCTTACTCGCGCACCGAGGGTTCCGTACAAACTATCAAATTAACTCAAGGTAAAGTAGTAAATGTCCCAATATTTGTTAAATTACTTATTTAACTTATTTCAAGGCCGCTCCACACGATGGGCCATCCTGACCCATCATACAGGACGCAACTATGCGTTGAAGGGAGTAAGACATATTTATGTCTCGTTCTACCGCATAGCCGCGTCCTGTATGATGGTTGATGGGGCAGAATGGCCCATCGTGTTCTTTTTTTGACCTGTTATTGAAATATACCCGTCCCAACTCCATTATTTCTAGAAAAATCTTAACAGCGCGAAGTAGGAATGGGGTCAGCGCCATCTATCGGCCCCATTAAATTGGTACTAACGTGCAAGCGCAATCAGCTTAGTATGTATGTTGAAATACGCTAGATACAGAAAAAGTTATACTTTTCCACTAATATGGGGGGGGGGGGGGTGGGTGTGGTTTTAACATTATCGTATACATTGAAATTTTACCAATGTAAAAAAATATGTTTTTTTGCCCCCTCATATTCGTAATTTTTCACAGAAAATTAAAAAAAAAAACATTTATATCTCATTTCCCATGCACGACTGCACGTGGATAATTCTCATTTAAAACCATTGCAAATTCCAAATTGATAGCTTAAGTAGTTCGTGAGATATTTCACTTTGTGACAGACAGACAGACAGACGGACGTGAGTCGCACCATAAAGAGTTCCTTTTTGCCTTTTTTGGTACGGAACCCTAAAACACCAGATGTAACTACTTACCTACCACATGTGATGTTTGATTATTTAGGTCAACAACCGTCTCGCTTTCATGAGAAGTTTTTGCGCAGATGACTGTGAGCACTGCGATTCGAGTTTGCTTCCGAAATTCCGAAGTGCACAGTTGAAACCATACCTAAACTTGGCTGTTATTCGCTACGCGCTAAGCGGCTCACCCCGCCGGTCACCCGTCCCGAAACTAGACCTCTACCAAACGCTTAGTTACTACGAATCGTGGTGTCAAGATATATTTGTGGGTGAGCGTTGAGGTGAGCTTAAAACAAGTTACAGAATAGGAGGCTTGAGATTATTTGAGTTGGCCGAACTGCATCGAATTCAAAAAGAAACTACCAACCCGTAGAAGATTCCAATTCCAATTAATTTTATAAAAAGTAACATTAAATAACCGTACTTATTACCTTACAGCTTGAACAATTCACAGACACGGAGTTTTATACCCATTTTCCGTGAACAAAACTTTCGAAGAAAACTAATAAAATATGTCGCTATATATTGAATACAGACTGATATTGATTCCCAGGTGGAAGTGGTCTTCTATTCGTCTATAGAAACATTTTCCTGATAATCATCTTTTAGAGCACCTTCGTCTTCAACTGGTAGTACTAGGACCTACTCCTAGAAACATATCGCTGAACACCTTGCTACACATATTGGCGCCTTCCCTATCTTTTTATTGCAGTTTTCCACCAGTTCTATGGTTGTTTATATCAAGCAGGTATAAAATGTAACTTCCGGAACATCGTACAACCCAACATCCAAGCTAGTCCTAAAAAAAACAATGTCTTTTGTCCATTACATTTTCAAACGACTTTTATATCTCAATCCTTACTTATAAGGTCTATTTTGGTATAAGATACCTAATCATCCATCATCGTTACAACCCTGCGTTTCAATTAGGCTCCTTAATGCAAAAGTGTCACCTGCTCATGGCCAAACTATTTTAATTTTGAACCTTATCACATACTAGTGTTTAGTTTGATATTCGGTTGAAATTGCTAGTCGATTTCACGCTCTTTAGCTCGATAGGGCTGATGCACTAGGTTGTATATACATAGTTGCGGCACTAAATTCGGCCCCGTCGATAGCAATGGACTAGTCGGTGACTGCTGTGACGTTGATGGAATTCCAAGCGTGACGCAGAGGTGCTAAACTTTGACGACTTTAAATATATTTTAACTGGATTTAAAATTTCTCTGAATTCGGTTTGGTACCTACCTAGTTCAAAAACTGTTGATATCAAGTATATGATATTATTTCTGTTTGATGGTTGAATATGAGCTTGCGTTGGTTATCGTCAGCAAAACGAATTATTATCAAACGTCATTGCAGTTTTTGCATGTGCTCTAGTTAGTTTAACAACGGAACACTGTATTCAGTTAAATGGAAGTTTATGTAAATTGCTGAATCTCTAAGCTGACTGAATTGGACCAAGAATGATTCCAATTTTCCCCCATATTATGTTAAAAGTCGTCTCTGATACTAACAGATATATGTCCGTCATCAAAGCGAGAAAAATCGAGCGTATATCACGACCGTCTCATGATAGACGTGCAGGCAGCGCGGGTCAAATGGCCCCACTTTATTAGTCAAACGCCTCAGTGTTGCCAGTTTAGACTAACTTTAAAAATTGTAACTTGTAGCTTCGTGACACGGGCCACTGGTACGTTTAGCACTTGCTGCCAAGTATGGTTGAAATTATTTATTGTAGCTGGCTTTTCATGGGACGGCCGCGACATACTCTCGATTTTTCTCCCACTATACCTCATGTTCTAAGTATTCCAATAAGACAGAGACGGATAGTGCGAGAAAAAAGCCGTGCTGATTTTGGAATTGGAATCTTCTACCTTGGACGGTAGTTGGTTTTTAAATGGACTGCTTTGATGCAATGCGGCCTCAACTCAAATAATCTGAAGTATAACTTCGCGCGACTCTCGTCTCGCTCGCACTGTGATAACTAGAAAGTGATGTTCTACTCTCGCGGCGCGTTGCGCAGCGGTGTCCGTTGTGTGAGACTTACCCGAAGCTAGACACAAATATTATTTCGGATTTATTACCAGAACTGTTGAGCACACCTGAAATATTCCACCTAGGCGGAACGCGTCAATCTTGTAAACATATAATATAAAATCCCTACGACTAATGTCTGGATCATATTGACAGTATACTTGACAGAGAACTGGTCTTTCGTTACCCCTGTATTCAAAATGGTGCGCATCTTCAGTGATAATTAGTGTATTGTGAGTGAATTAAGTATAAAAATGTGGTGGAGGTTTTTAATATTTTTTTGTTTCTGTTCTATGTGCTGTGCGCAGGAGGAACTTGATAAAACCCAACTGACCCGTAAGTAATAATTTTTTTATAAATACAATTTGTACACTCAACTTAAAGTGCTAAATAAGTGAACAATAAGTATTTGTAATTTCATTAGAGGTCGTTTCTGCTTAGTAAACATTTAGGTACCATCTGTCTGTTTTTGTTACATCCGCACGCGCGCGCCAACTAAATGGTGCGGTGTGGCGTTGGCCGAATTTGTACGAAAGTTGGATTTCTGAGTAGGTACATTTTAAGTTGGTCGAATAGTACTCGGTAACTAATTATGCCTACTTAGCCGTGATAGTTTTCATTTTAAATTCACTATAATTACGTACCTACTACTACTTGTTTACGACGGGCGGGGGGGGGGACACTTGACTCGAACAACTTAACCAAACGGTTTTCATTCTACTATTTTGACGGCATGGTTGATTCACATATCCATGCCGAATAACAGTTTTCTAGTAGTAAAGGTTACTGAGCTAAGCCGCAGACGGACGGATGGACAGACGGACATGGCGTAACTAAGTATAAGGGTTCCCTTTTGACTACGGGACCCTATAAAGTAGATACTGTAATGTATTAAAACCTGCACCATACTCCAGCTAAAAAACGGTTTTGTTAAATATTTATAATAAGCGTGTTTTTTGTTTATTTTATTACGATGCTTTAGAAAAGAATCCCAAAATAATTTTCTCATGGAAGTCATTATGTAGATTGAAATGAAGCATATTTGATTTGTTGGTTTTATCTGGAATATTAAAGAGCGAGTATAAAGTAACCAAAATGAAAAATAAAGCATTTATCAATATTGCTTTCGACTTTTCAGGAGAATACTTAGGTTTTTTTTTTCGGACCTGATATATTGTTGGACACCTTGTATCTACGTAATTAATTAAATGACTATATTCATTACACAACAAAAATTTAAATTATAAATGATTTTGAAATTTGTAATTTTTTTCATACCGTGTCTGTAAAATTACTGGAAGCTACCAAGCGTCGATTAAAATAGCGCATTTAGAAATTGAATCTTTTTCTACGGTTTACCCTTTTGTACCGACCAACGCTTCATCGAAAGCATTTCTTTCAGAACTTTTCAGCGTTTTCATAAAAAAAAACCTAACCTAGGGTTCTACACAATTACCGTTTACTTATACTTACCCAAAAAGGTAACGGTTACTTACTGTTACTGTGACACTTTTATTTTATCAACATTTTACCTTAGGCACGAGAAGTGCCTAAGGTAAAACCAGCAATCGCGCGAGTAAAAGCGAGTAAGAATTACTATGAGAGATTACTATGATTACTTACTCGCTACTCGCCGGCGGTGGGACAAGTGCCATATTATTATTTTCTCTTATAAGTCATAAAAGTAATATTTTGTCCACAGTTCTTAAAAATGCCTTCGACGCTTTCGACCACGAGAAAAAGGGAATCATCAGCACAGACATGATTGGCACAATTCTAGAAATGTTGGGACACGAAATCGATGATGACGCTTTGAAGGAAATCATTGACGAGGTTGATGAAGATGGTGAGTCTTTGTACAAGTTTCACATGAAACGGATAGATGGCGCACGGTTTATTGTCATCGTGTTGAGATAGGTGGCTCTGAGTTCAAATAAATTAACTAGTTACCAACTAATCTTAAATAACGACCTTGCCTCCAAAGAACAAAGGTTCTAATTCTAATAATGGTTTTCGCCCACTGCAAATGATAACATAATAAACAGGTTGTATTATTCAAACGAAGTGATATGGAAAATCTGAATGATGAAGAAAAGGAAATTTGCTCTTAGGAGTCACTATCGGTTCTTTTTATTATGTAAATGAGACATGAGACCTATTTGATTCTAATTAATTTGTCTTAAAACATTATCTGAATGACTTTTGCCGAAACATATTTTTTTTTCATAGTATTAGACTTATATTTACACTCTAGTTTAACATAGAGCTTACATGATAAAAATGGATTGGTAATTTTATTTTACAACAGTTATCTTATGTCATTAATCAAAAGTTTTAGCTGAAGGATTTAAAGTAGATTTTAAATGCTCTAATTAAATATTAGGTAAATTATTTAGCTAATCCTAACTCGACAAAATCACAATTAAAAATATACTAAAAACTTAACAGCATAAAGCATCACACATATTATAAACGACTAAGCTTAACACAATAGCTTTACATTGAATATTCATAAATCATCAATTAAAATATATAGGTAAATATGAATTTTATACCTAACGCTCGTTCTAACGTCATGTATTACCAATATATGCTTAAAAATGGCACATAACCATAATTTTCCAACATTAGAATTATCAAAACCGATAAGGCAAACATACGGTCTCACTATTGAGCTACAACGTCCCAACCCATCATGAATTTGTGCAAGTTATAGGTACACGTGGTTGGCATTCGGGTGTACCATGAACCATATATATTGCATAGGTTTCCAACGAACGTATTTTCTACAAACTTGATGATGTGAATTTACATGTTTACTTATTTATTTTGGCTGCCTCTAGTGGACACGCGGCTAAAGCCGTCTGTGCGCGCCTCGGTAAACATTGATGACGCACTGCAGAAATGCGGCGGTATTTACGTTTCTGCTCTCCAGGTTCTGGTGAGCTGGAGTTTAACGAGTTTTGTAAGCTGGCGGCGCAGTTCCTCACAGAAGACGAGGAGCCCGACACCGAGGCTATGACGGCCGAGCTAAGAGAAGCCTTCAGGTTATACGACAAAGAAGGTAATTACTGATATCCGGCGCCTTATTCAAAAACAGCGACGTAGTGGGGCAGAGTGCTCGAACAATGGTCGTAAATGTGGCCACGCTGGACAAAAGCACCATTTTTTTTTCAGACACTATCAAATCAAAAACTTAAAGCTATGGACCTAACAAGTACCTGAAAAGAATTTGGTTCTTTTGTCCAGAGTTTCCACATTATCACCTGAAACTGCCATACTAACGTTTTTTAAGTTAAGCGGCAATTACACTGCGTCGTTCACCTAATGCGGTCGCCGAATTCATTTAAACCACTTAGGCCAACAAACGTCGTCTTCAGCTTCACATTAGTCTGTCCGCCTACTACGGCGACTTGGCAGGTGTCAATCGCCGAATCCAGCCGACTAACGTGTTCGTTACACTTTTGCGGTCGCCGCATGCAGCATGCGGCGAACGACGAAGTTTAATTGCCGCTTTAGTTAGGACATTGTTTTACCTTAAAAATAATTTGATCAATCAGTAGATATAATGCATAAATTCGCAAAATCCTCCACTTTTCTGAAGCCAATCTATTGCTTTTGTGACTTTTTCAGTACCACTTATATAGGTGCTAGCGACCCGCCCCGGATTCGCACGGGTACTATATTATAAACATATAAACCTTCCTCTTGAATCACTCTATCTATTAAAAACCTAATCAAAATCCATTGCGTAGTTTTAAAGATCTAAGCCTACATAGCGACAGACATTGGGAAGCGACTTTGTTTTATACTATGTAGTGATAATGACATACGAATGTATCTTATTATAATATTATGTCTTATAATATGAGGTACACAATAATGAGGTTTATGATACTGTTTTGGCTTTGTGTTAATTCTATCAAAATAACACGAACAAAAAACTACTTTATACTCATCATTAAATCATCAGATCAGATAATAAAAATTTTTGCCTGCGTTAGTTTAACAGAATTTACCTTCAGAATTTTCTTTCTCGTTCTTACTATACTAAGTATTTGCAGATTTTCCTATGACATTCAAATCCAATTAACCAACTCGTCATTTGGTCAGGTAACGGCTACATCACGACAGACGTGCTGCGGGAGATTTTCAAGGAGCTGGACAGCACGATCCCAAAGGACGACTTGGACGCCATGATTGAAGACATTGACTCTGACGGCTCAGGCACTGTTGACTTTGAGGGTAAGCACCACTTTCTGTAGTCTATTCAGATTATCAGATTTTGGCCGGATTAAATGACCAACTTTTGCCGCCAACATTTTGTATTTTTGACAGAAATCATCAGTATGATAAATCAAATGTTTATATGGCTGTTGAAACGTATCTTCTGACAGATCACACAAATAATATCAGTAAATCTTAAATAAGTATATGACTTTCAGCACTATGCTAAATGATTAATTATTTAAGTTTATACTGGCGCTTTCATTTATAAATTAATTTCCCTTACGTCCAAAAACATAGAAGTTCAAAGAACACCGCAAATAGTTATGTTATGATTGTTCTAATACAGGCCAAACATTATTGAGAATATTGAGACCGATATTCTAAAGCCGTTCCGATCTAATTCAAGTATCCGAATGGTGGTCATTAACTATCAACCACTGAAAATACAAATCAAAACCTATAAGCGATATTTGATTCTATAATGGTATTCTTCTTGTTCCAGAATTCCTAGAGGTGATGACTGGTGAATAAACTATCGGCTTATTTAGGTACCTATTTCCAATCTATAACATTAATTTAACTATAAGTACTATGAAAGTTAACTTAAGTGATATCTAGATTAAGTAACGACCAAAATTCTTCTTTCCCTACGGCACCTACCTAGGGAGGTTGGATTTTGATGGCATATTATTAATGTACATATTTTATTAATATGTACTATAGTAATGTATAAACAAAAAACCTGCGAGCAGTGAAAAATATATTTTTAATAAACAATCAAGCAAATGATCGTGTACTTATTTATTTTAAAAACAAACTTTCATACAATGCACGTGGTCTTTACCCTGGTTACCCTCATCTGGCAGAATATTATTGGTCAGAAATACACTTGGCATAACATGTCTGACCAATATTATTCTGCCAGATATATTAGTCCATATATTTAAATCACAAAGTTTCAATGAGACAGACGGTATCCATAGGGACTCTCAAATTACAAATTATAAACCAGCCGTGTTAAGGTGACAAGAATACCGAATACCAGTCATGTGTAAAAGGTAACCTATAGGTGTTACGAAATATTATTTCCGAATTTCACTACTCCGAAATTCATTTGACAACCCATTCGTAAACCATATTTTCATAATTTCGGTGTTACGAAGAGTCGAAATAACGTTTTCCATAACTTTCTTATACTGAAAAATATACTGAAATATTGAAGTCTCACTTTTCCCCCAGTTAGGCTGGTTCGTTACCTTGTTCCCCTCAGAACGGAAAGTAGTTTACGTAGGGCTCCGTGGACTCCCTAGCGATTCAAAGTTACTTAACATATGATAAAGCAAAAAGGATTTCGCTGGGCATTACAAGAGTAATTTAACAAATGTTAGTTGTTAACCCCAGGTAGATTCGTTCATTATCTTGCTCCCCTGAGAGCAGAATGTCCCATTTCACAAAGACGTTTGAGTACTTTGAGGTGACGTTAAAGTCTAATTTGGTCAAATCCAAGTATACAAACCTACTTGGGCTCTTTCGAAGCACACTAGTTACTTTAAGGCCTTTTATATCTTGGTCGTATGAATCTACTTCTCTACCAGACTAATATAAGAGTAAAGAAAAAAAAATGTAAAAAATACTTATTAACCAAAAATTTATTTTTATACTTTTAAAAGTTTTTATCGGCGACTCCCGCACTAGGCTAAAGTCGCAAGACGCAACGCAGACATGCTTCCAAATGCCAAACCCTTACGTAAGTGTGACAAGGTACAAAACCGATCATCGACTTTCAACTATTAGTCAATTATTTCCAGATGGATTCTAACCTTCGCATTGTAACAACGCCGTAACTTTGGCTGCAAGCGTCGCCTTGGACTTGGCGATCGGCGCGCCTTGACGAATGACGAGACAGATTGCGCGGCACCTGAAAAGTTGGAGCGACGCCAGTTGCATGACAGACTGCGGCCATGCCAACTGAACATACCTCGACCAAATTGCGACATGAATCTAGGACGAACGTACAGTTGACTGTAATTTTCTATCAATATATTTAACAGCTACTGTAGCCGAGCGGTAATTAAGGCGCGCGACTTTCATTTTGGAGGTCGTGGGTTCAAACCCCAGCTCGTAACTATAGTAAAAAAAGTAGGTACGTAATATCAATTAGAAGTTTCATAATAGCTTTTCAGTGAAGGAAAACATCATGGCGAAACCGGTCTTATCCCGATAAGGTCTAGTTTTCCCTCTGGGTTGGAAGGTCAGATGGCAGTCAATTTCGTAAGACTAGTGCCTACGCCAAAACTTGGGATTGGGTGCCAAAGTGGACCCCGGGCTCGTTTAGGGTAGAACTGTACAAACGCTATGTAGATGATGATATTTGAAATATTCATAACAAGCTTCTACCCACGACTCCGACAGCTTGGAACTCGTTTAGGTATATCAAGCTCCATACAAGCTTTCGCCCCCTATTTAACCCCCTTCGGGGATGATTTCCGGGTATAATACTATCCTATGTCCTTGCCCGGGACTCAAACAATCTTTATACTAAAGTTTATCCAAATCGGTTCAGCAGTTTAAGCGTAAAGAGGTAGCGGACTGACAGACCGACAAACTTTCGCATTTATAATATTAGTATTGATGAAGAGATTGTCTATTTTTGATAAAGTTGCGGTCGTCGTTCGAGGTCACAAACTTGGAATATAAGGCCTACATCAGAAACAAGTCTGAAAAAAATCAGAACTACCGGTTTTTACGCAATCCCTGGATGTATAAAGTTCCTAAACTAATTAGCTCTGTTTTCAAATAGTTGACGAATCGCAAGCCTGTCACCTAGGTGACCCTTGTATTAAAATAGAGCTAAAGCACGTTTCTGGTGAGTACATACCCCAAATCTCCAAAAATCCAACAGCTATTTGTTTTTGATCATTTGTCAATGTACCTACCTACAAACTAGGCATTAGCACTATTAGGTACCACAAACAGATATAATCATTGCATAATCCGAGGAACACAATTGTGAAATGAAAGCCCATAAATACGCCTATAAAAATTTAATTCATTTTGCTATACATAGCTTGTTACATCATCGATAAAATTAGCGATGTAACTTTCCCAGCAACAAGGAAGTCCGGGAAATCGCGAAATTGTGAAACTCACGCGAAGCTGATTAGACAGATCTCGTTGAACGGCGGTGGAAATTCAACACGGCATACCCAAAGCAGGATGATGCGGAAAATATGTAATAAATGGCACGAATGCCAGTGTTATCTATTATTATCATTATAACGAGCCGCTTATTTTCAATTGAGGAGCAAAGGCTTCCACCCTCCCTTTCCATCCATCGCGGTCTTAAGCAATTTCTGGCCAATCTTTTAAAGAGGAGTCCAAGTATCCCACCATCACAGAAGAGGTCCGCCTCGTCTCCGTTTTGAGTTTTCAGGCATGCATCACTCTGTTGGCCCACAGTTCTTTTGGCATGTCAATGACAGGTAGTTAGCAATTATAGATTTGCCATATTGCGAGCTGATTAGACCAAACTTGCTCTTAAACACTCTAAATAGCTAGGTGACATTAAGGTTTTATGGTTAGCCCTAAGTTATACGCGTACACAAATGAGTGATTTTATGTATTCTTGGCTTTCTAATAGACACATTAATCAGTGCAAACGACATAAGTGATATCAATAAAATCAGCCCGGGCTTTTGTAATGGTGATTTATAGTGACCCCGTGGTGATAAATGCTTCTCAAGGGAGCGGTTGGCGCTTTACTCACTATTGAAGATGCTGTAATTTGAAATATCATATTCACAGTGTTATAATAGCGTAAGCAATTATGTAATATAAAAACCGGCCAAATGCGAGTCGGACTCGCGCACGAAGGGTTCCAAACCATTATCTACAAAAACGCCAGAAAAATCACGTTTCTTGTATGGCAGCCTTCTTAAATATTTATTTTATTCTGTTTTTGTACTTTTTACTATAGCAGCTACAGACATACATCATCTGTGAAAATTTCAACTGTCTAACTATCACGGTTCGTGAGATACAGACGGACAGACAGTCAGACCGACATACAGACGAACGGACAGCGGGGCCTTAGTAATAGGGTCCCGGTTTACCCTTTGGATACGAAACCCTAAACAGAGATACGAGTAGATACGTCTATATGAAATTCTGTGGTTAAAAATGGCCCCCAAATCTGACAGCATAATACATTTCCATTGACGACGCGAAACTGAGGCAAGGTGGTGCAATTGATTCAGTTTTAGTGTGCTACTTATGGAGCGCTTATACGAGTAACCTGGCATAGGTTACTCGTATATGTACCCTATGTACCCTGTTGTCTACGCCTCGTTCTTGTTCGGGACTCATCGGCAACCGTCGCCGGCGCAGTGCATGGTGCGGGGCGCGGGGAAAAGGGAGACGGCAGCGACCAGTAGCAAAACCACAGCAAAACGAACGTTCAACGGGCTGCTCGTGCCCATACATACATCAAATACGTGATCTAACACCTTTGTATCACTCTTAAATCATCATTATACGTGCATGTCTTGGACTACGAGTGTCATTTCTCACCGCATCACGAACCCCAAGATCTACTTCTTCAAAGTACACCCCTAACAGCGTGTACACCTGTTTTATTTTACACCATTGAGCGTAAGCGTATTTTTTTAACTATGACTATTATCAACCAGTTTTCGGCCTGCCGGCTTGCAAGCAGACAGCATATGGATGCTAGCAATCCAGAAGAAATAAGTGGAATATACAAATATAAAAAATATATAATAAAATTCCAACCCACAGATTAAAGATGTACCAACTGACATATCCTTCGTACACAGTCTAAAATCTAAACTGATAGATAAATTTTAGTATTCCATAGCTGAATTTATGGAAGATACATGTAATCTAAACTGATAGATAAATGTTAGTATTCCATAGCTGAATTTATGGAAGATACATGTTTGTAATGTGTTTGCAGTCTTATTTTTTACAAATATCGATAGGTAGATACCTATCGATATTAACTTAGTTAAAAATGAACTAAATATATGTACCTAGTATAAGTTACCTGATTGTTGCTACACCCTTCCAGAGTCCATGTACCTTTTCCTCTTAGTTTTAACTACTTTGTGCCGAATAAATCTTATCTTATCTTTAAAAAAAACACACACGCGCGTTACCGACTCTTTATTGATTTGAGGATTACTTGTGTGTACAGCTAGAGACAAATGCAGGCACCTAACTCTAAACCCAGCGCATCCTGAGGTGCTGTTGCGACCTCACTTACCACCAGGAACACAACTTCACCACTCCACCTGCTGAATAAGTAGTGGTGTTATTATGGCTGCGGTCTAATGTCCAACGGGTACCGTAGGTCTCTTTCCCCAGTGATAAAATAATAGATATTACGTCACACCTGGCTAGGCGTAACGTTTTATGTATAGCCATAAAGTGGCAATCACTGCTCGCCTTAGGACAAACCTTACTTCCTGACATATGGGAGACGTAAAAAATTGTACTCACCACGGTTACCGCCCGTAGGGTACCTAAAGGAAACCTCAGATCGCATGTTTGTAGAAATCAAGTACCAGCGATATGAGACTTTGTTTTAACACACTAGGTGACGAATGTATTTTTCACTTCTCATGCTCAAAAAGTGCGTCATATTAGACTTAGCAAGCGGGGCTAAAGTAGTACATTTAGCCCCTAGGGAAAATATGTATACATTTTATGATTCATAAAACATTTTAATTTGACCAATCACAACAGTTCAAAATTACATCCACCAATCACGACTCTTTAAAAAAACATTAGTATTTGCTATCTACTATCCAGAATACAGCTAGACATTAAAATCGACCAATCAGGAAACAGAATTCAATTCAAACATTAGGTGTTATTTATTCCCTAATTCACAATAATTAAAAAAATAAACGCCTCTGACCGACTATAGCTCCGTCCAAACGTTCAAGCGTGGCTGACTGCATACATGACTATATATATCTTCTCCGTATTAAATTCAATTTCAGAGTAATTAATCCAGTTTTCCCCAAAATTACCAGTGCATAGTCATCCTAACTCCATTAATATTGTGTAATATCGTTATCCAGCTTTAAAACTAAGACAGTAAACTTTCCCAGTGAATTAAATATGACAGACCCAAACAGTGTGTGACTATATCAACAACTGCATTTTAAGTGATTACATTATCAAAAATATACTTTAAAATAGTGCGTAATTGAGTGATTATCGTATAACCGTCAAGTGATATCTTTCAGTTCCACTCCATAAAAAATAACCTCTCAATTAGATGAACCGAAATTTAAATTTGTAACTGCCGCCGAACCGACGCCAAACAATCTGTTCAAAACATTTTCAATCTGAGGACTCATTACGCCATCTAGTTAAGTTTTTACAAAACTGATCGTGACGTCCGAATAACGCCATCTATTGCATATTTTGCAAATTAATACGAACGGAACTATCGAACGCGAGTTTAGACTTTATGCTCACCAGGTGGCAGCACAATAATGTCTAGCAACCAAGGTATTGATGTGCTAGAAAATTTAATTCGCGAACTGTCGGGGTCCGTGAGTACGCTGATAAACAAAGTTAACGATCTTGAACACAAAATTAACGATCAGAATGTAATTATTCAAAGCCAGGCTCAGATGATTGAGCAATTAAAGAAAGAACATCTACTCTCAGCTACCATCATGACGAAATCTGCAAAATCTTATTCTGAGGTTGCTTCACACCGGCGTCTCCTACTCCCGTGAAAATGGCATCAGCACCATCCACCAACTGAGGCAACCCCAGCAACGCTACAAAGGCCTCTACGACAAGCTCGAATTAGAGCCGCCGAAGCTAAGGCTCAAAATAACGTAGGCCGGCAGAAAAAGCCTTGCGCAAATACAAAACCGGAAAATTCAAAAACTAAATCGGTTGGAGCACCACCACCACCCGATATCCCAGATAATGATTATCCGACATCTGAGAATATAATATAGGGCAATGGAGAGGGCCATGTTGGGAGTTTCTCTGCGTGACCGCATCAGAAATGAGGCTATCCGCAGCAGAACCAAGGTAACCGATATAGCCCTCCGGATCGCTAAACTTAAGTGGCAGTGGGCGGGGCACATAGCACGTAGAACCGATGGCCGTTGGGGCGGAAAGGTTCTCGAGTGGCGACCACGTACCGGAAGGCGCAGCGTGGGTAGGCCCCCGACAAGGTGGACTGATGACCTGGTAAAGGTTGCGGGAGTCCGCTGGATGCGGGTGGCGCGGGATCGGTCACTTTGGCACTCTTTGGGGGAGGCCTATGTCCAGCAGTGGACGTCTTTCGGCTGATATGATGATGATGATGATGATGATGAGAATATAAGTGAAAAATGTATTGTAATACAACATACGTCGACGGCGTTGACAAGGAATGGCACACGAAAACGAACAAACGCTATAGTAGAAAAATAAGAACAGTTTTCATTGGCGCCGGTAGTGCTGACTCCGACTTACAATCAGTGGAGCCTACCAAATTCATTCAGGCTTAGTCATTCAGGCCGGAAACGACTACGGACAACGTGAAAATTTTCCTAAACAAGGTTGAAGAACATGAAAACTACTTTGTTGAGAAACGTGCTATAAGAACGACAAGACATGCTGCGTTTGTTATTGGTATCCCTGAGAGCCTCTACGACAAGTTCAACTCGCCAGCTGTGTGGCCACGAAACGTCCGATTCACCGAGTGGTTTCCCGCGCGTCCCCGCTGGCAGCGGGGAGACGGGGAGCGCGACATCGACAACACCAGCGGACCTTGTCGCTCACCGCCCGGCCTCACTGAATTCGCCGCGAGCACAACACGATAATCTCAAACGTCGTCGTCGGCAAAGCGTACATGCTATATATCAAAACGTACGAGGGCTAAAAACGAAACTAGTTAAATGGAGAAGCAACCTAGCTTTACTCGACCATGATATTATAGCAGTAACAGAAAGTTTCCTAGATAGCTCGGTAGAAGACGCGGAACTGGCGTACCAGGGATGGAATGTACTGAGGCGAGACCGCGGAACGCCGTGCGGTGGCGTGCTGCTCGCTGCGCGCTCGCACATCGCGATACAACGCCGTCGCGACCTCGAGACGGACCACGGGGAGGACTTATGGGTGTCGCTCACTATTAATGGACAAAACATGTATGTATGTGTCGTTTATATCAAACCGAGTGCGACTGATGACCAGTACATGGACTGGTTTGTAAAGTTGAATCCTTCAGCAGTCAAGTTAAATGCCCTATAATTATCTTAGGTGACCTAAATTTAAACAGTGCGTCACATAATATTGTTAATTACTATAATTACTTTTTAAGTTTTTGCAGTATGAAAGAGAGGAATGAGGTGATTAATGACAAGGGAGGTATCTTGGACATGGTGTTGGCGCAGGAGCGTGTTGATGAGGTGAGCGTGTGCCGGGCCGATATGGACCTTGTCCCACCAGATACCTACCATCCCCCACTAGATATAGATATTATATTCCGATGTAATCAGGTCAAATCACTGGCGCAAGATCCTAGTAATATCAAAGCGGATCTTGACTGGGATTTCAAAAAGGGCAACTTTTCACGTTTATACGATCTCTTAAAGAACGAAGGCTGGGAGCAGGTGCTTAGCGAGCTTGACTGTGTTGATAGGGCTACCGATTGTTTCTATCAAACGGTGTATTCCCACTTTGACGACAGCATACCGAAGAAACGACGTGCAAAAGGGCGTAGCAAAACTTACCCCGTGTGGTTCACAGGCGATATTATCAGTGACCTGCGACGTAAAACAGTACTACACCGGCAGAGTAAACGCAACGGTGACCAGAACGCGAGTCAAGAATACTACACCTTGCGAAATGAATTAAAGGTACGTTTAGCCGAAGCATATAATAACCATCTTAAGCTGATAGAGAAAAACGTTAAAGTTAATCCACGCGACTATTGGCAACATATATCGAGTTTAAAGTCTAAAGGCGGTCTTGTCCAATCTGTATCATATCAAGGCAGGTCACACAGTGGTATTGGGGCAGCTAATGCATTTGCCGACTATTTTAGTAGTGTTTTCCTTCCAAACAGTCCAGACCTTAACACTGACAATTGTAACTCTACACCCGGTCCTACGAGTGCAGACAATATACATGTTCGCATTAGTTCCATCACAATAAATGAAGTTCGTGACGCCCTCAAGAATCTAAAGCCACACAGTGCTGTTGGCCCGGACGGGGTCCCACCTTATACCGGGTGGAAAGGCACGACGATCCCTTCCGCAAAAGGGGGATTGTTTAGACTGAGTACAGTATTTCCTCTAAAGAAACTAGGCTCATATTCATAACCGTTTTGAAGTTATAGGCAGTTAACTTTTAATGCAAAATACTGCAAGTGACCACCCTCATTAGGGTCAGTAACATTTTAACAATTACACAAGAGTCAGTGACCTTTATCAATACGTATAAACGATAATTAGTACGTATAGTAATAGTAGGGTTGTCACAGAAGAACATTAATTAATTTTATTATTTTTAATAATAGATCGTAAAAAAAAATCTAAACATTACGAATCGATTTTCCATCATAATCATAATCATAATCATTTATTTTGCTAAAACATACACAAAGGTGGTACAATTGACATGTTGGCGGTAGTAAAATTACATGTATGTATGTTCCGCCACTATATGGCATGCAAAACTTACACTAAATTATAATATTTAATTACATTGAAATTCAATATTTATAACAAAATGATTTCAATACTAATTATTATAATACACAATCTGATAAAATAGAATAGAAATTAAAAATACCTATAAACTAACATAAACATTAACATTAACCATAAATCTTCTCGAAATATTCCTTCAAAGAGTAAAAGGGTCTTTCTAGTAAATAACATTTTAGCTTCTTAGAGAACTCATTAAAATTATTACATTGTGTTATGTCATTACTTAATAAATTAAAGATTTTTATTCCATTGTATTCAATGCTTCTTTTAAATAGTATATAATTATTAGAATTTGGTAAAACTATGTCACTGTTATTCCTTAAAGCATGCAGTCTGTTATTGTTTTTACACTGATAGTTAGATTTGTTCTTATAGATAAATATGCTAATTAAGAAAATATATAATGATATGACTGTCATTATCTTATGTCTTACAAACAGTGGACGACAGTGTTCTAGGGGTTTAGCTTTATCGATACATCTTATGGCTTTCTTTTGCAATATTAATATAGTGTTTATGAGAACACTGTTTCCCCACACCTGCAGACCGTATCTTAGGATGCTCTCAAAATGTGCAAAATACACTACTTTCAGGTCTGTTGAATTTAGAATATTGGACAGATTCTTTAAAGCATAGATAGCACTAGCTAGTCTCTTTCTTAGGACATCTATTTGGTTCGACCATCTCAGCTGGTTGTCTAGTTCAATTCCGAGAAATTTTGTACTTTCCACTTTTGCTATAGGCAGTGGCAGGTCATATGGAATGCTGTTTGTATGTCTGCAAAAAGTTATGTAGTTAGTTTTATCGATATTCATTTTAAGACCATTACTTTTAAACCAATGTAATAACTGCGTCCAAGTAAGACTTATGTCATGTTTAAGAGAGTAAATGTCATTATTTTGTACTATTATACTAGTGTCGTCTGCATATAGGTAAGCTTTGCCAATCGGGATATTATATGGAAGGTCATTTATAAAAATTATAAAAAGGAACGGGCCTAATACCGATCCTTGTGGGACACCGCAGTGAATTTTTGTATATTCCGAGTCAACATATTGCACGCAACCTGAATTATTTATACTCTGTATTTGAACATACTGAGTTCTATTTGTCAGGTATGACGCAAGCAAGTTCAAAACGGAGCCCCTGATTCCATAGTATTGTAATTTGTCAATAAGTATAGAATGATTGACGCAATCGAATGCCTTGCTAAGGTCACAGAAAATCCCAGCACATTTGTGGCTCCGATTAAGACCTCGTAGGACTTCTAAAACTAAATCTGTAACTGCTGATATGGCATTGCGATTTTGTCTGAATCCAAACTGCTCAGGACAGAAATAATTGTTTTTATTAAAATGGTCCACCAACCTAGAAGCAATCGCTTTTTCGAAAATTTTCGATATGACAGATAAAAGAGATATGGGCCTGTAATTATTTTTATCAGTCTTGCTATGTTTTTTATGCAGTGGGATTACTTTAGCTCTTTTAAATTGAAAGGGAAAAATTTCGTTCTCTAAACATGAATTAAATATATCACATAAAGGATTACATAGAATCTGAATGTTTGATTTTACTATTTTAGTACAAATATTGTCTGGGCCACAGGAATTTGTATTCTTCAATGATTGGACTATTTTGATTATCTCCACTTCATCAAGTGGTTTCATATACATTGAATGTGTATTGTTTATTTTATGGTTACGTAAAAGCTTCATGTGCACATCACTTTTCATATCAACTATTCTTGTTCTTTCCCCAATATTCACAAAAAAATCATTCAAAACATCGGCAATAGTTTTGGGATCCTTGATTATTACATTGTTTTCCTGCAAATTTATTGTTAATGTATCTGATGTTACCTTTTTCCCTGAATTTTCATTAACAATTCTCCATATGGCTTTGCTCTTTCTTACACTTGGCATTTTTGATGGCACGTTTTACGTGTAATACTTTCGCTGTTGACAATGTTTTCTTTAATGTATGTGTGTAATTATTATAAAATTGATTGAACTGCATATTACTTTTGTTTTTACGCTTTCGTATTAGTAAAAATCGCTTTTTCCTACAAGATATCTTTATTCCACGTGTTAACCAGGTTTTATTATAACTATATGTTTTGATTTTCTTCTTAGGGCAGTGCTTATCAAGTAAGTGATAAATAATATCATAAAATATTTTTAGTTTGTGTTCACAACTTTTAACTTCATAAATTGTATCCCAACAGAGGGTCTCTAGCTCTCGAGTAAAGTTTTTTAAGGCTGCGTTACTGTATTTTCGTTTAAATTGATATTTAACATCCTTAGACCCCGTAATAATTTCCTCAGGAAAGATTACTAATTGAGCATCATGGTCAGAAAAACTACAAGGAACTACATGTGATTGAAAATGATCACCCACAGAGGAAAATATATTATCAACTATTGTCTTAGATGTTTCTGTAATCCGAGTATATTCATGTATTGTAGGTGTTAAATTATGCTCCAGAAACATTTGTAAAAAATCAGTCACTGTGTTGGTTCTCTGCTTCAAATCAATATTGAAATCTCCGCATATGATTGAATTATATTTATTATTATTATTTAAAAATGTTTCTAAATTACTTAAAAAGCTATTAATTTCGCTATTCGGACTTCTATATACTGTACTTATGTAGATACGTTGTCTATTTGCTAACTCTACAGATATACAACATACTTCAAATACTTTTTCTTTACAATATTGCTCAACGTTACATATTTTACAGTTTACAGATATGTCATTTCTGGCAAAGATTATACAACCACCTCCTTGAATACTTGTTCTACTATACTTTGCTATAGGTTTGTAGCCTGATATGTTAACTGATTCCTCCCGCCTTAACCATGTTTCAGTAATACAAATAAAAGACGGACTTTCTTCAAGCTCGGTTTGTACAAAAGCTTCGAGGCATAGTACTTTATTTCTTAACCTATTTATGTTTAGGTGCAATATAGATAAGCAATTCACATTTGGAGAGACTTGCCTTTCATTTTTATTCTGGTTTTTAAAATCCTTAATGTTCCACAAGTTTTGATGTAGGATGGTTATCGTGTCATTGCTGCTATTACCTTTAGTCACGAAAACATTTTTCATCCTTGTTGGCTCCTGTATGCAACGCAGTAGTACCACTGTTTGAAATCCAGTTAAGATTATATTGCAAGTTTTCAATAATATTTTTCATACCAATATTATTAACCCGCCCAGACCTCTTGAAAAACATATCAAATGACAGATTTATGTTGGGCTCATAAACAAAGAGGCATGTATTATATTTATATAGATCTTCTAGTATTAAATAATTGAATCGTTCTACTCTAGCATTATAAAATGGTTTGCCGCATATGTACGTCGGGCAGACTAAGATAATCTTTGTAAATGTGATACATTTAACAATATCCTGTATCTGTTTCACTAAATCATTTGGATCGACTGAGTCATGAAAGTCGTCCTCGCCAATCAAAATTACGCAACAATCCCGTCTAGTCATACCATTTAGCTTTACCGGGAGGTCCTTAAATAAGTCCTTTATTCCGGCCCTAGGCGTTATATGATGACAGTACGAGAAATCTTTAAAGTACATATTATTAGTAATCGTTTTTACTATGCTATTTTTATTATTGCTACTTAAAATTAGCAGTTTATCCTTTAACAACGGATTTAAGATTGCAGCATCTTCAGTTGACGTCGGCATTGAAACTGGCTGGTCGCCGCCTGCGGTTGATGAGCTCAATTTGTCAGGCAGTTTTGTCGAATCTTCTTTAGGCATAGCTTGCTTTAAAAAACTATTAGGTGACGCTGCCTTCGAATTTGACGGCTGTATTCCCTTTTTCTTTTCTATGAGAGGTGGTGAGCTAGTAGGTGTGCAAGGTATATGCCCTTTTACTAAACTCTCATAGAAATCACATTTTTTGCGCGTCTCAGATAATGAATCTTGCAGCTTGTAATTCTCCCCGAGCAGTTTTTGTATTTCCCCGTCTGCCCCTAATAACTGTTCTTTAAGTTTTATTATCTGAGCTTCTAGTTCCTCGAGAGCAATATTTTTAACGTGCGAGTCCAAATTCAGCAAATTCGGCAAACTGTGGGCGTTAATGCTAATATCCTGTGCTGATGAGTACCCTGAGGTTTTCAATACATCCCGATCATGTACGCTCAAGTTCGTATCCTCAAGGGTGATGTTGTCTATTGACATATCTATGTTTTCTACTTTCTCATAGGAAGAAGATTCGGATTGTCTCTGCTGTACCATTTTCATAACAGCGGGTGATGCCGGACTGTCGTCGTCGTTACGCCGCCGGCGGGTGATTAACTCGCATGACGGACATTTCCAAACCGCGAGGTCTTTTTGATGCTCTCTTAAATATGCGGATGTGAAATTAACGCATTGGTAGTGGTAACACCCTTTACATTGGGCACAGAATAGACGCTCAAGCCCTTGAGTTTTTGTATCACAAGCTAAACACAACATTTTTAGCACGGCTGACTAAACACAAGACGATATAAACGCTAAATCTTGTCTCTTCGTGAACGCTAACTAACAAAGTTTCTGAACGAGCGCGCTGCGCTGTGACGTTATCAGTTGTCAGCTGTCACTGTCACTTGTCAAGTCGTCACAGTCGGTCGGTGCACGATCAGCTGGTTTATTTGATTACCGTGATTTTCGAGAGATATTATGACGAATATTGTCTGTTAATTTGAAGTTCTCTCTGTGTGAGTGTGTTAACATAAAGTACAGCTATCTTCGTCGTCCGTTTATACGTATTATACAGAAAGTAGCTCACGGAAATGCTCTTCGGTGATTATCCATGTAGTGCAGTGATGGTTCCATGTTTTTAAGCACTTTTGTTCACTTAATATGAAGGTTTTACCAAGGTTTGTGATTATTATTTACGCAGTTCAGTAATACAGTTCTTCTCTGACAGATGTCACACACACAGCTTCATCACTTAAACTAACCCCCCTTTGCGGGAAGGATCGTCGTGCCTTTCCACCCGGTATTTTACGTGCCTGTAATAGCATCTTCGCCAAACCCCTATGCCGTATTTTTAACCTATCCCTCAAAACAGGTATTTACCCATTACTGTGGAAGCTCTCTCGAGTCACGCCCATACCAAAAACCGAGGATAAAGTAAAAGTTGATGCTTACCGCCCGATTGCCGTCCTTAACTCAGCAGCTAAAACATTTGAGTCCATTTTGCACAAAGACATCTATCGTCAAATTGAACCCTACATCTGTGACGCACAACATGGTTTTAGGTCTGGGAGATCGGCTAATACTAATTTACTTATTCATGTGGATTACACTAGTAAGTGTCTTGATAAGGGTATCCAGGCTGATGTAATTTACCTTGATTTCCGCAAAGCATTTGACACGGTCGGCAATGACGTGCTCTTACTGAAACTTAGGGATATAGGGTTCAATTCTGAGCTACTCACGTTTTTTTCCAATTATCTTAGAGACAGGACGCAGTTCGTTAAATATGGATCTTTTATTTCACCCCCGTATCATACCCGTTCGGGAGTAAGCCAGGGGTCAAGTCTAGGGCCATATACGCTGATGACCTCAAGTTGGTGATGAGCATAAAACGAGAATCCGATTGCATAAAACTACAAGAAGACGTAGATCGTATATATCATTGGATCATCGCAAACAAACTTTATTTCAATAGTAGTAAATGCCAAATAATGACGTACACGCGCCGCATATGTCCCATTACCTTTAACTACACAATGGAGGATCAACCTTTAAGCCGAGTAGTTTCTGTTAAAGATCTTGGAGTGAAGTTTGACCGAGAGCTGACGTTCCGAGACCATATCTGCAGCCTTGCCAAAGAGTCCTACCGAAGGTTGGGTTTTGTATTAAGAAATTTTGGGGACTTCCACAACTCCGGCGTCATTAAACTAATTTATACGGCTTTAGTACGAAGCAAATTAGAAGCTAGTGCCGACGTTTGGAGCCCCAGTGAGGCCAAGTACAAACTTATGGTAGAAAAGGTTCAAAAGGTATTCCTACGCTTCTTGTATAAGAAACTGTATGGCTATTACCCATATATGTACCCTACTAAGTTTTTACTTGGCATCCTGGGTTTCAACTCCCTAGAGGTACGCAGAAACTGTGAGCGGATAACTACAGTGTGTAAGGTGCTTCAAAACAAAATTAATAGCACAGACCTACACAATGTTGTTAACTGCATCATAGTGCCACCGAACAAGTCGCGCAGGCGCGCATACTTACAGTTGTCTGACGGCACAGGAGTGCGCGCCACGGCTGCGCGTCGCCACTCACCACTATGCAACATGCTCAACTCATGCAACGGGCTCCTGCGCACTGATCCAGAGGTCGATATTTTTCTCGATCGCTGGCCAAAGTTAATGTCCCGATGCCTTCTCTATTGTGAGATGTGTGAGAATTGATGGATGAAAGTAACGAATAAATACGAGTTTAATAATGTATAATAATTATTCCTGTGATATATAGTTTGTAAGATTTTAACAAGTGTAATTGGTGTAAACCGTTCTTGTTTTTTTTAATAAATAAATAAATAAATAAATAAATAAATAAAAAAATGACATAAGCTATGAAGATTGAGGGGGAGCTGTCTATCTCGCCTTATCATATGGCCAGCGTATGCTGTCCGCCGCGTTCGGCCGTTTCGACGCCGCTATTAGTCGGTCAGAGGCGTTTATTCGTGGTGTGAATATTTTGTATCTGTGTCAAAGCAGTTAATTAAAAATAATGGCGCCAAATTGTACAATCTTTTCGCCTTGGTATAATTGTTTGAATAATCTTTGTTTTTACTATTTTGTCGCATTCGAAGTGAAAAGTAGTGTGCATAACTCTGTTCTAAAAGCCATATTTGCCCTCGACGGAATCTGCGGTCGAGTCTCAATCGCGACCGGATATCGTGCTGTTTCTGAATCATAATTATTTATTAGGTGGGTGCACTACATAATTCCGAAGAGTCATAATAATATATGTCTGAAAGGGCTTGTGCACAAATCACGCGAGGTTCTTTCGGCTACTTTTTGCCCCCCCTGGTGATATTTAGTGAGGTTCTTGGCCACCCCCCCGCCCTTCGTAAACCTCAACCATTTTTTTCCTTCGACCGAATTGTGAGATAAATTGTATTACTTATAGTAAATATTGTTTATTTTTCTATCTAATAGTGATGAATTTGATGATAAATTAATAAGATAAGACAAGATTTCATTTATTAACTATAGGTGTTACAGTAAGATTACATTACTTTATAATACTTAGTATCGATTGATATGCCAACGTCATTGTGTATTCTTATTTTGAGGTAATAGATATGGTTGTTTAAAACTAAATTTGTTGTACATTTTTTTGCCCAGAAATATCCTTATGTCACATTGAACATCAATGGCTTGATCGACTACAACACCACCCAACTTGCTGCATACGCCGATGATATTGTTATCACCAGTAGGTCGAGAAACAGAATGGCCGATCATTGCCTAAAGCTGCAGACAGAAGCCGCTACGTTTGGATTGCGTGTAAACGTATACAAGAGTGAGTACCTTGCGACATCAAGGCAGTCTGAAAGACCACAGAGCATCTAGCTGTCGACAATCACAGTATTGAAGGTGTTAGCAGCTTCAAGTATCTAGGATCGGCAATAGGCATGATGACAGTAATTGAAAATCACTAAAATATGGTATTTTCTTAGTGCATTTTTAATCATAGAATTCGAAATTTGCTTATATTTTTTTATTAAGTAAGGGATTATTATTTATTTTGATAAAATTAAACTGAAAAATACGGACGCCCGCCATGATATGTTAAACACCAATCAGAGCGCATGACGTCACGTGTGTATAAACAAATACCCATTGCGGCCATTACCACAGATTACAGAGAAAACTTACGTACTGAACGAATAGTAAGACAAGGATAGAACCATGTTATCTGTCAGATCTTCATACGTCATTGTCCCGCTTTCTCGCTCGCACGGCCGCGCAAGACTTGTAAACTTTTTAATTTATGTTCATTCAATGAGCAATTGAGCGATCTAGGTAGCAAACGTCAAAAGTCTGCGTTCTTTTTATACATCCGTGACGTCACTCGGGACGCCATGACACTGACAAGCGTTTTAGCGCCAATTTTAAATTTAAAAACTAAAATGCAGTTTTTTCCTACTTAACTGTTATATTCTCTTGAAAAATCTTATTCGTTGTACATAATTAATGTTTCTAAACATTATATAACAGTTTTTCAAAATGTGTCATCATGCCTATTACCTCTCAAAATAGAACCGATGAGGAGAATAAGGGCGCGAATAGCTACTGGGCACAAATATTTTTGCGCGTGTGGCAAACTTTTGGGATCTAAACTGCTTAGCTTAAGACCAAAATTAATTATTTATAGCACCATTATCAGACCAGTCGTGACGTACGCCTGCGAAACCTGGACCCTAACCCAGAGAGACGAACTCAAACTAGCAGTGTTCGAAAGAAAAGTGCTCAGAAATATTTATGGCCCCATAAAAGAGCGTGATGGTATCTATTGTCAATGCATGAACCACGAGTTAGATGCACTCATCAAACACGAGAACATCGTCAGGTTTTGACAACTTGAAAGTATGCCAGATTATAGGGCAGCTAAAATAATGACAAGGTGGATGCCGCAGCAGAAAAGACCGAAGGGCAGGCCTAAGAAAAGTTGGATGAATTGTGTGAAAGAAGATCTCAGGAAGATGGGGTTTACCAACTGGAAGTAGGTCGCCAGGCACCGTGACATCTGGAGGAAGACTGTGGAGGATGCCAAAACCCACAAAGTGTTGTAGCACCAACAGAAGTAAGTAAGTAAATATGTCACATTGAGCGCACACTCTCCCAGCAACTTAAATTAGCAACAATACATATCAAACGGCAGCTTTTTAAATGCCTCAAGACTCGGTGTAGAAATGGAGCAAAGCTCCTTTCATCATGATCCTGAGGCTTCGGAACGTGCAGGCCATTAGCGGATTGCACGATGGGGAACGGTGCCGAGAGGAATATCGCATATTATATTCCGAAAACATAACAATATTTAAGCACTCAACAGAAAAAGAAAAAGAACTGTCAACTGTCTAGTCGAAAATTTATCAATCAAATTTTTATAAACAACGTTTATTATTATATTTTACATTAAAGTTCCTGTATATTATCAAAATTCATAGCGAAGCCTAGCATTTATTAGAAATATAATACATTACAACGACACATCCGCCCCGCCCATAATGATCATCCACCTCCATCAGATCCTACTATCCAGGCCGAACACAAAACACAACTAGAAGAAGTATTTGGCTCTCCTTACTTAAACCGAAGAGGATCGAAGACAGATACTTGGCACAGACGTTGGAATAAGCACTATGCATGGCAAACTATATGACCTTCCTTCAAACCCTGTTAGCAGAAGATTTATTCACAAACTAGCTATGAAATACAATTACTAACCAATTCAGACTCTACGTCTGAACGCCTACTAATCTTTATTGACGTCATACCACAAAGAGATAAAAATGTCAAAAAAGCTAAAGATATCACTAGATTAATCGACCGATGCCAAAAACTCTGGGATGAAGAACATTTTGACATACTCATAACCGAAGTACACTCTCTTCGTAATTTCCACAAAAGAAAAAAATACAATAATGATGATTACAATTCTAAGATTTTTACACGACTCATACTTCGGGGGAAAACTCATGAAGCCCTCAACTGGCTGCTGACAAAAGATACTAACAAAATTTTCAAACCCGAGGACGAAATCGACACAACTGGTAAAACCGTCATGGACGCTTTGCTCGAAAAACATCCCCACTCAGTCAACCCTGACCCCAACCTGTTCAGGTTACCGGCCCAACAGGTAGCGCAGCCGATAATTGAAAAGACTACCTACTGCGATTCGGCGAGGCAAGCCAACATTTGAGGAATGCCGTAGCAGACCAATGAAATTAAATAATAGTATTGTACCTTGGAATCAAATACAAGCTCTAATGGCAAGCCGACTAGTCGCTCTAGACAAATCCCCTGGCGTGAGACCGATTGGCATCGGAGAATGCCAGCGCAGAATCCTGTCGAAATGCATGATCCTGGCTACTGGCTCTGAGGTTACCGAAGCCTGTGCCCAATCGCAACTCTGTAATGGATTAAGTTGCGAAATTGAAGGACACACAGACTACATGCAATGAATAATCTCTTCCAAACAGAATGTCAACCTGGCTCGATGTGGGGTAGGGCTGCTCGTCGATGCAAACAACGCTTTCAATTCCGTAAACAGACAACTAGCTCTCTGGCAGGCAAGAATACACTGGCCACACTGTGCTCGCTTCCTATTCAATACTTACAATGGACACGCTGAACTCGTGATCCGTGATTCCAACATGAGTTTGTACAGTGAAGAAGGAGTAACCTAAGGCGACCCACTGGCGATGCCTTTATATGCCCTGGCAACACTACCCATAATCCATAATACACAAATTGATATCAGAAAAAACAATCACCCAATGCTGGTACGCAGACGACTCCTCCGCCCAAGGAACGCTTAACAACCTACGACATTGGTGGGACAAAATAAGCTAAATAAGACCTGCATACGGCTACCAAAAAAAAAAAGCCAAGCCAAAAAAAATATATATATAAAAGTCTTACCTAATTTTAAACGAAAATGACAAGAAATGTGCACAGCACAGCAGATATTCAAAGGTGTTAACGTTACCATAACAACTGGGTCACGTTTCCTTGGTACTTACATATATCGGCGAAGGAAAAGAAAACTTTGTTAACAAAAAAGTCTAAACTTAGACTTCTACAATAGAAAACCTTTCTGTTATATGTGAAGACTCACCACAAGCAGCCTACACCGCTCTAACCAAAGCGGCACAATTAAAATGGTCGTCCTTATTAAGAGTTTTAGAAAACGCTAACCAATCCTTCGAACCCCTTACGAATACGCTACGTTCCATTTTTTCGCCAAACTTACTAGGAGGTGACGTAACTGTCCTTTCTAAAATAACAAACTTAAATTCAAAAAAATCCTCCTGTTCTGTCATCCGCCTTACTCCAAAATAAACGCTTGGACCTCTCTCAACTAGAGATGCAACGGATAGTTATTTGGCCGGATACCGGATACCGGATATTCGGCCTGATCATCGGCCGAATATCCGGTATCCGGCCGCCGAATGTTCGGCCGGCCAAACGATGCCTACATTTTAGTTTGGGGGCAGGCGCGTCGTGCAGGTTTCAACCTGTTACGTATTGTAGGTTCGCGCCGACCGTTTTCTAGGCAAGAAACGAGTTTTATTAGGTCAGTGTACGGAACTATAAGAGTACTACAAGAGTACTAGATAAGTTTTTGGTATTACTAACCATTTTTCAAAGTTAAATACCAAACAGAATCACTATTCGGTATCCGGCCGGATAGTGCGCAACTATCCGGTATTCGGCCGGATAGAAAAATAATGGCCGGATAGGCCGGATACCGGATAGCAACCGAATATCCGTTGCATCTCTACTCTCAACACTACGTATCCCTTAGAGACGCAAGAAAAGAAAGCTGGATAAAGAAAGACTTATAAGAGGATAATCTTTTAGACTCCATTGTATACAAACTCTTACCGATCAAAAAACGAGCAATCGAACGTTCAATTTTTAAGAAAACTAAAACAAAATCGTCCACCTGGCTATCGGTGATACCGACAAAGAAAGACAATTTTGATTTATCCCCACTAGAATTTAGAGACTCATTAGCACTACCATAGAACACCTGTTTCTATGCCCAAATCATGCGATGGGTGCGGCAACGATGACTTCAATGTGGGCCATGCACTTTGCAGCAAAACTGGTGGCCTAGTAACACGTCGACACAATGAAATCAGAGACCTGTTTTGTGAACTATGCCAAAACGCTTGGGGAAATGTTACTAAAGAACCGATCATCACTGAAGGAGACTGTAGACTTCGTGGAGACCTCAGATGCCGCGGCGTATTCGTGTTGTAGACACCGACGCTCCTTCTTACATCTCTCGTCCGGTAGCATCTATTCTAAAATCAGCAGAAGAAGGGAAAAAACGTAAATACAGTAGGGCCTGCGAGAAACGTCACGCAACATTTACCCCTCTCGTCACATCCGTTGACGGAGTCTTCGCGCCACAAATGTCCGCCTTTATAAAACATCTTGGTGAAGCTATTGCTGACCGCTGGGACAGACCCCTAACTGTGATAATGGGCTGGTTAAAGTCAAAAATTATAATATCCATAATCCGAGCCACAAGTATGTGCATTCGAGGGACAACATTTTTCGGCTGCAACGACGGGGCAGCTCTACCCAACATCGACACCTAACCCCCCTCTACATACAACTATCCGTTCCTTTTTTATATAATACTTGTTGTAAATATTTCATTTATGTGTTGTTTAGATTTTGTCTCGAATAAATATTTTGTTTCTCTGAAATCTTAAGTGAAGATTTATGTTTAACGAAACCGAGAAAGAGTATGTACTCGTGTTGTAGATATTTTGACTTAGTTTCGTTCACTGTAGAAAAATACACGTGAGATCTTCCTTATAACCCCCCTCCCCAAACGTGATCTGTCGTGATTTTTTCCTAAACCCCCCCCCCTCCCCCCCCTCCCCCCCTCCCTCCCTCTATCGAACCTCGCGTGATTTATGCACAAGCCCAAAGAATATTTTTCCGAATTTCATATATCCGAAAAACATGTTCCGCTGAAGGACCTTTCGCGTTTTTTTGGACGTACCTGACTACCTAACCTTAGTTACCTTTTTAATATCCCAATAAATCATATATGTACGTCCATATTATCATTTAACAGAAAATGGCGATCGGAATTTTAATATTTCGGAATAATTATGGTTTTGGACAAATGAATCTTCCGAATGTTAAGTGTTCACATATTTAATTCCACTGGGTAATCAACCGTCATAGAAGCAATAAAAAATATGAAAGTTATTTCCAGTCGATAGGCAAAATACCGCAGAATCAAACGTGTCCCTACTTAACCTAGCTTCAAATTTGAAATGTCTTTATGATAAAAGAAACGTACAGGCTAAGTTATGAAATAAGTTTTTTGCATAGTTGTGTCTGCCCCCAATCACGTCGTAAAGCAGTTTCTAAGTCCATAAGGAAACCACTATGAACGTAAAATTATCTTTTAAGTATCCATTGTCTGCTTACAAAATCTAGAAGTTATATATAATATACATAATACACACATTGGGAAAAAACCCGGAAAACGGAACTCGGTAGGTATTGTTAGTAATGTTTATTAGCCATTGATTTTTAATCTGCTAACAGTTAAAAAATCAACGGCTCAAAAATATCTAACTTTGCAAAGTATAGAAGCAATGCAAAGGCGAATATTTCAGATGTGTTAAAATACCGTCGCTTTAACTTGATTAACTCGTTAATTTTTTTGCCCATATGGCTTTAGCAACTAAATTAACTCTAATTTTTAGGCCAATTTCACCGGGTTCCCGGCCGTGTATAAAGAAAGGCTTTATTAAATATTCTCGTAGCCCTAGAACCCATATGAATTGTAGTTTCAAATGTTATCTCAGTGCCCGATTTGTATAAAAATATTTGTCCTTCCTTCCTACCTTTAGCTTCGTAGACTGATATGTAAGTCAGCAAACTAAGTACCAATTTACATTCAGGGTTGCACACCACATCACTTTAGTCTCAATCATCAGTAATATCTGATTCGTTCCAGCCCAGTGAATGCGTCACTAATACCATGCTTGTTCTGCTAATGGGAAACCACAAAGGTACAAATTTCGTTTCCCAGCTTATGGTGGCATTACGCAGAGTTTGTGGTCACCAACTTTCTTGGCTGATTCGTTGCATGGCGGAAGATGGCGTGATAGAAATTACATACTCGATTTACTTACGTTATGGCCTGCTGTGTGGAATGTTAAGTAATTTTACTTTCATCAGATACAGCTTGACTATTATTATACGTATCAAACATCAATATAATAATATGGTAGATGGTAGCTAACTCACAAGTCAAGGAGAGTTTTCAGAGTCCATTAATTATGTTACTAGTTGTCGTGAGATCTTTTTGATATAAGACGGGTGATCATGTAAATTTTCGAACGCATGTTAAGATTACTGAACTGTCATTTTCTCATATAAAAAGTGACATTTAGATCTACTTGTGTACCGCTGGTGTCAAAATCAACCAGGCTATGAAAAATAACTGATTCGTGACACTGAAAAATCTTCAATGGCAGGATGATCGACAGTTTCTACCAAACCGGTAGGTTGGTAAACACCAAGCGATCAATATCGATCGAAAGCATCAACTGATTGGTGTGGTAACACCCTCATATTATGATAAGTAGAGTGGGCTGCATGTGCATTGTGGAACACTTGGAGGAGAGACTATACAAATTTTGCTAAGAACCATATTCTCCCTGTATGTGCTTAAATGGAAACACAGTAAAGCCTCACATTCCACTCCGTTGCATTCTGCCCAGATGTGGTCCACGATCGCGTGTCAACTAGTCGCACGCGCCGCACGAACGGCGTAGCCCTCCATCCAGCTAGCAGAAAAACGTAGTAACTAATGTTGCATGAAGTCCAGTATAATTGCTTGTCCTTCTCTTTAAGACGACAGTATCCAATACACTCAATGACCTAAGTATGCAGGCCGCAGTAATGTCTTAATTCCCGTATTTCAATTACGCGATCTAGCCCAAGGAGCAATTTTGCTAGGCGCACGACAAGCATTTAAATAATAAATAAATAAATAAATATTTGCGGACAATCTTACACAAATCGACCTAGCCCCAAACTAAGCAAAGCTTGTACTATGGGTGCTAGACGACGATAAACATACTGATATAGATAAATACATACTTAAATACATAGAAAACATCCATGACTCAAGAACAAATATTCGTGCTCATCACACAAATAAATGCCCTTACCGGGATTCGAACCCAGGACCTCTAGCTTCGTAGGCAGGGTCACTACCAAATAGGCTAAAGAGGTCGTCAAAATTTTGCTTCGTAAACACACTCGCAGATTCGTTTTCCAAAATGTTTGACGAAACGAATTCGGTTTAGTGTTTTACTATGACGATGGCAATCAGCGAAAAGCCTGCTTGTTCCTAGTATGTGGAAATTGAAACCAGATGGAACCGAAAGGATTTCCGACCGGATTAGGTTTGACAGACTTATTTATTCTTAGACACACTTTTTCCTTAACCTTGATAATAATTTTCGTTAAGATGTCACATGATGTAGGAAAGGGTATGGAACTGGGTATCTTTGGCACCGTCTACCAAGTACTTCCGGCCATTTCAGGACTGACATACTTCAGTTTTATTCTACGATTAAAGGGTTAAATGATGGCACATAATGTCTCGTACTGATGTCACATGACGTAAATATACATACCCATAAAATTTTGACCGTAACTAAAGGATTTTCTCAAACTTTCGGTCAATTTTATGTGCGATAATTATCTGATCCTCGCTCAGCGCAACTTTTGCGACCGTGTACGCCATGCATTTTATAGTGACGTTATGAGACGTAGGCATAATGGGAGCAGACTTACATACACTCGCGGGCAATGAATACGGGTCGGTAAAATACCGTCACATTTCCTAAAAAGACCTTTTAATTAATATGAATCAAAGAATATGATCAATTTTATTTAATTTTACATCTTAACTACAAAAAAGTACCTACTCTAACAAACAACGTTAACGGAGATAGATATAGCAAAAATCTTAATTTTTGGATATTTATATTTTTATGATAGAATCCCGGATATTGCTAATACAGTTGGGTATTATAAATAATAGTATATTATGTAAATAAAACTAAGTGTTGTATATAAAAAAAACCTATTACGGTTATTAAATTTAGGGTGACCCGTATTCATTGACCGCGAGTGTATTATAACGTGAAGAGAAAGAGATCAATAAATTTTATTCGAAGACAAAATGGCACTCACTTTGTCCGTTGTTTTAGCTCTCGTCGGGGCAATTGGCAGGAAAAGACGTGGAAGGAAAAATCATTAGTTTTCTAACTCTGTAAGCTAACCTATAATCACGATGGAGCGATGGAGCGATGGAGCGTGCTACGTTGAAGTGCTATTAGTCTTCTTGTAGACCGGATAAATTATAACGTTTATGTTGCAAAATAGTCAATATTTACCGGCCGGAAATTTTATGGCTAAGTTAGTACTAAATTGAGTCATACTGTCAGAAATATTCATTAATTATTTAGTATAGCAAAACGTATTACCGACGTATTATCTCAACATAAATGGAAACCGGTCAATTAGTACGGAAATCGCGACAAAATTTCATCATTCGCTTGTCCTCATCCCAATTACTTAAGGTTTATCGCCCGTAAATCTGATATAATGGTTACCCGTTTTTATTATTTATCTTGTTAGGATTTAATAATTAGTTAAGTCCCATAAACAATACTTAGTTCAAGTTACTTATTTATTCATTTCGAGAACGTGCATATGGGTCACTACTGTAACAGCCCGGCTAGCATATACTAATCGGCCATATATTAACGTTCGGACGTATAACTTAACGATTGTGCCCATTTTGACGTTACTTAGCTAACATGCTAATTTCGCAACATATATTTATGCCATAGCGTAAAATATATGTAGCAAAAAGAAGTGTAGTGTTGCCAATATATACAACTGAATTTCTACCAATGATTACATTCTTTTCATTCGTTCAATCGCAGTCTATGGTTAGAGACCCAATATAATACTACTTAATTAAAGAGTAATAATAAGCACTTGACTGCCCTGCTACTAAAAAGTTGTACCCTTGTATTAAGTTGTATTATAATCGTTTTTATTTGTTTACTTTACTCCCGCCCCGTTTTTTCTATAATATTTGTAAGTTTGTATCGTAATTCATTTTATGGTACAAGTGTTACTGTTTTCTTCGTGCATGCTTGTTGAAATTGAGGAAAAGTAAATGTTAACCAAGGCTAAAGCTAACAAATGATTTATTAGACGACAAGCTGCCCGCGCTGCTTCTCCCGCATAATTCAAAGAAAGTAGGCAAACCCGTGGGATAAAATATAGCCTACCACCACCCAGAAACCCCAATCTATACGCATTCAAAGATTTTTTGAAACACGCAAACTTGCAAAGCTTCAATTCACAGACTTTGTCCTCTTATAATACTAGGATAGATAATTTCAACAATTTCAACAATGGATAAGGATAATTTGTATATACTTAAGTATAATTATTTTCGTTAATTATTTACTCCATAATAATTTTATTAGTTTTCTTGAAGATGCGCATATCTATATATATAAAACGCAAAGGTGACTGACTGATTGACTGATTGACTGACTGATCTATCAACGCACAGCCCAAACTACTAGACCGATCGGGCTGAAATTTGGCATGCTGATAGCCACTATGATGTAGGCATTCGCTAAGAAAGGATTTTGATAAATTCTACTCCTAAGGGGATAAAATAGGGGATGAAAGTTTGTATGAAACTTACGTAAGCAGCACACGAATACCGAGGTGCATAGAGTGAGTCAGTACGGTATAGAGAAAACACAATTCAGCGTTTATGGAAAAGCAAGTTGCTTTCGGGTTTGGCATATGATCCAGATATTGCATATGACAGCAGTGTAGCCTTAGGTTCTATGACATACAAGTGCCAGTGGTGTAACGCCTTGAAGTGGAAAGATGAGACGCCTGGCATGTGTTGTAGCGCTGGTAAGGTGCAACTTGAACCGTTAAAACAACTGCCTGAACCACTTTACAGTTTGGTTAATGATCTACACCCAAATCACGTGCACTTCATGGATAATATCCGAAAAAATAACGCCTGTTTTCAAATGACTTCATTTGGTGGAAAACAGATAAAGGAAGGCGGTTTTTCACCAACTTTTAAAGTTCAAGGTCTGGTCTATCATTTAATTGGAAGTTACCAGAACCTGGGCAGGACGCACAGTTCCTGCAAATTTATTTCGTCGGTGAAGATGATAGAGAAGCTAATATACGATGTTCTAAATTTCCTAATTTGAAACCAAATTTAATCAAGCAACTGCAGCTTATGTTACATGAGGTAAACCCATACATAAAAGATCTAAAAAGTGCCATTGATAAAATATCACCTTCAGAGTCATTCAAAGTTGTAATACATGCAGATTAAAAACCACAAAGGGAACACAGAGGCAGATGTAATGCACCAACGGTAAATGAAGTGGCTGTTGTATTAGTAGATCAGCAGTTTGATCGAAGAGACATCATCCTCGAAAGTCGAAATAACTCACTTCAGCGTATCAGTGAGATACATCGAGCTTACGACGCACTGCAGTACCCGTTGATGTTTTGCTGGGGAGATGATGGCTATTCAATCAACATACCACAATGCGATCCCACAACTAAGTTGCCCTTGAATAAAAACGTCTCTGCTGTAGGTTTTTATTCATACAGAATAATGATCAGAGAAGGAGAAGATAACTTTTTGGTTAAATATCGCGCCCTTTTTAGTCAATATTTGGTAGATGAATACGCCAAAATAGAAACTGAAAGACTAAACTACATAAGATACAATCAAGCCAAATTGCGCGCAGATAATTACATTCATTTGAAAGATACAATTGGACGGCAAGATACAGAAGCAAATCAGCTGGGACAAATGGTAGTACTTGTGGACCAAGATACTTGCATGAAAAAACACAGGACGCCATGACATACGTTAGACATTACGGTCGTCCCGACCTTTTTATTATTTTTACATGTAATCTACGTTGGGGCGACATAAGTGATCACTTGCTTTCAGGTCAAAAATCTTATGATCGATACGATATAGTTTCGCGTGTCTTTCGATTAAAGGTGAAGAAGATCATGAATTTGTTGATAAAAGGGAAAATATTCGGTGAAGTAAGATGCTATATGTACTCAACAGAATGGCAAAAGCGTGGCCTTCCACATATTCACATTCTTTTATGGCTTCAACATCGTATCACTCCGGATCAAATTGACAATATTATTTGTGCTGAAATACCTAACCCCAATCGTGATCCTGAGCTTCACGAAATTGTTAAATCTAATATGATACATGGCCCCTGTGGAAGTTTTAACCAAAATTCTCAGTGTATGAAAAATAATTCGTGCAGCAAACGTTATCCCAAGGCTCTTATTAAGGAAACTCAAACGGGTAATGATGGTTATCCGCAGTACAGGAGACGTTCTCCAGATGACGGTGGATTCTCCATCCATATCAAGGGTGTAGAAGTAGATAATCGTTGGGTGGTTCCTTATAATCCAGTGCTGTTAAGAACATGTAACGCTCACGTGAATGTAGAGTACTGTAATTCAGTGAAATCAATTAAATACGTCTGCAAATATGTTAATAAAGGTTCAGATCAGGCTACGTTTACTTTAGAGAATGAAAAGGACGAAGTTACAACCTACGCAATATAAGTATAAGTTCAGCTGAAGCATTGTGGCGAATCCTTGAATGCCCTATATATGAGCATTACCCTCCTGTAGAGCAACTTGCTGTCCATTTAGAGAATGGTCAGAGAATTTATTTTAATGAGCAGAACTTGAGTGACAAATTGAGTAGTCCCCCTAAAACTACACTCCTTTCCTTTTTTGATCTTTGTAATAGGGATGATTTTGCAAAAACATTCTTGTACTCAGAAGTCCCTGCGTATTACGTTTGGAACAAGCAAGAGTTCCAGAGAAGGAAGAGAGGAATGAACGTTGAAGGATGGTCAGGCGTCAAAAAAGAACACGTTCTGGGTAGGGTTTATACGGTTCATCCAAATAATACAGAATGCTACCACCTTCGAATGCTTCTACATGGGATCCAGGGTCCAATTTCATTTGAAGCGTTGAAAACTGTAGAGTAGATGGTCACTTACATCCTTACTTTCCAATCCGCATGCAAGGCTCTAGGTTTACTTGAAGATGATCAGCATTTGCACGCAGCACTGGAAGAGGCAGCACTTTGTCAAACCCCGCACAGGATTCGGGAGCTTTTTACAATCATTTTAGTGTTCTGCCAGGTTTCCGACCCCCCATGTCTTTGGGAAAAATTCAAAGAATGCCTTTCTGAGGATTTTAAAAAACAGCTGGAAAGGGAAGGTGATGTGGATGTAGAGCACTTATCAGATTTGATATTGAACAAATGCCTGTCGGTATTAGAGGATGCCGTTTTATCATTAGGCGGCCGACCTCTTAAAGAGTATGGATTACCTCAGCCAAACATGTCAATACAATTTGGAAATAGAGAGTACCTGAAGGAGACCAGTTACGGTTTAGTAGCCTTAGAGGACGCTGTAAGAAAAAATGAAGCGTCTTTGAATGACGAGCAACAGAAAGTTTACAATAAAATTATTACAAGTGTAGATGAAAACGAAGGTCGAATATTCTTCCTAGATGCTCCAGGTGAAACTGGTAAAACCTTCCTAATTAATTTACTTTTGGCGAAAGTAAGAAGTACTCACGGCATTGCCTTGGCTGTGGCGTCATCTGGCATAGCAGCTACATTGCTCGAAGGTGGTCGAACTGCTCATGCTACATTTAAGTTACCACTCAATTTAATTACTGCTGAGACTCCCATTTGCAACATCTCCAAACAAAGTAATTTTGCTGAAGTTTTAAAAAGTACAAAAATAATCGTGTGGGACGAAATAACGATGGCTCATAAAGGTGGTATTGAAGCCTTAAACAGATCTCTAAGGGATATAAGGGGTAATATAAAATTAATGGGTGGTGTAACAGTTTTGCTGGCTGGAGACTTTAGGCAGACTCTACCAGTGGTGCCAAAAGGAACCAGAGCTGTCGAAGTAAAGTCGTGCATTAAGAAATCTAATTTGTGGCCCCAGGTTAATATTCTTAAACTCTCTAAAAATATGAGAGCACATTTGGGCGGGGATGAGTATGCTGGTAGATTTTCAGATCTCCTTCTTAAAATCGGTAATGGTGATTTTCCATCATTTGATGGAATGATAACCATCCCGGAAGAATTGTGCACAGTTGTAACTACGGTTCAAGAATTGTTATCAAAAGTTTATCCAGACATTATTGGTATTCATGACAAGCCTATTGAATGGTTATGTGAACGTGCCATACTTACTCCAAAGAACGACCAAGCAGCGGCTATCAACGATATCTTGCTCATGTCGTTTGAGGGCGAAGAAGAGGTCTATACTTCAATTGATACTGTGGTCAATACAGATGACGCTACTAATTATCCTGTAGAATTTCTAAATTCACTGAAACCGCCAGGTTTGCCTTATCATAAGCTTATTCTGCGTGTGGGCACTCCAATTATGTTGTTACGAAATTTAAAACCACCAAAACTTTGTAACGGTACGAGACTGCAAGTGAAAGCGTTATATAGCAATATAGTGGAAGCCACTATTTTAACTGGATGTGCGAAAGGGGAAACTGTATTTATACCACGAATCCCATTAATACCTAATGACATCTCGTTCGAATTTAAACGATTGCAGTTTCCCCTAAAATTTTGCTTTGCCATGACAATAAACAAGTCTCAGGGGCAAACTCTCAAAGGGCATTGGGTAACCTTGTATGAGAAAAATTGATATATTTTTTTTGCAGCGGCCACGGATGTTTGTGTAAAAATCTTTTAGAGGACCTCTTAATACGCATATATAAATAAAAATAAACGCGTTAAACAATATCGGAGCCGAGATGTTTTAGTTTGGTTTATAACTTTTCAATATAAATAAATAAATAATAAATAAATATAAGGGGACAATCTTACACAAATCGAGCTAATCCCATAGTAAGCTCAATAGGGCTTGTGTTATGGGTACTAGACGACGATATATATAATAGATAGAAATACTTAAATACATAGAAAACATCCATGACTCAGAAACAAATATTCATGCTCATCACACAAATATTCGCCCTTACCGGGATTCGAACCCAGGACCTTCAGCTTCGTAGGCAGCGTCACTACCCACTAGGCTAACCGGTCGTCAATAACCAATATATGTCAATATGACCTGCGGAAATATGTATTGCAAATATCTCGGCTCCGATGAATTTTAGAGTATTACATTTCATAACAAAATATGTTTGTTATGTAGATCTATCATAATATACCAATTTAACGAGTGGCCGCTCATTTAAAAAATATGACAACACATTTACCCATACCCCTTTGCGGGAATTGACTTGAGAGAACATTGCTTCTCTCATGGGCAGTTTTATGTTGCATGCTCACGAGTAAGTTCACCCAGTAGCTTCATAGCTTTAGCGCCTAATGACAGATTAGTTAAGAATATTGTGTACAAAGAAGTTTTGTAAACCCTAATTTTTTACACACACCAAAAGTAAAGCCGCAGAAACTGTAATTGATAATAATACTTCTTAACGCGGGCGAAGCCGCGGGCAAAATCTAGTATAATATACAGATAAGAATGTTAAAAGTCATCGTGCCGCTAAAAATTAAGTACCAATATAAAAATAATTATGATAAACTGTTCCAACACTGTAAAGTATTAAGCATATTTGATAAAGCCAAAATGGCTGTGATATTAGAATATAGTCATAATCTGGGTAAACTAATCACATATGAAAGATCAACGAAACTCCGTGCACTAGAAAATAGAAATAATTTAATTGTATCAAAAAGCACCAACCTGTATGGACAGAGAGTATGGACCAGTCATTTACCTCATACACTGAATGGTTTGCCCAGAGAAATAGTAGATATAATAGTGGATAAACCCCATAAAACTAAACCTGTACTGAAGAAATTTTTATGTAACGATAAATAATATAAATAAGTTGTAAAAGTAAATACTTAATTAGATATAAATACATTAATAACCTAGCACCTATAATCTTTAAAATTAGAGATTGGCTAAGTTACTAACAGATAAAACAATGTATAAAACTTGAAATAAACAGCTTAAAATTTAAATTTTTTTTTTTTTTAGGTATATAATCTAGGGTGCCTGCTTACCATCAGACTGGCTGGTATTTAGGTATGCTTTTTGGCCGTCGTCGTGGTAATAGAACTTACTAGATACAAGCACGATCCCTTAAATGCATTTGTTCTTTCGCATAAAATGAAATGCCGCAATGATAAATCGGATTGAACAATTTTAAGGCTTAAAATAATAAGTACATTATTAGTATATAGAAATTTATAGCCAGTTTTTCAGTCTGTAGAGTAAGTTAACGTATGTTGTAAAAAGTTCAGTACCGGATTTTGTTACAAAAATATAAAAATAATACAGGCATTGAAAAAAGGAGTAGTTCACTTATTAATTCAGAGCACGCGTGCATTATAATAATAATAATAATAAAAACTTTATTTAGTTACAACAGAAGTTATTTGTACAACAAAAGTGTAGTTAAACCTAGTCACACCGTCGTTATCTAGTTGTAATTTGCATTATTGGTGCAGAATGAAGTCCTTTACTTCCCGTACTAGTTATAACTGTATCACGGTGAAGTAAGATTCGTCAGCCAACATCAAAAGGCATTTAACTGATAATATACTTAAGTAATGTTTTTACATTATATGCGGTAGATTATTTTTCTTAGATAACATTTTAGGATGTGGAACATAAGTTTAGACTATTTTTTGGTAACTTAGATAATTAACAATGTAGGTAGGTTGGTACTTGAGACTATGTGAGTTGGCCGAACTGCATCAAAGCCATCCATTCAAAAATCAACTCTAGAGTTCAAGGCACAAGATACTAAGTCCGATGACAGCTTCATTACAAGTTGGCCATATTCAATAATCTCAACCATGATTATTAAGAGTTAGCTTAATGCGTAAACAAGTAGCATATATGCAAAAAAGACAGATGCATTTGGGCAACTTAATATTCTACTTTCAAATATATTTAATTCTTATCTACTATTAAGTACTAGTATATGTGCGTATGTGGAATGTGTATTTGAGTGTGTGTGGGTGTGGGTGGGTGTGTGTGTGTATGTGAGTGCCATTTACTTTATCAGTTTTTCTGTCTCGTCGTAGCTGAGTGAGTTCAAAAAGATATCCAACACCCTTCTACATTCATACAAATTTAAGTCACGCAATTTGATGTATTTACTTATACGATTATATAGTTTAGGCCCGAGATTTTTTTGGAATTTACGAGAGAATGCTGACTTGGATGTAGGGATAGTATAAACAAAGTCAAGTCGGCGGCGTGTTGAAGAATAGTCAGGCTGCTTTTGGTGCTGGGACAATATTAGGCTCTTTATATACAATTGCCGAATTGTAAGCACTGAGCTATCTTTATATAGGGCCTGAGTCGGATATGTAAATTTTTTAAATGACATTACTTTAAGAACCGCGCGCTGGGCACGCTCAAGTGCTAGTAATGCAGTTTTTGCAGCGCCTCCCCATGCTGTGATGCAGTAAGATGCAATGGACTGACAGAGTGCATAGTATATTGTAGTTAACAACTTACTGTCACAGACATGTCTGAGGTTCCTAAATATATAAATAAGTTTCCGTACTCTGCCAGTTACATTTGCAAGGTGAGTATTCCAGTTGAGGTTTTTATCCAGCTAAACACCTAAATATCTGATCGAATCAGTACTTTCAATCGAGGGACACGTACAGTCCTGAGAACAAGAGTGGACTTTAATCGATACAGCACCAGGAAGAGGCTGAGTACTGTTACGCATACTAAACGTAATGTACTTGGTTTTTAAGGAATTTATGGTAAGGAGATTGTAATCTAACCACTTGGTAACTAGGGTAAAACCGTGTTGGGCTGTTTTTTCTAAGCTGTCCCATGTGCTATCCTGGAAAATTAAGACCGTATCATCAGCAAACGTTACGACCTGGCCATTAATTGGTGTAAGTCGACAAAGGTTGTTAATGTAGATAAGAAAAAGAGTAGGTCCAAGCACACTTCCTTGCGGTACACCGTAAATTACATTTTCTTCAGAGCTCAGGTGTTCTCCCACTCTCACAGTCTGTGTCCTATTTGACAAGTAATCGCTCAAGAGTGATAGAGGTACGCCACGTACACCAACGCTTTCTAGTCGCTTTATAAGGATGGGGACAGAGACTGTATCGAAAGCTTTTTTTATGTCGAGAAATATACCTAAAACTTTCTTTTTATTATCAATTTTGTCCACTATGTAAGAGGTTACATGATTAACAGCATCTCCAGTAGATTTACGTGTTCTAAAACCATATTGATTAGGCGAAAGAATGTTGTTTTTTTCTAGGTATGATTTGAGTCTATTATTTACAAGTTTCTCAATAACTTTAGAAAGTGACGGTAAAAGTGAAATTGGTCTATAATTAGTTATACAGTCTCTGTCCCCTGACTTAAAGACCGGTATGACAACCGATTTCTTCCAGGCATCCGGAAACTTTCCCTCCTGGAAACAGAGGTTGCAAATAAAAGCTAAAGGTTTACTAATAATCACGGCACTCAATTTTAAAAAGTTGGAAGATATGCCATCATATGCAGTAGCTGAACTGGATTTTAAGGTATTAATGATTTGTTTGACTTCTGTTTCATCAGTTGGGTTCATAAACATTGAGTTAGTAGAAGATATCCCCATTTTTATAGCATTGGCCCTCTGTTGTTCCGTTAGCTGAGATTTTTTAATGATGTCCATAGCTAAATCATTTCCAACATTAGTAAAATATTTATTAGCGTAATTAACTGATTCTAGTGGGCTGGTTTTCATATTAAGTAAATGTGTAGTGTGTTCTGGATTATCAACCTTGCAGATACCCTTGATAATATCCCATTGTTTTTTAATATTACTAGTGTTTGCTTTGATTAGAGCCCTTAAATGGGCCCTCTTAAGATTGTTGAGCATATTATTACACGTGTTACGATATCGACGGTAGATAATTTTGAGAATCGTATTATTCGGATCTTTTTTCAGTTTTAAATGTAGACTATCCCTATTCCTAATGCAGCGGATTAGACCTGGCGTGATCCACGGCTTGATATTGTGCTTTCGTCTAGATATAGTTATGTAACGAGTATGTTTAGTTAGTGTTTTTATTAAGAGAGACATAAATATATTAGTGGCTTTATTTGCATCCTTGTTTATCAATAGTTCGTCCCAATTGATTATCTCGAGTTCTTTAATGGCAGCATTATAGTCGACTTTTTTTACTTTTCGTAGGGTAGACTTAGGTGTTTGGTGGCCTGAGAGTGAGATCATAACACAAGAGTGATCTGTAGTTGTAGTATCACAAACGACTGTTGATATTGGAAGTTTGGTTTTAGCAAAGCAATGATCAAGACAATTATTTAATCTAGTTGGTAGAGTATGGGCTGGTAAGAGTCCGTTTAGTGCTAACATATCCAGGTATTCTGGTGCACGATTATCTTGATTACCAATCTTTATATTAATATTCATGTCTCCCAACATGATTATGTTTTTATAGTGCTTAAGCTTACACAGGATACTGTCCAATCCAGTTAAGAAAGTACCCGTGTTTTTAAAAGAAGGGGGTCTGTAGATTGAAACAATAGCATATTCTAAGCCGTAAGTAGTTACTAAACAATTAGCTTGAATACATTCGTCAGGTTCTATTGTTTTAAACAGCATATTTTCTTTTGTGTAGATAACAATCCCATCATTTTGATTAAAGTTTTGACTAGTTGCGAATGTTTGATAGTTTTGTAATTTAGGTAGTATAGTATTCTTAGATAACCAGCATTCCGTCAGTACAATAATCTCATAGTCAATATCTAGTCTAGTGAGAAGGACTTGTAAATCATTAAAATTTCGGTTGAGACTTCTAATATTTAATGTAAAGAGTTTTAGCATGTTTCCTGAACTGACTAAGACACTTTTGCATTGCTCTGGAGTACTCAGCACCGCTGAATAACCGATATTAACACTTTTGTCAATATCGCATGACAACTTTTCTATGTCACTCATGGTCAAGTTATTTCGTTGATAATGTGAACAAGCATCAACGGCGCAGTTATAGTCCAGAGCATAACGAACATGATATTTTTAGACGGCAGGGTGAAGTAGTATGTCCATGTACTGTGAGGTTTTGTGTAATGTGTTTTATGGTAGGTGTAATAAATGGAGTTAAAGGTAACTAAATCTAATTGACAAACAATAGCAACAGATAAAAATCTTAGCCTGAACCGCATTCGAATAGCAAAGAATAGTCACATTCTAGCTCGTGGTGATGTCATTGTAGCATCCTCTGGTTGCGAGGAACTTGTACCGGCTGCAAGAGGGGTATGTTTGAAGTGTTTGATGGATGAACTGGCTGCTGCCGGTTCTTTCAGAGTTTCCACGTGCTGGGTAGACTTTATCTGGATTGCAGGGGTCCCATCAGCATATTTGACGAATACCCGTCCCATCGAAGTCCAGCAGTGCTGGTAGCCATGATCCTTACGTAGACCACGAGCAAGGAAGTGCAGTTTTCTTGCTGTCGGGGTTAGAGATTCTGCTATGAAAATAGGGGTGGTTTCTCCTGGCAAGTTCAGGCATTTACTATTGAACTTATAATCTTTATGACTGGTATTGTACGCCTTCAGTTTTTGCATAACTAAGGTGCTGGTTTTGATATTTGGGTATTCAACAATGATCACTTTGTTTTTGCTGGTCTTGATGCGTCTGATCTGCTTGATACAACCAATAGAAACCGGGACCTCTAAAAAATTATGTATCTTATGAACAACTTCTTCCAAGTTTTCATTTTCAATCTCTGGTACATTTCTTATCTCCAGAGAAGTGACTCGCTGGTTCCTTTGCATGTCCTCTACTTGTTCTTCGAGTGCACTTATTTTTAGGAGAGCTTCGTTATGTCGACTTTCCAAGTGATCAACTTTGAGCTTTAAATCATTGTATAATGTAGTAGTGTGCATAAGGATTTTTTCGATACTTGAGTTAGTTTTGATGATCTCCTTGTTTTGAGCATGCAACTCATCAATAGAGTCCTGCAACTTCTTTGTCTGGGTTTCTTGGTTTAATCTAATACCACCCAACATTTCCCCTATTTCTTGTTTCAAGGTCAGTAAATCTTGCATCTCTGGATTTGGTTTACGTTTCCTGTTTGTAACGTTGTTAGTTTCGCTGCTATTTAGATTCGGTTGTGACAAAGATCTGTTAGCCGGTGTCGTACCGTGCATCCTTAGACGATTTATCGGTAAATTTTGCGTATACTATGCACGCATACCTTCTTTTGTGCAGTAGCTGATAAGCGAATCGAGCGGCGCACTGTGGTCCTCGCACGTTAATTACACTATTTTGAGTTATAACACAGTTGAATTAGGGGTCACTTTACTTAGTTTGGTTATAGTTGTATTAAATAATTTTACGACTAATGTACGGAGCGTAACACACAACAACTATCAACTATTAGCGGACGACGAATGATATTAATATACCGAATGTCAAAAAATGTCGAGCCTGGCATGAATGATATAAATTAGTGATATTAAACCGATCCCGCAAAACACCTTGAGTTCATTAGGCAGATTGCGGTCAACAGCTTCCGGCCTGCGGATATCAGCCAACATTAGACACAGCCACATCACCTGTCTCAAAATCGACCTCCGTCTGACCCAATTGTGAAATTGAAGTAACAAATGAAATGATACGCCTGAAATACAGTTAAATTTAACTGGTTCCGCCCAATTCATTTGAGTGCCGATCGTTTTTGTCCAATCAGTAGAGTTTATTCGGAACAAGCGTTGCCGTTACATAGCGAGTTCAGCCGTAAATTCACTCATAACTGAAAATAAACATTTGTAAAAGTAATACATACATAATAGTATGAATAGAGAAGGGATTTTTAAGAAATCCACCCTCAAGGGGGTAAACAAGGGGTTGAGAGTTTGTATGGGCACGGAGTAAAATTTTGAGTGACATACGTGAAACTTGGTGTGTGAACCCCTTATTACAATACAAAAAAGTAATTTTAGGGTTTGGAAAAACCCACCGCTAAGCGGATTAAATAGGAGTGCAAAGTATGTTTGAACCGATTTAGATAACAATTGGTATAGATATAGTTTGAGTGTTGGGGAAGGACGTAGGATAGTTTTTAGCCCAGAAATAATATCTGAGTGGGTGTAATGGGGGATTAAAGTTTGTATGGAGATATAAACCAGTACCACGCGGACGGAGTCGCGGGCAGAAACTAGTATATGATATTTTCTATTTTGTTATCTCCTACTTTGAACTACTTATGTCGATAGTTTGACCCAACATTTGGTGAGTACCTACGTTAAATGGGTAAGGACCAAATTCTTGGCCAGCAAAACTCACTCAATTAAAGTTTATATGAAAGTTTTCCGTTGTGACTTGCAAATTAACTACGATTATTTTTTGTGTCACGACTCTTTTTTCACTTCTTCAGATTGCTGAACCAACTAACCAGGCTAACTACTGGCTAAGAATTTGGTCCTTACCCAGATCTGTGGTGGACACCAAGTCGAGCAAGCACTGCTGTAAAATCCTGTTCTTCTAGAACTTCGTCAAATATGTAAAAAGTACCTAAGGACTATTTTGTAAATTAAGACTCGCTTACACCAAGTTACATACCGCTAAACTGAACCCTGATCAGCAATAGCGACAAAAAGTGACGACACAACATTGACGTTTACGAAGACAGACTGAATGGTTAAAAAAGCAATGCTTTTGATAAAACTGTTCGAGCGTGCAGCATTACATCTTTGCTTTCAATCTATGGCCTAAATTGCTGGATTTTTAGTCTGTAACTGTTGATAAATGTTAGACAATATCTTTTGTAATTGAAATAACAAAATAACTAGTTCTCACTTTTTTGTAGGCACTTACAAGCTTGACCTCAGTTTTTAATCCCCAGAATGAGGGTTTTTTTACAGGATCATTAAAAAGGTAAGTCTTTTGGCGCCGACCGTTGAAAAAATATACGACAGACATAAATAAAATGTTAATCAACCGTATTGTGAATGCGATGCCTACATTTTAATAACGCAACATATTTTTTTCATTAAATATTGATCTTTAAAATATTGGCCCGGAGGAAGAGCTTCAGTGAGTTAAAAGACAGTGGTAAGTAGGTTTCATACTTAATTAAAACTGCCGTATTTTACATAGTATTTATCAGATTGAAATGAGTAACCTCTGTACTACTCCTCAATAATATAATGGAACTATTATGTACTGTGCTCTTAGGAAATACAATTTCCAATTCATCAGATCAGGTTGCTCAAGTATGCCCTTAATTTATGCACAACTAAGTGACTGCTGTCAATTTTATTGGGTTATAGAATCAAAGCACCTCTGCATCTTATAAACCACATCCACTTTAATGGGACGGTAACTTTGTTCGAGACACTGTTGTAGAAGACGTCATAAATAATCATGGTGATATTCTGAGACAGAGATATTAAAAAAGACTATGTAACTAATATGTTGCTGCCTAGATAAGGCATAACAAGTATAATAATAAAAATCAACGAATGCGTCGCGAACTAACGTCATCTCTATGTAGATCTTGGTTTCTAATTATGTTTAAGTAAGTTTGGGTAAGCTTTTTAGAAAGTCCACTCTTTTAAGTTTTCTCTTCTTTGAAGATCGAGGGATTCCTGCCTAGAAAGGTTTTTTAGTGTTTATCTTATTTTGGCCCAATCATCGTCTTTGATCAGAATGGTATTGGCACTCTAAATTCAAATGTTAGGTATAGTAATTAACGTATAATTTTAATGGAAATTTACGAGGTCGATCCGGGCATTTTCTTTAAACATAATTATTACCATGTTGCCAAGGAATTCTTACAGTACTGTATGTAACAATTACTTGGAACTAAACCGTGTAATTATGTCAAGAATTCTTAAAATTGGCCAAATTTATTCGACCATGTTCAGTAAGTAACTAGTCGTTACAAAAACGCGATGACCATATATGTTTGGCGCTGTTCTAAACTTTGTAAGCATGTTTTCTATTTATTTATATGATAGAGTTTTATTTACGGTCTGTATTAAATCTATTTGACATCTTTTTCTCATCATTTTAGAAATCGGAATTATGTTATTCTGTATATTAGTAATCACAATATTAAAAAAACCACTGCCTCATAGGGTTTTTTGAGTTACTGAATAATCTGTAAATAGGTAGGTACAACAACGCTCGCTATAACATTATAGTATAATATCTACTCGGGACTTTAAAAACAAATTGTTATTTATCATCTTTCACGGCCAAATTTAACCATACAAAATTATGACCCTAGTCACGATCGCCATAAATTTAAAGGATAGGTCAGTTGATAAAAATGTCATATTCCAAAAACAATATACGCTTACAACTTTATAAAGAGATTATTAATGCGATGGCCACGAAAAGTGGGTTGGAACTAGGCCATTAGCTTCCGGGCATTCGTGTTTGGTCACGAACCAGGCTGACTTGCGCCACCGGTCGGACACTCGGTGTTTGGAGTCCTGACCAAATTTTGTTATGTCACAGTTTTCATAACACCGGCGATTCCATTTTACTGAAAACAATAGTGTTACATTTAACTGCATCAAAATACATTGCGAAATAATTGGATACTGTTATTTGTGTCACGATGGGCTTTTAATCGAGATTAGTGGATTGTTTTTAGTTTATTTACTCTAAAAACCTGGGGTCAGTTGGAGTTAGGTTACGCGCTGTTGCATTCGTTTTGCATGCGTCAATGAAAGTGTGAGTGATCGCGTGGGCAGCTTGCGACTTAAACCAGCTTGAGTTTATAATGAAATGGTTCATTCAGCGAAATTCAACTGCTTGCTTTTGGAACCTGTCTAGTTACCTACATGATTGCGTTATTTTATTCTTGAATTGGTCGAACTTGAAAGAACGCGTTTAATGCCGAGTTTGTAGTATTTCGCAGTGCAGAATCTAGAGCTTGTCGAATTATAATATTATATTAATGCTACTTCCTACTATATGAGCAAACTATTCAGCAGATTTCTTCAATAACTGCCACTGGGAACTCTTCCTTATCTAACTTTCTAGTTTATAGGAATTAACTTTTATCGAGTGCAACTGCTTTATTATAAGCCGGATTATATCGCATTCTCGCTTTTCCTAATGCCATTATGTCATTGGAAGCAACACCATTGTTCAATACACCACAATAACAGTGTAGATGTGCCGGCACTAGTCTCAGGCAAAAGGTCTTAACTGCCTACAAGATTGATACTAAGACACTACATTTTTGCAGTGCTCATTGACTCAACTTATTATCTTGAGGGAACTTTCTAGTCCATTACCGTATTAAATTGATAAGAGAGCACAATGCTTCGTGGGTTTTAATAAGATAATATTAGCATTTTTGAATGTTCGTTGTGCCAGTTTGGGCTAATAGATGTAAGTGCGAAATTCAATTAAAGAAGCGCGAAATGTATGTTTTAGGCTTAAATAATTTGTGCCAGAGTTGTGGTGCTTTGCTTTGAACGGTACCTCGGCGACCGAGCTTTGTTCGGTAATTAACGTGTTCTTTAGAGAGAAAATGATGTTTCCGAGATATGAGATATAGCTAACTAGATTGTATTTTCGGACCCGTAAACCCATATATTGCTTTCATCGACATCGTCAGAGGCATTATGGACAAGCTGGTTAAAAATATAAATTCAAATATTGATCGATATTAATCGTTTAGGTATATCACATAATCCATACTAATATAATAAATGGGAAAGTGTATGTGTGTGTTTGTTTGTCCGTCTTTCACGGCAAAACGGAGCGACGAATTGACGTGATTTTTGAAGTGGAGATAGTTGAAGGGATGGAGAGGATTGAAATGGGGGGAGGGGGAGGGGGGGGGGGTAAAAGTTTATATGGAGCTGTGATATAAACGAGTTCCACGCGGACGGAGTCGCGGTCAGAAGCTAGTACCTTCATATTATTATGTTGTCTTACTAAACTAGAGCCTATAATTTGGTAAGACAACATAGTTTAGCCTTTCTCAGCCCGGGTCTGGCTAAAGCGCTTATTACTTACACTTTCCTGATTTTAGCATCGTAAACAGAAACGTAGAGTTAATGCATCTCGCTTCAACGTATTGCTGCGTCTCGCTCTGAGGATGAAAAATTCAGGAAGATGTTGTAACTGCTTTACTCAACCTGGTCGGAGTGACGATTATAAATTAGTGCCTACATGCTATCGGTACTCTAACCACTTTTCTCAACCCTTCTGGAATGGGCCTAGTAAATAGATAAAGTACAGTTTAAATGTACCTAATAACTGTGTAGTTGAAGTCGAATATATTATACACTCTTCACCCTTATTGCCAAGAAATACGGCGTAAAAGTGTAAACATATCTCTGACGACGACGAAAAAAGAGTAAGCTGGCTGCTTGCTAATTAATCAATATTTCCTGTCTGTCACCTAGAAAACATATATTTTTAAAATGTATTTCAATTTGTACGCAATCAATATTCTCGCGAACTAATGTGTAGTTGGAAAACTAGAAAGAGGAATGCGCGTTTCTGTAACGCATTTTTAATTAACGTTATTTTTTACTCACTTTTGACCGTGTGAGAATTCTGTTCACGTAACGTTTTAATTGGTAGCAAATTGTTAACCGCGAGCCGACACGAAGGTACCGAGTGACGAAATTTTGGAAAGCAATCCATTTATAATCGTTTGATAATGTTAATGAATGTCTTTTAAAGTTTATGAGTAGGTATATTATGGCGGTTTCGAAGACACACTCAGTGGGCGATTACAGGTTGGATGTTGTAGGTAAGTATGTTTATTATGAAACTTCAATATCAGTTTGGAGGGGTAATCAACAGGCAGCGAAACTTTGGTGCCGATGACATCATTATGATGCAAATAAATTGGCATATAGGATGTTTTTATAAATTAAAGACAACATAATTATTAACCTTTACCACGCTTTGACAGATGCAACAGTTGTCACTAGCACGCCGAGTTAATAGCCATATCAAACTTTATATTCAACCTTACACAAATAAATTAAGGACGTTTTCGGCTCGCGTGATTCGATGCATACCTATATCAGTCGTTAGCGTTCAACCTGCGGTGCCGATATATATCTATCTACAAAAATAGTGACAAGGAAGGCTTTTTATTTTTTTAATGTTTTTCTATGTTACTTGGTTTAGCTGTTTTTCGATACCTCGGGTCACTTATACAATGTAATGGCGATATTGACCGTGACGTTAGAAACCGAATCAGCGCAGGATGGATGAAATGGCGACAGGTTACGGGAACAATCTGCGACAACCGAATGCCCCTTCGACTGAAGGGCAAAATATACAAGACCATTATAAGACCTGTCGTCATGTATCGAGCGGAATGTTGGGCCGCAAAGATGACGGATGAAACGAGATTGCATGTTGCGGAGATGAGAATGTTGAGATGGATGTGTGGCGTGACGAGATTGGATCGTGTAAGGAATGAGTATATAAGAGGAAGCCTGAAAGTAGCACCGATAACTGAAAAGCTGAGAGCAAATCGTTTACGGTGGTATGGACATGTTATGCGGAGGGATGATAGTCATGTTACTAGAAGGGCATTAAGTATGAATGTGGAGGGATGTAAGAGAAGAGGTAGGCCAAGGAAAAGGTGGATGGACTGCGTGAGAGACGATACGAACAGGAAAGATGTGTGTGATGAGTTGACGGGCGACAGAGAGGTATGGAAGAAAAAAACATGCTGCGCCGACCCCAAGTAAATGGGATAAGGACAAGCGAATGATGACTTGGTTTAGCTGTTAAATTTTGCTGACAGCAGGAGCAAAACATTTCATCTTTAACAACTAAAAAAGGAAACGTCTGCAAATACCGCTGCATAGACTCCATAGCGACTACGGTCAAGCGATACCTATAATATGTACCTTATAAATGGTGTACCTTATCAATTTACATTTCTTAAATTCACGAATAAAAAATACTAAAACGATGTACAATATTGTCTTTTATAATTTTCTGATGAAAATGACAAAGACAGTTAAGTAATGATGTTTTTATAAGTACTGGCCGTCTCTAGTGTCAATAAAATATTCGTGTACTAAAGAGGCCAATAAGTTGTTAGTGATTAATGATTATCTATCATCTAGATAAAAACACTCTGTATGCAGCCGCTACGTCACGTCTGTCATCGGCACCAAAGTTTCGCTGCCTGGTAATCACGTAACGTTACCAACACGCGTTAGGAAAGTCCAACTGTCATTTTATCATATAAAAATTGACATTTAGATCTACCTAACGTGTGTACAGTACGTTACGGGGTCGACCTGCAGATGTCAAGTGTCAAACAACATAAAAAAGTGATGTCGTTATTAATACATATTACTCGTCTACAGAAAGCCGTTAAAAAAAACACTGACAAATATAATAGTATTCTTTCTAATCATGGTAGTAATTTATAAAGCAATGTCAAAGGAATTGTTTTACTTTTGCATATGCGTTTTATAATGAATAAGACCACATATTACAAAAAATATTAAAGGAAGTGTAAGAGAAAATATCAATACGAACTTTAAGCTCAAACATAAATACTGCATAATACATTAATTGTTTTGCTGCTGTGGTACCTACACCTAAGCACCCTTGATAACAAATGTTGTAATGTTGTACAGGTCGACACATGTAAAAAGAACCCTGGCGGCCATACTTTTTATATGGCCGCCAGGGCTCTTTTTACGTGTGTCGACCTGTACCTATTTAAAGTTTTCTTAACATTAATGTTTGTCAGAGCGTGTTAACTGTTGCAGGGTCTCAAAGCTTCCACTGCATGAATATTATACCCTTTCTGTCGACTACAAAAAGCATGGCGAATTGTCTATTGTCATTGGGAGATTCGGGCGGTTGTCATTGTGTACCAGGTTTCGCCATTTTGCCTTGGGCGGGTCAGTGACGAGTGCTTCTTAGTTTAGCAACCTTTTGTTAGGGAGATCGCCCTCGGGGTCAAGCGATCTTGGTGTGAATTTTAAATAGTAACGAATATTAAAATATAAGATGTGTAGTGCTAATTAAAACCGGAACGTGGTTGACTCAAACGTTTGCTGTTTTGCATCTAGGCTGAATATGAATTAAATTTGACCCGAATGGAAACACTCGCTTTAGTGTAGGTTATATTAAAACGTTAATATAACCTACACTCGAATCAATACAGGGTGACTTTATCAAGAGGCAAATAGAGAACTTTAGCCGTAGAATAAGTATATAATATGTGCTTTAGCTAAAGACTGTGACCAGGTAACCAATTTTGAAATCAATTGACACTTGAAATTCGACACAGTGTACGTTTAACTAAATTTATCAGACTACTTAAGTTGAGAGAGGTGATTTTGTCGAGTTTTTCCAAGTTCCGCTCCGCTCGTGAACCACTAAGACAGAAGACTAAGTAGGTGACTCGTGACTCGATTGCATATGCATATTTATTCTGTAAAGTATTACAATTAGCACGTTTCTTTATAATGAGGTTTTTGTATCAAATCTCGCACTACTTCCTTCTTTTATTTATGTCTTACAACTGGGTTCCAGTATTCGTCCCCCCCAATGTAATTATTAGATATAGTAATTGGACTCTCGCATGCAATGTGTAATTATTTGGTGCATAATTCTATTTTCATTTCTCATACTACAAAAGTTCGTTTTTAGGTATTCTGTGCGTATAGGCACAGAACAGAATAGATAATATACAAGGAAGTCTAAAATGTACCTTATACAATAACGAAGGCGCATCTAACGACGAGTGAATAATTTTGAAAAGCAAGACAGAATCCATTGAATCACGGCGGTCGCTTAATTTTTGCATGTTTACCTAATAAGTTACGGTTAGTGACTGAATAAATATATTTTGTACTTTTTCAATACTGTTAATATGAAAAGCATGCGATGGTATCTAGAGCGGACATGCAAACTCTAGATGACTGCGGTCAAAATTGTTGTAGCGAATTTTATAAGTCATAAGATTTTTGTAAGGGCTTTTACCTACTCGCATGATGAAACCTAGTTTTATATTCGGGTATTATATGTCTAGGGTTGTCAATTTGTACTACTTGCTTAGCACATAGCACGTAGAATCGATGGCCGAATCGGGCGGAAAGGTTCTCGACTGGCGACCACGCCACGTACCGGAAGGCGCGGCGTGGGTAGGCCCCCCACAAGGTTGTCAGATGACCTGGTAAAGTTTGCTGGAGTCCGCTGGATGCGGGAGGCGCAGGACTGGTCACTTTGGCACTCTTTGGGGGAGGTTTATGTCCAGTAGTGGACGTCTTTCGGCTGATATTATGATGGCTTTGGCGGGTAATATTTGGTGTTATGTCCTGGTGATGAGTAAGGTCAGAGCTCCCGGGGATATGATGTGTTGAGAGAGTGGGACCTGCAACCTGCATTTGTCTATAATAGAATGTTCAAATCAACAAAGGGTCGGCAGCGCTCTTATTCTTCTGGTGTCGCAAGCGTCTATGGATGCTACCTATGGATAACGGTGTCTGTTTACCATCAGGCGGACTGTACGATTCTTTGTTAATATGGTCGTATAAAAAAACTGCATACAGGAATATTTGATCTCAGCCATTCGCGATCGAGTATATTTAGGTACCTATACCTACTACATATCACGTCATAGGTTATGCGGCTCAGCGACATTGCTCTCGTTTAAATTCCAGGAGTCATCTTTGATCTTTAACTTATGTCCGCTAGCTTTTCGATGGAGCTCATGGCATAGCGATACCGTACCTACTCGATCGCACCGATTCTGCAGGTTAAGCAACTTAGGCCGCTATTACAGTTTTAACTCAGCGCTCCCGTGCTTTGGAAGAGACATTAGGCCGGTGTTCTAGGTAGATGTCTATCACAACACTCGTAAGCTAGGTCATAATTGCGATTAGGTTACGCTTACGAGCGGACCAGACCGGTCAAGCTTCCTTATGCTTGCAATGGGAAAACTTTTTAGGGTTCCGTACCCAAAGGGTAAAAACGGGACCCTATTACAAAGACTTCGCTGTCTGTCCGTCTGTCCGGCCGTCTGTCTGTCACCAAGCCGTATCTCAAGAGCCGCGATAGCAAGACAGTTAAAATTTTCACAGATGATGTATTTCTGTTGCCGCTATAACAACAAATACTAAAAACAAAATAGAATTAATATTTAAGGGGGGCTCCCATTCAACAAACGTGTTTTTTTTGCCGTTTTTATAGATAATGGTACGGAACCCTCCGTGCGCGAGTCCGACTCGCACTTGGCCAGTTTTTTTTTTTCGTAGAGCAAACATATCCACTGATATCCGGGCTGACAGGGTTATGTGGTATGTAGATCCAATTAAACCTCCACGGCGGCACTATCAACAAATTCCCTTATTTTTTTATTGAACTTACTTATGGTAAATCAGTATTTAGAACCGTGAGATCTTGGAAAAGACAGTGCGGTTGCACTTTTAGCACCACCCAGGGGTCACGTGTACGGTAGCGATGGGTAATCCCTACGGACGTGGTGCAACTCCCTGTTTAGTTAGTATGCCGAAGGAACCCAAACATGACCATTCCTTTCCATAGTATGCAACGCGTTGCGATAGAACGCATGCGTGCCGTAACAGCGCTTATAACATACCAGCCGGAGCTGGTAGGCTAGCATCTACTTTTATCGGAGTCAAATCACGAAGTGAGCCAACACTGACGGCGGCCACCATCTGCCCCCCTATTCTGTCACTTGTTTTAAACTCACCTCAACGCACACCAAGAAATATATCTTGACACCGCAATAACAGCCCTGCGCTCTCATGCGGAGGACTCCAGTATCCCATAATGAAAGCAGCGGAGCATACCAAGTGATTATATTTTATTTAGCACCAATAAAGACCAGAATCGTAAAGATAATGCGTCAAGTTAGGACAGGCTTTACGAGTACCTATGGTGCAGGGTGTGCGTTGCACGCGGGCGCAGCGTTCCTAGGGGGCGCCATGAGACGCCTCTGTGTCAAGTTCTCAATTGTGTTAGCATACAATGTCGGACTAAACGCTATGTGAATAAAGAATCATAATATTATTGCATCTAATCGTACTCTCAGTACAATGAGTTTTATCTGATCGTTGTGGGAACAACAAGCTTGTAGGTACGTGAAGGTTTAATGTCAGAATTTGAAAGATTTGAATATACAGAATAGACAACATTTAAGTAGTATTTTGAAGTCTTAATCATGATTTACCGATCAACATTTACCACTGAATAATACCGTAATAGTCGTATTATTCATTAGCGTCGACGTCGCTTCAAATTAAATCAAAATCGGCAAAGATTGATTTCATTAGGTACTGATAACAATGACCCCATGCGCCGTCCGGTCTGTAATCAACATGTCTAAACCTCAACGCTTGACAGGTCATAGATCACCTAATAATCGGCCTTAGGCTGTTTGTAATAAGGGCGGTGTCTTGATCCGGTTCGACCTTGTCAGCGAAGGAGTCGTGTGGAAGTGACCTTCGTCGCTTGACCTTAAGAAAGCGTGGAGCTACTTATTAAATGTGATCTGGAATGTGGGGCATGCGCACGCTACGCTTTGTTTCAAGTCGTGCAGTGTCATGTGGCTTATTTGTTTTGGCTAATACGAAAAGACTCCTGCTTTGGTCAGTCACACGTCGTCAGCCACTCAGTTTTTCTTCTTGGGGAATTTTGCCGCGAGTTACCGGACTTAAATTTTCATATGAAGTTCCTTATTTTCTATTTCACTTTCTTATTGTTTTAAGCTGTTTTACGACGTCTTAAATATAAAAGACCACCTGCGGCCCTAGCATACTAACAAAATGAAGTCTTTTATGCACATGTTTTATGCCCACAACCGACGTATAAAATTTAACCGTCATGAGCTAACATGGTATACCGTCATCTGCGTAAAATGTGACCATTTATGTCTTGCACATAAAACTACTTTTTTTACGTCACATTCTAACATGCTCTTGACTTTGGTACATAAAACGTGACGATATGAACCGTTGACGGACGAAATTTTATGTAGGTCACTCGAGACCCCTGATAAATTTTAACAATATGAAAACTATACAATTGGCCGCAGGATATCTGTAAAATTTCTGTCACAACACACGGTTTCAGTTTCAAAACTTATTAGTTCGTTTGCTGTTTAGATGGATTACTTTTCTACGACTTTTTGCTTGACAATTGGATTTCGATATCGCATATTACCACGACCCGTGGTAATTTACTTTCATTTAAAGGCGTACGAAAACATATATAACTAGATTTTGCCCGCGGCTTCGCCCGCGTTAAGAAGTATTATTATCAATTACAGTTTCTGCGGCTTTACTTTTGGTGTGTGTAAAAAATTAGGGTTTACAAAACTTCTTTGTACACAATATTCTTAACTAATCTGTCATTAGGCGCTAAAGCTATGAAGCTACTGGGTGAACTTACTCGTGAGCATGCAACATAAAACTGCCCATGAGAGAAGCAATGTTCTCTCAAGTCAATTCCCGCAAAGGGGTATGGGTAAATGTGTTGTCATATTTTTTAAATGAGCGGCCACTCGTTAAATTGGTATATTATGATAGATCTACATAACAAACATATTTTGTTATGAAATGTAATACTCTAAAATTCATCGGAGCCGAGATATTTGCAATACATATTTCCGCAGGTCATATTGAAAAGTTATAAACCAAACTAAAACATCTCGGCTCCGATATTGTTTAACGCGTTTATTTTTATTTATATATGCGTATTAAGAGGTCCTCTAAAAGATTTTTACACAAACATCCGTGGCCGCTGCAAAAAAAATATATCAATTTTTCTCATACAAGGTTACCCAATGCCCTTTGAGAGTTTGCCCCTGAGACTTGCTTATTGTCATGGCAAAGCAAAATTTTAGGGGAAACTGCAATCGTTTAAATTCGAACGAGATGTCATTAGGTATTAATGGGATTCGTGGTATAAATACAGTTTCCCCTTTCGCACATCCAGTTAAAATAGTGGCTTCCACTATATTGCTATATAACGCTTTCACTTGCAGTCTCGTACCGTTACAAAGTTTTGGTGGTTTTAAATTTCGTAACAACATAATTGGAGTGCCCACACGCAGAATAAGCTTATGATAAGGCAAACCTGGCGGTTTCAGTGAATTTAGAAATTCTACAGGATAATTAGTAGCGTCATCTGTATTGACCACAGTATCAATTGAAGTATAGACCTCTTCTTCGCCCTCAAACGACATGAGCAAGATATCGTTGATAGCCGCTGCTTGGTCGTTCTTTGGAGTAAGTATGGCACGTTCACATAACCATTCAATAGGCTTGTCATGAATACCAATAATGTCTGGATAAACTTTTGATAACAATTCTTGAACCGTAGTTACAACTGTGCACAATTCTTCCGGGATGGTTATCATTCCATCAAATGATGGAAAATCACCATTACCGATTTTAAGAAGGAGATCTGAAAATCTACCAGCATACTCATCCCCGCCCAAATGTGCTCTCATATTTTTAGAGAGTTTAAGAATATTAACCTGGGGCCACAAATTAGATTTCTTAATGCACGACTTTACTTCGACAGCTCTGGTTCCTTTTGGCACCACTGGTAGAGTCTGCCTAAAGTCTCCAGCCAGCAAAACTGTTACACCACCCATTAATTTTATATTACCCCTTATATCCCTTAGAGATCTGTTTAAGGCTTCAATACCACCTTTATGAGCCATCGTTATTTCGTCCCACACGATTATTTTTGTACTTTTTAAAACTTCAGCAAAATTACTTTGTTTGGAGATGTTGCAAATGGGAGTCTCAGCAGTAATTAAATTGAGTGGTAACTTAAATGTAGCATGAGCAGTTCGACCACCTTCGAGCAATGTAGCTGCTATGCCAGATGACGCCACAGCCAAGGCAATGCCGTGAGTACTTCTTACTTTCGCCAAAAGTAAATTAATTAGGAAGGTTTTACCAGTTCCACCTGGAGCATCTAGGAAGAATATTCGACCTTCGTTTTCATCTACACTTGTAATAATTTTATTGTAAACTTTCTGTTGCTCGTCATTCAAAGACGCTTCATTTTTTCTTACAGCGTCCTCTAAGGCTACTAAATCGTAACTGGTCTCCTTCAGGTACTCTCTATTTCCAAATTGTATTGACATGTTTGGCTGAGGTAATCCATACTCTTTAAGAGGTCGGCCGCCTAATGATAAAACGGCATCCTCTAATACCGACAGGCATTTGTTCAATATCAAATCTGATAAGTGCTCTACATCCACATCACCTTCCCTTTCCAGCTGTTTTTTAAAATCCTCAGAAAGTCATTCTTTGAATTTTTCCCAAAGACATGGGGGGTCGGAAACCTGGCAGAACACTAAAATGATTGTAAAAAGCTCCCGAATCCTGTGCGGGGTTTGACAAAGTGCTGCCTCTTCCAGTGCTGCGTGCAAATGCTGATCATCTTCAAGTAAACCTAGAGCCTTGCATGCGGATTGGAAAGTAAGGATGTAAGTGACCATCTACTCTACAGTTTTCAACGCTTCAAATGAAATTGGACCCTGGATCCCATGTAGAAGCATTCGAAGGTGGTAGCATTCTGTATTATTTGGATGAACCGTATAAACCCTACCCAGAACGTGTTCTTTTTTGACGCCTGACCATCCTTCAACGTTCATTCCTCTCTTCCTTCTCTGGAACTCTTGCTTGTTCCAAACGTAATACGCAGGGACTTCTGAGTACAACAATGTTTTTGCAAAATCATCCCTATTACAAAGATCAAAAAAGGAAAGGAGTGTAGTTTTAGGGGGACTACTCAATTTGTCACTCAAGTTCTGCTCATTAAAATAAATTCTCTGACCATTCTCTAAATGGACAGCAAGTTGCTCTACAGGAGGGTAATGCTCATATATAGGGCATTCAAGGATTCGCCACAATGCTTCAGCTGAACTTATACTTATATTGCGTAGGTTGTAACTTCGTCCTTTTCATTCTCTAAAGTAAACGTAGCCCTGATCTGAACCTTTATTAACATATTTGCAGACGTATTTAATTGATTTCACTGAATTACAGTACTCTACATTCACGTGAGCGTTACATGTTCTTAACAGCACTGGATTATAAGGAACCACCCAACGATTATCTACTTCTACACCCTTGATATGGATGGAGAATCCACCGTCATCTGGAGAACGTCTCCTGTACTGCGGATAACCATCATTACCCGTTTGAGTTTCCTTAATAAGAGCCTTGGGATAACGTTTGCTGCACGAATTATTTTTCATACACTGAGAATTTTGGTTAAAACTTCCACAGGGGCCATGTATCATATTAGATTTAACAATTTCGTGAAGCTCAGGATCACGATTGGGGTTAGGTATTTCAGCACAAATAATATTGTCAATTTGATCCGGAGTGATACGATGTTGAAGCCATAAAAGAATGTGAATATGTGGAAGGCCACGCTTTTGCCATTCTGTTGAGTACATATAGCATCTTACTTCACCGAATATTTTCCCTTTTATCAACAAATTCATGATCTTCTTCACCTTTAATCGAAAGACACGCGAAACTATATCGTATCGATCATAAGATTTTTGACCTGAAAGCAAGTGATCACTTATGTCGCTCCAACGTAGATTACATGTAAAAATAATAAAAAGGTCGGGACGACCGTAATGTCTAACGTATGTCATGGCGTCCTGTGTTTTTTCATGCAAGTATCTTGGTCCACAAGTACTACCATTTGTCCCAGCTGATTTGCTTCTGTATCTTGCCGTCCAATTGTATCTTTCAAATGAATGTAATTATCTGCGCGCAATTTGGCTTGATTGTATCTTATGTAGTTTAGTCTTTCAGTTTCTATTTTGGCGTATTCATCTACCAAATATTGACTAAAAAGGGCGCGATATTTAACCAAAAAGTTATCTTCTCCTTCTCTGATCATTATTCTGTATGAATAAAAACCTACAGCAGAGACGTTTTTATTCAAGGGCAACTTAGTTGTGGGATCGCATTGTGGTATGTTGATTGAATAGCCATCATCTCCCCAGCAAAACATCAACGGGTACTGCAGTGCGTCGTAAGCTCGATGTATCTCACTGATACGCTGAAGTGAGTTATTTCGACTTTCGAGGATGATGTCTCTTCGATCAAACTGCTGATCTACTAATACAACAGCCACTTCATTTACCGTTGGTGCATTACATCTGCCTCTGTGTTCCCTTTGTGGTTTTTAATCTGCATGTATTACAACTTTGAATAACTCTGAAGGTGATATTTTATCAATGGCACTTTTTAGATCTTTTATGTATGGGTTTACCTCATGTAACATAAGCTGCAGTTGCTTGATTAAATTTGGTTTCAAATTAGGAAATTTAGAACATCGTATATTAGCTTCTCTATCATCTTCACCGACGAAATAAATTTGCAGGAACTGTGCGTCCTGCCCAGGTTCTGGTAACTTCCAATTAAATGATAGACCAGACCTTGAACTTTAAAAGTTGGTGAAAAACCGCCTTCCTTTATCTGTTTTCCACCAAATGAAGTCATTTGAAAACAGGCGTTATTTTTTCGGATATTATCCATGAAGTGCACGTGATTTGGGTGTAGATCATTAACCAAACTGTAAAGTGGTTCAGGCAGTTGTTTTAACGGTTCAAGTTGCACCTTACCAGCGCTACAACACATGCCAGGCGTCTCATCTTTCCACTTCAAGGCGTTACACCACTGGCACTTGTATGTCATAGAACCTAAGGCTACACTGCTGTCAGTTTCATATGCAATATCTGGATCATATGCCAAACCCGAAAGCAACTTGCTTTTCCATAAACGCTGAATTGTGTTTTCTCTATACCGTACTGACTCACTCTATGCACCTCGGTATTCGTGTGCTGCTTACGTAAGTTTCATACAAACTTTCATCCCCTATTTTATCCCCTTAGGAGTGGAATTTATCAAAATCCTTTCTTAGCGGATGCCTACATCATAGTGGCTATCAGCATGCCAAATTTCAGCCCGATCGGTCCAGTAGTTTGGGCTGTGCGTTGATAGATAAGTCAGTCAATCAGTCAATCAGTCAGTCACCTTTGCGTTTTATATATATAGATATGCGCTGTAGATAGGTTTTGTAGGTTCTCCCGTAGCTAGACAGCCCATAGTTTATCATGGAGTCTGCCATAGCCATGTATAACAGTCGAAGTGTGTTATATGGCATTTTATGTTTGAGTATGCTTAAGTTACTTAGTATTGCTCTTAGTCTCTTACATACACTGTCTATGTGGGGGCCCCAGTTAAATCTGTTATCAATTACTAGTCCGAGATATGTGTGCTGTTCTACTACATCTAGATGCTTACAGTTGCAATTGCAGCGCGATCCCGAGTCGTGCATGCAGGTGTGTTCATGTGCTATTATACTAGGTACTACGTTGGTCTTGATGTGGGGTGAGTGTATGTGTACGACCTTGGTTTTTTGGTAGTTGATGGATAGCCCTGCATCGTGTGACCACCTGCATAACGAGTCAAACTCGCGCCGCATCTTGCGTTCAGCCACATTTATGTCAGAATCAGCTGTTATTATGCATGTGTCGTCGGCAAACTGGTATACAGATGCCTCCCTAAAGATATTGCATATGTCGTTGACGTAAATAAGGTATTCAGTAGGGCCGATTATGGAGCCCTGTGCTGTGCCATACAGAGACTGGTGCAGCTCGCTTTGCTCTCCTGCGATGCTGACTGTGTTGTACCTATTCATGTGATAATTTTTAATCAAGTTCAGGGCAGGCCCCTGTATACCAGTTTGCTTTAGTCTGTTATACAATTTTTGCCTACGCTTGTGACTCCAGAGTCACAGGTTGGCATTAATACCTCTCCATGTTTGACATTTCTCAATATCTCGGCTCATTCCTCGCGATCATCTCAGTCAGACCTCGGGCAACTTTGGCAAATGTGTACTTAAATATTTCCAACAAGCAATTTATACCCAGTTTAGGACCATTAGTGTCTCCACAAACGGTCCCATAGATGTTATCACAATCGATTTGTGCCCTGGCGTTCCAATGGTATGTTCAAGCTGGTTTTCTGCATTTTAATCATTTCTCAACTAAGGACTCTACTTCTACACCATTACGTATGCCTTTGCTTATTCATTTTCCATTGCAGTAATCGCAGTGACTTTTGCTTTTTGTCCAGATTTATTGTCATACTATTTTGGACTTTGTCAACTGAGCGCAGCGCAGTTTCTTGCAAGGTTTGTTTATAAAGAATTTGATCTTGTATTGATGCATCAACCGTACCAGTGAGTGCTGCACCTAGGTTTGAAAACGTGAATTATATGAATCTAGTCTAGTCTTCACTTCGAAAGGCCTAAGCCTAGTTACGACCAGGTTATTTATTAATCCTTGTATCGACTAAAGCAAGGCAAAGAGTGAGCTACTGTTTTAGCTATACAAGTAACTTTGATTTGTGTTTGTAACATTCGTCCAATTGGCTTTTAAATTTAATATACTAGGTTAATCTGTGCAATATTTGGTGTAACTCCTTACGAATTTTATAAAGGTATTTGTTTTTATTTTCTATATGACTACTATTTATCTGCAATTTAGTTGACATAACTAATCAGAGAAAAAAATACTGGTGTAAATTCTCGAATGATTGCAATTAGTCGATCATTAATTACAAGAACGGGGGATTATCTTATCAGGCAATATTTTGGAGCGATCATTAGAGGGCTTGAGTGATGGTTGGGTAATCGGCCAAGATAGCCATTAGAACTGGATTTCACTTGTCAGATTTGTGGCTTGGCATACTAAATAAACCAATTTTATGTGTAACTGTCATCTAACTTGTATCAATACTAAGAGGAATCACTAGCTTTTGCGTTTTTCAAGTTCTGATTTTCGTCACTTTTCGAGTTGTACGTCTTACGAGTATGTTAATGACAGTGAAATGTGAAAATATAAAGAAAAATTTTTTTTGACGAGTTTTTTTTTACCTTTGTATGGAGCGTTGGCCGACTGGGGGGGCCACCTGCTCCATACAAATGTAAAAAATAAATTGCGATAAAAAGTTTTTTCTACTTTTATTTTCACATTCTACTCTCGATTCTGAACAAACAGTTTTCAGGTTTTGCGTTATTTTAATAACACGTATAATTGTGAACGTTTCTCTAAATTTAATTATTCTGTACTAATTGCACTGGACTACAATCAATCCTAAAAGTTTTGTGACTCGATGGAAATAAATGCGGACTCTGTGGAAAATTGTGCGATTATGTTTAAATCAGAACAAGCTATTTAAATTTCGATTCTAAACTAAAATAATAATAAATATATTACAAAAAATGGCCCAAAAATCTTATGATAGAGAATTCTGCAATTTATACTACTTTCCAAGGTTTGCCAATGAAGTTTTGCGAAACTCGACTGTCCCTAATGAACCTGGATATAAATATCAGCAATATAAGCGAACGAGGAGTATTACTCAATAACGCATACTGTTACCATTTCATCAGAATGAAGCAGAATACTCCGCCGTTTTGAGCCAAAATCTGTTGCATAACTATAAAATTAGTGCGGAGATACAGGTTTGTGACATCAACACCAGTAACGGGTAGGTTGATTCAGACAGAATTAACCACAGGTAAAAAAAAAAACAATGTAGCACAATATAAACAAAAAAAGAAATAAAATAAAATATTGAAATGGAAACCTGTTAGCACTGAAAGGGTCTCCAACCAATATTTTGCAAATGAATTACTCGCCGAAGCTGCAAATTATAAGCATGTTCAATAAACTGATCTTTCGGTTATTAAACTCTAAAAAGATATTAATCTTAGTTAATAGAAGGAAAGGGTGTACAGTTTTCTTTAGCAGCCGGTAATATTCCTAGATTTGCATTTGATTTGTAGATTGTACCGACTGGACATTAGATAATTGCGATTGTAAATCATAGTTTAACTTTACTAGATAATTTCTTGATTTTAACTATCGTGAGTCACGTTTAGAATTATACTAATAATAATAATACGGTTTGACGTACATATTAATTTATCACTACGAGCGACATGTTTCAAGTTAGCAAGAGTTATTCTTCGGAATGAATGTTCTCGCGCCTATGTCAACCTGTAAAAGTGAATGTGTAATAGTATCTTAAATAATAGAGAGGAAATAAGGTTAGTATGAAAAACATGTGTGTTATAAACTTAGTCGCGATATTATGAACTGCCGAAAAATTTTAAACTGTCAAAACCGTTCACAATTTAACGCAGTCTTTTTCATTAATTTATAATCTGTCAGTGTCGAATCGTCAAAATTTGAACAGAGATCAAATTGACGTGATTCGGAACGAACCCTGTGCGGTGACTGGTTAAACGAATTATTCCACTTGCATCCGCTTAGGTCAGAACGTGTTCAATTTTTTTAACTGAACAGCGTCTATTGGGCCCCGCTGCGCAATGCTCCTATTATTGGGCAGTTTTCCCGGAAACTGAAGCTACCTAAATAACTTAACTCTTTGTGTATGCGTTCCCTAGCAAGCCAATTTGATCTGAGTTCACAATTTGACAATTCGACAGCGATAGGTTATAAACTTATAAATTAACGAAATAATAATGCGTTAAATTGTGAGAGGTTTTAACAGTTTCCCAGTTTTCGAGAGTTTTATTTTATGTAACTGCATTAGCACATTTACATACACTAGAAAAACATTAAATGTTTATAAAGCAGAAACGTCCGCTAACGAAATTCCAAATTTCGATCGTAGTGGAAAATTGAAAAATTATTCGCCACGAGCGGGATTTGAACCCACAACCTCTGGAATCCGTCCATGGCTCTCCCAATTGAGCTACCGTGGGTCCGCTAATGGCGACGAAACTTTCAATCCCTTCCACTATTGAATTTACACCTCAGGGACGATTTACACCTCGTAGCGACATCTAGGTACCGCAAAGTTATTACAACTTCTGAAACGGCACCAAAGTCTCAAGTTACATTGAGAATCGTATGATCGAAACTAGAAGAACAATCTCTTAGAGGTTACATATTGCAGCCTATTTGTCAATTTTTTTAAATATCGTGTTTTAATCAATATACCCAATTACTATACATACATTTAATGTTCATTGCCCAATGATCAGATAACTCACATGATTGATTTAAACGGTCCAGTTTAAATTAGTTTTAAATTGTTGATGGAATTTGTAGTTTCGAATGATTTATGGGTGTCGGTCGTTGCGAGCGAGCGGGTCACTGACATTGACACTGTTAGCGCAACCAGCTGTACATGAACCACTGGTAGGAGGTCATGATAGTGTACAGACAAGCTTTTCTAACCCAAACGCTTGGGTTACAAAGAAACATTATCACAAGGTCAGTCCAGGAGCTGTAAATTTGGTTCACTGTAACTAGCGGGTAGCTCGGACATTGTAGCGAGAAATATTAATCCCATAAAAAACATTCCATGTAAACTCTTCCACCGTAAAAAGTTGTGAGATATTTTGTAGTACCAAGTGTCAGGCATTCTTATTAATCTTTATTTGCTAGCTAAATACAATTCTGCAACTTGGCAATCGCACAACTTTACTGCATTTATGGATTTATGCATACCTACGTAAAACTATGTAGTATTGTGTGATTGTCAAGTCACAAAATTTGGAGAGGCCTATGTCCAGGAGTGGTCTTTCCGCTGATATGGTGATGATGATAATGACGATGAAATAGTAACTGCCCAATTTATGATAATGGAAAGTGATATTACCTTGACAGGACGAAGCAGTTACATGAATGGGTTAATTAACCAGTTTTAATGTGTCCAATGCTTACCTTCATATTCATAAGTCACTGTTTTTACTGTGGCAGATTTCCGAGTGCATACAACTTACTCATAAATATGTCTCCGACATACACACACACTTGACTGTAGGCCTAAACGTCTTAATGGATATTATCACGTTAGTCACGTTTTATCTTGTTAGATTCTTCTTAGTCGTGGGAAAACAGAACAAAAGTAACAAAATTTAACCAAAAAAAAAAAAACATTTAGTAATACAGTGTGTTATTAAATGAAATATTGGCTACTCGTAATATGCTGGCTGCCCGGCCCAGCTTCGCACAGTTGGTTGTCCGTTTTCCCGTAGGAATGAAGCAATTTCTTGCAGTAAATTGTAGTAGCCTATATTCATCAGGGATAATGTCGACTTCTAATGGTAAAATATTTTTTTCAAATCGGTCCAGTAGTTTCGGAGCCTACTCAATACAAACAAACAAACAATCAAATCTTTCCTCTTTATAATATTAATGTAGATGTAGATTACGCCAAGCGATCCTATGGTTATGTACTCTTTTCTCCCAATAATGCCCGTAATGTGGGAAATCATCTCAATAAATTTTCGTCAATATATTACATTTCACAACTACTCTCGTTTGCTACTTGTGTTTTTGTTTCCAATACGTCATAAAATGAGAAACATGAACAAGTGTACTCGTTTAAGGTTGTTGTCATTTACCTCTCATAGGAAATTAGGTAAAGATGAAAATAATTTTCTTTGTAGTCTATCTATTCTTTGAGTTGCGTTTTAATGATGATTATTGTATGTTTTGGCAATTTTTTTGTGGGTCACTTTTTACTGACGGTGACGTGACGGTTTTCAAATATTGCCAATAGACTCTATACAAGGGAATTTTAACCCTCTTTCCGCTTTAGGTTTATTTTTGTAACACCCTGTATAATATATGACTTTTATAAGCGATACAATAAATATTGTAATAGTAGGTATAGTTTCTAAAGTACCTAATAATACACAATCTGTTTTATGATTTTGCTTACAACAATTATGTCGAAATTTTAAAGTTGATACATCGCACAATAACGTCCATGGTATCGATGAATGGTTTAAACTCACGACAGAGCCGTAGGCGTGCGCGGACGCCCTTACAACTATCGATTTGGTAACAATTTATTGATATTTTGGTGATTGCCTCGTACTTTAGATCAATTTAGTTGCAATTACAAATTGGTCCAATCGATTTATGGAGATAAGTTGTTTGTGAGAATCAAATTAATTAAGTAAATACTTTTCTCGTAGTTACTTGTATGCGACATCAATTTTGTTTACGTTTTGTTGGTAACTGTTTTAGCTTGACTGTAAAAAGAGTGTGAACTTCTTTATAATTGTTCAATAAAACCTTCAAGGTTTTAGCTTCAATTTGGTATGTCAAAATTTTAGATAATTATTTACCCAAAAAAAAATGCTGAAATGTTACCAGATTTGTAAAATAAGTAAAAAATATCATTTAATATACTGGACTTAACGTCAACTCCGGTATCATAAGTGGGCCGTCCAGGAACCGCAGAACAACAACATTCTTTGGTTGGAAGCCAGAAATCCGCATCAGCGGTATAACCACATTATGAGTAAGTACTAAAGGTTTGTCGATGTCAATCATTATGTTACTGCTATCAGCAATATTAAACGAAGTATTGACGTTCGATTGTTGTCTATGTATTGTAACACAAAACGTCAATGTAATTTTGACATTGACTAACAATTATATTAAAACACCTATTGGAGTAGAAGCCATGGTAGCCTATACGAGTATGTAGTGGTTTGGTTAGAATGCGGCTTTCGTATGGAGGGCTCGATTATTGCCTCGTACCAATTAATTTTCGAGGGCTTATGTACAGCATATCATACTTTATATAGAAATTATCATATGAAACTTTTTTCTTTGCACCCTTTATAAATCTCTACCCCAATGGTTAGCTGGTAGAGATTGCTATTTGCCATTAATTACATTTGTGTATTTTATGCAAGCAAGTTTAAGTATGTAAATATAAAGTGCTATTTAAGAGATTTGATTGGGAAGAAGCGGGCGGCTTGGCGGTGTGTTGTGAAGGTTGACACGAGCGCAAACCAGGCTCACCAATGAGGACACATAGGATCGTGCAAAGTACAGAAAAGCTGGTAGACTAGCGTACCCTAGCAAAGGCCAGAATGACGCTAGGTGTAATTTAATAAGATTTTAAATTAATATTAAAACAATGTCGGTAATTATTATATACACACATACACATAGCATGTAGAACCGATGGCCGTTAGGAAGGAAAGGTTCTCGAGTTGCGACCACGTAGCGGAAGGCGCGGCGTGGGTAGGCCCCCCACAAGGTGGACTGATGACCTGGTGAAGGTTGCTGGAGTCCGCTGGATGCGGGTGGCGCAGAACCGGTCCCTTTGGCACTCTATGGGGGAAGCCTACTACGTCCAGCAGTGGACGTCTTTTGGCTGCATATGATGATGATGCTGATGAGGTAATTCTTTAATGCATTCCCTCGAGTGAGTCACGAAAGTTACTATAAAACTTGTGTGACTAATTTTCGTAGTTGATAGGTTTTTATTTAAATTATAAACAAATCACCCCACGCAAGGATTCCAAAGGTACAAAACATGACTGGAGGTTTTGGTATGCTACTTACACTTCCTTCCTTATCCGACTCACAAACCAGATACTATAGTAATTTTAAAACCTTAAGGTCGTTCGTAATTGATCGCAAGGACGATTGAAGATAATTGTAGAGACAATAAACGTAATAAATACAAGCAACTTCATGATGTAGAATCTCGTATGTTTATAAGTTTTCTTCTTGGAAAGTCCAGGCAAGATTGTCGAAAAGATAAACGTCTGCCACATGACTCATCATGCTAATTCTACTACTACTGTTTGGATGTAAGTTCCTGAATACCTACTCAAAATAGGTAACGAAAATCGTTCCTTAAAGGCATCCCTTTAAGGAACAATTTTCGTAACCATTCATGTATCGTATGATGATACGGATCACGTGGACGTAGTCTTGGATTATATAATCTGTGGTCTTGGGTAAATCTAGCACTAAAATCATTGGCAGCTGGTTGAATATTCGCAACGATTGTGCTGTAAAGGCACATCAAACCGAATACAGGCGAAAGTGGCCTACTTAGTGAACTTCTAATAGACAAATTACTGATTTACATTACCAATCCTAATAAGAATTAATTTCCCTTCTTGGTCGGAAGGTCAGAGGGCAGTTGCTGCCCACAATTCATGAGATTACGAAACTGAAGGAACCTCGGGTGCCCTTGTGAATCAACTGATGTGTCGATAAAGGACCAATTTCGTTTTAGGTTTAATACTTTCTCTGTTGCAAAAGAACTGCCACAGTTTCGCAAGAATCACCGAACACGCATGTCAGTCATGAAGCACTCTACAGTACCTTTAATGGTTTATTCGGTAAAAGTGACTCGGTGGCCGTGACAAAAAAACTCGATATCCCATTTATAATTTCGTTCAATCAGAAATAGGCATAATGCCAAAAAATACGCAGTACTCGACCGAGATTAAAGTATTTTGAAATTAACAACTTTCAAAAACTAAAGTGTGTTTCTGTTTCATAACTTATCGTTCTCCTTGAATTTTAATTGGTATTATTGTCCAAATACGTACGTTTATTGAATTTAGTTTCTTTCCCTGCCTGTAAGAGCTATTAAGCAATAAGACATAGCATCAATGCTATTTTTAACCGACTTCAAAAAAAAGGAGGAGGTTCTCAATTCGATTTTTTTTTTTTTTTTTCAATGTTTGTTACCTCAGAACTCCGTCACTGATGAACCGATTCGGAATTTTTTTTTTGTTTGTAAGTATATGCTTCCGACCGGTCTGAACTGAGTGAAACTAACGTACAGAGTATAGCAAACTGCGAAGTCGTACACAATTATATATACCTCGGCTCTACTATCTCCAGTACCGGAGGGTGCGGCGACGAAATTCGGTGACGATGTGCCATCACCAGGTCAGCAGTAGAACGATTGGGAAATATTTGGAAGGACCGGAGGATTACCAAAAAGACTAAAGTTAGATTGATGAAGTGTCTCATATTCCCAATCTTTCTTTACGGAGCCGAAACCTGGTCCCTGAGGCTACAGGATCAACGCAAAATCGACGCGCTAGAAATGTGGTGCTGGAGACGCCTCCTAAGGATCCCATGGACGGCGTTTCGCACAAATATATCTATCCTCAAAGAACTGGACATCAAAGAGCGGCTTTCGTCAACTGTGCAACTACGAATAATTAAGTTCTTTGGTCACATCTCGAGAAATGAGAGTTCTATGGAGAGGCTGGTGGTTCAGGGCCAGGTGGAAGGCAAAAGAGCTCGAGGCCGATCACCAACTCGCTGGATCGATTCCATAAAAAAAACTACTGAGTACACCATGGTCCAATGTACTCGCGACGCATCCAATCGGCAGAAGTGGAAGGAAATTGCAAAGAGAGCAATCCTCGAAAAAGAAGACCCATCAAACACCGCTCCATGTATCTCGTCTACGCAACCACGACCACTCTGACAAGAGTGAACGACTAAGAAGAGATATGCTTCCAGGTGGGTCCCATTTTTTCAAAAAATCAGTTGGATGATGGGATACATGAGGAATTTAGGGAACTCCTCAATTTTATTAGGCGCGCGTGTAGTGATTTTAGTATTTTCTATTCTAACTCGTGTATTTACATCCGGAATCATAAATTTGGTGGCGAGGAATTGATGATGAAGACCAGAGATGACTTATCGAATTCCTCAATTATGTACTTAAAAGTGCAAAAGTACGTCACAGGTTCTCATAAGATTCCGTTGAAATAGGAACTAATGAGGTGCCATTGGTGATGATCTTGGGGAATCGATGGAAGTCCTCAAATATTATCGGCCCACATGCAGCGATTCGGTTTTTTTCTATAGTAATCAACGCATTTGCTATCGGAAATCAGTTCATGTAGTAAATTGTAAAAAAATATATAGAAAATGTTCTCATGGCTTGGCGGAGTACTAAATTGAAGTCGGTTAAAACTTTGTTTTTAAAGTAAATTATATGCTCTGTATTGTGTGCTTTTGTTGAGAAAGTTCCAATTTATGAAAGTTAATTACACCATTAGGAACCTAAAATATTGTAACACAAATGGAATCGTAAAGCAATATAATACGTCTCACTGCTGTAAGGTAAATAATGTTGGCAAAACGGCGATAATTTAAATATCTTATAGGCACAGTCGAGTTCAAAAATATGTATCAATTTAATCCTCTCATAAATATGTAGGTACCTTACCTCCGCTGACATAAGCGCGATGGGACATAGTCATGTGTAAGTTGTATGCACCATATTGTTACATTTAACTGTACAATGAAGTGTTTGAAGGTTATATTAATATAGTCCTCATGTCTCCAAATTTTGTGTATGATAGATTTGAACTTAATGAGTGGCACGATAATGTAATGTATACTGTTTTACTCTCAACGAAATAATTCTGCTCGTTTTTTAAGGTTCCGTACCCAAAGGGTAAAAACGGGACCCTATTACTAAGACTTCGCTGTCCAACCGTCCGTCCGTCACCAGGCTGTATCTCAAGAACCGCGATAGCTAGACAGTTGAAATTTTCACAGACGATTTATTTCTGTTGCCGCTATAACAACAAATACTAAAAATAAAATAAATGTTTAAGGGGGGCTCCCATACACGGGTTTTCTTCATTTTATTTCAAAATCGGAGACATTGTACATATTAACCGCAATAATAACAGTACTGAGATATAGGTAATGATCGTCCTTACTAATATGACTATTTGAGGTGTGTTTTGTGGTTTTGCAAATGCCCCATTCTGCGTGAGAGCCATCATTTGAATCGATTGTCTTAACAATAATACAATGAAGTAATGATTAAATACTCGTGACCAAGACAATTACCGAATGTAGCTATTAAAAGCGGAACACCTACATGGAGTTACCTAACAGACAACACGTTTAGTTAAATAAATGGCTACATCAAATTATCGGTTAAAGAGAAGCTGTGGTTTACTAAACTCTACAGACTGCAGTCGCTTCATTTTTCATCTGACCTCTTTCATTTCATGATCTTTCACTGTCATGTGTGTTAATAGATAAAGTTTATTATAAAAATGCATGTTAACTTTTTATGTTATATTTTAGCTGCGGCACAGAATAGATAATAGTACAAGTACAGAAGGGACACTCCTTTGATCTTTACAAAAGACGCTTTTTTCTCAGCCAACACATTAAGATTTATGGCCCTCTGACGTCGTCGACGACGACGTCGACGTTCATCGCTACAAGTACATGCTGGTTCCCCAACGTTGGGGCACCGGCATGTACTTGTAGCGATGAACGTAAATCGCGGAATGTCCGCCCCTTGGCTGCGGCTCGGCGGTCTCGCTATCTTGAAAGTGGGTGTCTGACAGCCTGATAGGACATTGGACAGTATCGATATTGAGACTTGACGCATGTCCCGAAATGCCCCTAGCCTTCATTTGGATAATTTCATTCAATTCCAAATTCATCTCTATTTATTAAGGCAGTCCATTGGAAATTATCGCCTGCTTTGAAATGCCGTTCTGACTAGATTAAGTAACAATAAGGTCTGATTTTCAGGTATGTGATTCTTGACTATATGATTGTTTATCTGATTGGATCGATACATGGCTGCAAAAAAAAACCCAATGTTGGATCTGTTTTTTCCATTTTTTACTCAGCCTACTCAAACGACACATTATTTTACGTCACAATCAAGATATACGATTATATTTTATCTCATCTAAAATCTCACTTAATGAAACTTAAACAAAACTTCACTAAGTTAGGTTTTTATCGAAATTGTCAAAAAAGCCATTCCCGAAGTGTTACATCTCTTTTTCCCGTGCGCGGAAGACATAAGCGTGTCTCTATCTAGAAGCGTGTTTGACTCGAATCAAGGTATCCCCTTTATGCGTCGCACTCGGACATAGCCTTTGCGCTTTATACATTAGAGGCAGCCCATGAATCCAGACGATTCACATGATGACACAATGTTATATTTGAATACTATAGTATTTTTACGTCATACCTGGCCATAAAGTAGCAATAACCGCAATGCTACGCGTGTGGAAAATCCCTCCTAGCCAGAGATAGACGTAATATGTTGTACTCACCACAGGTGGTAATAAATAAAGCCTCTGATCGCATATTTATCGCCCTTTCTGGCGTCAAATACCTGCGACCTGAGACATTGTTTTACCGCCCTTGGTAAGTAATGTTCTATTTCTGTACAAAGCCATCTGATAATTTTCCTAGTTATCCCTTACCACAGCCTGCCAGCATGACTACTTAAGAACACGCCGATAACTAAAAACTCCTTTCTCTCCTCTGTGGTTCTTTTATTTAATAGAATATAATTTGCGACAAAAATTATATTTCGCATACCTACCATGCAAAGTCAGACAAGGCATATCAAACAATATCTATTTGTCACAGTTTTGTAACAAAAACTCATTTTCTACTGTCACGAATTTTATGATATGAATCTTATGAGATATTACTTTTGCTTATAAAAATGATTTATGGCTTAGATAAAACCATGTCTAAGTACATACCGTACGTACCGTTATTTTTTGCACCTACTTAACATTTTACAAATTGCAAATGATTTAACAACTTAAGTGTTGGTTGAAAATGAAATATTCGCGGTAAATCTTGGCTTCACATTTTACTTCGCTTGTTATAGGATAAGCCAGGAAGACCTTTGTATGTGAGTAGCCAACTAAAAACTTAAAGTTTTAGCTGTACCTAAGAATAAAGGTTTTAAGTGTTTAGATTCCTTGAAAACGTGCCTTATGCTTGTAATACTTATGACTTACGACATAATATTAAGGTCATCGCGAACAATGAAACCTGAAGCTATCGCTAAGAAATAAAACATTGTGTGACATAACTAATTAAAAACCATCAGAGACACCTAGCCGTTCGCACTAACGCGTACGATTTATGATTTGAATTTGGAGGCTTTTGGCTAAAACAAAACACCACAACCTACTTTACATGAAATAATATATATCTTTTTGGTAACTATATCGAAATACCTACCCCTATAACTAAACTGGCCTGAACGATGAATTCCATTTGTGTTTTTATTTAGTGTCAAAACTGAACCAATCAACAGATTACTTAGTGGGCTAACTAGATCTTATCATGTCGACTTGACCTTAAACATAATTAGAATGTGTGTTTATATCCTGTTGCTTTCAGCTAATAAATATAAAAACTGTTTTGTTGTGTCGTAAAAATAATGACTGCTTATAACGACCAAAATCGTTACAATACTGAGACAGTATCCTAAATTAATTTGACTAAATAAGTGTTGCATATGGTGTCGAAGTGTCTTTATAATCAACATTTACTACTTTTTAAGCTGGGTAGTAACCCAGCTTAATAAACTTGACACATTAGTGTCAAGTTTATTTATTGACATACTTTACGCATCCAGATTGTTAATTAATAAGTTTATATACCTACTGAAGTGTAACTGCAATCATCTCATTATTAATAATAGTCTCGTCCAAGCGACAAGTTGTGTCGTGATCAATTTCTCAAACGATCCGAAAGTAAACATTGCGGACTAGTTTAAATAATGCCAATCATAAATCATTTTGGTGAGTCTATCAATTCACGAGAGTCGTTAAAATACCCAAGATGGTTATTTAGTTGAATAATCCTTATATTACGTGATACGAGATGCAAACTTGGACCAGATTTTGCAATCAAATTACAACACTACGGTGCAATAAATTGCTTTGCATTATTTAATTGACAGGCAACTTAGGTGCAGACAGTGTCGATATAATATTTATTAGAACCTAATTAGAGAATTTTAGTTATGGATTTGCAAACAAGTTTCTGAAGATGTAGATGTTACTCGTACGGTTAATGTGTACTATATTTACACTAATTTTATTCTTTATGCAGATAGAAATCATGTGTACACAAAATGTATTCAGCCAAATCTACAAAAAAAATTTAAAGAACATGTTTTGAATTACGTTAATAGGCAGTTTAAGCGTATACCACCAACAAAGAGTGGAGTAGGTAATAGAGTAAATAACCCATACAATTATAAAGTTCTGAATCCTCATTTTTGATTGGTCAGATTTAGGGCTGCCTATTCCGCAAACTTTTAATTATTTGCTGAAAGTGGGGATGTTAACCCGTAAAATAAAATGAAGGTTCTCACAAAGGGATTACAAATAAAGTAAAATCAAGAAAATAGTTACACAAAACATAATAAAAACCATTGTGTCTAAAGTTTTAAAGTGGAAAATTTATTACTGTCCCTTTTTTTGCAAAACTTAACTTTCTATAGAACGATTATTAATACGCTAGAGTTGCGCCACGTCACAAACCTGTAGCGCTTTCTCCCTCTCTAACTAGCAACATTAACAGCAGATAGGTCCTATGAAGATTCGTAATTTTTTACTGATTGGAATAGGATTTTCATCATTAGGCCATAGTCCTTGGTCTTTTGGAGTCGGTAATGTAAGATTATAGAGTCGACTAACCCATTTAATCCAGCATACCTAAAACATCAAATGAAGCTTAAAAATGTCGTCAAGAAGCCCCAGCGCATTATTTTTTCAAAACATTTTTAATGCACATGGGCGTCATAAAATCTCTGATGTTTATCTTAACGAATCTGTGTTACTAATCGGCCAGCGCACGCGCCGAGCTACGCACGACCTGATCCCGGCATGCACGTAAACTCGGTAATCAGTGTTGCAAGTCTATGCTAACAAGAGCATAGATTTACCTACTGTTGAGCTTGAGACGTTAGCGATAGTGAAAATTACGCGCTTTTGAAAGATTCTCTGGCTATAGTCGTGGTCATAACTTTCGTCCCTGCCTCGTAAGCGTAAGCATAGACTAATATACCCTAGACAACATATCCCTTGGGCTAAAACTGCTTATATGTCTACATATAATTGGCGGTACTAGTCTATGATGCCAGCATAGTCTAGCTAAGGTACCTTTATTAGTATATATTGTAAGAGGAGCTCATAAATACTTTGTATTCACCTCTTCTGTTTATTACCTCCTCTGAATCATCTTGTCATCTATAGGTACTATTATTATTATAAAGAGGTAATATTTGCGAGTGTGTATTTTTGTAAGTTTGAACGTGAATTGAGGGGTAATCTCCGGAACTGCTCATCGGATTTAATAATCCTTTATTGTATAATATTTTACATATATTTTAACGTCATAACTTGATCTTTGGGCGCCACAAAGAGCGTTTCAAATCTCGATCGGTCCTGTGTTACCCGCGTCCAGCGGACTCCAGCCAAAGGCAATAGATTATACCTTTATAATTTTATTGCAATTCAAACAATTTAGTACGCATAATAAAACTTATTAATGTTGAGGAACATAATTTTAAAACAGTACACTCAGGAAAAGACCAATAAATTAAGAAGCAGTTCCAATGGCTGGGAATGTCGACGCATTGCATGTACTGATTAAGTTGGGTAACGCAGTAATGAGGATGATAAAATCTCGATGACTAGACCGGTGGCGTTTCGATTTGCGTCATTTTGCAGTCTCCCTGTTTTATTGGCTAATTTAAATACCGCTTTTACAACTATATGGCGCTTTCGTTCTATTACTATTCCTTCCTAAAGATAAAATAGCCTAATCAAACTATTGAGCAACTAACGAACACGACACAATTTTATATATTTCATTAGTTTTATTTTAGATTGCCCTTGTAAAATGCACCGCTTGGCTTTACGGAGACAAAAAATATATCTAGCTAGGACTATGTCAGGGAACAATCGTTTCCGCCGTGTTTTCTCGTAACAAAACTCGGACTCTCAGTTTCAGTTCAGGTTTCATACATCTTAAGGTACGGAGTATATATATCTAAATTCATAAACTACTTTTTGCCCGCCACTTTGTTCGCGTACCAACTTCCACCGTCAATTTCTTAGGTAACTGGAAATAAGATGTTCGAATTGGGGAAGTTGTATGCGAGTTCACGCGGACGAAGTTATGAGCAAAAATTTTAATGTATGATTGGTAAAAAGAGAAAAACAAAGGAAAGTAATAATTACCTACTAGTTATATTACTAAACTTATAGACCTGATACAGTCTAATAAACAATCTAGTTACTTAGTGTTTGAAACGTTTAAGTCGAAAACCTGTTCTCATTTGTAGACTTCAGAGATAAAATTGATTAATCAAGGTAGCCGTTCACAAGTCTACTCAGGGATTATTTGAATGGCGGCTAGGCACTGCACACACAAATTCAAGTTTTCAACCTAATGGGAATGATGGCAGCCTTGTAATTTATCATTTAGTCTTAAGCAGACTCAGAGGTAAGTAATTTCTGTTATTTGTCTCGTTTCATTACTCAAGATAGCAATTTCAAGCTTTCAATGACTTGAGTTTTGTTGTGCAGTATCTAAACAGAGATATGTGTAGACGTTTGTGTTGCAGTTAAGACATATCAGACATTCTGGAAAGATTTATCGGTGCAGGAAATGAGTCACTGGTTTTTGAGACTTATATAAATAGCTAGTAGTAAGACTATTTTGTAGGCAGCATTTGCAAACCACGTTATATTATGACACCCTTTATGATATAACTATCTAACGTCTATTTAACATTAGTTAACCTTGATTTAAGACTGACCTTGACTAAGTTTCTTTACTTCATGCATGAAGTCTTCTTCATCTTTATTAAATAACGTCGGATCCTCTAAAAGCCTTTGTAGATAATCGGAATGTTTTCTAAATATAATAACCGGCAGAGAATAAGTAAGGCCCAACTCAGCTGGCTTTTCAAAAAAGTTAGTTTTCTACTTGTCCGTTTTAATTGGATCACATGATAAGGACACGCTATTTATTGTTGGACATAAAGTACCTACTACGTCGTTGATTAACAATATGAATCACGCGTCGCAGGGGGTTCTTATAGGGCAAACTATATTATCGAATGAGTTCAGCAGGTGATTAACATTATCCTAATCCTAACACATTCACAGTCAGAAACCCGGCTAGCGCGTCTACGCCGTCGGCATTTCCTGCTACTTATCGGGATAGCCACGGAATCGGCTATAGATACGAGCGTAGCGCGTAGCGATTATTGGCAGTAAATGTGCTTACCAAGATTTGTAAATCAGTTATGTACACTAAAAGGTTCGACATACTCGTAATATAGAGGTTTCAACATTTGAAGTTGCCGAGAAAGCATGACTGGTGTCCACCATCATATAGTTAAATATATTAAGTTTTAAATAAGTAGTCGTGTAATTTTTTGATAGCTCATTTAGTTGATAGCTGTATTTATTCGGGTGTTCATAAATATTTAGTTTATCTGTCGTTATGCAGTCACGAACTTTAATTTTGAGGCATTTAAGGTAAACAGTTCTGTCATATAGTATGTGTCATAAATTAGAGAACCTGACCGTACCTCTTTTAACAAAATTTAGAAACTTGCCAAAATTCGTCCTATAAAAGCAGGGGAGGCAATTTGCCACGTATACTATAAAAAAATGCAAGACTTTTGGGACACCGTATATAATTAGTTACTATGTCAGAGAAGAGAAGACAAAACAACAAAGTATTACATGAAATAATTCGATTCGTATATTACATGGTAAAGATTAGCGACATAGCAGAAAAAAGTGAACAATGTTATTACAACGATTTTTCGGGTATTTATTATTACTCTGGTAAGTTCGCTTGGTGGATCTTAATGCCATTTTGTTGTACTTATGGGAAAATTACAGATGATTTCCTAGTTCGTAATGCTCGTTTGTAAAGTTACGTTATATACACCCTCAGGACTCTCTGTTTGTAAGTTGAAACGTCAATAGAAATTGATTTCAGAGGGGCTTTGTAATATGAATTCGTGCTTGAAAAGATAAACGTACCTACCTTTTTATTTAATTTCAATTGGTAACTGCTAAATAGTTGAACTTAACACGAGAAACGAATAGAAATAAGAGACGAGCAGCATCAATTATCTATTAAAATCCTACATAGTCTCTCAGACCAAGAAAATATACAGACGGAGCGTTACGAACAGTCTAGTGAAGCCAACCGGTTATCAACCAAGCCCCATAAGTTTAGCACACGCTAAACAAATTAAATCGCACAAAACTCGAAATAAATGATCTTGACAGCAGTGCGACACGTGCTGAAAAGTTTTGTGCAATTTTGTGTGTGAGCGTGTGCTAAACTTGAAGTAGTTTGGTTTTCTTTGTATGTGGTTTGGCTTCACTTGACTGTTCGTAACGCTCCGTCTGTCTTTTTTTCTTGGTCTGAGCATAGTCTATGCTTTATTAGTAGGTAAGTAGGGAAGCTACGGCACATCTTTTCGTCCAATATTCCGCAGTGTCTCAAGACGAGAGTCTTTGACCAGTGTGCGTTGCCAGTGATGACATATGGCACTGAGACGTGGTCGCTTACTATGGGCCTCATAAGCAGGCTCAAAGTCACCCAAAGGGCAATGGAGAGGGCCATGTTGGGAGTTTCTCTGCGTGCACTGAGAAAAATGGGGCACTATAAACTTATGTGAATGCAGACATTTTTGACCAATCGTGCACGCACATAAAGTTACGCTGCCGGCTGTGCACAAAAAAATATGATTCCACCGTGACGTCATCAATTCAATGACGTCACAAGCTCATTCGCAGCTCGTATTATAAAAGATAGTTCAAGGAATCATAACGTATTTGCCTTAAGCAAGAAAACTTATAGTGCACTGCTTAAAATACTTATGTTGGAGGCACTTTATAGTATAATGCATTGCGATAACTTATAGTTCCGTATTATGCTATTATGTGCGTTTGCATTTTACTAATTGGTGCCTATCTGGACGTGCCCCGTAATATTTCGTGCCTGCCCATGATAGAACCATGTTTTTACATGCGAGTGCACTAAATGTTTTAGTGCTTTTCTACCTTGGCATCATCCTTTTACTCATTTCTATTTCTAATTAAAATCATTTTTTTTAATTATACTCACATTTATTTTTTGTAAACATAACTACAAACATAACTAAAAACAGACACTATAACAAGCTAATAAAAAAACAGCACTTCGGGTCGGCTTCCAGAAACCCCTTCTTGCTTGCAGTCGGCAAAATCTTGTACATGCAACTCAGCAATGCTATCGCACCTGCTATCTAGAATCGTCATCATCTGAAAAAAACCATTTAATTATAGTTCAGTTAACTGAATAAATTCTCATAATTAAGGACGGTTATACGTATGAAACGCTTCGATTTCCGTCAAATAGTAGGATAACACATACTTGCGGCTGACGTTCCGTGGGATGGTCTCCGAACCCGAAGTACATCATCAGGTCAGCCAATTTGGCTGCGCTATATCCTGGCTCATCTGCAGGAGATCATAGTTTTCAGGCAGCTTAACATATTTGTCAGTCGGCGTTTGCCGTGCGCGTTAGGCCCGGTCTGGCTTTCCCTGTGGCATGCTTTTAGTATAGCCCTCCTAAGGCGTCGCCTTACAGAGTGTACCTGAAATATATTAAATTTATTAATTTAGTTGCATCAAACCACACATTCTATGGGACAGAGAAGTAAACCATACCTGATTCTCCCGGCGTTTTTGGGTTTAGGAGTGCTGCAATCGGCTGGTGTGTTGAACGATTCCTCCAGCAGCGGCAGCTAGCGGGCTGTCCCGCACTTGTAGTTAGTTGTGACTCTGGGGCTCAGTCAGCGGGTGTCACTCCTTGATTATCTAAGTCAAGGAAGTCCTGCTCCTCCCTGCCTAGAGCAAACCGCAATAGCGACGAAAGATCGGTATAGCTGGTACACGCCTGAAATACCAAATAAAATTTATGTAAATTACACAATTATAAACTTAGGTTATCCAATCTACATTTTACGACTAACCATTTTAAATAATAGATAACTAGGTACTTGCAAGCAAAGTGTTCGACGACTTCTTCATCAAATCCCATTTTCTGAGGAGGTCTCCCATCCCATTAAATCCTTAGTTCGACTCTGAATAAACAAGCACATCACGCAAGGTCAAGATTCGAACTGCACACTGTCCATCCAATCCACCCTCCAAGGCCTCTGCTTGCGAAACTTTTATGTGTATACGCACGATTTAATTACGGCTTTGCACTTTCAAACTTGCTGCATAGTCTGAAATATATACATGCATTGCACAAAACACCATAGTGCAATTCTTTGAACCATAACTTTCTACGCAAATAACGATATTTTATGGTGCATTTGTGACGTCACTAATTTATCGTGCATTGATCACTGAATATTATTCGACGTTATGTATTTTTGGTGCTGTGTGCATAATATTGTATGCTACTTGCACGATAAAAGATAATGAATTTGAACCTTATGTTTTGGTGAGGTTTCTTGCACAATAAGTTCATTATCCAGCAGAATAGATTTAGATTCGTGTCACTATTTAAAGGGTTGCGCACTGTTTTATTAGTGGCAAGCAGCGTATTTTCTACTGTTTGCATAATATTTCATTACGTCGTCTTTAATCCATTTTTCTCAGTGTGATCGCATTAGAAATGAGGCTATCCGCAGCAGAAACAAAGTAACCGATATAGCCCTCCGGATCGCTAAACTTAAGTGGCAGTGGGCGGGGCACATAGCACGTAGAACCGATGGCCATTGGGGAGGAAAGGTTATCGAGTGGCGACCACGTACCGGAAGGCGCGGCGTGGGTAGGCCCCCGACAAGGTGGACTGATGACCTGGTAAAGGTTGCGGGAGTCCGCTGGATACGGGTGGCGCAGGACCGGTCACTTTGGCACTCTTTGGGGGAGGCCTATGTCCAGCAGTGGACGTCTTTTGGCTGATATGATGATGATGATGTAGAAGTAGATAATTTAGTAATTATAATATAGAATTTTTTTTTTTTTGTAAACGTTAATATTAGGTATTCGTCAATCTGCCCAGTCGTTTGCTTTTTAGTATTTCACGCTTATACCGCCTGATTTTGATGAACCTCCGTATTTTACCTAACCCAACGCCGTAGGTATAATATACGGCAAAAATATTAATATTTTATGTTCGGTAGATTGACTACCTATAGATAATGATATAAGGTTATACCAGAAAAATCTAATCAAATCTATTAGATCGATTATTTGCTGAATACAGTTTAAAGTTGGTGTAGATACACTGTTTACAAATTCAGTGTATGCTCCATGCATATATTATGCATATTAAATGGTAATTGAGTAAAAAAAAATGTAATGTTAAAAATTACAATAAATTAATAAATCGCACAAACGAACACAAAACGGCATTAAATAAAATCTAAATATTTTGAAGAGGCATGGAATAATTCACCTTAACGAAGTGTTCATTAGTTAATAATGTTGAAATATATTTACACCGTAATCACACATAATGATTGAAATCTATCAAGTTGTCACGTCTTACCCCATAGCGCGGAGTAGGTAATCTTGGTCAAATTATAAGCTAATTATAATTACTCGTGTAGTATAGTTATCATGTTGATTTACGGAGGCAAACTGTTAACAAGTACTGTCAGCCCCACACATATGTTTACACATTTGTATCTTATTCCTTTTATTTTTATTTTATTACACATATTTTAAAGTCAACTGTACAACACCCACGTCAGAAGAAACATCATGCCGTTGCCGTAATCTCGTAAACAGGGTAATTGCAAGCAATTCAACATTTTTACAATATCTTACAAATTAATCCCGGTTAGTTTACAAGTTATTTTGCTGACCTAGCAATTCTAATGAATTAACCAATTACATCGTCGTTGCAAATTATAACTTATGTTTTTTTATTCATAGTTCGTCGGTAGGAATAAAAGTACAATAAAAGTACTATAAGCGGTAGTGCCCCCGCCAAGTCAAGCAAAACAGCGGCACGGCCGTACCATCCTTTTCTGGAAGCAGTTCAGGCCATTATTGACCCCCCTATAAGTTCGTTGTGGAAACAATTAGAAGCCTGAATTTTCAGTAATCAAGGAGGCATTGTATAAACACGGTGTATTTAAAATATCATTAAATTTGAACCAACAGTTTCACAATTATAACTAGTCGAAGTTTCTTAATTTTGTCACTCACTCACTCACTGACTGACTGACCCAGTGATCATCAAAACTCTAAGGAACTTCTAGCTGACATAGAAGTTTCAAGTTTAGAATACCATATTTTAGTGTTTAGTGTATAAATCAAGAAATAACTTGAATTTTTTGCAATTTCAGTCCAGTTTTCCAGATACACCGACTGGATAAATAATTTGTAATCCCATATTAATATATAGGATTACATTTGCAGGGAATGTGAGAAAAATAGGAAAGCAAGAATGGGACTGCATTAATTGTATGTATTTATAACATAATAACCTAGAAAAAGAAGTGTGATCCCATAAAAAAACATTCCATATAAAAAGAGGCCAAGTCTCGAAACTCTTCCACCGTAAAAGGTTGAGAGATATTTCGTAGAGCCAAGTCTCAGGCATTCTTATTAATCTTTATTTGCTTGCTAAATATTTTTTTGTGATTTGGCAATATTTAGTATTCCATTTCATTAAACAACTTAAATAATCATTGGACAATAAAATAATAAACCAATTAAAAGTGTTTACCGACCCGCATACAACTATGTAAACCCTAATCAAAAGCAGAAATGTAATAGCGTAATTAAGCATTTTATTGCTCGTTCATTAACCAAAACTGTAGTAACTTGCGATGTTAAAGAAAAAAGAGCGTAAGAGTCTTTATCTATCACACTATTAAATCTCTTTGATCGGTAATGTGACAGGGGCGTTGTCACAACCTTGGTCAACTGAGCTGGGCTGGTATTCCCAACCCTTAAACACTCGTCTCAGGCACACCACTATAAGTCTGACCTCCGATTACAAGCAGTTCTTACGAATCTCGGGATTATACATAAAGTAAGCCGAGACTGGATGTGAATAGCATAGCTAGTGACAACACAGATGTGTGGATAATGACCACTCCGCTAATGTAGCTTTAGAAAAAAATGCATTCATGGCAAGGTTAATGTAGATAAAATTAAGTGGCTTGATAAATTTCGTAACGAGAAAAAAATAGAAAGTAGGTAACATACCTACCTACTCTAGGCTGTCTGGAATTCTATGCAATGAAAAATTTGGAGGACTCGATGGGACCATATCAAAGCTATTTACACCTCATGAAAAACTAGCCATTGCACATTTACTCAGATTTCCATGGAAAAACATTAAATAGGCATTTATTTTTTTATCGTCATCAGACATCACATTATTCTACCTGCCTGAAATATTACAGAATATTCTGGAAATTAGGAATGCAAAAATAATAAGATTAATAAGTTCCTAAACAATCACAGAAAACTAAGATAAAACTTGGCCCCGTAGAACTTATTTCGGTAAATAAATTTGCTCGCACATAGCTAACGATTCATTATAAAACCAAGCTTGATATTCGTATCCGTAATACACTATTAAAACATTTTGAAACTTCAAAAAGAGCGATAAACGTGGCAGTGGGCGTTATGATCAATAACGTTGCTTTCGAAAGTGATTACAGCCAGCGGATCAATTATGATAATGCGTTCCGTCCTTGCCAACAGAATACACCCAATGTGTACACAAATACGCAAATCAATCGATATTTGTTATGCACTACGTTTTGATAATAACTATTTGGTGTTCAGTACCAAAATTGGTCCAACGGAACACTTAATGGGATCACTCGGTGACCTGCCCATTTGTCACAGCCAGTTTTCTCGAAGACCGCTCGACATAGATAGGACGCTGCAATTGGGTATAGAAATACAGGAATTTATTTAATCGAACAGGATTTCTGTTTTATGATTTCCCTCGTCAATCTTCGCTTTTGACGACAAATGTAGCTACTGTAAGAGTGTGATTGCGAAAGACAGCCGAAATATGTATATTTAGAAGCAGATAGTGCTGTGTCTTTCGACAATAACAAAAAGACAATCTATAAAAAATACGATATAGCATATGTTTATGCAAAACAATGCAATAAAATCAACGACTACTCCTACAAAATATTCGGCATGTACCAGATTTACCTAAGTTAAAATGTACTTCAACGTTACGTTCGAACAGAAAACTGGGGAATTCGTGATATTGTGTGCGGCTTTCAAAATCAGATTGACAGAGACATGAAAGTAATGATCAATATTTTCCCTTCCTATCGCCCCGAAATACTTTCAAAATATTTTTGATTGCGTGCAAAGGTGATCTACATTGACCACGGAACAAAAGCCGGTTCAAAATTGCATCGCGTGTAGCTTTTTTTAAAACAAATAAAACCCTAAGCAACGACGTTGTGCTCATATCTAGTAATAATTATTTATACAACACTTCATTTAATATGCACGATAATGCACGCGTAAACGATTTCTATAATACAACAATTTACACTCCTATACAGTATAATTAACACATCAATATTAGGTCCTAAACCTACTTCTACAATGTTCTTTATTTCAACACAAATATGACATGGTTGATTTCACCTTGTTCAAACTGCTGTTGCAGCGCATAATAGCCTAATTTTATCATTATCATATACCAAACAGATTAAGTGTACACAATTTACACTCATGTTAGACGTACACGGTCATTATAATACCAACACATGGCCTAGGTTTTTTTAAATCCCTGAACAAAGTTTCATCATTTCTTACGGTACCAGATTTGCATGACCATGACTGCATCGTTTCACGGTCTAGGTTTTTTAGAATTACTTAACGATTTATATCACTCATTCAATCAAGTGTCAAGGGAAAAACTTGTTTGAAAAGCTTGAATGCGCTTGTAAGTTTGATTTAAACCAATTAATACATTCTTGTGTTTAAATTAACATATAAGTACATTTGATAAATCAATTACCTGCGAATATTTTCAATAATCTTATTGAGTGATTGATTGACATCAGATTCATAAAACTCTACCTATAACTGTCATATTGAATATTTATATATTTATTGTGATGTTGTGGGTCTCCTTATTATAGTCAGGTAGTTTGTCATTTAACAGAGACATAACAAAAACGAATCTAAGCTAAATTCAAAATTCAGAAAATTTGCTGTATGATCTTAACTAAGCTATAAATAACTCTAAGGTAGGTATAGATAGATATATGGATAAATATTGCTGTTTACCTATTATAAGATATTTTGACATACGTAGGTATTCTAATTTTTGAGGGCAATACAAACTTAATAACAATACTAACTTATTAACTTCCCTTAGTTTAAAGTAACGTATGAAAGAGTGCAAGTACGATTTTCGGTAAAATTATCATTTTATATGATACGCCTAATGTCAAAGTCTCATATTATAATTATGAAGCAATTTAATTGTACAAACTGTTGATGTACCGTGACCCCACAAAGTTAACGGAACTAGACAGCACCTACAAGTATATTATATAGTTACAAGGTTGCAGAAATTTCCCAATCAAACCACGAAGAAGTATATAGAAAAACAATGGATTACGCAACATCACACTGACCCGTTTGTTCTACGATTGTGATATTGGCATAGAATAAAACAATATAATTAAAGCTTGCTTCCCTTTCAGTCGTGCCCTAACACGGACTGGTTTTAGGCGCCTATGTTGCACAATGGTCGATACAAACGTGTTTGGACCGAGGATACGGGGCTCTCGAACCTATTACTACTGGCTAGAGGAATACTTTGATTTTACTTACATTTGTTTTTTTTTACTATTGGATAACAGATAGACTTAAACTCTAGGGGCGGGTTGCACCAAGTAACGATTACAGACCGATGCCGGCATCGGCAGTGACATCCCATAGAAACTTGTCAAACTTACATATACTTGTATATTACATTCAGATTTTAACGAACCCCACTTACGATTACAGACAGTTTGAAGCAACCCACCCTGACTGCAAAATGATTGTAGTCTCTGCATATAAAATAGGGCTGTTGTAAATTGGTTTAAATTTATCCCGTTTGAGGCTATTGTGATTTTAAGGGGACCATTACGCTTTGGCCACGACTTTGGTCTTAAGCGACCTGGGGTGCGACCGGCGGGGCGGAATTTAGAGCGGGGCGGCGTGCAGGCCACGTACTCCGCAGTAGCCGCGGCGACTTCGAGCGGATGGGACGTACTTGGGTGACTCAAAATGTCTTTGTCGAAAGTGGCCCTTCAGTGCCTCGAAAGCAGCTCCTAATGTAACCTCGTAATAATCGATAATCAGCAAGTGCAATCGTCATTCGTGATCACTACAAAAAATATTTCGTAAGCAATGCAATTTAATATCATTAATAAACTTACTTACCACTAAAATAGTGGTAGCCCTACGCTTAAAAAAACCGCAAATCGATGTAAAGTTTAGCCCTTTGGCACACACATACTATAGGGCGAAACAATTTTTTTGACCCACAGTTCCTAAAAAAATTTCCCTTAGGGGGGAGTGCCGAAACATTTTTCTTTTTGTATGGGAAAAAAAAATTTTTTTTCAGAAACCTATCGTGTGTAGTATCATATGAAAGGGCTTTTCGAGGCGATTCTAAAAATATACCACATCATTACATTTTAGCCATATTTTTTTAATTGAAACAAAATTAATTTTCGAAACATACCAAGTTTGGGCTCCTCCAGACACGATATGGCTGATTTTCTTTAAATTCAACATACTACAAATGATACGCGATATCCTCATATCTAACCTGAAAAAAGAAATTTTGAAAAGGATTGCATTAAGTATTTTTTTTTAATTTTTCAATATTACCAAGTGAAACAATCAAATGAAAAAAATAAAAAAAAAACTATATGATATTATTTCTAAATTGCTATGTTTCGAAATGTTTGTTATGGTATGTTTCGAAAATAATTTTTGTTTTAATTAAAAAAAAATGCCAAAATGTAATGATGTGGCATATTTTTTGAATCGCCTCAAAAAGCCCTGTCATATGATACTACACACGATAGGTTTCTGAAAAAAAAAATTTTTTTTTCCCATACATAAACAAAAATGTTTCGGCACCCTCAGGGATTTTTTTTAGGAACTGCGGGTCAAAAATTGTTTTGACCACTAGTATGCGTGTGCCAAACGGCTAAACTGTACATCGATTTGCGGTTTTCTTATGAAATTGGGCTTGTGGGGCTTCCACTAAAACCAGGAAAAATGTCTTTCATTTCACCCCACAGCCTTTTTACTACATGCCGCAACTTATGTTGAGGATGCTTCGGCATCCATATTGTAGGCCTGTTTAATATTTCAGAAATAAACTTTTCTGTGTCTATGGACAATGTGGACATCGCGCGCGGATAATTCAATAAACTTTGTTCCTAATATTCCGCCCGATCCGTGCCGCCGCTAAGACCGGTCGCATCGCTCTGAGTCGTGGCCGCGCGTTCGCGCGCCTTGTCGTTGTTCGTTCCGCCCGCCGCCCCGCTGCCCGCAGTCGCCGGTCGCTCGAGTAAATCCGCGCGCTTGGTCGCCGGTGCGGAAGTTCGTGGCATCTCTTCTTTTCCGCGCTGTTTTTGTATTATGCGCGATCCGCTAGTCGCCGCCGCCGAAGCAGGTCGCGCAAAGCCGTGGCCAGGCGGTTAAACGTCACCAGATTTTTTTGTTTTCTAATAAACTAATATATATTCAAGTGAATTAGTGTTTATGCAAAATACATATTATGTGAGCTCTTGAAACAAAAGCTTGAGTAAAAAAAACAGAGAAGCTCTGATAAAGATTTACGAGTGCATGTATGTGTAAACGCCTCGGATAAACAAAGGATGTTCGAAAAGGATGTTGTTGCGGTAAACGCCATTTAACAGCTGATAGTAAACAATTTATCAGAAGGATATGACAGGTCGTTCGTTAACTCCAAAAGTTGGTCAAAATCGCAGGCACTATTGCCAGCTTAATCAAATTTGAGTTTGACTAGTTAAAACCGCTGTAATGGAAATGCGAGTTTTCCGGTCGTGTGCAACTCTTAGTAGGCGCTTGGTCGGCGATAAAATGCATTACGCAAGCGTTCATGGCTTGATTTGAATGAATTAAATATAAGTATCACAACAGGCCGACAGGTGCCACTTTATTCGCGCACGATATTCCTCGACTTTTCCTATTGCTTTTCAAAGATCTTTTGTACTCGATAAAAACGTTTGATTTGTTTACTTACGGCCGTATTCATAAACGTTCTATAAGCCTATTTTTAACTAAAATGGCGTTAAAATTCGTTTGTCCTTATCTGTCACTTTGACATTTGTATTCGTCAGAAAGGGACAAAGCACATTTTATTTAGCAGAGGCATTTTAAGTTTTATGAATAAGGGGGTAAGTCTTTGGCATTCTACCTTAAGACCGCATCGTGGTTCACTACTGAAATCAATTAGTTAATAATAAACTGAAAATATTCCTTTTTTATTTGTATGTACATTACGCACAATCGATTAAGGTATTATCGCATATCTTATTAAAAAAGGTCATCGTCTAAAATACAATATCCTATCTCCAAAACGCTTTAAATAGGTATAAAGGGGTTGCATTTATAGAAATGCAAGCTATAGAGCTTAGGCTATTTTTATGCAGGTATACAGGTTCGTTCAATATATAATGATGGGTTTTATTCATAAGAGTTCTAACAATATTGACACAGCAACGCATATAACTGATGAATGAAATTATGAATCTATTGTAACAATGTCAACGTTACGTAATATCACGGTATGCTGATACACATGCTTGATCTCAATTTTGATTGAGAGATCAAACAATGGGTAATAAACCACATCTAGTACTTCGAAAGACCTTTACTTTGGCATGGCGCTTTTGATGAAACATGGCACATAAAACAAATGAGTAACCAACGCTACAGCAATATGTCAATGCGATTTTGCAACGGCCGGAACAAATGCCAAATGATACAATAATGCTACAAATAAGTTGACCACTGACACACCTTACCGATTGAAGAAGGTTTCTAAAGTTTATTGTTTCGGAGCTCTTATTATTACAGTTTCATAATAATCATCAGATATGTGTCAACTTTTAGTAATTTATCGTATCAGATCCCAAAATGTTGACTTAAAAAAATAATTTGTAGTAAAATTATTATGTCATCACATCATAGCTAACTTTTGAGAGCTGCCATTTAACTCTTAATTAAGCTATATTTAATGTTTTTAATACCTAAATAATTTTAAACTATCCAGTGACTGAATTCTTTTAAAAATAGTCTAACTGGTTCACTCAAAGCTATGTTACAGAACAATAGCAAAGTACACCGACAAGCCATATCTTGTAATTTAATGTCGCTATTTCTACTATAATAAACTCTGCTGACATATAGTTCCCCCTCAGATTTGGTTCAAGGACTAGCTAATTAATAAAGTAAAAGGTTTTGGTTATAACTCATTATGAGGTATTCAAGAAACGCTAGAATCGATAAAATGTATCAGTCCAATTAGTAGCGTTATGTTAACCAACACCAAACAAGAAATATTTGCAAGATACCCAATTTCTTCATAACTGCTATAATGTTTGTAACAAAAATACGAGAGTCCAGTCTTTAATACGTATTTTTTTTCTCTTACGGTTAGTAAAATTAAATTTAACAATAAAACGTGAAGTAAGTCAAATACGAAAGTATTACAATAATAAACACACTACTTTTATGACTAAACTTTACAAAGACTGACGTGACTTATGAAAAAAAAAACAAATTAAATATGAAAGCCATGCTCTGCCATATTTTCTGTAAAGTATTCCGCAGATATTGTTTTTTTGCATCATTGTCAGCAATTTTAGAATTCCAAATTTCTGTATCGTGCCATGCTGATTATTGGTATCTATTAACTTGTCATTTTTCCAATTATGGTCACGACAGTACTATCAGTCTTTGTCGTTGGCTCTTGGATAAATATTGAAATGGCTTTTGGTAGTGTTCTGTTCGATTGTGTAAGAGTACAATTCACAAGTTATTATCCAGGCACTACTACTGAGGCCTAGAACAGACTAGTCAATTGATTCTTACGTTTAAAAAAATGTCGCAATAGTCCCTTTCAGGGATAAGTCTAAATCTTTACTTATCTTTGAAAAAAAAAGAGGAATAGCCTGTGAGATTGTAGCTCAGTAATTTGCAACGATATGGTCTGATTGTGAACCCAGCGAAGATTCAAGTCATTGTTATTGGCAGCGAACATTCTGATTTCTAGAGTTGATTTTGTAAATTTCCGCCCAATATTTTTTGATGGGATTCAGATTGCTTACTCGATGCAAGTGAAAAATCTCGGGATCATTATGGATCGCTCCTTGTCTTGGGTGCCTCAAGTGAGTGAAGTGAGCAGAAGGTATTTGCTGCAGTAGGGTCCCTCAGGCGGCTTCGTAATTTTGAACTAAAGGCCTCCACCCACCGAACGCGTGTCGTGCGCGGCGCGTGTGCTGCGCGGCACCCGCGCAAGTTGTAAAGCATTGAAACTACACTTCAAACACACATCGAACGCGGTCGGAACGCGGGCCCGCGCGGGCCCGCGGCGCTAAAGTTACAACTCGGCAGCGCGGCCGCGTGACGTGCGCGTCGCGTGTGAAGCGTGGGCCCGCGCTGCACACGCGTTGCTATACGCCGCCCGCTTGCGGTGTGAATATACCCATTCAACCGCGCCCGACGCGCGCCGCGCACGACATGCGTTCGGTGGGTGGAGGCCTTTAAATTGCGCTTGCTCAAACGTTACTTCTTCCTATTCTTGATTATGCTGATGTATCCTATCTTGACCATTCTGAGTAGCAGCTTAAAAAGCTTGAGCGTCTCCAAAATGTATGTCTGCATTCAGTTCATATTTGGGTAACGCAAATACGGCCATGTTTCTAGTTTTCGTTCCAATCTCAAGTGGCTCCTTATAGGTTATCGACACAACTTTCACATTATTTTGCTTCTGTTTAGTGTCCTTTTTAACCCAGCAACTCCCCGCTATCACAAAGAGCGTTTTTTTTTAATTCTGCCAGTTCTTCTGACATTTTGCTATTTAGTATGCCTTCATCATCTTCCAAATTCTACTTATAAGGTTCGTTCATTTTTAAGGCTATTCGACTGTGGAACTCTCTTTCACTTGACATTACACAAGCAAAATCTATCGGCAACTTCAAATCCTTGAAGAACATTATTAACCCTAACCCTGATTGATTTTTTTTTTGGCTGACTATATTATATATTTGTATATGTGATATTTGTATATATGTATTGTATGATTGTGTGTAAATACATGTTTGTTTATACACACGATGAATCCTAAGCTATGAACATGTGTTTCTTACTGTTTTGTTGTGAGATTGTAGCTCTGTATTGAGTTTGCATGTAGGTACCCTCTACTCCGGATCCGCTTATCCGGTTTAGAAAAATCTTTCACCAGTGTATAGATTCGGCTTTCTTTGTAGACAATTAAACATAAACAATATTTTATCCAGTGGGTCCGCCTTATTATCCCGCGGGTTTGCTTATGTGCTTTGCGATACACGGGCTAAACCGCACGGGCAGCTAGTGCAGAGTAAAGCGATTAGCTGCAGGTCTCTTAAGGATAAATAAGAAATAAAGTGATTAGGTACAGATTCAAAGAGACCGACATACTTTTCAAAATTAAGTGGCTGAAGCGGCAGTGGGCTTGCCACATCTGTCGCCAACCGGACAGCTGCTGGTGTAGGCATGTTTTAAAAGGACATTGCGTCTTGGCAAACAGAGTGTGGGTCGCATTCCGGCCGGATGACAAGATGACCTATGGTCCAACATTTACGAGTACATAGATGTAAATCAGCGGGAAGCGGCTAGATGCGTCAGAAATCTTTGGCGTTTGGCGTCGCTTGAAAAAGGTGTATGGACAGCTTCTCATACTTCTAAACCTCCGGAAGACATCATTTTCAGCTATTTCACTGTTGTCATTGACAATCTATAACTCGGTTTTAGGTGACGGGACAGAGGAAGAGAAAAGACATCAGAAGGTAGCGGACGAGTGGAGGCCTGCCGCCCGCTGCATGACGGCGCGTCTCAGTTAAGCGGCCTAACTATTTATAGTTCTCGAACCAAGTACCTAATCATCGTAACTATCATCAGCCTATATATATCCCACTACTAGGCACATGTTTCCTCTCACGGATGAGCGAGAATGGGCAACAGCACGAAATAACTTAATCTTCGCAATCAACACCCGTATTATATCGATAACGATATTATTCTTAGTCCGTATGTATGTAAGTGCCGAACAACTCATGGGTAGGTACGAGACAAGATCCAAACACTCGCCTCCTGTTTGTACGAGGTTACTATATCTTTGCTGGGGATTTACTCGTATACATGAAATGAATAATACCTAATAATTATAGCTACAATAAAATATTGGGAAACCGCACATATAAATGGTAATTGAATCTAGAGTAGGAAGAAAGCCTGTCGACATACTTATCTGGAAAATTGTTGCAGTGCTTACGATGTCTGATGCAAGCCTTTTTATTTGCTTACGGCAATGCAGATTTAGTGCATTTTGCAAGCGAGTTCGTATATATGCAACTAAATAATTAGTTTGTAGATGTAACATTTTTATAGCCTAACGTGTTGGTTATCAAATTGCTCGACTTCAAAAAATCAAATTAAGTATTAGTGCAAAGATAATTAAGCATATGTTCAAAGATTTTATAGTTAGTATAAGTATTTTTTTACAAAGTTAGTATAGTGCATGATAAAATATACACAAATAATGTAAGCAGAATAATTCGTTAATGATTGACATTTGACATATTATAATCTTATCGTAAAAATTTGCATAAAAGTAGGCCTCTGTGAGGCAGGATGTGGAGAACATGAATAATTTATACAGGGTGACATTTTATTCAGTATCCAAATTTTTTGTAGGCATTTTGTATCACGAATAGACTCCATTTTTGAAAAAAAAACTAGTAGGTATTTTTTAAATCATACATTGTCTATCCCAAAAGAATTATCCGTACAGCGTGGTAAATGGGCATTCAGTACCGCGCGGAGCGGGGCGGGGCCGAGGGAGGGGAGGCGTGCAGTGCGCAAACCTTACTACCCGCTGAGGTGCCCGCGCGGTAAGGTGTTTTTGGGATAACTTAAAGCAACTTTAAAAAAATGTAGTAAATAAAAATGAAACAAAAAACACGTATTTTATAAATTTTGCTGAAGTATCTTTTACTTGAATTTGGACACTTATTAAAATGTCACCCTGTATAGCAGCTCTGACATACAGGTTCAACCTAGTTCGGGCGCCAGTCTCCGCCGCACAAGTTATGCACTTATTGTGTTTTATTTACTTTAAGAAAACGAATGTACCTGCACAATGTATACTTTGTGGTGGAGTCAATAAATACTAAAAAAAAATGTTAACAATTACCTATACTTAAACAAAATTATAAACGTGTTTCATACAAAGTCAACGTAGCAAGTAAGTCCTAGACTACTCCTGCTAGTAAATTAACCCATTGAATTTGGGTCCATTGGGAGCTCTCCCAACGAGTACGTAGTTGATGACTAGTACATGATAAAAAACCAGCCAAGTGCGAGTCGGACTCGCGCACCGAGGGTTCCGTACAAACCTGTAGGTATTAAAGGTATTATAGACCTGAGTATTTGATATGAATTTCAATTGAATACCTCTACGCGAAAAGAAAGGGGTAGTAACTTTAAAATTATAGAAAATATTTTTATTATATGTAATGCTTTACCAAATTTCAAGATTCTGAGTTCACGGGAAGTACCCTGTAGGTTTTGATTCCGTTTTGCGAGTTTCGAAAATTTGCAGAAATTTGCGGCATAAACGACTGTATCTTTTGATTGCGTTGGCTTAGAAGTTTGATTTTTTCACAGCTCCAAAGGACAGTAGACCTGCGTTTTTGGTATAAATTCCACTGGGTATGTGAAAAAACACCATACCCTGCCACTGGGTATGTGAAAAAAATCGTGGCATATAATTAACTAGCTTCTGCCAGCGACTAAATTTTACTTGTTTGCTTAGTGTTTATGTATTCAAGAGCTTGAACAACTTGCAACTGGAATTAAAATTTCAAAATCTTGCAAATTATCTTCTTCTGATGTTAAACGGTTGTCAAGATTATGAAAAACATACTATGGAAATTTGTTCCATAATATCTGGCGTTCTACGGTTTCTAAACTTGTGAAATATCCATTTATTTGGCGAGAACGATCTCTCTACATCCACCGATCTTAAAGTAGCATGCTTTGCTTTCAACTATATATCATGTTTTTGTTGCTTTGCTTTCAACTATATATCATTAATTTACTTGCATGAATCCAATAAATTGAATAACCTATACATTATTGGTTTATCAATAATTTATTCATTCATTCATTCAAACAAAAAAATGATATCAACGACTCCAAATCGAGCGTAATTTGTGAGCTAAGACTCGCGTAATTTTGGATAGATGGACATTTCGGTTTGCCCATCATATATGGGCGGACCGAAATTACGCGACTCACATCTCTTAAGTCACGCTCGTCTAACCTCACCCTTAGGGCACATCGTGAATGACGCTAGGAGGATGGATGGGCATGGACAGGAATAACAGAAAACATCATCAACCCCTAAAGTTCAGTGCAACTTTAAGCACAAATAAGCGTATAAAAGATCGACCAAATGTGTGTTATTTTCATGAATGTCAATTAAAATAAGTCAATAATTAATAGTAATTTATTGACAGGCATAAAATACTACAAATGCACGGGAGTGCCACATATTAGCAATTACCCTTTATTATTAGTAGATAGTTATAGGTACTGAGTATGCTTACGAAGAAAAATGACTAGTTACGAGTACGTAAGCATATCTACACTTTATCTTTATCTTAAAATTATCTGCATATATACGTCTTGCTCTAGAATGCATTATGTATTCGATTTTAATATATACGTTGATTTTGCATTAAACAATAACGGCGATTATCAAAATTCATTTCGACCGACAATGTACTTACAGCTATCACCCGCGCACAGTCCCTCCCTGGGCGCATAATCGGTAGATAAAATGAGTTTTACTTACTTTTTCTTCATGCAAGCGTTTAGCATTGCTTTTTCGCCAACCTCTTCTATTCTTTGATTTATTTACTAGTTCCCCATAGCGAAAAACCCAAAATTCGTCGTTTAGTTTTAAAGTCTGTGCGTAAGCAATAGCGACACATCCTCCCCGTCCGACAGCCGAAGTAAGACTAAAGCGCCTAAAGCGGATAGGGGGGAAGCGTGACGGCTCTAGCTGGAATGGGCGAAACATGCGCGAATTAAGTTATTTCCGTTGTATTTCTAAAATAATCCATATTTTGAAAATGAAGAGCATATACGTCACAGGAAACATGAAGTTTTGTTATTATTCAAAAACTGTTGACCTTCCGTGAAGTATTTACGCTGTACTAATGTTATATTTTCTTTATTAGAGGTAACTTTGGATTCAATTTCTATCGAGGAAAGTATACGTAATCGTATTTCTAAAGCGGATGACTTATAGTTATTGTTATTGGTAGTCCTTACTATGTAGATAAGCTCTCAAAGGTGGTGGTGCCTGACATTATTTTTGATGGAATTTCTATTCCTCTTTCCTCTACTGTCAGGAATTTGGGTATCACCATGGACCAGACGCTTTCTTGGTCACCCCATATAGCTGAGGTGAGTCAGAGGATCTTTAGATCCCTTCACTCCCTAAGACGTCTCCAGAATTTCCTTCCTCTTCGTACCAAGTTGACCCTTACTCAATCTCTTTTGCTTCCTCTTCTGGACTATGGCGATATTGCGTTTCTGGACCTCAACGAGGAGCTACTTGATAAGCTGGAGCGTCTACAAAATGTATGTATCAGATATGTATTTGGTCTACGCAAGTATGATCATATCTCTGAATTCCGCTCTAAGCTTCGATGGTTACCGATTCGCCGGCGCAGGGATGTGCATATCCTGTCATTACTTTTCAATACACTGTTCAGCCCTACTTCCCCTCCTTACCTTTCTGAGCGGTTTAGTTATATGGCAGACGGCAGTGGCCACCGCTTGCGGTCGAGTACTAACCTTACTCTTGCTGTACCGTCTAGAAAGACGCGAACATACTCCAGATCTTTTACTGCGCGCGCTGTTAAATTGTGGAATGAGTTGCCTTTGTCGCTGAGACAGTCGCAGTCTGTTGCGTCACTTAAGATGAATTTGAAGAAGTTGTGGCTTTCCAATGACTTGTGAATTGGTTGAATATAGTATTTATTTATTTATTGTATATTTGCGATATATATGTAACATATGTTAGTGTGTATTATATTTTATATTGTATATTTATATATGTATTGGCATGTTTTTATTTGTCTAGAATTAATACTAATTAGGATTTGCTTTATTTTCTCTGTTTTTGTACACGGTATAAGTTTGCCTATCTCGTTCTACCTACCTTCCTCTCAATTGCTCAAAGGTTAGCTGGAAGAGATCCCTTATAGGGATAAGTTCGCCTTTGTACTTTGATCTATTGTGTGACATGTATATTCCTTAACCTGTTATTGTGTACAATAAAGTGCTTACATACATACATACATACATATAGTGAATCCTTAAATATCTTATATAGGAATAGCAAAACTAAAGCGTTAGTACAATATAGCAATGTATCAAACGAACGCAATAATTTCGTAATTTCCTCGGTGCACCCTTAAATAAAATGAATCTCGAGACACTTTTTTAAAGTTATACAGTCTAAGCGCCCTTTTATAGTTCTGCCATATAGGTACGCAGTCAGTAAATAGAACTCGAGCAGATTTTTATTAAAAATGCACAAAAAAATGTGTTTCTTTCTAGTCCGTTAATTATGATACCTAGGTTTTATTTGACGTAGGTACTAGGTATAAGCGTAAAAACGAAAATGTATGAATAAAGGCTATTTTATTTATTTATAACCGAAATATTGCATTTTGTCAAGTTTTGGTATGACCACTTAACTCCAGTTCAGGGCTGTTTACCTTTATCCTTAATACCTACCAAAATGTATAATAAAAGTCTATGCGTGTACGCATGAAAATTGCAGAAGTAAATCTACGGTGGCGCACTATTTGCAAATTCCGTCCACATTCCTGTACACGTTCCGGCAGATCCGTTACTATACTTTCGTTTGCGTATCCAGTGCTTAGCTCTCAACCTCGTATCTTAGTCTATCACATTATTGCAAAAGCAATCTTGCCTGAAATTAAATAGAGTATACATTCCAATTGAATGCACGATTCATCTTTATGATGATTAGGAAGAGTGCAGTGTGATATCTTTATTTAGAGCACGCTCGCGTTTATTGATTAGAAATTGCAAGTTTGTTTCTGACGGTCGCTGATGTCATCCGCTGGTTACGGTTGTAAGTATCACTAAGTATGCTTTTACTCAGTAGATATTAGCTTAGGTTTTACTTGTATGATACATATACAATCAAATAACTAAAGGATTCTCTATATATACAGTCAAATATAACTATCTTTTGAACATGATTATCTCGTATTAACATTGTTAGTTCCCAATGAACCAGTTATTGCGCTTTCGTAATTCAGATGCATGACCAAATCATAAGGTAGCTTAATAAATTTATTAAACCATTTTGGAATTAGCCGTTTCAAGCATTTGATCTAGAATAACACTTACTTTAAAGGCAAGCGATAAAATCTCACTACCATCGCCTTTCCAAGCAAATGTGAAGAAATTGCCGACCGAACGGTACTTAGTTTAAAGTCCTTTCAATTTTGTGGTTACCGTTATAGTAGCACCGAGGTCACAGATTGACACGAATATTTTTCAAAATGTTTGTGGAAGACAGCATTATGTTATTATATAAAAACGCAAAAATTGTGATTACTGCTCCAAACAATGATCGAAACCCATACCGATCATTCAGAGCCTTTCTTTAATGTTATGAACTTAATGTCTATGGACAGTATTTACCATACGCGTAATTAGAACATTTGTAATCTATCCTTTTTATGCGATATATAAGTATGTCGGCGGCCGATCGTAAAATCCGCCAGATCACGAAATTCCTAGGCATATCGTGAAACGCCGCCATTTCATGATATGCTTAAAAGTTGGCCAGGCTTATCACGATGTGCCTGATAAACAATACGGCAGATCGATTAGAGCAACGCATTCGTCGATATTCCTAGCTCTATACCGGGCTCTATTCCTAGCTCTATCAGAGTGAACAAAGATGGCTTGTCATAAGCAAACTGTGTCTTAAGTCGGTTAGATTAGGGTTTACGTGTGTCCCTCAGACCAGAAATAGACGCACCGCGCAGCGAGTGGCGTCGACTCGCTGGAAATTTTTAGACCGCACTCCTTATTTTTTTTTCATTTACTTACTTCAGTTTTGGACACCCTACTTATGAATAACGGTGAATATTGAACGATACGGCGGCGTTTCGTGATTTGCCTAGGAATTTCATGATCAGCCTAAACGTCACTGGCTTGGCCAAATCATGAAATGCCGGCGTTTCATGACATACCTAGGAATTTCATGATCTACTCGTCAAACCAGGCAAATCGTCAAATGTTGAATGTTGAACGATGTGGCGGATGTCACTCAGCCAAATCATGATATAGCAGTGTTTTACGATATGCCTAGGAATCTCGTAATCTGGCGGATTTTACGATCGGGTGCCGAAATATATACCTATATTATATTCGTGAGTGTATATTTTGTAGTGCTTAAACACTGTCAAATCATAGCGGACATGGGTTGCGTCGAAGTTTTTGTGAAGGTCGTATACACTTTTCGGCCTACTGAATACGAAAATTGAGCCAAGCCAACTAATTGACCAGAATGTCAACAAGATAAAGGACGCCGCGTCCTCTTGGAGTCTTGCACATTACGAGTATAACGTATGTCCGAATTGTGCTTGTATTTCAAGCAAACTTAGAGTAGACTAGCTGTACCTGCGACTTTGTTTGCATGTTAATGTAGGAGTTAACGCATTGCTTCTCTTGGAAATAGGACACATGCAGTTCTAATTTTAACCTGTCATGTAAAACTTTCAATAAACCTATATATTTTAGTTAAAATGACGTTAAAACGTGTCACTCTGATATTTAAATTATTAAGAAAGGGACAAAACACGTGTTATTTATCAGAGGTATTTTAAGTTTTATAAATAATGGGGTAAAAGTTTAGTAGATGTCTGTGGCAATAGATCTAACAGGTAGGACACACGCTGCAGTATTAAATGTTAATTGATCTTCTTTTCTACATATTTTTAACACTGTGATATGTTATATTATGAAAACGTGATGGATGACTGAAATGATCTTGAGTTCTTGAGTCACTCCGACTCTCAGGTAAAGATGTGTTTAGGAATTAATAATAGATAATCCTTTCGAGTACCCATTGACCGGTAAGTGTTTAAGTGGAACAAAAGATCTCTTTTTAATTTGACAACAGACGGCCAATTTATATTTTCCAAACTATACCTAACCACTAGGTAAGTTCTACAACTATAACGCGAGTCCGAGTCCCTTTCTAATAAAGGAAATTATTAAAAATGTTAAAGCAATATGTTTATTTTTTTTCATATTGTTTCAGATTGCACTATCAGATTCTGGCAAATCTTGTGTATGTTCCCGCCCTTGCCAACATAATAATGTGTGTTGCAGGCTTTATGATAAAAGTATTTTTCTGTATGTTGGCCAATTTCTATGTCTCTATTGAAGCTCTATTGTGGTCTCTATATTGGCTGAATGTCAACTTGAAGCCGCCTTATAGGGCACAGCCACACTGGTGGTGGCGGACAATATTAAATTTGACAGCGGCGGACAAGTTTACTATTGTCCGTCGCGGCCAGGCTGCGCCAGTGTGATGCAGTCCTAATACTGACGCGCTTCATAATTAATGTTTATAAAAGGCCCGTTCTATACTGATTTCATACATACTGTTTATTGCTGATAAATATAAATACTGACAAACCAGCGCGGCTATCACAAAACGGCGCGCGAGCTCTCTCGATTTTTCTCCAACTATCCGTCTCTCTCTTATCAGATAACTTAGAAAGAGACATATAGTGCGAGAAAAATCAAGAGAGCTCGCGCGCCGTCTTGTGATAGCCGTGCAGTATCGTGACAATTAAATACTCAGCGTGTGATTCAATCTTGCAGAAACGCAAATAGACTTTGGCTGAACGCAAGAACAGCGCTATCGCCATGCCATTAAAAAAAAGGAAGAGAGTCAGACTTTTGACGTTTGACGTTAATATGTTGAAATTTGTTGATACATTTATTGAAATTACGCCTCAATACGAATTTATTGCATATAAGTTTCCATATCAGAATCGTTTTTTTTTACGCTTTAGAATTTAATATGCGTTTTGTGAATGTTTATCATCACAACACCGGATCGAAATTATTAATATTCGATAGTTATGGCAAGCCCGCCATTTTGACGTCACTGACAGTTGACAGATATGGCGGCTACGATTTCAAGCAGAATAAATGAATAATTTAAAGAGGTCAAATGTTTCCGAAAATTAATTAACCGTCGCAGTCGGATAAAAACTATCCTAAACGGAAGCTAGAGTAATAATGTGCTTATGAAAAAAGTTGCATATTTTTCCGTTCATGGGAATCTGAAATCATCGGGGGACACAAAAATGGTTAGTTTGATACTGGCTGATTCTTTTTTTAATTTAGAGATTTATTATAAGTGAGAGAAGATAAACTGAAATTGTCTTTGAACAAATTAAGCTGTCATACAATGATAATGCATTTATCAAGCAATTAGGCAACTATAATAATGCCATTGGAACTGTCGATTGCAGAATATGGAGCCGATTCCGTAAACTAGTATGTTAAAATCGACTTGCAACATTTGCTCGATTAATAATTGCGATGCTCCAGGTAATTAAGATTAGTTAGTAATAAAGACATGCATATTTCCGACACGTTCCTGGCTAGTATGATCGCGTTTATGTCGTACGTACAGCATAAATTGTAGTATCAAGTAATTATGCAACTAAGTGCGAAAGGGACAAATGCTTTGTGTCACACATAAATAGGTACGATCAGTGCTTGATTAGTTAAGTAGGTTTGTATTAGCATAATTTTTAGTGACGATAAATTAGTAAATAAGTACTAGAGAATATTAATGCTCAGCGTATCTTCCGCGTTAGTAGGGCGAAATACCGAAGGTATCGATTCATTTTGTACCCCAAGTCCAATCCTAAACTTTGTTTGAGTATTTGTGTAAGATTTTTGCGTGACTATAGGATGTGGTGAGTTAGAAAATAATGACTGCCGTAGAAGTTTATGTTTATTTACCGATCACGCAGGTATTACGTTTATAGACATGTAAAATAAATCTATTCGACAAACCCCAGAGGAAATACCGCTAGGTAAATTGACTATGTACTTAAAGTAATATTCAATATTTGAATTGTGACCGCAAATTTCTTGTGACCAAACTACACTACATAAAACGGGTTCGTAGGCGACCTTAATGTAATCGGCTTCCTGCACTTTCAAATTTACTGTACATTTGGAAGTCAATCCTGTCATTGGTGTAACAATTTACATACCTGACCTTACGGTGTAAATTTTGCTTCAAGAATTACTTAGCACCTACTTACGAGTTTATATGTGTGAGATTAATTATACAGTTAGTTAATTTTGACAGCACACTGCTAGTTTTGGATTAAGAAGGGTTTTTTTTATTATCACATCTAACTAGGTAGATGTTTTAGGTAAAAGGTTTAAGTTAATTTTAATATAGGTACACAGATATTTTTCGCAATTTGCGAGATTTTATTTTATTGTTTAGTTTTTTCAATTGGCTTAGGTACTCGGCGGGTATATAATATATGTGCATTTTTAATACTGTACTATATTTCTGCATTATACTTTTTCATACTTATACTTTTTTCAGAAATATATATATGTATGGAACTGTACTGAATATTTTCCCCTTTATTTTAACATTATTTTGCACTTATTGAGTAAAATATTTACGTTTATTAAGTATATGCATCAATATAATGTAGGTATGTAATCTAAAATAGCTAGATTTATACAGTACCTACTTAACCCATATTCTTAATTGGATACAGCCATTTCGGTTGCAACTGTGATAATTATTTCAGTGTGTATACTCATATTATCACAAACGGCCATTTTACTTAACAGCGGTTAATTGCTTATGTCAATGCAAATAACTGGTAGAGTACGCTTTATGGAGCATGAAGTCCACCTTTTGTACCCTACATTATTTCGTGCAATATTTCTTATAAATAATAATGTGACTTCGCCTTAATATCACGTTGGAATGACGCAAAACTATCATGACTAAATTGATATATAATTAATGGTACGAGTAAAAGGCCTACCTTTAATCAGCAGGTAACAAATTACATCAAAATACTATTGTTCAGTCGAACCCTGAGACAATCTGTTTAATCCGACTTCCTGTTCAGAGATTATAATCTATTTAGGCTACACTAGAAAAAGTAATCAAGGCCGCTAATGCAATAATATCCGTTTCTAAGGTAAGACACGTAGCTTGGTAAAATTATATGAGAATAAATGAGGTTCGTTTACTTCGACAATGTTTTATGTGACTTTGACATCTAGAGTGGAATGGGCCTTTACGATAGTAACGAGATGACGTTTCTCTACTGGGCCATGGGTCAGTAATTCCGGTGGCAAAATAATCCTTAACGGTGCAAAAAGGTAATAGAGATTATGTTTAAAATCTTAACGCGTTCCGGCGAAGGAACTCGTCAGTTGCCACGCTCTAGAATAGGAAACTTGTCCCAATCGGTAGTTATTTACCAAAGCATAATTTTTACACGATAAGTTTGTACTTATCCACCATGTCAGTGAGAAATCAGTTTTGCAGCTTTATTTGTTTGTTTTGTTTAGAAATTCTCAATGGATCGACATGGGAATTGTAAGTTCGATAAGCAGGTGACTGAGCTTGCTTATCCTAAACACAAAATGAATTATGGTGAACAACTACGAAAAAACGACGTTTTCTTAAATCGACAAATATGACCAATTTTATAGGAAATTTTATGGACAAACTTTTATTCGAAGTAATTATAATAGTTATGATGAACAACTACGAAAACACGAATGTTTCATAAATCAACAATGTTTTATCTCATTGTTTACTTTAACATCCTGTAGCTCACAAAGTATTGATCGTAAAGTAAAAATATTTATCACCAATTATGTAGGAAATTTTATGTAGAAACTTTTGTCTGAAGTTATCATAACGCTTTTCGAACTGATATTCGAGATATGTACAGATATGTTAGAAAATCGGAATAAAGGTACCTTCAACCCCTCCAACCCCTCTCCCCTACACTCTCAGCACAGCCCCCACCCTCGAGGACTTTTAGTATGTTTATCTGGAGACGACAAGGTATAACTGTATTAATGTACAAAACTACAGGAATTATTTCCCCTGATTTTATTAATTTTCTTAACCTAGTAGTAATGTACTATTATCAAACATGCAATGAAATATTGACGTTACGTTCCTTATAATAAATATGCTGCGAAGTATCTCGTTTCAAGTGCGGCGAGACGATAGGCCCTTAATTAAATTTCATTTCAAATTGCAGACTTGCCAAATGATGGTCTTTTGTTTCAGCTACAATTGTAGATGTTGTGTCAAAATCGTGGCTCTCAGCCATTTCGATATTTTTTGGGTTTTTAAATTTCATTGCATGAGAAAGAAAAGCACTATCTGGGCCGGAACTAGGGATTGCCTGTCTCGTATAAAATACTATCCGGCCTGGCTACGCCTGGGCGTCTATATCACACTAGGCAGTTCAATTCCTACATTCCATAAATAAAAATCCCTTCCTTTCGTAGATTAGGCATTCAAATTCAAATTATTTATTTTAGACTCATGCCCACATCATTGCCGTGGCCAAGTAGATATAGATAGACAAACGTAGCAAAGCCAGGGGCCGGCCGTAGACAAGGTTACAATCGACAAGCGCTAACGCCAATAGAAAATAATAAAATGTATGGGGATGACAGATGCCGACGAAACACTTTTCGTTGACATCTGTCATTCCCATACATTTTATTAGTTTTCTATTGGTGTTAGCGCTTGTCGATTGTAACCTTGTCTACGGCCCCAGATACTCCCTATCTGGCTTCGCTACACTCGTCCACCGTTCGGATACGAGGCTGGCGATCCCGTTTCACACTGAGGTGCTTTTCTCAATCATGCAATGAAATTAAAAAATTACCTGGTTACACTCCGGGAGTGCCGGCAGAAGTGAAAACTTGAATTATTTTAATTTAAAATTGAAGTTTTCACTTCAAAAAAAACGAGTGATCGTCTTTTATTTCATCTACAATTGGTGACAAATCGTTGCGTTCCACTATTGAAACATAATATTACAAGGTTTTTTTTGTTGTTTTATTACGTGTCTGATAATCGATATACTTGCTTAGGTATGGAAACCATTTCAAATTTAATGAGAAGCTTTTTGCTAAATACACTAAACTACTACATTTAATAATTTATTTTGATAATTCTCCGCTAGCTAGCAAGTGGTTTCTTAACACTTTAATTAACTATTTTCACCTAGTTCGCGCCGAATAAATTACTGCATATTTTGTAATTCGTTCATATACCTACGCATAATTACGACCCTTTTTACATGTCCCTGATACCGTTTAAAATGTGCAATGTGTTTAATTAAGTAAACTTAATTGTTACGCAGGTTTGACGTGTCTGCCGAGGTTTTAGAGATTAGGATCGTGTCTGTAAAATATTCTACGTATTAACTTTACACTTAATTACTTTATTACTTTAGTAGACAACATATAATTTGATAGCAATGTGTTGTAACTGGCAAAATAACAAGAGTACACAAAATATATTACAAAGTTAGTACCAATAGTTTCACGTTTAAAGTTAAACTTGAACATCTGTGACGACTCTAACTCAGGGAACATTGCGACTTCGATGTACCTAAATGGACTTGATTTGAATTTGTAGCGTGCGTTCGTTCTGACATATTATAAGCTTAGCATAGGTTGTATATTTCAAGGCATATTTCATAAAAAATACCAGGGGAAGTTCAGATACATAATATTTACAATAAATATAAACCTACTGATAGGATAAGGATGTTGTGACACATCCATAAATAAATAATTTTATTATAACCGTGTAACGCTTCACATGTAGGTATGTTCCACAGATATAGATATACATACATAGATCACGCATATGCATGTACTTCGCGTGTCCGAATTCGGTCTCCGAGTTGGCACTCCGACTGACATTACGCGCGCGTCTGTTGTGGTAGCCGGTTGTCCGTGAATATTAAGAAAATGCCTTATTGCAGAATCGATTTACTGTTGTACCATTACCACGAGTTTGCAGTGACTTTCAAATACTTGACTCGATATCGAGCGTGTAAATTATTAGTATGAAGAATCTATACACCGCCCCTGGCGGTCACTTATAGAACTAAAAAATCCAATCCGCACCGTGAGTCACTTATACGTTTACTGAAACCGAATCGTGAACTCGATTTGATCGTTCGTATAGTTTACTTGGTCGATGATTTTCACATCACGCATTTATTAGAAATTAGAAATAAATGAGTTTATCACTGCAACTAGCATTATTATCACTAGAGAATATTCACTCATTGAACTATAATGTACTAGTAATAATAGCTCAATGTATTCACTCGTAATTTAGGCACTCGTAACGTGGATACAATACCAAACCAAACAAACAAATACCTATGCCAAATATGGCGGAATTTGTGTCATTCATTTGCATTTTTAAATAGAAAATACGCGACAATCCGAATTTTGCGGATATATGTTGTCAATTCAAAACTGTTATAATTTTCCGTTCTTTAATATGAGATAGGTCTCGATTGGATCCACGATACCTCTTGACGGCTAAATACGGTATCACGCGCTAATTTGCAAGTGAAATAGTAAACTACAGACGTTACGGTATTTCTCGAATCGAAACGTCAAATTTGTGTGCCATGGTAGGGATTGGTCGTGCGATCGAAAGTTGAAATTACGCATCGAAAACTAAGCGCGTGCGAGTACAGGTCGACACATGTAAAAAGAACCCTGGCGGCCATACATTTTATATGGTCGACCTGTAACATTTTGAAGTTATTTTCGTAGTACAACGGCATCGTGAATTACGAATTCGACAGCTCTATTCGAAGCGCGTTAAGTCGCTATCGAGTAACGAGATTGTCATTGTCAAACACATGGTTAGTACAGATCACTAATTCTCCCGTGTGACGTCACAGTAGGTAGAAAAAAGTGACACGGTCGGTTTTCATACGGATTGAGGTGTTTAAGTTGTCTAGTGTATATCTACGTCTGTGGTATGTTCTGACTGAAAGTTATGTCACTTATTAATTGTTTATAATTTTCAACATTCAATCTTTACTAGTGGGGCAGAGTGTTCGAAAAAATTGTCGTAAATGTGGACACGCTGGACAAAAGCAGGCACTTATTAACAAATTTCCCCATCTACGTCTTCTCAGTTCTGCAGGCCGGTGATAAACTTTTTAGTTTTATCATGTAGCCCGAGTAGTCGATTTTCAGGGGTGGGGGTCTACGGTTCCTTAATTACAGTGTTTAATTCCATCAGGCCTTCAGGGTTGGGGAGAAAAAGATTATTCTCAATAATCATGCCAATTTCGAGCTGGATTGCCATCAAAGGTGAGTATCCAATCCCCACCACCCACAACACTAAGTACTCACCCTAAAACTAAAAATCCAGATATACTGATACTTACAGCGATAAACGGATTTAAGCCTCTATGAGATACTTAGGTGAATATACTGGATAGGTTCTAAAGTTACAAAATTCTCAAAGGAATATTTTATCTGCAGTGGTTTAATATGTCAGTAATTATGCCAGTATTTAAATTCCACATGAATAAAATATACATTCATTGCATACAGAAATTCATTCCAATATCGCTTTTTTTCCTATAAAATGATTGGAACGCAGAATTCAGCCAGTTTGCAACAAAATTTCCAACAATCTTCAAGACGTGGATGGTTTTTACGATATATTTGCCAGTCCTCTGAATCTTTTAACATTCTACACTGTGATGCAGTATATACTGAGCGTGTCATGTTCAGTTCTCCTACCAAGTTAAATGCCTGCACCAAATTCTTCTGTTTAGTCCAATTGTTGACGGGTAGAAAATGTCCAATAGAATTTAGCCCGCCTATTTTACTATTTCTGTATTGTGCAATAACGTTCAAATCCATACTAATATTATAAACGCGAAAGTGTGTCTGTCTGTCTGTCTATTACCGCTTCACGCTTAAACCGCTGATCCGATTTGGATGAAATTTGGTATAGAGATACTTTGAGTCCTGGGGAAGGACATAGGATAGTTTTTATCCCGGAAATAATTCCCAAGGGGATGAATTGGGGGTGAAAGTTTGTATGGAGCTACGATATAAACTAGTTCCACGCGGATGGAGTCGCGGGCAGAAGCTAGTAAATTAATAAAACATTCATTATTTGACATATGTCTTCCTGTATTCAATTATCCCTCTGGAGGTCTATTAAATAATCAGTATTATTTACGTCACCGAATTTGGCATTAAGGTAGTTCGACGTCCATCCAAAACGTCTTTTGACATTCGTGATATTTTAAGAAACCTTTGTAAGAATATTTTATAAATTGGCTTTCCATTAGCGCGAAATTCCTTATTTCCTTGAATAAACTCGTATAAACTAGAAGAATTTGATAATTTACCAAGTATCACGTGACATAATCTCTCAAATTATTCTATGTAGTTTATAGTAGGTTATTCTAGGAAACGGGATATTTGCGCAAACGGAAAGCCAATTTATGAAAGATTGTTATACTTATAAGTTTCTTAACCCTATAATGCATGAACAGTGAAAAATGGAAGAAACAAAAAATCTGAATACGTGAACTAGTTTATTATAACCCAGACAAAATAAATTTGGAACACAAAAAAATGTGTTTCTTATTATCAAAAAGTTATTTCACGAAGCCATATATGGATTCGTATGCATCAAGTTCAAAATATGTCTAGCCATATATGGCTTCGTATGCGTTGTTACCTAAATTGATCTAAAGCGATACGTCAATTTGAGTCAGTCAGTATGAAACTCAGTAAAACAGTTCCTTTTTCATTGTAGCATAAATGAACATTGCATTTTTCACATTTCGTGAAAGACCTGTAAGAGCAATTGTTCTGGCAAAGAAGTCGAGTTTTAGCCCATTGTGGCAAATGATCAATTGTGTCCATTCGAACAGCCGTCAACGGTACATCTTGGTGCTTAGCTTCACTGTCGGAATCCGACACCAGTTCATCCATACTGATTGATCCATCACCTGGTATCGGATTAACCTTCGCATTGCAGCCGTAAAAACGAGAAACGTCCATACCTAAACAGAAAAATAAACGAATTTGTTCTCGAACACTTTTAACTTATTCTTGTCATTGACGCATACGAGGCCATTTATGGCTAAATCCAAATATGGCTATGTAATGTAATTGGCCATATTGTTATCTGAAATATCAGAAAAATCGTAGCAAATTATCACTAACTATAAATTAATACCTAATAAACCTTAAACATATTTTTTTATCATCACTTACCTTCCGTAAACAGTTTTTGATCAAATTGTAATCAGGATAGTCTCGTAAACACATATTCACAAGCGCAACTGATATTGCAGGTATCATAACTAACCGTGTTATGACTTTTAGAAGGTAAAAAAATATCTACCATCTAATTTCAACTTTAAAGACACATAATATTTCTAACTCATACCTCACTTTTTGGTACTACCTACTTTAAAAAAATAAAATATTTAGGACGCCACGTATGGCTCCGTATGCATTAGAGGGTTAAAATATCAATTCGTAACCAGACCGATTTCATCGTTGACTTATTGAAAAAGTGTACTTTTATCACATTTAAGAAGATTAGTTCGTTGTTCAGAAATTAAAAGTATTTTTTTGACATGTGAGAAGCTAATTGAGTGATCAAAAAAAAAACACGTGTGCGCAATTTGCGTGCGTTTTTATAAAATGCGTGTTTATGTTAAATAACCTGGATCAACAGCCTAATAGCAAATTAAAGAGTCACGTTACGAGCAAGTGTTGTAAAGATTTCTTAAATGCAATGTTTTATACCCTATTAAAAATTATCACATTAAGCGGAAAATGAATACCAATTTAAAAGAAACCAGTTAAGTCACGTGTGTGTTACAATTTATAGAAAGTGAAAATAATGTCACTCCACATTTCCGCAACAGCCTACTTCTTTGATTACCATCTTCATAGCAAATTTGCGATGACATAAGCCGAATGAACTACATGCGTTCGTTTCGTGCGACATTTTGGTTTGGTAATGGTAACAACGTTTGTATGGTGGTTACGGCGTTAACATTTATGAAATAGGGAATGCAATCAAAGACATTTTTGTGTGGTAAAGAACTTTAGTAAGGCCACCCCTTTCTTGTAATTGGCTACAGTTTACAACTTGACTTTGACAGTTCTGCCAGGCAGTCTTCTTCATACAATTTAGGTGCTTGATCCCCATCAAGGACTTAATTTTTAGAAATTTTGGATTTAATTTTTATATTCAAAAAGAAAACAGCAAAAAATGCCTAGTGACGTAAATCTCATTCATATATATCCCAAAAAATTACAATTTTAATTTTAATATTACTTGTTAGAGAGAGAAAACGCTCGGGAATCGTGACGTCACAATAGTCGAGCGTCACAGTAAATGGCAATCGTTTCATATGAAGGACAGAATATACCCCCCCTCTTAAATATTTGGACACTTATAACTTTGTGATTATTTAATCTCCTGCCTTGATTATCGCTTCTCTTTAGTGTATCAAGTCATTTTGAGTACAGAGTCAGAAAAAGGGATACAGAGAGGCTTTAACAGCGGATTTTGGTCAAATATGAATCTGTACAAAACGATTGTTTTGCGAAAGAAATCTCGATCTAGTTTTTAATTTACATACATCTATGTATCCCAAACTTCTGACAAATTCTTTTTTGATTAACCTCAAAATAACGTTGTTACCTACATAGAGGTTGTATACAGATATCAGTCAACACAACCTCGCACTACAAATTCCTTTCACAAAAAGATATTAAATAAATCAGCATACATTGAATTCGATAAATGGCTACTAATAAAAAACCGGAATTCCCTTTTGATATTAAAAACCCTTTGAATACATGGAACATTTCATAACACTCAACGGCAGCTTTTCCGCTGGGTTTCGAGGTTAATTATAAACTAATTAATTCGTAAACAAAGTATAAACAATTAAAAATAACTCGCGATAAGCGCTATTACACATAGTATACATATCATCAAGCTTGAGCTTCTAATTGAAAAAAAACATGTAACGGATGTCCTGTCTCAAAAAATAGATCAATATATTGTATCGCATATTGTAGTATCATTTGTTCGCCTACTCCATGGCATGAAAATGCAACCTCCTGCCTACCTATAGCACGATACGTTTTATCGTTATAAATCGTATAATCATATCTTCATTTAAGACGAACGTTGAAACGTGACGAGAAAACCTATCGTGCCTGTGGTAGGTAATTTTGTCAAATTATCGATCATTTTTGCCCAGAACGATAGTTCAGCACATCGCAAAGTCGGCTCTGCTTTGCCGAATAGGACACTAAAGAAAGAAATACTAAAACGAAAAACTCTAATTAGGTAGGTAGGTACGTAATATATTTTACGTCACACCTGGCCATAATGCGAGTTTTACTGCACGCTGCGTGTACGGGAAAACTCGCATTGTGGCCAGGTGAAGACGTAAAATTTTGTACTCAACACGGGCGGTAATTCGTAAAGCCCCAGAGCGTATATTTATGGCCCTCTCCTTCGGTTCGGGCCACAAACACCTGCGTTCTGGGGCATTCACGAATTCACCGCCCTAGTTAGGTAATGTACTAATTATCTACGCACATATCATTAGTGCTCTAAAATGCGTTCAGAAACCGTAGGAAATGACCAGCATTACTACAACCGATTTTACTATGAGACCTTTCTTGTCTGTAGTAGTAGGTAAAATCTGTACTGTAATGTCATTACAGTACAGATTTTTGATAAATTTGTATCTTTATGAGTTTAAATTTGGAACAGCTGCCAAAACTCAAGTGGGTCTCTATTCTAGTATCCATAGATATTAAAACAGTTATCGATACGAAACGTCAATTCAGTACGTTTTTTAATACAAACCGTACGAAATTGATCTCGAGTGATATGAGTATAGGGACTTCATTCGTTTGTCTATGATTTCAAAAAAAAACCATTCGTCATGACGGATGATCGAATTGCCGACATTGCTGTTGTCATTTTATTGTTTTATGATATGTGTGTAGATAAAGTAGTGTATGCAACTGTACATAATTAGGCCTTAAAACACTCGTGTGATCCTATTATGAAACTCGCTGACGCTCGTTTCATAAAACCACACTCGTATTTTAAGGCCTCTCAATATGGATCAGTCGCATAAACTACTATTAGCGGGTTTCAGATTATTTCGATGACGTTTGATCCTAGCGCCAAACGTACAAAATTTGGCCCGAACGCAATCGGCGCGCCGCTGTCAGTTTTGTAACCATTTACCCCGCGGTTTCCTATTAGTATTTTCAGGCACCAACAGCATTCACAAAGCGAAAGAGTGTGATGCAAACATGACCAATTTAGTTGTCAACGTCGAATACCTACATATCACGACAGCATGCAACCTGAGATATGACAAGAGCGATAAGAGATATTAGAACGATGTCGACATACTACGCTATGTTATTGAATGGGCGATGTAGGTCTATTTTTGGGTGACGTATTTTTAAAATCCTACCACGAGTGGCTCTGTGAGCTGTAGAACTCGCGAGCCTGACTTTTAATGTTATATCTTTTTTTCGAAATACAGAAGCAAAAAAATGTAATAGTATTTTATGCAATCGTTATATAATGTATGCTTTTTCAGTCGAGTACCACGTTTAGGTCACGAAGCTTGCTGAGTGGCCTAATTAAGGTACGAGACTTAAAAAGCTAATTATATAACTATTGTAAACTTACAATTCTTTTTCTACGAGTCAACTGAAGTAATTAAACAAACTTAGTATCTATTGAAAATCTAAGCCCTGCTGAAACGAAGTGCAGCCAACGCCGTTATATTTTTTGTGCGTTGATGTCTTTTAATTTTGACTTTCACATGACGGCGTCCTATTGGTCGAATACATTTTAGTTCAGTTAAGGCGCCACGTGATTGGTCGAATTCATTTTAGCTGTCTACACAGTTGTATAATGTTGAGTTGGGACCTCCATAGTAAAAACTATGTGATTTTAGTTTGGTGTGCGAAGTCTTAAATCATACATTAAAGTCGACGAGTATAAAATATATTAAATACCTAATTATTGAAGTTGCTCGCGAAAGCGCGCACTGTAAGACGCGTTGGCGCACGTCAGGAGGGTCAGGGTGGCCGCGGCCAACGGGGCGCTCGGGCCGAGGGAGGCCGCGCAGGCTGTGTTCCCGTCGCTTGGTGAGTATAGCTACTACAAGCAGACGGAGCGGCTGCTGAGCGCGGCCGAGGACGCGTTCGCGCACGTCAGGAGGGTCAGGGTGGCCGCGGCCAACGGGGCGCTCGGGCCGAGGGAGGCCGCGCAGGCTGTGTTCCCGTCGCTTGGTGAGTATAGCTACTACAAGCAGACGGAGCGGCTGCTGAGCGCGGCCGAGGACGCGTTCGCGCACGTCAGGAGGGTCAGGGTGGCCGCGGCCAACGGGGCGCTCGGGCCGAGGGAGGCCGCGCAGGCTGTGTTCCCGTCGCTTGGTGAGTATAGCTACTACAAGCAGACGGAGCGCCTGCTGAGCGCGGCCGAGGACGCGTTCGCGCACGTCGGGAGGGTCAGGGTGGCTGATTTGAGACTGCAAAGCGGTCTATTCGCTCTATTTTGATTTCTAGCAACAATAATTTGTTCCCTACCTGGCGTATTCTGTATACAAAGTTTCTCAAGTTATTCCGGCATACCGTTTTAAAATGAGAACCAAACTACGTTTGGGCCACCCTTCAGTTTAGGGCTTTGACTAAACTTGTCTTAAAAAAGCGTATTTTTTTCATAACTGCGCCACATTCTACAATGTTTGAATAAGCACTGGGTGTGATAAGTTCAATAAGCAGGTCGTATGCTAAAATATTTATTTCGGCGAGTAAAGCCGAAGCCGCATACAAATTTGAATACAATGATCGTAAATGTAGCCGGAACGCGACTACAGGTTCGGCCGCGGCTTATAGATTGTCTAGTGCAACTCCACATTTGTCTATGAAGGTTCCGTACGTGAATAATCTTTTTTTTCGACAGCCTAACTGCAGATTTTTAATTACTAATGAACAAAATATTTTCGTATAGACATACCTTTTTTATTAATTAGTTATATATCTTTTTATAAAATACACTCGTCGGACTTATAGTGGCACCCAGACGCCGGAACTTAAACAATTACTTACAACAAGCATTGCAAAATATAATATCACTATATGTTTTTTTAATACGACGGTGGCAAACAAGCGTACGGTCCGCCTGATGGTAAGCGGACACCGCAGCCTATAGACGTATGCAACTCCAGGGGAGTGGTCTTTTGCAAGGCAGAGGTACTTCCCCAGTTGGGCTGCTCCAAATTCGAGCGGGATGACATTTCGCTGTGCCCTACCTCATCAAAATATGTATAAAATATATATGTACGTATATTAAACCCTTGACTGTACCCCATTTATCGGAATGCAGTACAAAGTTAATGTAATGTCGTATCAAGAGCTCAAAACAGTGGCACAGAGAAGAACAGAGTGGCGATTACTCCACGGACAAGAGCCCGGCTCTTAAGTTTATGACGATGACCTATGATGAGTACAAAGTTTTGCATGCATCGTAGAAAGACTATTTCTTCAAAATGAAATTTCCCACTAAAGAGTTTCTGTACTATTCATTGCATATCGTACGTACAGTGTACACACACAGATATCCTCAGCTCCAGATTTTAAAATCGAACAACACTACTTCAAAAAGCTCTGAAATTTTCTGACGGTCAATTTAGCCCATTAAAGTTGGCAGCGGCCCTGCTTGCGAAGCTACCAGTCCCGAATTCCGGGTAACATTATATTTTGTGATGAGCGTTATATTGTATTCTTGAGTCCTGTATGTTTTATGTGTTTAAGAATGTCTATAGAACCAAAAACACAAGTGTTATTCAGCTTATTGTTACGATTTCATTGCGTTCATAGATTCGATCTTGCTATGACTTATTTCCGGGAATAGTCAGGGTTTTGACTCAACATGTGCACCGAGCTAAGCTTAGGATAGGTATTGCTTCTGTATCATCTGTAAAGGTCCATTTACATGGTGCACCAACTCACATGCCAGTTTTATTACATTGAAGGGTTTGATTGAATTCGACGTATTTGCACCATGTAGATGCAAATACGTCGATGCTTTATTAATTTGAAAGCAAGAGACATGAAAGTGGATATATCCATATGACATACCGGGAGCATTACAGTTTGTAACTAATTATTGAGTCAATGGTATCTGGTTAACGCTGCACGCGACTTACAGCGCCACGTTCTAAAGAAATTAAACTGCACTTCCATAGAACTTGACGCTGTAGGCAGCGTGCAGCGTACAGCGTCAAGTTGTATGGAACCGGTGGACAAGGCCTGACACCCTTATTTTGCGGTATCATTTCACAATCTGTTGCAACGGAACCCTAAACGCGTCATAGATAACATCGCTTACATGACTTATGTATTATTTACACACAATGCAGCGACGGCTCTAATGTGCAAATAAAGAGAGTAGAATACGTTTTGACATTCCGTGGGAATTGCGTGAGGACGGAGCCCTGCATTCTTCAACTTTGTTTCTATAACATGATACAATGACATGGTATGTCAAGTGGTTACGCCATGCTCCGGACACGATATTCGCTATCACATGCAATTGTATTAAATAAAGCGGGCAGCCGGGTACCAAAAATCATTCCTTCACTGGGTATCAAAATAATTGTGAATAGGTGTAGGTAAAATATTCACATGTCACCATCATTAAGGTAATAAATACTATACGAGGTACTTCAGTTAGGCATCTATACTAATATTATAAATGGGAAAGTGTATGTGTGTGTGTGTGTCTGTGTGTGTTTGTTTGTTTGTTTGTTTGTCCGTCTTTCAAGACAAAACGAAGCGACGAATTGACGTGATAACGTGATTTTTTAAGTGGAAATAATTGAAGGGATGGAGAGTGACATAGGATAGTTTTTATCCCCGAAATCATCCCCTAAGGGGATGAAATGGGAGAAGAAAAATATTTGTTTTAACAGATCGCTAGTTGTCGGACTATTTTTGAAGTATGCAAATGGTGTTAAAAGCATGAAAATCGAAGCGATTGATCTTTGGCCATACGCCATTTTTTGTACTAAAGACTTGAAACTTTGTAGGGACATTACTTATAAAGATACTAAAAAAGTTCTTTCTACCCCTAAGGGGGTTTATTATGGGTGCAATGTTTGTATAAGGGAAACATTATTTATTCAACTAGAGACTTGAAACTTGGTAGGAATTTTACTTATTAAATTACAAAAAAAGTATTTTCAGCGTTATATAAAATTCCACCCCTAAGGGGGTAAAATAGGGGTGCAAAGTTCGTATTCAAAGCTACTGGGACTAAAAACTTGAAATTTACACCAGAACTTCATTTAATGACGTAGGCAAGGGATAAGACGGGATTTTTGGAAATTCTATCCCTAAGGGGGTTAAGTAGGGGTGCAAAGTTTGTATGGGAGAAACATATTTTTTTGTACTAGAGACTTGAAACTTTGTAGGAATATTATTATTAAGATACAAAAAAGTACTTTCAGCGTTTTATAAAATTCTTCCCCTAAGGGGGTTAAATAGGTACGCAATGTTTGTGGGGGGGAAACATTATTTATTGAACTAGAGACTTGAGACTTTGTAGGAAGATAACTTATTAGGATACAAAAAAAGTAATTTCAGCGTTTTATAAAATTCCACCCCTCAGGGGGTTAAATGAGGGTCCAAATTTTGTATAAGGGAAACTTATTTTTAGGTACTACGTACTTAAAACTTTGTGGACAGATTACTTATTCATTTACAAATAAAGTGCTTTCAGCGTTTTGGAAATAATTACACCTAAAGGGGTTAAAAAGGAGGTCAAAAGTTTGTATGGAGAAATAGATTAGTTAGACAATTTTATTCGAGAATTCACAGGATAATTCCTAACGATAAATGACTAAACAAGTGTTTCCGGTTTTTTGAGAATTCAGCCCCTAAAAGGAGACATTTGGTGACAAAATCTGAAAATCAACATCGGCATCTGCTGTTTCTATGGTTTATCGGGTCACTGATTAGGAAAACAACAACGATTTTACATTCCAACTTGGCGTCTTAATATCAATATGGGCGTTGTTATTACGGTTTTTTGGGACGTTAATAACGAAAATCACATAGATTTTGAAATGTATTGTTGTGGACATGAAAATTCATGAAAATATTTGTGCCTAATTGCAATTCAATCGGTCCAGTTTTTTTCGTAGAAAATCGGTTGTAACAGACGGACTGACAGACAGCCACACGTGATCCTATAAATAAGGGTTCTATTTTTGCTTTTGAGGTATGGAACGAGACCCGCGTTATATAGGGTTATAGGTTTTAAAGTTTGTATTTGGTGCCATCTCGATCGTCAGCAATCGGTACCTAGGCGAGTGCGGGCGGCGCGGCGGGACGGGAGGGTAGGAGACATTGGGAAAGTGCCTGCATCCGTAATATGTACAATCAAGGTGCTGCACGAAGATCTGCTTACTTTTTATAAGTTAAGCATTTTGGCCGCCGTTAAATTAAAACAAATTTATGGGTATTTATGTTAAATACTGGTTCGAAAAGCATGGGAAAAAAATCTTAGGAAACTAGCCTATAGCAATGTCCAGGCCACAAATTTGACTTGACATTCGTGGAGATATTTTGGTATTTCAACATTATCATGAACATAAAGTAGCTTTTATTCCAGAGGACAGATTCTCATTAATCATGATTGTAAATTTAATAACAGAAATACGTACATACATACATACATTCACGGCTTTATTCCCAAAAGGGGCAGGCAGAGCACAAGAACTTTATGTTCCAGCGCCACTTTTAGCATAAATGTGGGTATAAAAGATAGACAAAAAGAGATATTGCTTAGGTTGTTAGCCCATCACCCACAACACACTTCAACCCTGCTCTCTTAATCGATTTTTACGACACATACGGGAAGAAAGAGGGTGGTGAAATTCTAACCCGCCACCACACGGGCATAAAAATAATAGTAAATAAAAATTAATTTACCATAATGGGTTATGACGAAGGGTTATTCGTAGGGGAAGTTAGTAGTAGTAGGTTAGTAGGCGGCGTAGCAATTCAACAATTAATGGAAAATTACTTTTTCAACACAATTGCTCGTAACGTACCTCTTATTGTGTCGCTTTTAGGCTCATAATCCTGGATATAAAAACGCGTGTTTTATAACATTACAACACTTGTGTGTTATGGTTATATCCCGATTAAGTCACGTTGGCACCTTGCAGCAAGATATATGCATGAACACGGAGCATTCTTAAATTAACTGGGTTGTACAGAATGTACAGCTATTTTTTTAATTTTCGGCAAATGGATTCTTACTAAACAAATTACAAAATAAACAAATTAAATAATTTTTGTTAATTAATTGTCTTTTTCCTTTTTTATATGATATGGAAACGTTTAATTTAGTAAAACTATTCACTTTTCATAACATTTTACATGAATTAAATACAGATAACATTTTAAAACGAAAATACAATTTTATTTTGTATTGGCTGTTTAGAGATTTCTGTGCCCACACTGCGCAAACTTCACGAAAAAAATATCTGTTGGGCGCCCTTATAGGTTATTTATTTCAGAAATATTTGTAAAATTTGTTTATGTGTGTTTGGTTATTATCAAAAATGTTGACTCGTGGTGACTAGAAAAGTGATAAATAGAATGGACGCCACTGGAAATTCTTGGCGATGTGCAATTGTGAGTAAAAACCTGTTGTCATCTTAATGATTTGCTTAATGTAAAGTAAATAATTTGGCAGGCCTATAACATTTTCATCTTATGAAAATGATTTTTTCCTCGCAAAATGTGTTGAAAAACGTCGTATGATACGCGTGAGCTTTGATAATTACATCCTCGGCTTCCTTATCACGCTCACCTGCGGTTCGCGTGAACAATTTCGCCTCTGATGTAATTATCAACCTACCTCACTTGTATCACAATGTACTATTACTACGCGGGCGAAGCCGCGGGCAAAAGCTAGTATCTTCATATTAGAACCGAGTATAGCCGTTTCTGTTATCTGGAAGAAAAATATTTGTTTCAACAGATCGCTAGATGTCGGACTATTATATAGACTAAGTTTCATCGCCTTCTGCACCTGTACCCTGTTTTTACAGTACGCAAGGTTGTTTAGTTTTAGCCTTTAGGTATTTGAATTTTCTGTTTCAAACAATTTCGAAAAGCAACGTTATTGTAGTTCGTATAAGTACGTGTCACGTGATCGATATCGCAATATTTGCATACCAACGAGCCGACAATATGAGTGTCAATCGTAGCCTAGTTTAAGACCAAAGCACTGAAGCACTGTCTGTACAATTATTTTTATTACCTGTGATTGCTTGGTTTACCTTAGCTAATAATATTGGCCAGCAGTACCTACCTATATTTAAACGCATTACAATTAACCATTTTTAGGGTTCCGTAGTAAACAAGGATAGTTTCGCCATGTCTGTCCGGCCGTCTGCCTGTCTGCGGCTTAGCTCAATGACCCTTAGTACTAGAACGCTGTAATTCAGCATAGGTAATATACAAAACGGTAGAAAAATTGTTTTTTTTTCTCTCCCCCTTCATATGAAGTAGGGTTGTATTTTAATTTCTCTTTAAACCCAAGGTGCGAATCGTTGGATACCTGGTTTAAAATTATTATGGGTTTTCAAAGATCATTTTTGAATTCAGTGATCCGTTTGCGTGAATATTGGGTTTTAAAGCCCTAATTTTTGTTCGAGTCGTGTGTCATTTTCTTACAAATTCCATTTAGTTGGGGCGCGACACCTGCGTGTGTGTCTTTGTTACATCGACACGCGCGCCCGAGTTGCCTGTGCAACGACGGAACCATACACTGCGCGTGGCCCGACACGCACTTGGCCGCTTTTGTTATATTTAAGTACGTCTATAGTTCCAATAATAAAAAGCCTTATGTAGGTTAGCTTATTGTCCTCGAACATTTATTAATATAATGTTAAAGCTGTTGGTCTTCTAATAAATAAATAAATAAAAAATAATAAATCACTTATAGCTCGTGTCTAGCACGAACACCCATTTCTAGGATTAAGGTCTAGAAATAAGGTGACTAGAACATGACAATAAATAAAGGAATCTCGCCAATACGCTGTCTAGTTGCAATAATATTCCTAGAGAATTAAGTATATTTGAACTCCGACACTAAAGAACGCGGAGCCTAATTAAATTAAAAATTGTCGTGGCTCATGCTTTTCATCTCGCTTTAGCATGTATTCAAATAACGTGTAAGCGCAACACAGATAATCAGTTAAACTTGTCGCACAATGAGACCCTCGAATTATTTAAAAAATGTAACCAATGAATGTTAATAATCCGTTCCGATGCGTCCAGTTCACTACCGCATTCATTCATTGCTACGCAAACTTAACTTTACCTCTTAAAACAAACATGTGTTTACTTTGCTTGATCGTGCTTGGCCATTTAAGATAAGTTTACGATTAGCCAACATACTTATCCTAATTATAATGCACCGCGACCATAGACATTAATATGATGCAGAAGTTTAACTACTGCCACGCGGCATGACATTTGGCTGAAAGGGGAACTGACGGGGGGTTTTCTTACTGAGTATTTACAGATGTCCAGCCCCCCTAATCTGTAACTCGTTTTAACTCACCTCAACGCTCACCCACAAATATATCTTGACACCGCAATGCGTAGAAACTAAGCGTAGGTAGAGGTCTAGTTGCGTGACGGGTGACCGGCGGGATGAGCCTCATTATCGCGTAGCGAATAACAACCCAGAACTCATTACCAGAAGCCCCTTCCGAGTCAATTTTCTTGTCTGCCTTACCATCTCAACTTCACAAATGTTTCACGTTCACAAAATGTATTCAAAATTACAAAATTATTTATTTCATATTTAACTAATTTTAACAAGGTCTCGGAATGTATATTAACTTTCATTCTTATTGAATGTATTAACTTTCATTCTTCCAAATCGAAACAGGGTAAGAACGAAAATTTAAAAGTGCCTTCTAGATTCTAGAGTTGTGAAAAAAACCTTTACAGTACATATGGTGCTATTTTCCCGCACTAGTGCGGAAAGGAGCACTTTTCATGCATATGTCGAAACTTTAAAGAGCCATGTGTACAGTAAAACGTTGTACGATACACGTGCGAATAGGCAATTCACAACTCGTGTCGATTTAAAACACTCCCTTCGGTCGTGTTTTAATTTATCACCACTCGTTTCGAATTTCCTATTTTCGGCACTTGTATCGTAAATAAACATTACAGTACATATGGTGCTACTTTCCCGCACTAGTGCGGAAAAGAGCACATTCCGTACATATGTATGTCGAAACTTTAAAGAGCCATATTGTACAGTAAAAAATTGTACGATACACGTGCGAATAGGTAATTCGCAACTCGTGTCGATTTAAAACACTCCCTTCGGTCGTGTTTAAATTTATCACCACACGCTGCAAATTTCCTATTATCGGCACTTGTATCGTAAATAACTATTTTTTTTCATGTCTGTGCTAGCGGTTGACAAGTTCGGTATTTAAGGCAGTTAAACTAGTGTATTACTCTAATTTCTGTGCCATAGGTTTAACACGTGTAAGGACACCATATCAATCATACCACATGCTAATAATGTATTATTAATTGTTGGTGCAAGCCGGAGCTGCGGACAACATGATCTATGACCCACGTCACATGTCAATGTCCGGTTCCGACATAAAAAATACACCTCCATGACTAGTGACAATTTTTCCTGATTTGTTTGCGGTAGGTAGTAAGTTTAATTGATAGAACGTGTTCATGCAAAAATATCAGATAATATACGTTAACGACTGAAGCAAGGGTAATTCTTTGAGCCTCTCACGGGCTGGCGCGGCCTGTGGTGGCGGTCTATGTGTCTATATGGCGGTAAATTTGACAGCTCCAGGGGGTGAGAGGCTTTAACATAAATTTGTAAGTATGTAAAAATGTCAGTACTCCGTGCAGGTCTCTTACGTAACGCATTGTACGTACCTACGTCAGGTAGATCTCCTCCTACCTCCTACCTATTTTTGTGTGGGAAAATGACAGTTGGGTAGGTAGTCCTAACGCGCTCGATAAAGTTACGTGATCAGTTGATCACCCCTCAGATCAACAACATGATAAATCATTTTCATGAATTGAGGAATGTGTTAATACAATTGTAGGGCGGAGGCAGGTCCAGGAACAAGGGAAATTTGCGACCGGTCGCTACTTGCGTTGGGTCTGTCTCTATGGTAGCAGCCTGTCCGGCGGTTAACATGGTAGATGGCCTCGGGGGGAGCTCACAGTTGCTAAGATCCTCGAGGCAAAACTGGTTGGGATCCTTCACGAGGTTACCGCCTGTTAACTGCCTGGTTCTACCGTTGGAAACAGGCAGAACGGAAACAACCAGTTGAGCCCATACTTTATATCCCAACCCATCCTATCCCGTTTATCCCATCTAATCAGCCGTAAGCGATGACATGGCATGTCGCAGCGGGCTTTCCATCCACAAAGAAGGAAGGTTAGCGGTAAAATGCCATCCGCGTGTTTGTGCCGTGCGCGGGGACCCGTACGGGTGGAGAGGGAGGTCCTGGTGGCTGAGTCGACCAGTGGTCGGGATAGTACTGCTGGGAGACAACACTCCTCTTCGGCTCAGGATTCACCTCACACGGGCGGTCATGGTCTAGCCAGCCATGATCAATCGGCTGTCGTGTCCAGTCTGATGGCCACGGGCGAGTGTCCTGGGGTATGGGGTCTGTAGTCGGTGGAGCACGGGTTGTGAGTCGTCTGAGGAGATGACGAGCAACTCGGCACCGTGCGGACTCACAGACAACATACTTTTGGGGCGCTATATCGGATTGGTAGCCCTGATGCGTTAACGCATCCCCAGGGTGTGGGCTCCGTGGTGGGTGGGGAGCCAATCCGACGAAACAAACAGATAAGGTCACATGGATCAACATAAACCAATGACGAAGGTAGTAGGGAAAGCCGGACCCGCAAGGGATGAGGCCAAGGCGCACAGCGCAAATGCTGCACCAGCGGTACGCACCTCTGTCTCAGACAGAGGAGCGAGAGCGGGTAGCAGCCGAGCAAGGGGGTCCGTATGGACGCAGAAGGCGCGAAGCGCATATACAGGCAGAGGCCATGGTGGAGCGGTCCAAACCGGAGGCACCGTCCGATCTTTTCCCCCCGGGTCGAAAAGCGGACACGCCCAGCAGGTACCCGTAAGGAGACCGGCTGGCGCAGGTGCCGGAGGGGAGGCCAGCGGAACTGTGGCCATATGCAACCGGCCGGCCGGTCCTCTTCTGAACCCTGCTGCTGACGAGCCGGGCGCCGTTGATAGCGTGTCCGTACCCCAGGGTGCGGATGCGTGGTCCGGTGGAGGAGTCGCTGGTAGCAGAAGGCAGAAGAGGCGAGACAACGCCAAGGCGAGAGCTCAAACACTGAGCGAGGGCACCCCCCAGGATGCACCCACTTCGGGGTCAGGGGTGGTGCAAAAGAAGAGGCAACTGGGAGCCAGTGGTGACTCTTCTCTGCTTGTCAGCGACTCCAAGCGAACGAAGGTCACAGCCTCGTTCGCTGAAGTGGCTGCAAGCGAGAGGATGGCCATCGTCCCGGAGGCCTTTCCGGCCGAGAAGATCGGGTTAGGGCATCTGGGCGCCATCCAGGGGCTCATTTTGGAGCTTCTGGTTGACGCTCCGGATCCCCTACCCCGAGTAACCCTCGGCAACGTGGTGGCGGGCGCTCTCCACGTCAATTGCCAAGGGAGGGAGTCCGTCGCATGGCTCAAGGCAGCAATTGGAAGCGAGGAGATTGCTGGCTTGCGTCTGAAGGTCATGGACGCCAAGGATCTTCCGAAACCAGTCAAGATGGCATGGAAAACGAAGATAGTTGGCGGCCATGACGTGAAGTTGCTTCTCCGTGTGCTGCAGAGGTACAATCCTGCGCTACACACGGAGGAGTGGAAGGTGGTAGACACCTTGACGTCGGACGCGAACACCAGGCGCATCATACTGATGGACCGGGTGTCGGCCGACGTTATCAAGGCAGCGGGCTACCACCTACACACGGGTGTCGACCTGAGCTCCTTCAAGCTCCTTGAGGACGTGGAGGAGAGGGCGCTTGAGGGGGCTGGGGACGGCACTTGTGCGGGGAAGGGCGTGGGGGGTCAGTCGCCGGGGGAGGGCGCGGGGGGGCCGCAGCCTGGGGAGGCCGAAGAGGGCACACCTCCAGAGGGAGAGGTGCCAACTGCCATTGGCAAGGAGGCTGAGGCAGCCAAGGAGGAGGGGCAGTCGGAAGCGGAGGCCGGGGACATGGCGGGCTCCAGTGACAGACGTGCTGAATCCCGCAGGGCCCGAGAGTCATCACCGTTATCGGGGATTGGCTCAGAGGACCTGCAGGGAATGGCAGAGCTGTACCTGGAGGCCTCCATGTCTCCCATGTCCTGCGACGAGACGCTCCAGGAGGTGGCTGCTGACCTCAGCAAGCCAAAGAATTAACAGCGCCAATGGCGGGTTTAAGGTGTGTACAAATCAATTTACAACACAACAAGGCGGCCACTGCCCTTCTGGCAAGGCAGCTAAAATGCGACAAGTTCGATATTGCTCTTATTCAAGAACCATATATATATAAAGGTGAAATAAGAGGTTTAGGTGGAACGGGGGGAACAATCGTTTACCTGTGTCCAGATAACAACAATGATATGAGGACATGTATATATGTCAAAAATGGCATCAATGCTATGCCTTTACATGCTTTCTGTTGCAGGGATCTCACCACGGTGATGATCCAAAAAAAGGGGGAGGGTAAGGAGCTCATTCTATCATCAGCCTACCTCCCCTACGAGGCGACGGATCCCATCACACAACAGCTGCGGGATCTTGTTGCATACGGCAGCCGGGTGAACACCAACCTGATAATCGGCTGCGACGCGAACGCTCACCATGTCATCTGGGGCAGCTCGGATGTCAATAGGAGAGGAGAGAAGGTACTGGACTTCCTGGTAAGCTCCTCTTTACAATTACTGAATAAAGGCAATGAACCTACCTTCGTCAATTCTAGGCGGGGGGAGGTGATTGACATAACGTTGGCTACTAATAACACTAGTAACAAAATCAACTCATGGCACGTATCTGATGACATATCCCTTTCGGACCACAGATACATCTGCTTCAGGTACCAAACTAAGATAAAAATTAATACGGTACGTAAACGGAATCCTAGGTACACGGACTGGTCGGGCTTTAGAAGGGATCTAAAAGTAGACCTAGGAGACCCAAAAGGCAAGCTAAACTCTATTATAGACATAGAATTCGAAGCGGACAAAATAGTACAAGCTGTATACAAGGCCTTCACTAATAACTGCCCGGAGAAGAAAACCCTGGCTAAAAAGTTACCATGGTGGACCCCAGAGATAGTAAAGCTCAGGAGGGAAACTAGGGCAATATTCAATGACGCAAAGGCATCTAATGACTTTGGGTACTATGCACAAAAACTCACAGAACTCAGCAAGGCTGTGAGGAAAGCCAAGAGGAGAGCGTGGAGGAACCACTGCGATCAGATTGAGTCAATACCAGAAGGTATGAGACTAACAAAGGCACTAGCAACCACAAAGTCGGCCCCGCTCACATCCATCAGGGACAATGACGGTAGAATGACGAAAACGGGGCTGGAGACCCTTAAGGTAATGTGTAAAATGCACTTCCCAGGCTCAGTAATACACGACAGCGTAACAGACGATGGAGCAATTAGTGCGTTGGAACAGACCACAAGTACAACGAGACACAATTGGGACACGTCCAAAAAGGTAGTAGATCATAAAAAGATAAAGTGGGCACTTTCAACATTCCAACCATACAAAGCCCCGGGGCCAGACGGCATCTACCCCATTCTACTACAAGAAGGCGCTAATGTACTAATCCCACATCTTAGCAGATTGTACAGGGCGTGCCTGGCCTTCGCACACGTACCGCGTGTGTGGAGGATGGTAAAAGTAACCTATCTACCCAAACCGGGTAAGGCGGATTACAGTGAAGCCAAATCGTATAGGCCGATAAGTTTATCGTCGTTTTTCCTCAAAACACTGGAGAAACTGGTAGATAGACACATAAGGGATGGCCCATTAAGAAGGCATCCGCTGCACGAACTACAATGTGCATACCAGCCAGGGAAGTCAACGGAAACCGCACTTCACCTGGTGACAACCAGGGCTGAACAGGCTATAGAGAATAAAGAACTATGTCTTGCAGCTTTCTTAGACGTGGAAGGAGCGTTCGATCGTACCACGTATAAAGCTATCAGCGAAGCAGCTGTTAATCATGGTGTAGAGCCCACCATATGTAAATGGATAGGCAATATGCTAAATGGCAGACTAATAAAGTCATCACTCTTGGGGGATGAGATAATGGCCACGGCCACAAGGGGATGTCCACAGGGTGGGGTTCTCTCACCAACTCTTTGGAGTCTGGTGGTGAACTCACTCCTGGTAGAACTCAATAAAGGTCCCATCCACACGGTAGGATATGCTGATGATTTAGTGATACTGGTTAATGGGAAGTTTCCAGGCACGGTATCGGGAATCATGAACAAGGCACTGCAGACAGTGGAGAGATGGTGCGACCGACACCAATTATCCATTAATCCAGGCAAAACTGTAGTAATACCCTTTACTAGGAAAAGGACTCTTCGAGGCGTACAGCAGCTAAAACTGTACGGGAGGGTACTAGAACTGTCTAATGATGTGAAATATCTAGGTGTCACACTAGATAAAGAACTGAATTGGAAGAAGCATACAGATCTTACCATTACAAAGGCACTGAGGGTATTTGGAATGTGTAGATCAGCGTATGGAAAAGCATGGGGTTTGAACCCAAAGGTACTTAGATGGATCTACACTATGATGGTGAGGCCCATATTATTGTACGGTAGCCTGGTATGGTGGCCAAGGACTTTAAAGAGCACATGCAGAGATGCTCTGATGAAGGTACAGAGATCGGCATGCATGGCTATAACAGGGGCGTTTCGCACCACGCCCACAGCGGCGCTAGAAGTCCTACTGGACCTACCGCCACTTCACTTGGTGATTAAGTCAGAGGCACGCAAATCGCTCTACAGATTAAGAACCCTTGAACTGTGGAGCGACAGTAAGCCAAAGACTAAGCACACAAACATGGAGACTGATGGTTTCTTAGACAGAATAACAAGCATGGGAAGCGACAAAATGCTACCCAAGTTTGTATTCCATAGGAACTACACAACAAAAGTTCCATCCAGGGCTGAATGGGCCGAAGGTCTAGAACCACCGAGGTCTGGTATCGAAGACAGTATATGGTACACGGACGGATCAAAAATGGGATCCGGTACGGGAGCAGGCATTTATGCGAATGACTACAGTAGTAGTGTAAGCATGGGTAACTTGGCAACCGTCTTCCAGGCGGAGACATACGCCATAATTGCCTGTGCACAGGAGAATATAGACAGACAAACCAGAGGGCAGACCATCTATATACTCAGTGACAGTCAAGCGGCGCTTAAGGCACTTACGGCGCCGAAAGTGGAATCTCGACTAGTCTATAATGGCGTCCAGGCACTGAACAAGCTTGGAAAGCACAATAAGGTGCAACTGGTTTGGATTCCAGGGCACGAGGGCTTCATTGGCAACGAAAGAGCGGATGAGCTTGCTAGAGGGGGGTCTACAAACCACTTTGTAGGTCCAGAACCATTTGTGGGACTCTCGCAGGGAACCATAATTTCGGCCTTTAAAGCCTACGCCAAAACCAAACACCAATACGAGTGGAGGAATGAGGCGGGCTTAAGGCACTCAAAGCTCTTCATAGAAGGAGTGGACTCGGGCTGGACCAACAAACTCTGGAAATCCAGTAGGAAGCAGCTCAGAATCATATCTGGGGTGTTCACAGGTCACTTCGGGGTCAAGGATCTCTTGGCCAAGATGGGACTATCAGACAGCTCAGACTGTAGAATGTGTGGCGAGGAGGATGAGACTATGGAACACTTACTGTGTGAATGTCATGCCCTTGCCAGACAAAGAATGAATTACTTTGGTATCGGCTATACGCAACCAAAGGAATTCAAGGCACTTCCGCTGAGCTGCATCATCCGCTATGTGGAAATGATGGAGCGAAGTTGGGAGTAGACGTAAGGAGAGGGCAAATGCACAAAAGATCCCACTGGGTCGAAGTGCATCCGAAAGGGCCCTCATCTAGATAAGATAAGATAAGATAATACAATTGTAAGACGAAAATAAGGAAAAGTACTTCACTTTTTTATCACGATACTTAATATTGACACATACAAATATTCTTCGAATTAGAATTTGTTCTTCATTTAATAGGAAAGCACTTTTCCGGGTACACGACAGTCCAGTATATGTCAAAACTTACTACAAAACGTTATTAATCAATAATACAATATGCAATCTACATAATTACACAAGGATATATATAATTGATGTAAATTGGTCCACGCTCGGTCAAAACATTAAAAAAAACGTAAGTAGAGTGGTCGGAGCAAATCTGGCCGACCTCCAGCCAACCTTGGCACTTTCTACCAGCTAACCAACGAAACTACTGGTGGAATTTTTACTTCTCGTTCTCGACCTCTTTCGGCGACTTTGAGTTCAATCAATGCCGGTATTGGGAATTCGATAAGATTATTTTCTCACTTCTCTTATTAAAGACGCTATTACTCGTAAAACTAATTATAATTGATTATGAATTGTATTGTATTTGTGACGATGCTCTTGCTCCCCTCACACATAACAAGAGGCGGGATGCACTTCAATGTAAAGAGCGAATGAATTGAACAATGTTGGAATTAATCAAATTTTTGTCAATCATTTTTGTGTACAGTAGCTCAGAAACTCATCATATAATTTTCTAACCTACCTACCCCAAAGAATGGTAAGCTTCTCTCTGACTGAAACGATTATATTGTGGCAGACTATAGTCGGCAGAAAATCAAAATCTCCTTGATGAAAGGCTACACAGCACTGGCCACCAATAAAAAAAACTTCCTTCTTGAGCATTCCAATTTTGGTGATTGTGTTTTGTTTTAGCTGCACACATTTTTCCTCACGAATCGTGTTCCGATAAGTTGAAATTTTTACAAACAAACATTCATAGATATTTTGTTATTTTGTAAACTTTGCGTGTTTCATTGTGTGTATAAAAACCAATCGTAAACGAGGACTAAGGCGAGGCGTGAACAGGTATTTGTTGTACATATTTTATTTTGTACGTAATTTTTCAATTTGCTTTAGCCCAGACTGTCTTATTATTTTTAGTAAACGGAACTTGGACTTGGCGACCCATCCAAAACGTCGGGAGACCGTGAACCGTGAAATTTAAAGTTTAAGTGTCGTTGATGTTACTTGATTGTTCCAAACCTGACGTTAGAATCTGTTCTTCCATTGGTATCAATTAAACTGATCAACTGAAACCGGGGAACTATTTTTCTATCCTTACGACTCAACCATTTAGTTGATTCGATGCGAATAATATCTAACTTATTTTTTGGCCCGTCTATCCAACCCTCTATACTTACGGTTGGTTTGGTGTACTCTACTTGACTATCTATAATACAAAAGTCTTAAAGGCTGTTAATAGGAGCCCCGCCCTCCGGCGCAGAGCGAGGCTCCTATTTCTGGTCTGTTTGCCCTTCGGGCATCTGAAGATACCTAACGAACCTAACCTACCTATCTTTTACATCAGAAGTGGAGATATTGAACAAATATTGATATTTATCGAACCCTGTTTTATTAAATAAGAAGAATATCGCATTTTAAATCTTTAATTCCAGTCGATATATTTCTCCAATTGTCCCGTTGGTAATATATTTTTTCCAAAATATGTATCTGATGAACCAATCGGTTCGATAGGAATAAGGCTACATGGAGTTCCATTTTGTACTACTGGTTGATCGGTTTAGTTGATCAGAGTGGAAGAACAGGTTAGAATGGGTTTGCGATTTTTTATAGGATGGTTGTAGCAGCTCCTTGTACTTACTACCTGAAGAATTTCTGAAATCTGGGATAGTTTTAAGAATATCTAGTCTTCGGAGACATGTAAAATCCCGAATTATCTTTTCCATCCTGTGCTTTCCAGGTCTATCAGGTGAGTTATTTTATCGGTATTATTCATATTTTACACGAGAAGAAGATACAATATGACTACCTGCATTCGATCAATCAGTGTAACGTACCAGCAGATTTGATATGTACAATATTAACGGCATGTACCTAAATCATAAGTTCTCGTACCTGACCCTATCTTTTTAACCCCCGACGCAAGAGAGGGCTGTGTGTCTGTGTATCAGTGTATCGTCGTAGCTCCCAAATGGATGAAGTGATTTGAATGCGGTTCTTTGTGTCATAGATAATTTTATCCCGAATGTTTCATGAAAATCTATTAAGCCGTTTTTGAAGTATTGCACTTTGAGATGAAAATGTCGGGGGTTTTTCAACTTTTCTAAGTTGTAGTCTTGTATAATTTAATCAGTTTATCTCTAACGACACTGTTTTTTTTAACTCTTTTGTTCGAGGTGTGGCGGGATAACGTGTCACTTGAGCAGTAATGTAAAAACTACTAAACGATATATTATTTTCCGAATTAGAAATTTTAGAAGCAAAATCATAATTGTAGAGTTATTACCATACCTTAACAATGCAAAAGATTTTACACTTCCGGTTTCGGTACCGTCTGAAAAGCAAACTGCTCAATAAAAAAAAGCCTTAAGAGTCATAAAAACTCATAAAGTTAGAACTATTTGCTTACCAATACTAATACTGAATAGAAATATGCGCTGACGCACGTCACGGTCTTTGCTTCCATTTCAATCATACGACCTGACAGTTTTGCACTGTTAGGTATTTATAACGCTCACCAGTAGTCGGTGTCGATTTCAGACAAACCAGCACTTATCTGAACTTTGATTTGGCATAAGCAGTCGCGTATATCAGGGTAAATTTATTTGTAATAGTGTTTAAAGGTGACAGATCATGAAACGCGTAACAGTTGTTCCGAGCCAAAGTGACCGAAGTAATTTTTGTTTAACACGTCATTTATGTATAAGTACATAATTAATGAAGATATGCCCTAAGATTGCGTAAACATCCACGAGGACTTGCACCGTCGTAGTTTTTTTTGGTAAATTGATAGTTATGTATAGAAACTTGATATATGTTTATTGTTACAAATAACCCTGGCGTATGAAACAAACAAACCTAACCTATAAATATGAGTTATTTGTGTACATTTCATACCTGTACAGTACCTAGTTATAGTGTTAACGTCACATAGGCTAATTTTGTTCGCTTTGCATACTATTGAAACGTAGGTACCTTAAATAAACTGCAAAATTGTGAAATATCGAGAGTTCGAGATCCGGATTGAAATAGTTCACCATGCCTAGTCATTATCACGAAGTGGCCAGGCGATTAGTCAGGCAGATTCATAAACGTGATACATTAATTTTGGAACTTTATAAATAAACTTGGCATTCATAAAATGGCACCCATAAAGAATCGTACCTAGAAGACGCTAGATGGGCAATACTCTACCATAAAATACCAATTATCTACCATAAAAAAATATTATCAGCTAAGGTACCTCTGACCATCGCTATCCTATCTCAAATGGAATGTTATATACCCTGGTGCCAATCGGCCAAGACACCCAACCATGTGCCAAATTATTCGAATAACCGTTGTCAATGGAATCATAACAAATTACGAATTTCTTAATAGGAACCTCAGATGTAGAAACAGTTGGAATCTAGAGCACAGAATAAATAATAGTACTACGTACAGAAGGTTTAACCGTTAACAAATCCCCTGCTTAGGTATGCCGAACGAGCCTGAACGTGGCGCCATCCCTTTCTATCAACGCGCAAAAAAATAAGCAGGTTGTTGCATACTTAGGTAGTGAATATGTAAAAACAGCCTGCCTCAATTATTAATATTTACAAGTAGCATTGTGCAACTGCGTCACATTACGCACTCTTGGAAATCTATAACCTGCATTTATTATCATATAGAATTACGTGGACATGAAGCAATTCGCAAATTATCTCTCACTCCGCACGCGGGTATATAAAACTTGATTGAATGACGGCATCCGACAGAGCGGAATAAGTTTTTCCATCTTAATAGGCAGGTTGATAACAGTTAAATGCTGGAGGACTAGTAAGCACACGATAAACGTCAAAATAGCGTTATTTTCTTCGATATCGTAGTGCAAACGAGAATGCTTCGGTTATTTAGTATTAATGCGCGCACTCGTCTTAATAATGTTCGTGCGCCTGGAAGCGGGTCCGCGTGCGACCAATACAGAACCAATTCTGTTTTAACACATACCCAAGTACAGCTATTTGAGCAGATATTTATTTTCATTTTTTGTTTACTTACTTTTCGTCAGAATTGGATAAAAGTGGATAAGCGGGAAGACCTCGCGATTCAGTACAGTATTCGTTCGATTTTCTACAGGGCCCTACAATTTTATTCCATTGAGTGGCAAAGCGTAGGGGATTTTAGCAACTCGGTGGAATTTTTAGAACCAAGTTTTAGGGTACATATTAAAGATTTAGTATTTATAGTGCAGAATCACGAGCTCCTAACCTCAGTATACTGTGTCCTAACCAATCAACTTAATCCAATACAGACGAAAAATAAAAATCGTCATGAAAATAGAAATCGGCTCATTTAGACCCCCTGTGCCAGGGTGGCGATGACAATTAGTGGCTTTATTATTCATAGCTGTGAAACTTCTGACATTGTATGCAAGTGAAGAAGAAAAGTAACAAATTTCAAGTTTGGCACGTGACTACAAGCTTTAATTGTGTGAATTTTGATGTTATCGTCCGTTCACTGAAATTGCTGTTTTGAATTTAAATTTGACATTTGAGATTTCCTCTTGGTTATTTAAGTTTTATATTCTGGATAAGTGTTACTTTTTGGAAAAGTACCTACTACCTACTATCACACCTACTATCTAATTATAATATTTAACTTCTAGTTTTTTTTAGTTGAGCTTAAATCGTGCCCCAGCCCACGTGAAGCCCGAGCCACCAAAACCAGTGCCACATTGACCAATAGTTGTTTAAAGTATACGGACGTCCGCTTTAAAAGTGTCGGCTTCTTTTGAACAAGTTATTAATTAAAAGGTGGGAGCATAAAAAAGATCTCATTACATAGGTATTTTACGTCACACCTGGCCTTAATGCGAGTTTTGGCTAGGTGAAGACGTAAAGTTTTGTACTTACAACGGGCGGCAATTCGTAAAGCCCCAGAGCGCATATTTATGGCCCTCACCTTCGGTTCGGGCCACAAACACCTGCGATCTGGGGCATTCACGAATTCACCGCCCTAGGTACGTAATGTACTATTTACTCACACATCGTGCATACCGTGGCTGCTTATTTGAAGAAATTCATCTTCGTCGCCGGCATTACAGCTATTCAAATATCGAACAGAATTACAGTCATGGAGCAATTCGCGAATTACAAATTTGATATAACAATTTCTCTATGATGATAATAACCCACGTTTCGACCTAACCGACATGTCTTCCGTTGTTACACTTAATAGTAATTCGCGTTTAATTTCATGTTATTAGAACTAGCAGTACACCCATACTGATATTCGGCTAATTGTAGCAATTATTCAGGTTGTCCGTAGGGTACATGTAAGAAACAGACCTTCAATTCAGCCGTTCTTTCACATTTGAATAATATTTTGATATATTATGCGCTCTCGTTCTGTCCCCTTAACTCGAAGCGCATGAAAACGAGCACGCAATATAGATTGAAATACGATTGAGATCGGAAGCAACAGACAGAAATAGACCTCCGCCACGTCAAATTGCAATTCGGAAGCGTGTGAAAATTGCAGTATACAAAAACAGTACCCCGGGGTTTGTAATAATTGTTAGTATTTATTCAACAGGTCGTATCATTAACATACTGTTAATGTATGTATTATCTCAGCTGTCCAACTAAAACAATATCAGGAGTTACTGACGGGCATTTTTCTATTTTTGGACAGGTTGGGGTGACGTGGTCGTGACGTATCTGTAGTTAGTAGTAGTAGTAGCTATTCTGGAAAAAAGTAACAAACTATATTAGTACTTACTTATACTCCTTTATTGATAGCCATTCCGAAATAATAATCTGGGAAAAAGGAAGGGAAGTCATTATTATATAAACTAATTAAGCTTGTTAAGTCATAAACGGAATGTATAGGTAGGTAAAGGTAGGTTCCTTGAAATCTATATACATATTTATTGTTTCACTTCCTATTTCGCTTCATCTTTCAATAAGCGACGGCCTTATTCTCATTGTGCAAAACCAATTAAATCTGAAAGGTGAACAGTTTTACTATTCGCTGATTATATCGGGAACAAGAACTCGATCAAGCACTTGACGTTTGAACTTTGAATTGACCGCATATTAAAGAATACAAAATAAACAATTTCAACCCAAAGCGGCGCTACCACCAAACTTCATCATTGAAATGACTTCACCTCACGATTTGTTCGTGGTTTAGTCGCCTGCATTATAAAGTTTGTATTATTGTAGCCAAGACATTCCCCCATATAATCCGTCGGATTTGTAATGCGACGATTGTTGAATGCTTACAAGGAACGTATTGCCAGCTCAGTAATGAAATGATTATCTTATAATGTCTTGTCTCCGAGTTCTAGTAGGTATCTTTATAGGTAATCACCACTTCAAACATTGACCTCGTAGTCAACATTGGTTAACAGTGACTTTATTTCAATAATTTGTTTAACTTTTTTTCTCGTATAGTTTGGCTCATTGGTAATCCGTCAGGTGCAAGACAAGTCATTGACAGATTGTCGATGCATGGAAGTTGTTGAGTATGTTATTGTCGTTGTTTTAGAATATTGACATTTGTCAGAAGTCATTTCGCGGAACTATGTACAAGAATATGTATGTGTAGATCAAGGTTGTTTTTGTCTCTAAATATTATAGATTAACAAATGTGTATCTAAATATCTTCCTGAGAATTTGAGTATTTTTTTGTAGTCATGTAAATTTTCACGAGCTCATAAAATATCGGAAAACGATTTCTTGCGAATAAACTGTCCGTCAACATCAGACCTTAATGTATATTTCTGTCATTTGTTTTTGAACACACAATGAATTACTGTAATACATCACTACTGTTGACGTTTACGTGAGCATAGATAATATAAGATGTTTAAAGAAATTAATCCAATTATTCTGCTCAATAAAGCGTTTTGCATAGGCAATTATGGATACGCCTGTAATTCATAAAGCGGAAATCACGCGTATACAAAGAAAGCGTGAAAGGCACTGAATATCTTTTACTTTCATGGCTCCAGAACAAAATGGCAGTGGCACTTTGTGAAGTAGGTCTGTGGTAGGATTATCAAAGGGCCCTTTTATATTTACTTAGCGTGTACCTACGACAGATTTTTTGAGTTTCTGGGCAGAACGGCGACCACTTCATTCGCTTAGTATTCTCATAATACATAGTAAAGTTACGCTTTGGAATAAATTTGCATCGATTAATTCCCATGGAAGCATAAGTCAATTTCTAGTACGATGATATGTAGGTACTTATGAAGTTTTATGACCAAACAAACGATAAATACATCAGCTTCATTCGCTTGCTTCCGAAAAGTTGACTTCACAAAACATCATACATTGTAGGTAATAGATTCTATACAATTGACGTATGGCAGACAGTACTTAAGTCTGGAAATACGCGTTTCTTACAATTTTCATTCTATTCATTATTGTTATGCGCTCTTACCCTTCTAAGACCTGTTTTAATACCTAAACTAGGAAGAAAGACTCAATCTGAGGTGAATGTCGTAATACTGGGGCGTCCACACTGAATAAAAATGTAGACAAATGGTGAAATTTTTTAAGAGGGAGTCTGTCCCCTTTCTGCAACATGCACCTTCATATGAAACGATTGTCCTTTACTATGACGCTCGAGGATCGTGACGTCACAATCTGCTAGTATTTTCTCTCCTTATCAAGCAACAAAAACGATTGTAGCTTCGTAATTTTTTGAGATTAAATGGGATTTTCGTCATTACACATATTTTTTTCCTCCTTTCTTTTATTTATTTATTTATTATAACAACCGCGATATAACTAATACATAGTATAGGTAATTAGATAATAGAAGGCCAATAACAGTCATCCATTAATTACTAACGTAACGATTAACAAGGCGCCGTCAAACACAGTAAAATGGACAATCAAAAGGTTTTAAACTAAAACTAAAATAAACGAGATAAGTTGGTAAAAAAATGTAAATAAGACACCAATACTCTACCAGCATAAATTAATATAAATCAAAAAATAAAGTTAAACGAAGTTAAACCTCTACTAGAAGCATTTAGAATAATAGAAAAAAGCTACTATTAGTAACCCCACCGATGGTATAATATATTAGCTGAACAATCTCATTAAAAGTAGAAAATCTATCGACAAAGTACGTGTGCATACACCCAGTACCCACAGCTGGGCACAAGACCAAGATCCGTTAATCGTTAATTAACGAAGTTAACACTTTAAGTAACGGATTAAATTATGAGTTAACTTTAAAAAATGTTAACGGACTCATTAACTTCCGTTAATCTTCCATGAATCCTTTAATGATTAATCAAGTATCTTCTATTTGCCGAAAGCACACCGCGATGATCTAATTGTATTTTTTCATAATTTTATTAAAGTAAGTATAAATTTTGAGTCTACATCCCTCTGTTGTACGTCTTCGTTTGCCCCGTTACTTTTGATGCTGACTCTACCAACTATAATGAATGTCTTTCTTATAAATTCGGTAACGTTAAAAGTAAGTAACTAAGTGACCACATGGTGTTGGTTTATGCTTGCAAATGTATGGGAACCTACTCATCTAAAATACACATTTTAAACTGTCCCCAACCAATCCATTATAATCTTTGTAAAGAAGGCTTCCATGCATCCACTGGTGCAAAATTAAGCGTTTTTAAATATGTGCATATTCATATAAATTTTTATATAAGTCTAGGTACTTATATGAAAAGTGCACATTCTTTCGTGTCCATAGGTTTGGGTAGTTTCGGAAAATTTAAAACGATAACTAAAAATTATAAACTAATCTCATAAATCGAACGCATTCAATTATAGAGTCTGGCCAGGAAAAGACGAGCCTAGGGAAAATAGCGGCCAATAAAATAAAATAAATCGTGTATAGCAACACCGTGTATATAATAATTAATAACGGCACTTGTACATTATTATTTATCTCCAATCCACACAATGCAACTGATCAACCAGTAGAAACTGAAATTATATAAAATAAAACTCTTTTCAACACAATTGCTCGTAACGTACCTCTTATTGTGTCGCTTTTAGGCTCATAATCCTGGATATTAAAAACGCGTGTTTTATAACTTTACAACACTTGTGTGTTATGGTTATATCCCGATTAAGTCACGTTGGCACCTTGCAGCAAGATATATGCATGAACACGGTGCATTCTTAAATTAACCAGGTTGTACAGAATGTACAGCTTTTTTTTTAATTTTCGGCAAATGGATTCTTACTCGACTAAACAAATTAAATCCTTTTTGTTAATTAATTGACTATTTCTTTTTGTATATGACATGGAAACGTTTAATTTAGTAAAACTATTCACTTTTCATAACATTTTACATGAATTAAATACAGATAACATATTAAAATGAAAATATAATTTTATTTTGTATTGGCTGTTTAGAGATTTCTGTGCCCACACTGCGCAAACTTCACGAAAAAAAAACTGTTGGGTGCCAATATAGGTTATATTTGGATAGGTTATTTATATCACAAATATTTGTAAAATTTGTTTATGCGTGTTTGGTTATTATCAAAAATGTTGACTCGTGGTGACTAGAAAAGTGATAAATAGAATGGACGCCTCTGGAAATTCTTGGCGATGTGCAATTGTGAGTAAAAACCTGTTGTCATCTTAATGATTTGCTTAATGTAAAGTAAATAATTTGGCAGGCCAATAACATTTTCATCTTATGAAAATGATTTTTTCCTCGCAAAATGTGTTGAAAAACGTCGTATGATACGCGTGAGCTTTGATAATTACATCCTCGGCTTCCTTATCACGCTCACCTGCGGTTCGCGTGAACAATTTCGCCTCTGATGTAATTATCAACCTACCTCACTTGTATCACAATGTACTATTAACTTCCTTCTATTTTATATTTAAGAACAGTCCAATTTATTATGCAACAGTTACCTTCTTAGTTACCATATTATGTCAGGTATCAAGATAAGGACATTTGACAATGCCATATAAATCTCATGCTCATCTATCACTGGCCGGACTGAGTACAATTTGAAAAACCAAACAGATTAAAACGTGTCGAATTCTAAAAAAAAATGTCGTCACGCTCAACGGACGGTTTAATCTGGTCTAATCGGGCGCTAGTGTGACCACTCGTTGTTCACGGTTCTTGGATTACCTATAAAGCGTACGTTTTGTAACTCCCCAATGTCAACAACAGTACACGTGTGATATTTATACTTATTATATGCAGTACAACTGGATTTTTTGCATGTTTGTATATTGCATATTGTTACCAAAGGTTCAAAATGTTCTAAATAGTTCAGCGTCAGCTATTATCAACTCGTCATATTGTGTCGATACATAAAACGGGTATATTTTGCATCGACCTTAAGTTCTGCTCACAGTCTTTCGATTAATATTTAAAAATCATACTCAATTCAATTAGTTACGGAACGCGGGCTTTGAAACATAAAATATGCTATGAGATATAGGGTTGAATACAGTTATAAAACTGATTCAAATACTTAAAGAATAGCTGAAGACCGTTTATAATCACTTTAAGAGCTCAGGGAGACTTCCGATTGCGCATTCAACTCATTTCATTAGAAACTGATTTTCACAAGTCGTTTCACAAGCATGACTAAAAGGGAGCTATTTCGCAGAAATTTTAAATGTTATTACAGACAGTACTGCTCCACATCGCTTAGTTTCGTCAAATATAATTTCGCGCTCAGTGTCGCATACTTTCGTGTCGCATTGACACAAAGCGTATCAAGGCCGATATAATAAAGGCGGAATCGACTTAAAAATGTAGTAATCGTTACGTAAACTCGGCGAGAAAGTTGCGTGTGAGTTTGAGAAGTGATTATCATATATGACGTCGTCGGTCGGCCGAAACAAATCCAACTACTGTCATTATTACGCTTAATGGTAAAAACTATAATTTATAACAATGATTGTAAGATAAAAAAACTAGATCCTATGTTAGAGCAATCGACGACAAATTTATCGATTGGCCGACATAGTCCATTAATCATACGAATAACTTGACACGCTCAAATGGCCCTGGCAATATATCTGTCCAAGTGAGCATTATGGACACAAATACCTGATCACAGCGATACAAAAATCCCACGCCTAACACAAAATACGTGCCCAAATGGATTTTCGGAATTCAATTGGCAACCGAACCTTTCTTGAATACATAAAAAGAATTCGAATGAAATTTTACAGTATGAGCAGACACATACACTGTGTAATCTTTAGTATGTGCTTGAATATATTACTACAAATTAAAGGTTTCTTATGTACTTAAGTACTCACTTTTATGGAATTTGAAAAAAAAAGAAACCAATTTTAGAAGTTACGTTACGCCACACAGTTCGTGGAAAAGGTTTTCGGACTAACTACATTACCTGTTAATAATTAGTGTTCATGTTATAATAGTTTTATTTACTCAAATATCCTTCTAATAGTATAAATGGCCAAGTTTTGATGTATGGATGTGTGTTACACAATCACGCTTGAACGGCAAAACCGAATTGAGATACAATTTTGCAAGAAGATAGCCAGTTTATAGCCTGGATTAAAATGTAGGATGGTTTTTATCCCCGGTCCACGCAAACGAAGTCGCGGGCGGAAGTACCTAATCTGTTAATTTTCTCAAAATGGCAAAGATAAATTCTTAATTACTTACTACGTTTTTATTATTTTGCGTGCATCATATATAACTGGATGCACTAAAAACAATGTACCTAGTTAAAAAAATGTATGGAAATTGACTCAACACGTTACCTCTTAAAGAACAGTCAAGAAAAAACACACACACACACACACGCCTCCCTAAGGCGTTGTAAGAAGGAACTGATTGAAAGATTTTGTGGCCGAGACAGATTGTACCGATAGTTCAGTCGGTTAGTAGCAACGGGCCATGAATGCCTGTGGTCGCCGGTTAGAATCCGGCTCCGAGCATGGATTTAAAAAAAAAACCTTTAATTTAAATGAATAATTTTGTTAGCAGAGCCTTACTGCTTAATACAAGATTTACAGTCTCAAGACTAAGAAAAGCATAGGGGGCAATCTTAATCTTACACAAATCGTATTAGCACTATAGTTAGCTCAATACCTAAGGCTTTGGTTACAGGTACTAGACGATGATATATTTATGTATGTTATATAACAGATATAAATCCTAATCCTAATATTAATAATATAATACTTATTATAAATCTGAATGTTTAGATGTTTGTGACTCAATCACGCTTAAACAGCTCAACCGGTTTAGATGATATTTCGCACGACGATGACGATAGTAAAATATAGGATAGTTTTTTGTTTCTTCTCCCGGTTCCTTCAAGACGAAGTCACGGGGGGATGCTAGTTCCAAAATACTTACATAGAAAACAACTAAGACTCAAACAAATATTCATGCTCATCCCACTAATTTGCCCTTACCGGATCCGAACCCAGGACCTTCACCTTCGTAGTCAGCTTCTTTCGCCAATAGGCTAACTGGTCGTCTTTTATGTATTTTAATTAGGTGCACAGCATTTCTATTGGAATAAATAAGTGGTGACTAAAACAATTTTATTAATCAACCTTCTTTAAGTTTTGCCTTCTCTGGGTGGCTGGCGCGGCCCGTCGGTTGTTTGGTTGATATTAAAACATAACACGAAACCGATTTTACACTTACCTACCCTGAAATACTTTGTAATTTCATGTTGTAATCTCAGCAGGTTGAAATAATTGCCTTCACTTACTGCATCGATTACTCAATAAGTGGGCGATACTTTCTTGCGTGCGAATTAAAATGGAGCTGCGTATCTTAACCGGGTATTGGTTTGTCCTGAATTTAGCATCCTGAATGAGTTCAATAGGAAGCTGATTCAAGAAGCTGTAAGCGTATGTAATACCCGCCTAAGGCTTTTCTTCAAAGTTAACATTTTGATATTTACTGGTGTGACTACACGATCAACTTCATTACAGTGTTTGTGTAATCTCTGTACATAACAGGTAAGTATTATCCCCGTGACGAAAAGAAAAGCACAACATGTTTCTTCCCGTGGGTGTCTTAAAAGTCAAAGGTATAGAATAAGGCCAAAGTGTGTAGTGGGCATGGTGGCCAATGGCTAGCTCACTGCTATGTCGAATTTTGTCCTTTTTAATTAAACCCACCATTGCTCAAAGTAGCACGAATTTAAATATTATTTCATTCAATTTCATACGTGTTATATTTTGATTACATTTTCTTAATGATGAAGAATAAAATGTACTTAAGTACCGTTGTCACTTTTTACACGTTTTGTTAACACGTTTTTTGTTGGAAAGTTAAGTCATGCTCCTCGGATCCGTTTCACCAGAATACTTACACAGGTTGTGCGTCACTAATCTCTACCGAATATGTACTATACCTACTAGTAGTTATTTAGTTCAGGACAAAATATGCTTTAAATAAACATCCCAAATTGCACACACAAACAACACCATTAGTAATGCAGACTGGGGTGCACTCTGCACAAATAGCAAGCTGAGGACAGTACAACGTGTTAATTGGATGTGATTGATTGCACAGTATTCAGCAATCATTCCTGCCATTGATTGAGCAACATTCAGCTTTTTCAATACATCACTGTTGCATGTTGGCCAGTCATGAAGCCAGAACTCAATTATAGTTCTTGTTTTTTAAATTACCTATACGAGTATCTTCTTAATTTTTATAACAATAGGCATGATGACAGTAATTGAAAATCTATATTAGTATTTTCTTAGTGAAATTTTAATCATAAAATTCGAAAAATGCTCATATTTTTTTATTAAGTAAGAGATTATTATTTATTTTGATAAAACTAAACTGAAAAATACGGACGGACGCCCGCCATGATATGTTAAACACCAATCAGAGCGCATGACGTCACGTTTGTATAAACAAATACCCATAACGGCCATTAGCACAGATTACAGAGAAAACTTACGTACTGAACGAATAGTAAGACAGGGATAGAACCATGTGTTATCTGTCAGATCTTCATACGTCATTGTCCCGCTTTCTCGCTCGCACGGCCGCGCAAGACCTGTAAACTTTTTAATTTATGTTCATTCAATGAGCAATTGAGCGATCTAGGTAGCAAACATCAAAGGTCTGCGTTATGTTTATACAAACGTGACGTCACCCGGGACGCCATGACACTGACAAGCGTTTTAGCGCCAATTTGAAATTTAAAAACTAAAATGCATTTAATTCCTACTTAACTGTAATATTCTCTTGAAAAATCTTATTCGTTGTACATAATAAATGTTTCTAAACATTATATAACAGTTTTTCAAAATGTGTCATCATGCCTTTTGTTTAGTTTAGCTCCAAGAGATATATATGGGAGCTGGTGATTGTAGCAGGACAGGTTCCTTTTATAACCATAATGCGACCTTACTGTTATTCTGATGCCGAGTATGACTGATTTAATACTTACATAACTAATGACAGCTTTAACGAGTTGTTTCCACTACATTAACACTGCTCGTGTTAATTATTTTGCTGTTCGCACTTGTTTTTTTTTAATTAATGTAGTTTCACACATTATTTTACCAAATGGGACTTAATATTAGGTAACTAAGGAGTTAATTATACGCGATTGAATCCCGTTTAATAAATTAATCAATGTACTTACAGATTAATCAGGTAAGCTGTGAGATTTTCAATTGTTTTTCAGGCTTTGTTTTAATATCATAGATTTTATGCAGGTAGTGAACAATTCTAACGAGATGATCGATCTAATGTTATTAAACAAAAAACTATCACTAACGAAAGTGTAGGACCAGTAAATAAATCCGCCACTTACCATTTGTCATTTTACTTTGAAACTTATCTTAATTGTATTTCGTCTTTGCGTTTCATTGTTGGGTAAAAAAAGAGCATTGCATGTTACTTATTAGTTTAAATTATTTTTGGTAGGTAAGTACTGATTGTAGTTTGAACGTAAAACATGCGAACTACTCCCACACTTCCACAATACCAATTGTTTTGATAATTAGATATTTGTATAATTAAAACTTTGGTCCAGTCTAAGTCGTGGAGAAATCTTACTCTTTCTTTATGTTTTCAGGTCTTGCTTGTATTGTGTTAAGAGGGTGAAAGCGTGGTGCGAACGGCTGACAGTATATGATAGTATTCATAATTTAATGGCGGTTTTCTCAGTATAATCTTGATTTATTTGACACTTTTGGTTTATAATTGTTTATGTAATGTTTGCAGACGTTTGTCCCTTTATGCGAGATAACATAATATGGTATGAAACAATGAGATCGCCAGTAGTACTTATAGTTCGTGCAATATAATTATGTAACCAAATAGACCTTCCCGCTTTATTTTACTGCGTAGGAGAGGGGAGTACCAACGTACCTACTGGGTCTCTTCTATAGTTTGGTATGTTTTAGGTATGTAGAAAAATAATTTAAGAGTTTCATAAGGTGAGGATCTTTCAATCAAATTACAATGTGAATAAAGCGTGAATAAAAGTCTAACACGTGCATCCGTTATCATCGTTATTGAATCGTCCTTCCAAAGTATGGCACAAGTTCACCAACCCGATAAGATTAAATAATCTGACGAAACGGGACCAATGAAACTCTTTCACATGTATTTCTTTTATTTAATAGATAGTTTTGTTTACCTACGTGATGAATTGGTAAAGTAGTTAGATGCTCTTTCTTTTTTATTAAAATACGACGCGAACGAGGGATGTTATAAAGTTTAACAAATTATATGTAACTGCGCATGTCTGTGGTATCGTAGCTCCTAATTGGATGCATCGACTTTAGTATTTTTTTAATCGAAAGTCTGTTGAAAAGGTTCTTTACTATGTTAGATAATTGATGATGAATGTATTTTACTTTTACTTATTTTCAACTTACTATAAATGCCCTTTTAATGTCAGTGTCAGTCAATCGAAAGCAGCGATACACCAATTATCACACTTTAGCAAGAAAGTGCTCGCGTAAAGTGCTGTACACACTTAAAAAGACTCAAAACTCATATAATTCTTAAGCATATACCCCATTTTAGAATTGCTCAACTGTATGGATCAATGAACGGTACCCCGCTGCGGTGGTGATACCATCACAACCGACTCCGCTGGTGGTCTCTGACGCTTATCAAGCGGATTTACATGAAACACCGAATTTATACGCCATTAGTGTGAGGAGATCTCTGGGCTCCTTTCCATTTGTGGAAGCCTTCGTTTTGAAATATATAATACTTAAAAAAGCTTTGAGTTATGTTTACCAAAATGGAAAGCTTTAAATGTGTTTGAAGAGTTAGGAAAGTAAAATAATGATAGCAAGTAACCTTATGTATAGTATACATTTAATACAGTCAGCAGCAAAAGTAGGTACGCGGGTCAAGTGCTCAAATTTACCTACACACGACTGTAATGGCAAGATAATAAGGACTGTCTAAGTCAATTTGAGCGTGTTTTTGCGTAACTACTTCTGTTACTGACAGAAACTTACTTTAAAATCGACAGACAATTTTTTTTAAATTATAAATGCGCGTCTGTTGCACCCAACAAGTATCTAGGTACCTAATTACGCGCAGTGCGTAGATTATTACCTATTTATTACCCCCTTAATCAATATACGGAAGTCAAGAAAAGAGACTTTAACAATGCACAAATTAATGCCTATAAATCATTCATAGTAATTACACTGCAATTTTATCACATGTATATCCTATACGGATCTACGTACGAGCAGTGAGTCACTACAAACAAAACGCGATCACGAATATGTGCTACGGAAGTTGTACACAAAAGCTAAACACAATTACCTTTACAATTTTCTTGCCTTTGGATAACACGTAATGCTACGGGTGTAACAAAGGCAACAATGCTTAACGTGATAAGAGGGCAGTGAACAGCGTAAAATGTCAAAGCCTGACCCGTTATTGACCCCTGTATGAATTGCGAAGTCAGACCCTGCATTTGTTACCTGCACCTATTACCTATTTGACACGCGCTAAAATGATATGTTACCAAGATAATATTGCAGTCCTTACTTTGTCTCAGACGAAATTTAGAAAAGTATCCAAATCGCAAGTTTAGAAATAGAGAGAGTGGTATGTATGTGAAGAGTGGCACGGCGGAAGTACGTATGGAAGATAGGTAAATGAACAAACATACCTGTTCACGTTACTTTGATAGGTACTGTACTGATATCGATCGCTACCGAATAGCGTCTGCCTTAAACTAAGGTTTGACTTGTTTCAAACTTGCGGTATCGTAAGTTACGTTCATTAAAACCTGTCTGTATGGGTAATTTGACAGTTTTCTATGGGATGACAGCTGCTAGCGCCATATTTTTTAACATTTATTCACAGATCTTTAAAGTGTAATGCTGCCGATATAAATTCAGGTATGTTACACAAACATACCTACAATACAAATACTTTGTCTTTAAATTATCACTTTTTGTCCACTATCCTTTTCACAAAACCGGTATTTTGGGTACACCTAGACCCAGTGTAGAGTGTAATAAGGCAAGTAAGAGCAATGCTCTTTAAAAATAATTCAATATTAAATCACAAGTGACTCCGCATAATCAATCGATAAGTTCAATGTTAATTGTAAACCGAGCCCAGACCGTTTGTGAACCATAGAACAATTGCGTCGGTTATATGGAATAAAAGTCTGAACCTTAAGTCCAATAAGTCCTGTGGTGAGGCATTGTCCTCCATCACGCATTTCATAGACGCCGTCAAACAGTGTATTGAGTGGTAACCTTGTAACTTTATCCGAATTAAGAGCACGACATTCGACAACCACCGATAGGCACTTTATTTCCATAGGCACACACGACACGGAATTTGGTGAGACACGTACTCGTACCGATATGAACTTTTTAGACGTTAAACAAATATTTGCATCAAAACTCAGACAAAAAAAAAAGTGCTTGAGCGTGCGTTTAACTTATATGGCATGGTTAAAAACCGGCATCACTAGGTTGTTCATAATGCTCCATCTATCTTTTTTTCTTCGTCTGAGCACGAACCTTTATTTTAATTTCGAGTAGCTTGTAAAATAAAATTCTTAAAAGCCATACCCGAGTTCAGCGAGTAAGTATTTAATTTCGGTAATTTAGTAAATAACTGCCTGGGAGATCGAGCTTTACCGCATCTTTCATTTAAGAAACTTTTTTCGCAAAATGATAATGTCATAAAAATTAAAGAACAACTATTCGAACGAAATAAGACTATCATTAGTATAACCCCTTATCAAAGCCGTTAGAACTGTTTTCTAGACCCCGTTTATAGGTATATACAAATGCTGGTCGTTTAATCGTTAATAATCAATATTTTTAAAAGGGTGTGTCCAACAGTGGGCGTCTTTGGCTGATATGATGAAGATGAAGGTGTCCAAGTTTTTTTCCAAACATTTAGGTGTATCAACAACTTCACCTTAAAAATTGCAGCATGTTTTTTTTTTTACTTTGCTATGGATACATTCCAAGTACTATTTTTAATCAAGGGAAATGCGGCGATACTAATTGAACGTCAATTAAATAACACAAAAAGCCTTTCTGATTAAATCATAAGTGCCTACTTTCGTATGTTTCATCGCGTAATAGGAAGAAAGTTACCGTTAAATAAAAATAAAATAACGGAAACGGATCTGCAGATCCGTGGTCTATCTATGGCGTGAGATCAATTAAGCAGCTATTTGCCTTGAAAATGTAATGGCTACCCGAGGCACCGCGGCGTCAGCCGTTGGTGCCAATTAACTGAGCTGATGTAGATATGAAGCATATCTCAGTTAATTGGTTCCAATTCGGGCGTTAAATTTGTGACATTAATGATAGTATTTTAGCAATCAAACCAACGGATTAGGAAATAAAATGGACTAGATATTCATTGTTGACCTATTCCTATTAACCACCATTGACGGGATTTCATACCATACCCTTATATGATAAAACCATCATGTCTTAATATCTATAGAATAAAACAACCTCCGTAAGGAATGTCTTTCAAAATACATATATGTAAGTACTAATGAAAGATTAAAGAGTTGGCTTGTGATTTTGTGAGTTTCCATGTCACGGGTAATCTCTGCAACAATGTATCGGATTTCAAAAATATGGGCCGCTAGTATAAAATAAAATATTGAACTTTCTAATGAATGAGTGTTTTTTCTGTCCCCGACTAGCAGCACTGCAGCGAAATGACTAAATGTGTCAAAATTCACCAATCATGCATAATCATTATTGATTTTATTGGTGAATTTTGACAGCTGTTGTCAATGCGACCTTTCACCATCGTACTGCCAGCTGGTGGCGTAATACATATATTCTAAAAACCCTGATTGCTTCTAAATCGAATAGTTTTAAAACGTCTGCTCTTATTATTATTCTATTCTTAGGTATAATGAAGGAAATGTAGTCATGGAATGCGTCGGTGCAAGTTTCAGTACGAGTGAGTATTTATCAATTAACTTGTATTGTCTGCACAAAGATATTAAGTATATTGTATTGTCTATAGTATTATAAAATGCAGAGGAAAACGTTTTTGAGGACGTATGGCCATTTCAAACTCAAGAGAGCTACTTTACTATCTGTTGGTTTCAAGGCATCAACACCGTCACGCACACCAGGATCTTTAAATTCATGATCGGACACCTGCAACGCCAATAGGTACTAATTGTCGAACCCAGATATAACAACGACCTTCAAATGAACAATAAACCAAAATGGTTTTCCTAGACTAGCCTCCCACGAGACACTTTGTAACTTATTTAATTGATTACCAGCACAGCTTGCTTAATTAATGATAATGATAGTTTTTGACTAGAAAATTCATTACCTGGGTGCGGTTTCGTCGCTGAGTCCGGTACTCATTAGTGACTGGGCCAAGGTTTTGTGTTAATTTTGGAGGCACTGTCTGGATTTTGCCATTATTTTGTGTGCCGGTTCCGTTGATTCCAAACTTGTGGAAGAAGCGACAAGGTCTTAAACCGATTTTTACAACAGTTAAAGTACCTAGGCACCAACACCAACTTCAAAACAAGTGCCTACCTACCCACCTAAACTTATAATATTTTATCTTATTCTATGCAGTTAAGAACACAACAACATATCGTCAATTTTTATTTTTTGCCGTGAATTACTACTACCCGCATATAGCGCTTCTGACGTAGTTTTAGCCTGTGTTTTACATATGAACGGTATATACAGATTTGCGATACACGGATTTTAAAAATGCCAAATAGCTTTCAATGCCAAACGACCCTGGGGAATTATGTGACTTTAGGATACTCAAATACCACAAACCGGTGTTAGTAACGACTCCAATCAAAACAGTTTAGCTAAACACAACTAGCCAACATCAAATGACATAACAAAAGATAATCGAATGCATCTGAGGCTTTGGAAATCCCTTATCGAAATAAAAATGGTTCAGTAATTATGCTTGAATTTTCCTGCTACAATTACAACAAGTTCTCTATTGGGGCGTGGCGCAATATTAACGCAACAGCACGCCTGAAGGCCTGCTAATCGACAGGGTTCTATCATAAGTGAAGACTTATTGTAGGCCGTCCATTTATTACGCATTTTAGGTGTAATTCTATTATGTCTTAATCGATGAGCATTGCTAGCGGCATTCACTTAGAGACCACTATAGGTTTTATGGCTGTGTTAAATAAATGTGCGATAGATACCGATAGCAGTACCTATACATATTTATAATAGTCATTGGTATGGCGTTATATATACAGCATAGTTATTTAAAGGTTCTTGCGATGAAAAGACTATGAATGAACGGTACAGCAAATCTTAGTAGTAATTGCATCAGCTAGCAAATTCATTCACAAGAAATTCACATCTGAATGAACGTACAACCGTCTCGAAAATTGACAAACACTCGACGTTCATGCCATCCACGATGTGAGGTAGAGTGAGAATAAATCAATTTGAAATGTTCGTTTTATCTGATTTTTTAAACGATTCTGTGCAAAATCCGAGGCATCATTGGGTTATGCTCTTTCACCTACGTATTTCTAATTTTTTCCTTGCCTTTACGTATATACTAGTAAGGTAGTATTAAAAATATTTGCTTGCTCCATAATAAATACATCCCTATTTGAGAGGCAAAACGCATTCGCACTTCCCTCGGTTGCTCACCCACCGGATCAGTGAGCACGCCAGGTTGCGTGCATACGCACCGTTCGTTCCTCAAATTATCACTAATCGCACGTTATGACATTAGATGCAACACATATTATTGAATCTGCATGAAGTAATGCAACGGAGAAATGTAACGCAAATAATTTGCATGTGCGTTTCTAAGTATATTATTAATGTTTTCATCACATTCGCTCACAAATTGTATCATAGCATGCAAACGTATCGAGCGGTCATGTAATGTAAGCCACATACTCGTACTACAAGAATGGGTTTTTTTTTATAAGACTACTTGCACACGTTAATGAGTAAGGCCGCGAATTTTGACCAATGTGACATCGAATTGACATGAAAAATGACGTGACGATTTGAAAAACCCTCAACATTTTCATCTCACGCAAAAACGGCTTAACAGATTTTGATGAAACATGGCTAAGAACACTCCGGATAAAATTATCTATGACACAAAAAAATATACACAGACAGACACGTTAAACTTATAACACCCCTCTTTTTTCGTCGGGGGTTAAAAACGTAACATAAGTTGTTATAAAGTTTACTGTTTAGATTATACTGGTAAATATTCTCATTAGATAACGTAGATGAGAAAATAACTAACTAACTACTTTGGCTCAGTAATCCAAAAAGGGGTTTGGCCTCCGAAACAAGAGTCCGCCTAGGGTTTGCAATCCGGATATCCGGATATCCGCCAAATTTTTAAAATGGAATGGTATAATATAATGTAGATAATTCCCATTCTCTGTTTTTATTCGCCCTTTCTTCATCCCAGACCTGATTATATTATATTGTTTTTCTACTCCTGTACTTTTATCTGTGATTTACATAGTCCCGAACACTAATATAAAGACATACAAAATAAGTCTGCAGAAAAGTCTATACTCTATTCCCCATAACAGTACGGCACAACCGTGCTGTTTTGTCGCCAAAACGATACGCTTAGCAGCTATACGCTTCTAAACCTGGGTAGTGCTACATTGTGCCACGGCCTACTAGACACGATCGAGTAGGCCGCGACGCGACTAATCTAGAGGGCCATGCCGAAACATAAAATACATTAGGTACTACCAACTTAACAAACCACTGAATGTATTTACTTCAAATAAATTATTGTACTAACGGCATTGCTGCCAACTTAAGAAAAACCTTGGTCTTAATATGACAGTACTGGTAAGTTGAATTAAGAACAAAACAGACCATAAACAATAGGTGTCAATGTGTCATGTTTCCAATTTCCCACCAAAGTTCCAGTTCAAAACTAAAAGACGAAAATATGTCAAATATGATAACTATTCGTTATTAATAACTTCTTAAGATTTGATTCGTGTTTGTGAAGTGAAGAAAAATGTGTACGTTCCTTTTAAAATGGACGAAGAAGAAAATAACTGCACCGCTGATGAAATTGCGTGAGTAGTAATAGAACTAACGGAAAACTTACTGCCTGAAAAGTCAAATTATGCAATTTATTTAAAATAGTCGTAGAAAAAATATTGTATGCAACGGTGTATAACTTGGTCTTAAAACGCTCGTGGCGTCTTTAATTGCGATGCTCGCCAAGGCTCGCATCGCAACTCACGACACTCGCGTTTTAAGACCCTACTTATACAACAGTTGCATAAAATACTATTTTAATTTGTTAGTCACAAAAACTGATAAAACCACAAACTAGTAAAACTGCCGGAGTTTGAATGGCGAAAAATAGCGTTGATTTAAATACACTAATCTTCCGTAGGTATTGTATAAATCCAATACTACCGGAACTATTCAATTAAATTCAATTAAATTCAAATACTTTTATTTTCAAAGCAAGTCCATAGTTGTAGTTGTACTATACCTACCTACTAAAGACTAAGTTTAGATGTACCCAAAGAAATATTGAAGAAGTATACATATTTGACACAGGAAGTAAGAAGTAAATGCAGCAATAATACCTACGTTTTATAATTGTAATGGGTAAGGCCGTTATTTCTTGTTAAAAAGCAGTTAAAAATGTCCACTTTTTAATCAACTCTAGTGTGCTACGCCAATTAGCCATATATTTATATGGCTCACTCAACGCCGAAAGCGAGGAATTCGTATTGGGCGCCGAGACAGCTGTACTTGGCTACCTGTTGACGCTCCCGAGCGTCCGCCGTCGCGCCAGCACACCTGCTGGTCGATGGGAGGTAGGACGCCGCTACTGTGTCGGCGCAAGTGGCGTCCCACACCAACGCACGGCCCATCTTCCAGGGAATCAATGACATCCCGTCAGGGCGCTTGCCATCGTTCCGCACTATTTGGGGCTCCAGAGCGGCGGGAACGCCGGCACTGACGAGCGCCCTTCTCAGGATGTCATTAAGGGTGGCATGACGGGACAGGCGGCCGGCGCCCGAAGAGCAGGCGAGCCCGTGGTCGCCAATGCTATCTACATGAGATCCACAAAAAGCACAGACAGCTGTGCTTCCGACCACAGGATCGGCACAAAGAGCAACTCCAAGCCGGAGACCATATATTTATATGGCTAATTGGCATAACACACTGGACGTGATTAAAAAGTGGACAATTTTAACTGCTTAATCAGGTACAAGAAATAACGGCCTTACCCTAATACGGTTTTGGTATTATGGTCTTGACTTATAATATAATCATGTAGAGTAAGAATAGTGGTGAATGATGGTGGTAGAGTAAGGGTAGTGAGTCTGTAACATTGGTCTAAAAGCGTATAAAATACACTTAAAACATTCGTAACAGTTTATGCACAAAATATAAAAATATTAAAATGGCTTCTAAAAATCGGCAATATCATGTTTGAGAGAAATCAGTGATTACATTTTTATTTATTTTAACGGCAAGAAAATTAAAACTAAAAAACATGATATCCGCGCTTCCGAGCACGCACTTCCATCTCGCTCATGCTTCTGCTCAATGAGAGGCAGAGAAGACCATGAACCTACGGCGCCTTAATTGTAAACATGGAGCTCATTGAAATGTATATACGACCACCAGGTACGCAGTTAACTTGACCTGGTTGTAGTTATTCAAGTGACAGCTTTCATTGACAAAACTCTAACAAGTAAAAATTTTAGACAAAATAAAGTTTTATACCCTTTATGAAGTCGGGAATGCGTATGTATTTAAAATCTTTCAGATCTAAAAATACGGTTGTATAGCCGTTTTTAATTGTCTTAGTTTAGCCTTACAATTCCTACATTATACCAAAAAAACCTTGTGGATCCGTTTTATCCATAAAATCAGGATATCCGGATCTATTGAATTAGAAGATCCGAAATATTGGCGGATCTTGCAAACCCTAAGCCCACCACTTATCCGGATCCTACCCCACTTCCTGCCAGCTATGAGTATATTCAATTGGCTTCAGCAAGTTTATTTTCTCGGCCACTATTTGTAACACTTCTTCATTTGACTTTCTGCCTGATCAGTTTAATGTCTCCAATCTCCTCCAGAGTCCTTTTTCTATCTCTTTGAGTTATTGTTTACCTCTCACACCCGTATAATCTCCAGATGTAGACTTTTACCAGGCGTTTTCTGGTCATACTGGAAATTTTAGCCCTAAACAGCTGTTTTTTGGCGTTAAAAACAGTTTTGGCCATTGCAATCCTATATGATAGACATTGCAATATAATATCGTTTGAACACCAGGAGTTATCGTTATTATTGAAGCTACCCAAATACCTTATTTATTTGTTCAATCATGTATTAAAATTACCTATTACTTGCTATTTCAACACAATACATGTTGTTGGTCACAACAATTAATTATTTTTGTATGCCGACATTGCCGACAGGCATCACATAGTGATACGAAATCCAATGTAACACCTTGTACTATACATACCTATGTTGAACAAATAAAATCTTTGTATCTTTGAATCTTGAATCAATATCCATTCCTATTATTTTAATGTATTTCTTTACTTTTACCCGTGTGGTGTCGGGTTAGAATAGCACAACCCCCTTTCTTCACATGGGTGTCGTAAGAGTCGACTAAGGGAACAGGGTTGAAGTGTGTTGTGGGCGATGGGCTCGAAACCGATCACTGCGATATCGCATTTTTTCGATCGTATAGTGCTGCAGCCTTGAATATGGGTGTGGGCTAAAAACAAAAACAAGACACAATAAGGATGTGTTTTTTTCATCTTAACTTGTAAATACATACAATATTCTTCAAATGTTTTCGTCACGTTTTGGAAATTACGTATGTAAATGTAATAACTAGTTGATGAACACTGTTTCCGTATCTATAATAAACCAGTTGGCAATATGTTTTCCAATAATTTACTTTAAAAACAAAGTTTTAACCGACATCAATTTAGTACTTCGCCTAGCCACGAAAACATTTCCATATTTCTTTTCCAATTTACCACATGAACTGATTTCCGAGAGCAAATGCGTTGATTATGAGAGAAAAAAACCAATCGCTGTATGTGGCCCGATAATATTTGAGGACTTCCGTCGATTCCACAAGGATCTCCTTTGGCACTTCATTAGTTGCTATTTCAACGGGATCTTATCAGAATTTGTGACATGCTTTTGTACATAATTGAGGAATTCCATGAGTCATCTGTGGTCTTCATCATCAATTCCACACGAGTTATAATAGAAAATATCAAAATCAAAACACGCGTGCCTAATATAATTGAGGAGTTCCCTCAATTACTCAGGGATCCCTTCATCCAACTGAATTTTTGATCTGAAAGCATACACTTACAAACAAAAATAAATTTTACGAATCGGCTCATCAATGACGGAGTTCTGGTAACAAACGTTGAAAAAAATTATAAAAATGCAATTGAATTGAGATCCTCCTTTTTTTTGAAGTCGATTATAAATAGGTTATAGGTACCTAAGGTAAACCGCTGGAAGTTCGACTCTGCCCCAAAGGACAGTTGGCGCTTTCAATCTTAATTCATACTAATAATGGTGTCATAACATAACATTGGAATGAATGATTGGAATTAAGAAACGTTGAGAAGTTTTACCTTCCGTAATCTTCATCGCAATCACTAAATTTAATTTCCCTTATCGTACCCGAACTTCAATTTTGACAGTGGGTGCAGCGGGAGCAGTGTTGTGCGTAATTAATTACATTTGTAATTGAAATGCAAATTGAATTAGTACATTCAATGCAATTACAAGTTATACATTCATTCGTAATTGCAATTACATTCATTGGTCATTCAATTACTCAAGTAAACTAAAAAGGGGGAGGGGCGAACATTTTTATTCTTTAAATCAGTTTCCGAAAAAAATCACTATTATTTCAAATTAACTTTTACCAGTTACCTTCATCTCGAACATTTCATCAGACAATTTTTGCGATTTTGGTAGATTCATCATAATTGCGCACGGAAAAAGTTAGAAGCCTGGTGATGAACGGCAGTTGACACATTGGTATAGAGTTTGTTTCGTAATTTTACTTGTATCCCAGCATTGTCTGGTATGGCTATACCTTTTTAGTTTGGTACGGCTACCGTCAGGTTTAAGCAACTGAGAAGGAACAGGACCATGTGTGAACAGTATTATTAACGTTTCTCTGTAGTCGTATAAAGTCCTCTTTCACAATTATTAAAAATAGAATAGGGATTTCGGAATTACCTAGGTAGTAAGTTTCTGTCATTCATATTTGGAACAAGTTCTTATTGCCAACTGTACTTTTTTTGCAAAATTACCCACCTTACTCATTGAGTGAATTCTAACGAGCCCACACATGTAATCAGTAATCAGTAATCAGTAATCAGTCATTTATTCGCTTAAACATGGTACAAATAGGTGGTTCAATAAGAAATACAGTAGAGCTACATGTTTGGTCACAAGGACATGCATGTCGCCGGGTTTATCTTGTTTAGTTTGATGGCCGCTCCACACGATGGGCCATCCTGACCCATCATACCGAACGCGGCTATGCGGTAGAACGAGACATAAATATGTCTTACTCCCTTTAACGCATAGTTGCGTCCTGTATGATGGGTCAGGATGGCCCATCGTGTGGAGCTTGAAGAGTTGCTACGGCCTCCTTCTTTCTGGCTCGAGCATCAAATCGATTAGCTCGATAGAAGGTACCGTAATATTGTATTGTCACCAAACTTACATTAGTGTGCTAAATTTCATCTCAATCGGTTGAAGATCGGAGGAGGGGGGGAGTGCCTTAAAATTAATTTGCAAGATTTGACAATCCCACAAACGAACATTGCAAGTTAATAAAAACTAGTAGATCCATGAGCTGAGACCACGGGAGCTTTCGAAAAGCCTGTTTTTTTATTTAAACTCTCATATTACCGCCTTTTTTATATAATTAACGAACCTGCTAACAAGTTTTACGAGAATTGGTTGAGACATGCGACCTGTGGGCGAGAACAGTCGGAAATCTGGACAAAAAGACATGCGAAAGCATTTTTCTCGGATTCAAACGGAGACTTCGCTTGCTTCGCTCACTCGGTTAATACTGAGAAATGTTTTATTAAATATAAGTAATTTGTAAATTAACATTGCAATTATTGTTCCCTTGTAATTTTAATTGATAAATGAAATTACATTTTCTAATTGTAATTTGTATTTCAATTACTTTTTGCCCCACACTGAGCGGGAGGTATTAGTATTTAACTCATCACTCATCTCATTTTTGACTCATTTCACGGTGCAATTTTTTTATTCAACTCCTTCATAGAACCACGAGTAACTTTGCGATTTTATCATATCGAGGCAAAATAAATTAAATCGTGACCTCATACAATTGCAGCAAATATGACATTATTATGCTACCTAATTAACACTTACAAAAACCTTATTATTTTATGTGGTTTTCGTGTCAGAATATTTACCTTTAGGTATTCGGTGAAAGAAAACATCGTGAGAAATCCGGTCTAATCCCAAAAAGGTCTAATTTTCCCTCTGGGTTGAAAGGTCAGATGACAGTCGCTTTCGTAAAATTAGTGCTCATGCCACATCCTGAAGATTAGATGTCAAAGCGAGCCCCGGGCTCGTTTAGGGACAACCGGGAAAAACGCTAGGAGAATGATGATGCATAATATTAACAATATCGTGAAAACGTACGCAATTGATTAATATTAATAAAATAAGTAATTGAAAGCCTGCCGATGAAAACAGCTTATTAAAGAAATGGAAAGTAAATTACCCGCAGGCCTGCCTTTGTTGGCAGGGTGTAAGCGGTGGTTTGCGAAATTGAACGGGATGCTACTGAAACCGATTGTGGGTGTGGCAACTACTAACTACAGGTTTTTAAATTATGTTCCGTTAGGCCTAGTGAGTAACTCGGTTAGTTTTTTTGTAATAAATTGCCAATGAATGGAAAATTGTGTTTTGGCTGAGGAGCACGAATTTTTGTTACTGAAAAAGTTGTCTTCTATATAATGTTTTACGAGTAAATGTGTTCGTGTGGAGACGAAAACAGGGATTCAAACGAGCATTCGTACCAAATTTTATATTATTCTGGTGTCCGAGGTTAGACAAAATCGACTGTACAATAATATTTAATTAACATAAATAATCCCACGAAAAACCATAAAATATCAAAGCTCAAGAACATAGTTAAACATCATTTCGCAACATATTAAGGCACGGGCTGGCGTAACATCATTGTCTTTTATCTTTTTAATTACGAATTTATGGCAGAAATAAGCCGTTGTCAGTTACATTAAGTTACTCAACATTCCTTGTTAATTCGTCGGTAAAATCTGGTGCAGTTGTATAACGGTTTTAAGGGTCGTGTGGCGTAAAACTGCCCTAACTACATTCACTTATACGCGCAGTTCACACACAATAAGATATATTATTGATTACTTACGCACTCATTGACATTGAGCTGTCATGGATTTGTGGTTGCGTCAACACTGCTTTTCATGTGCCGGATATGCAGGTAGAATAGTTTCGTTAGAATTCATTTAATCCACCAAAACTACCAAAAGTCTAGTAAAATTACTTTACTTAGCATATTCACTACGTCTGTTATGCAGCATGTTCGTATTAAATAGTTAATATGCCGTATTAGTGATATTATTTCGGAATATTGTTAAAAATCCATACTAATATTATAAATGCGAAAGTGTCTTTCTGTATGTCTGTCTGTCTCTTTGTCAGTCTATCTGTCTGCCTGTTACCTCTTCACTCTTGAACCACTAAACCGATTGAGATAAAATTCGGCGTGGAGATAGTTTCAATCAAGGGGAAGGACATAGGACCGTTTTAATCCCGGAAATCATCCCCTGAGGGGGTGAAAGGGGGGATGAAAATTTATCTAAAGTTACGATATTTCTAAACGAGTTTCACGCGGACGGAGTCGCGGGCAGAAGCTAGTATTGTAATACATGTGACTTCATTTTCGAAATAATTAATCATGATCACAAAATATATATGCTAGATTTAATAACAAATTGAAGATTTTATTTTTTGAAATAAGTAGATAATAAACGAAGATATAAAACGGTCCGACGATAAATAACAAGCAAAACAGAAATTACCGACAGAAATCATACGGCGGAAGAAAATTGGTAGATGACTAGTTATGAGGTGGCGTTAATAGGGCGGTATCTAAGTGGCAAGCAATTGCCTGGTAATTTAATACAAATCATCCCTCAATAACAGCCAGGACTGAGTAGGCCGCATTATTTCAGATTTCTTGGTACCAAACGAACATATACAATAAAAAAATGAAGAAAATTAAAGAAGACTTTATGAAATATAAAACTTTTAGTGAAACGTTTAAGTTTTGCTCTTTTGCGCTTGCTTTTGGCCTAATATATCCAAACAGAAAAAATGTGTGCAAGAGATCTACGATATTCTTTCTCGTTTTATTGTTCAATATCGGTACTTTGTTTTGGTTCATATGGTACACGATCGAATGTTTAGTGCATCTAGACATTTACAATTCGACAAGGAACATAACGGTCGGAGTTATCATTCTGCTCTTCGTTTTTAAAACCATTTACGCACATTTGACTACGGAAATGTTTGCTACGTTATTGGAGCAAATAACAAAAGATCTATTGAAGGGAAACAGCGTGGACCCTGATTGTCAAGAAATCTACGACTACTACATAGACCAAGGCTTATTTGGCCAGAAGTGTTACGTAGTGATCCCAATCGTTTTAAGTTTGATATTTCCTGTGTACGCGGGTTCAGCGATGATTTATGAAAGTGTGAGGTCCGATGACTTCAAAAAATACATGGTGCACGAGATGGACATAAAGTTTATTGAAGATAAACAATACGATTTCCCTTACTTTGAATTGATATTTGCATATTACACCTTAGGAATTTTTGTTCTAGTTCCCAATTTCGCAGGCTTCGACGGATCCTTTTGTATTGCGACCAGTCATCTGCGTCTGAAAATCAAGTTAATGACGCACAGTATCCAGAGAGCTTTTAGGCATTCGAAGGATATTTTAGAATTGAGAGCGAGATTGAAAATGTGTGTTAGGGATCACCAAGAAGCGCTTGAGTTTTATACTTTGATTCAAAAACTGTACGGTCCCTGGCTGTTTGCCGTGTTCATATTGACTTCGTTTTTGATCTCGTGTAATCTGTACCAGATATATCTGACTGGCATCGATCCCCGGTACACCATGTTTGCTCTCACTGGCGTGTTCCACATGTACACGCCATGCTACTTCGCTAGCTGTTTGATTCAGGTATTTTTTTCTTTATTTGATTAAGGGAGACTGGGTACGGTTGTAACAAATCCAACCCCTCTAATATGTTTTTTTTTCCTAATTATAAGGTAGATAGGTATCTACACAATGTTTTGTAAAGAAAGTGAGTGCAATACTAATGAATGCTGTTAGTGGAAGCCCCACAAGCCCAATTTCATAAGAAAACCGCAAATCGATGTACAGTTTAGCCGTTTGGCACACGCATACTAGAGGTCAAAACAATTATTTAGACCCGCAGTTCCTAAAAAAAATCCCTTAGGGGGGGAGTGCCGAAACATTTTTCTTCTTGTATGGATTTTTTTTTTTTTTTCTCAGAAAACTATCGTGTGTAGTATCATATGAAAGAGCTTTTGAGGCGATTTTAAAAATATACCACATCATTACATTTAAGCCATATTTTTTTAATTCAAACAAAAATAATTTTCGAAACATACCAAGTTTGGGCTCCTCCAGACACGATATGGCTGATTTTCTTTAAATTTAATATACCACAAATGATACGTGATATCCTCATATCTAACCTCAAAAAAGCAATTTTGAAAATAATTGCATTAAGTTTTTTTTTTTTTTTTTCAATATTACCAAGTGACAGTTCTACTTCAATACCTATTTTACGCGACTTATGGAACTGTACTGCAGATACGGTACATATTGATCATAAAATTATACGTAGTATCCATATATCCAACGGGAAATACCTCTTTAACCCTTTAACTGCACTTTTTCATCAGTTGGTATAGTTTGGTTAGTTTTTGTCACAAAATATCAAGGTTGGACTCTTTCAGATACGATATACCCAACTAATTAGGTTAGATATCAAGATATAACGTATCACAAATGATCCGTTATATCTTGATATCTAACATCAAGAAAGTAATTTTGTGAATAATTTCATTAGGATTATTTTTTATTTTTTTTATGTATATAATTTTTCAATATCTACTTTCTACTCGAATTGTATTGAACTGTGGTGTTTTGTTTATTATTGGTGTTACCTGAGTGATAATAACGATCAAAAACGATAAATTATTTTCTCCAAATCCCTCAAGATCTGAGTTCCGATCGCGAGCTGCATTTAGTTAGCTGCCCGTAGTCGCGGCGTTCGGTCGGTCATAGCGATCGATACGACTATAACATAAAAAAATTCAAAAAAAACAACTATATTAAATTATTTCAAAATTGCTTTCTTAGGGTTAGATATCAAGATATAACGGATCATTTGTGATACATTATATCTTGATATCTAACCTAATTAGTTAGGTATATCGTATATGCAAGAGTCCAACCTTGATATTTTGTGACAAAAACTAAACTAACTATACCAACTGATGAAAATGCGCAATTAAAGGGTTAAAGAGGTATTTCCCGTTGTATATATGGATACTACGTATCATTTTATGATTAATATGTACCGTATCTGCAGTACAGTTCCATAAGTCACGTCAAATAGGTATTGAAGTAGAACTGTGTCACTTGGTAATATTGAAAAATTAAAAAAAAATACGTTATGCAATTATTTTTGAGGTTAGATATGAGGATATTACGTATCATTTGTTGTATATTGAATTTAAAGAAAATCAGTCATATCGTGTCTGGAGGAGGGAGCCCAAACTTAGTATGTTTCGAAAATTATTTTTGTTTTAATTAAAAATATATGGCTAAAATGTAATGATGTGGTATATTTTTAGAATCGCCTCAAAAATCCCTTTCATATGATTCTACACACGATAGGTTTCTGAAAAAAAAAAAATTCCATACAAAAAGAAAAATGTTTCGGCACTCCCCCCCCCAAGGGAATTTTTTTTAGGAAGTGCGGGTCAAAAAAAATGTTTTGCCCTGTAGTATGTGTGTGCCAAACGGCTAAACTGTACATCGATTTGCGGTTTTTTTAAGCGTAGGGCTACCAATAGACCCGCGTTCGATGTGTGGAGGCTCTACTCAACAGTTCACTATGAATTGATGACTACCTAATTTGTTTTCAGTTGGGTGAACAATCTAGTACAGATATCTATTGCGCCCAATGGGAACACTGGGCCGATCCCGCCGTCACCAAGTTGCTGATATTCATCATGGCCAGGGCACAGAAGAGGCTGCTGTTGCATGGTCTAGGCATCGTAACGTTTAACATGGAAAGCTTCGTGTCGTTGATGCAGACGTCTTATTCTTTCTTTACCTTAATCACCAGCAAGTAGACAGTTGACAGAACACGATTAGGAAAAACTATGGAAAGACCTCCTAACATCGACAATAGAGATATGAGTAGCAACTTGTAGTAAATAGTCATAATTTTGAATTACTTTAAAGCACCTATGCACTAAATAAAAATAAAATAAAAGTCGCCGAAAATGTGGAAAGTAATGGTATGATATGGCGATTATATTATCGAAACATAAAATGGACTAAACGAAATTCATTGAACACTACCTACTAATAATAATTATGACGTCTGTATAAATATTATGTTTTTTTTAAGTAATAGGTAGTCTTTAAAGTAATCATTTAATCGAATATTTCACTTTAATTATGTCTACTTATTCAGCGTTTGAACAAATTAGTGACTGGATTTAATATCTGGACACTAGTGAGCAGTAAATTATGGTTGAAAGCAGTTTGATAGACAACATTTTAAAAGATTAACTTTAAAAATTCAGTGTGTACTCTTAGCCATCTAAGGTACCAGTTGCATTAAAATTACATACTTAAAACAGCATAATACCTTTACGCCACTAACTTTCACAATTTTTAAATGTTCTCCTAACTCCTATTAAAACCTGACTTACGTAATATTACAGAATATACCTAAGTTAGTATAAGTTGCTTTAGGGTAAATATAATATGTGTAAAAACCCAAAATACATGATTTTTTCTCAAAACCTTAAATGTGTTTGACATTAAATATTCCACAGGGTTTTCTATGCAATTACAACATTATGGAAATTCCTTGTATACATATATCGTACGTCATTTACTCCATTAGTGGTAAATTAACCCACATTAAGCTGTTAGAGATAGCGCTAATTAGCAAACGCGATCATTCATTCATAAGCCTCTACCATACGATTGCGCCGAAAACCGGAGCACAATCGTAAAGGCGGTGCAGGCAGCTATTGCACTCCATCGATAGCAAAAGTGTCTGTCGACCCTGGTCCCCCCCACAGTAGAGGGGGCTCCTAACTCCCTTCACCTTCGGCGCGCGCGCTAACCAATGACCGCCCGCCCCGAGCCGGCGAAAGGTTTTATATACAAGTGGAATTCGCACTGCCAAATTGCTATAAGTCAAAATATAGGGTAGTCGGGCGGTTCACTCGTTCGACGTGCTCTACCCCGCGTGCGTAGATCGTGTTTTTATTTTAATTTTGTGCACACGATTTTTTTGGATTTACGCGACTCCCTGTGCCAGGCAAATGCTACGTGCAGTGCCGCAATAATTGAGTGATATTTAATAGGACTTTGTGTGGTTATCATGGGGTGCAGTGCGAGATACTGTTTACTGACTGTGGCCTTGTGGCTAGTGCTGGAACACGCGGCGGGAGTGAGAGTGGTGCCCAAGCGGAAGAAAGGTAATTAATCAGATGCATGCTGCTTACCGTTATAATGTTAAATTAAGCGGCCGTTCTGCTCTGAAAATTATCTGTGACTAATTTCCAGCAGCTCCCAGTGAGCAGGGTTACTACATTAACCCAATATTTATGGACCCTCGGATAAACTAATATAAGACATGTTTATTAACGATATTATGAATTCTAAGTGGATATTGATGAAGTTTCATATTTTATTTTTCTTTGAATGGTAAAGTGTAGGCAAATGATGTACTTAATAATAATAAAAACTATAATTAATAATAATGCTCGTATTATTTTAGTAATGGCCTCAACTAAATATGGTTAGTTGGAGTCACACAGACAAAAAACAAACTTTATTCGTAGAAAATATTTTTGAATTAAGAAATTATCTTGAGTCTTGTATTTGTCTCTAAAAAGAATCATCTTAAATCAAGATGTTATTAGTTTTATTCGATTGGCGGTCTTCCTAATTTATTTCTTGATTCAAGTTTTCATTTGCGTAATACGTCGAGTTTCAATAAATTGCATCTGAAACATTTTTAAGGCAGGACTGAAGCAAACGTTTCTGTTAAAGTGTGCAACAGTAGCTGTTTTATGTACTTACAAAACACAATTATTTCAAAATCATGAAGTTCTTCAGATTTTATTTTCGATTTATTAACTCTTTGACTGTCCCTCGCTTTCGCCACTGTCATGGGTCGATACGTCCGTGCATTACATGTAATGCACAAATGTATAGAATCATCCATTTCTGACGTCACGTAGACGAGGCAGACCTAGTTTGACGGTGCATTACATATAATGCACGGACATTCAAAGTGTTAAGTACGCCTACGTCATAATTGATATAAAACTAAACACATTAACCTAACTGTATTCCTGACCGCGCCGCAGCCTAATTCGTTTATTTAAAACCGTGACCATTACAATTGACCGTTAGATGAATTTTAAGCAACATTTTAAAACATGACTATATGAGAATGCAGTGTTGGCGTCAAGTGAAATTTGACCAAAATAACCTGTTGCCACACCAGCGCCGTTACATACAAAGACCTGGGTGAAATTATTTAACAGCGTCAAACATCTATCTACTTTTATACGGCATTAGGGCACGAAGGCAGTAGTCACGTTTTTATGAACAAAAGACAACCGGCTGTACGGCTCTGGAGTTACGCATTGAAAATGCGTCCAAATATAACGACGTGCGTGCCTTGCTCTAATAAATGAAGTCCTAGAAACGATAACAGTGAAATAAAACGAGCCGCCTATCCTTAAATAGCACTGTTCTACGTACGGTTTTGCTATCCACCTTATTAGGCGATTATGCTACTGGAGCAGTTTTCGCGCCTTATTTCGCTTCACTTAAACTCTGTGAAAATATGTACGCGCACGCTTCGGCCCTCGAGTAATGTCGCAATTTAATCTGAGTCAAGTTTCATAGTTTCCAGACATCCTGTCAGACATCGAGAAAATACCTAAGTACCTACTAGAAAAACTTTAACAAATGTTGTAAAAAATAAATGTACCGGACGCGCTTTTTAGAGTATTTTTTTATTAATACTAGGTTCCGTATCCACAGGGTTTAACGGGACCCTATTACTAAGACTCCGCTGTCCGTCCGTCTGTCCGTATGTCACCAGGCTGCATCTCATCCGTGATAGTTAAAGAATAAATGTAATTTAGATGATATATTTCTGTTGCCGCTATAACATCAAATACTAAAACAGAATGAAATAAATATTTAAGGGGGCTCCCATACACCAAACTTGATTTTTTTGTCGATTTTACGGAACCCTTATGTGCGCGGAGCCGACTCGCACTTGGCCGGATTTTTTGATTATCATTACTAACTACTGTGTGGTTTCCTGTTCTCTCGCGTGATTGTGTGATCCACATATTGATTGATACAAGCGTTGTCGTTGCAAACGAAAGTATACATCTTTTTGGCCTACTTTGCTGCCAGTTTCTAAAAAAGCAAAAAATAAGATACGAGTAGAACTCAAATGCATGGCATGGCGTTTCACTACTTTGTAGAGGTAGATCGAATTAGTTACCTTTCGCGATATTGAGTTCATAACTCTAGTAAACCCTTATCAAATTGTATTCTGAACACGTTTCATTTGAAATCTGTTAACGACTTCATCAGCGAGATGAGACTATTTCGTTTATTTATTGCCAGTCACTTTTATGGCAGTGCGAGTAGATCTTTTCGTTATAATGTGGTTTACGGGCGACATCCGCACGGCGGCGTCTAATCGCCGACCGGTCGGTCTGATGAAAAGTGAATCTAAAGCGAGAGTCCAACCGGTCCCGGGCAACGCTCGCGTGCCTGGGTTTCCCGACACGTTTTCCAAATAATTAGTCTCAATTGCATCTCATAATAATAAGTAGAAACTGGAAAATTGTCTCTATAAGCTGTCTACGTGTACTCAGATCGATTCCAACGCAAACATCTATGCACGAATGCTGGTTGCGGTTTCTCTGCTCGGATGCCGATGTAATGCTCTAAAATCAATTTAATTCCGATTCAGTTACATAGTGAAAGTAACCGTGATTTTTGCCTATTTGATAAAGGTACCCACGCTAACCCACCCACGTGTCTAAAATAACGGGTGTGATTATTACATTCCTCCTGCAGTTCGAAGGTCGGTTTCCGTAAAAGCGATGTAAGCATAAAATTACTATTAACAGAGTAGTTTATCTAAGTAACAAATGCGCTAAACTAGTGTAATTTATTTGTTATATGGAACTGTTAATTTCACGACCTGTTAATTATGAACGGTACATCATTATAAAGAGATAAGCCTATATGATAGTTTACTAGCTTCTGCCCGCGACTCCGTCCGCGTGGAACTCGTTTATATCGCAGCTCCGTGCAAACTTTTACCCCCCCCCCCCCCCCCCCCCCCCAATTTCACCCCCTTAGAAGATGCTTTCGGGGATAAATACTATCCTATGTCACTCTCCATCCCTTTAACTAACTCCACTTAAAAATCACGTCAATTCGTCGCTCCGTTTTGCCGTGAAAGACGGACAAACAAACAAACAAACAAACACACACACACATACACTTTCCCATTTATAATATTAGTGTGGATGTTTGGTCAGTGCAGAATTTTACTAGCTTACTTACAGTTTATTTATGTGCATAATGAACATCGTAGGATGAATCGGAAGGAACTTATTTATCTTTTATTTAAAGTGATAGGGGAGATGATCCTCAAATAAATATGTAAATTGATTCTACTATCATTAAGGTATTAAAACTATACGTTTCTCACTCGAAAATAATTTGACATCATCTTATACTAATTGTGGAGCTGTCTACGAGTATTATTCCCTACATTATTTTAGAGTACTAGATAGATTTTTATGTACGGAATATTTACCGTTAGCTTTTCGGTGAAGGAAAACATCGTGAGGAAACCGGTCTAATCCCAATAAGGTCTAGTTTTCCCAGTGGGTTGGAAGGTCAGATGGCAGTCGCTTTCGTAAAACTAGTGCCTGTGCCAAATCTTGGGATTAGGTGTCAAAGCGGACCCCGGGCTCCTTAAGGGGCATTACCGGGAATAACGCTAGGAGGATGATGCTGATTTTAGAGTACTAGATATTTATTTCTGAAGTTGTTATCACTCTGGCATTGGTAATCTCTTTTTTTTAGTTAAGAAGTTTACACCAAGTCAGCAGTGGGTGGTAAACTTTTAATTAAAAGTAATTGAAATTACCACTTACCTACTAGCAGCGCTAGAAAAGTAAACTAGCAATTTATCCACTACTTTAGTTAATTTTATTTTTAATTAGGTTCATTACTCCGTATTTAGCCAGATCCTGGCCGGCTGGTGTATTTGATCAAATTTTTTACCATAATTATACGATTACGCGAATTTACTGAATGCCTGTATATTCCTTAATTTAAATATGTTTAATTTGTTTTAAAATATAACGCGCGCCTTGGCGCTCTTTGGGGGAGGCCTGTGTCCGGCAGTGGACGTTTTTTGGCGGATATGATGATGATTATCAATTTATTCATGATGATGAACAATCTAAATCGGGTTTATTTGCAAATTCTTTTTGTTTGTCTTGTATTTTCAGGTCACGTACCTAATTCAAATCCGTAGCATTTACACTAACTCTTAGAATTCGCTGTTGATATTCATATCACAGAATTCAGTTCTGCCGCTTGTTTTTGTCATGCATTATTCATACTTAGAACTAACATAAGTGGCCAAGGCGTAAGAACAACTGTAGGTACCTACTTAGTGTACTTAGTGACAAACCTTTAATTACATACCGTAAGTGCTTCAGAGATAAGATAATTAACTTTTTGTCCTTTAATATTTCTTAATTTTGACCGCGACCAAAGTCACAGACTTCACTAATCCTGCTATATAATATCACTAGCGTTTGCCCGCGGCTTCGCCCGCGTAGTAAAAGTAATTTTCCAATAATTGTTGAATTGCTACGCCGCCTACTAACCTACTACTACTAACTTCCCCTACTAATAACCCTTCGTCATAACCCATTATGGTAAATTAATTTTTATTTACTGTTATATTTATGCCCGTGTGGTGGCGGGTTAGAATTTCACCACCCTCTTTCTTCCCGTGTGTGTCGTAAAAGTCGATTAAGAGAGCAGGGTTGAAGTGTGTTGTGGGTGATGGGCTAACAACCTAAGCAATATCACTTTTTGTCGATCTTTTATACCCACATTTATGCTAAAAGTGGCGCTGGAACATAAAGTTCACGTGCTCTGCCTGCCCCTTTTGGGAATAAAGGCGTCAATGTATGTATGTATGTACGTATTTCTGTTATTAAATTTACAATCATGATTAATGAGAATCTGTCCTCTGGAATAAAAGCTACTTTATGTTCATGAACATTAATGTTGAAATACCAAAATATCTCCACGAATGTTAAGTCAAATTTGTGGCCTGGACATTGCTATAGGCTTGTTTCCTAAGATTTTTTTCCATGCTTTTCGAACCAGTATTTAACATAAATACCCAAAAATTTGTTTTAATTTACGGCGGCCAAAATGCTTAACTTATTAAAAGTTAGCAGATCTTCGTGCAGCACCTTGAATGTACTTATTACGGATGCAGGCACTTTCCCAATGTCTCCTACCCTCCCGTCCCGCCACGCCGCCCGCACTCGCCTAGGTACCGATTGCTGACGATCGAGATGGCACCAAATACAAACTTTAAAACCTATAACCCTATATAATGCGGGTCTCGTTCCATACCTCAAAAGCAAAAATAGAACCCTTATTTATAGGATCACGTGTGGCTGTCTGTCAGTCCGTCTGTTACAACCGATTTGCTACGAAAAAAGCTGGACCGATTGAATTGCAATTTGGCACAAATATTTTCATGAATTTTCATGTCCACAACATTACATTTTAAAATCTATGTGATTTTTGTTATTAACGTCCCAAAAAACCGTAATAACAACGCCCATATTGATATTTAGACGCCAAGTTGGAATGTAAAATCGTTGTTGTTTTCCTAATCAGCGACCCGATAAACCATAGAAACAATAGATGCCGATGTTGATTTTCAGATTTTGTCACCACATGTCTCCTTTTAGGGGTTGAATTCTCAAAAAACCGGAAACACTTGTTTACTCATTTATCCTTAGGATTTATCCTGTGAATTCTCGAATAAAATTGTCTAACTAATCATTTTTTTCCATACAAATTTTGGACCTCCTTTTTAACCCCTTTAGGTGTTATTATTTCAAAAACGCTGAAAGCACTTTATTTGTAAATGAATAAGTAATCTGTCCACAAAGTTTTAAGTACGTAGTAGCTAAAAATAAGTTTCCCTTATACAAAATTTGGACCCTCATTTAACCCTCTTAGCGGTGGAATTTTATAAAACGCTGAAATTACTTTTTTTGTATCCTAATAAGTTATCTTCCTACAAAGGCTCAAGTCTCTAGTTCAATAAATAATGTTTCCCCTCCACAAACATTGCATCCCTATTTAACCCCCTTAGGGGAAGAATTTTATAAAACGCTGAAAGTACTTTTTTGTATCTTAATAATAATATTCCTACAAAGTTTCAAGTCTCTAGTACAAAAAAATATGTTTCTCCCATACAAACTTTGCACCCCTACTTGATTCCCTTAGGGATAGAATTTCCAAAAATCCCGTCTTATCCCTTGCCTACGTCATAAAATGAAGTTCTGGTGTAAATTTCAAGTTTCTAGTCCCAGTAGCTTTGAATATGAACTTTGCACCCCTATTTTACCCCCTTAAAGGTGGAATTTTATAAAACGCTGAAAATACTTTTTTTTGTATCCTAATAAGTAAAATACCTACCAAGTTTCAAGTCTCTAGTTCAATAAAGATTGTTTCCCTTATACAAACATTGCACCCCTAATAGACCCCCTTAGGGGTAGAATTTTCTAAAACGCTAAAAGAACTTTTTTCGTATCTTTATAAGTAATATCCCTACAAAGTTTCAAGTCTAGTACAAAAAATCATATTTCTCCCATACAAACTTTGCACCCCTTTTTAACCCCCTTTGGGATAAGATTTCCAAAAGTCCCGTCTTATCCCTTGCCTACGTCATAAAAGGAAGTTCTGGTGTAAATTTCAAGTTTGTAGTCCCAGTAGTTTTGAACACAAACTTTGCACCCCTATTTAATCTCCTTAGGGTTGGAATTTTAAAAACGCCAATGATATTTTTATTTGTATCCTAATAAGTAATCTTCCTACAAAGTTTCAAGTCTCTAGTTCAATAAATAATGTTTACCTCATACAAACATTGCACCCCTATTTGACCACCTTAGGGGTAGAACTTTCTAAAACGCTGAAAGAACTTTTTTTGTATCTTAATAAGAAATATCCCTACAAAGTTTCAAGTCTCTAGTACAAAAAATAATGTTTCTCCCATACAAACTTTGCACCCCTATTTAACACCCTTAGGGACAGAGTTTCCAAAAATCCCGTCTTAGCCCTTGCCTATGTCATAAAAGGGTAAATCTGGTGTAAATTTCAAGTTTCTAGACACAGTAGTTTTTAATTCAAACTTTGCACCCCTATTTAACCCCCTTAGGGGTAGAATTTTATAAAACGCCGAAAACACCTTTTTGGTATCAATAAGTAATCCTCCTACAAAGTTTTATGTCTCCAGTTCTATAAATAATGTTCCCCCATACAACCTTGGGACCCCCATTTCACCCCCTTAGGGATAGCATTTCCAAAAATCCTGTTCTATCCCCTGCCTACGTCATAAAAAGAAGTTCTGGTGCAATTTTCAAGTTCCTAGTCCCAGTAGTTTTGAATACAAAATTTGCACCCCTATTTAATCCCCTTAGGGGTGGAATTTTCTAAAACGCTGAAAGAACTTTTTTTGTGTCTTTATAAGTAATATCCCTACAAAGTTTCAATTCTCTAGTACAAAAAATAATGTTTCACCCATACAAACTTTGCACCCCTATTTAACACCCTTAGGGATAGAATTTCCAAAAATCCCGTCTTATCCCTTGCCTACGTCATAAAAGGAAGGTCTGGTGTAAATTTCAAGTTCCTAGTCCCAGTAGTTTTGAATACAAAATTTGCACCCCTATTTAATCCCCTTAGGGGTGGAATTTTCTAAAACGCTGAAAGAATTTATTTTGTATCTTAATAAGTAATATCCCTACAAAGTTTCAAGTCTCTAGTAAAAAAAATAATCTTTCACCCATACAAACTTTGCACCCCTATATAACACCCTTAGGGATAGAATTTCCAAAAATCCCGTCTTATCTCTTGCTTACGTCATAAAAGGAAGGTCTGGTGTAAATTTCAAGTTTGTAGTCCAAGTAGTTTTGAATACAAACTTTGCACCCCTATTTAACCCCCTTAGGGGTGGAATTTTGTAAAACGCTGAAAGTGCTTTTTTTGTATCTTAATAAGTAATCTTCCTACAAAGTTTTAAGTCTGTAGTTCAAAAAATAATGCTTCCCCCATACAAACTTTGGACCCCCGTTTTACCCCCTTAGGGGGTGAGTTTTGAAAAATCCTTTCTTAGTGCTCCCCTACACCTTATAAGGAACCTACGTGCCAAATTTGGAATCCGTAGACCCAGCGGTTTGGGCTGTGCGTTGATATGTCAGTCAGTCAGTCAGTCAGTCAGTCAGTCAGTCAGCTTCTTCTTTTATATATTTAGATAAATGTGAAAGTTTGGCTGTTCAGATGGTTCGATGTCACTCAAAAACTACTAAACCGATTTAGATTAAATTGTACGTTAAAAATATATCGGATATGGTTTGGTTTGGTACAGGTATTAACTAAGACATTAATCTTAATAATTAGTAACTGTAAATGTAATCATTGTAATTATATCATTAGATCACCTATTTAGGTATGTAGTAGTGATCTGACGAGTTAAAGCCTTTTAGAAGGTTTAATATGTCGATCAGATAGAAATAACTAACTCTGTGTTAATAAATGCGCACAATTCAAACTCCGAATACGGTAGTTAACAACAGAAATAGAAATAACATCTCTGTGAGCCCGTCACTCTCAGCCAACTTAGCTATCGAAAATCTTGCTCGGTCGACAAATCTTTAAGTCAGTTCCCTCTTACAAACTGCTTAGCGCGGTTTTTATGTTTAAAGTAGTTATATGTTGGGGTAAACAAAACTCACGAAAATACTCGGAAAACATCAAGCTTCACCTTATTTTTGCTACATATTTAGATATGAAAGATTTTATATACATTAATATCAGAAAGTGGACGCTGTTTGGTCGTATTCTTCATAAAAAGTTGCTATACTGTCTTAAGGCCTCGTACTTTGGTAACGTGACAGTCGACGTTTGGTATATTGCTCAAAAATTTTGAATAATACGAACACAAATGATATTGGAATTAAATCGGTTTGTTTACTTCCAAAATCATTTCAATTTCGCACAGCCCTGACATACCCAATTACACTTTGTATTGAATTTCCATACCAAGTGTAAGTGTACCCGTTTTTATACTCTTTAGTGTATTTCTATAGCTCTCGCTTTATGCTGATGATCATCATCAGCCGAGTTTGATATCGCCATTGATATCAAACACAACCTTGCAAATTGTAATTAGTTTTTTCATGTATCATTGAAACTTTTGCTGATTGCTTGCGTATGCGCGGTGTATGTGAATGGCATTTTGGAACGTATGTATGGGGGAGAAGGTCTAAAATATGTATATTTAAGAGTTCTTGACAAAACCTTCGGTCATTAGCCCAAAATACGCTATTGCAAGATTTGCAACTATTTACGACCACCTAAATGAGCTCCAAGTATCTCGCTACGCATTATTAGTACCTGCATAATGTGCCTCGATTTCCCGTTTGTATTGCATACACGATTCGACGTCCTGAATAACGGGTTACCACAATGTTGGGTTACCAAATTAACAGAGTTTGGAGGCACAGCGGTTTTGTTAATATACGTACATTACCTTATATAGGATAAAAATACTCAATAACATTCGTTTATCTGACTATAATAAACAGCCAAATCGACATTTAAATAAGAGGCGTGTGTGGAATTCATTTAAATTTTGCCGTAGATACTAAAATGATTAAGTACTTAATAAGAATACACTGGAAAAAAAGAAATAACATCTCTGTGACTGTGAGCCCGTCACTCTCAGCCAACTTAGCCATCGAAAATCTTGCTCGGTCGACAAATCTTTCAGACTGCTTAGCGCGGTTTTTATATTTAAAGTAGTTATAAGTTGGGGATACTCGTATTGATTTCCCGAATTGAAGCTGGATACCAATTTTAGTTACCAAACGATATCAAAGGAATGTGCAATACTCTAAAAAGACATATTATACATACTTTTTCTGGCCAGATCCGCTGAATACCTACATATATTTACGAAACACTTCTATCTATCCTTATCAGTGCCTCATGCACTACTGAGAAAATAACGGATACCGGATATTAACAACCTGTCTGGACTCACCTCGCCACTGGTGGTAACTACTAGTGGTACTAACGCCACATAACTTGCTTGCGGGATTCATAATAATCCAAGTATATAAAATAGGAGGTCAGACTCATATTGGTTGTCCTGTAAATGATGATGTTGTCAGTAGGTAAGCGCTGGGATACCGGCCCTGAACACGCAGTGTAGCGTAATATTTTGACAGGTGGCATTGATTCAACTAATAATTATAATCTCTTTTATACCTGCATATAACCAGCAAACAAAGTCCGATGCGGGTTATTACCCTCAGTCTCTCACATTTAGAGGACTGTAGAAAATGGGACCATTAAATGATTTAAATGCTATCATTGTATCCTTCCTCTTTCTTTGACCGTTCTTTTCAACTTCTTGTTGTCTTTGTTAGCTATTTTATACTCTTGGTTTTCAATTATTCTACAAGTAGGTGAAGTAGGTACCGCGGGTCATTTCTGGATGAGACTAGCAAGGGACCGGGATAAGTGGCGTACTCTAAGAGAGGCTTATGCTCAGTAGTGGACGATAACAGGCTGTTAATGATGATGATAAGATCTCAAGGGCCTTTAACATGTCAGAGTGGTTAAAACATACAGATGCGAGTTGTTGAAACTCGCGTTTGTATCGCTGCATAAAGTCGCCGCGTGTAACTGGTCTTAGATCATCGGAATAGTATAACAGATCGATGTAACAACACGCCCAACTCATTATCCATCACTTACGTGAGATCGCATAACAATCGATATTGAACGAAATAAATCAATTGTCTGTGCCATTCATATGTTTCTGGTATCTGCGACGACTATAATATGACACCAAGAAAGAAATATGTAAGAGTTTGACCCGATTTTAAGGACGATCTGCCACATTCCTTCAAAGCAAACGAGAAGCCTTGCACACGTACAGTATATATATATATATATATATATATATATATATATATATATATATATATATATATATATATATAAAACAGATAAACGGAGAGCTAACACAACATTCCCTCTCAATGGTATTTGAATGAACGCTCAGCAGTAGCGACCTAGACACTTTTACTCTTTGATACTTAGTATTCGATACTGACGTACTCTCGATTAGGTTTCACTATTTATATAGGGAATCGACCATATTCTAAACACATTTACAACAAGAGTTTTCTTTGTGGATTTCACGAAAAAAACATAAATAAGCTCTCTAATCGTCGTTGACGCATTTTAAACGTTTTTTCCTTCATTAAGATTCCGTTTCCGTAATAGTTTAGGCGTTAAACAAGGTTATAGGTATTTTAATTTGATTGTTTAACATTCATTTTTTTACTTTCATCTTTTATACATAGTTAACTTAATGTCATTTTATATTTAAAACGTTTAACTGCCAGCTTGTTGCACTGGTCACCCTTTATTCGCGATTGACCCGGTATGATATGAAAAAACTTTTCAGTCACAAAGCTTTGTTATCCGGCGCCTTATGACCTGCGACGGATAATGAGACCGTTGGGCAACGAAACAGACGTAATAATCATAATCCACTGTAACATTAAGCTACTTTTCAGATCATTTATCTTCAGATCGATCAACGTCAAATCGGCGGATGTCGGTCAATGTGGGCAAACGTATGATTTATTGTTCAAGTTTACACAGACGTGCAAAAGAAGAAGACATATGTGTTTATTTAACTCGTTGTAACCTTTTCTTACCAACCTAAAAAAAGGGGATAACAAATATGTTAATTCCTATAATACGATGGTAGCAAACAAGCATACGAACCGGCTAGTAGAAAGCGAATAGTATCGTTGCTAAAAGGCGCTGGTAATTAAGGCGCTGGTAATAGAGGTGATCAGATTATGCCTATTGATATCCATTTCACTTTTTTGATAGCATAAAAATACAGGTCCTTCCCCATAAATACTAGGCATTCTCTGAGGCTGGCGATCTCACCCGCTCACAGAATGTCAGGTCAGGCGACAATAGTTTCCCAGTTGGCTCCTCTGACCATTGAGCGAGAGTTCTGGATTTTTTTTTTGGTGACCAGTTAGCCTAGTGGGTAGTGACGCTGCATTCGAAGCCGAACGTTCTGGGTTCGAATCCCGGTAAGGAAAAATATTTGTGTGAAGAGATTAAATATTTGTTTCTGAGCCTTGGATGTTTTCTATGTATGTAAGTATTTCTATCTATTAAATATATCAATGTCTAGTACCCATAACACAAGTCTTATTGAGCTTGCTATGGGTCTAGGTCGATTTGTGTAAGATGGTCCCCTAATATAAATAAATAAATATTAGGGGACAATCTTACACAAATCGATCTAGTCCCAAACTAAGCAAAGCTTGTACTATGGGTACTAGACGACGATAAACATACTTATATAGAGAGATAAATAAATACTTAAATACATAGAGAACATCCATGAGTCAGGAACAAATATTCGTGCTCATCACATAAATAAATGCCCTTACCGGGATACGAACCCAGGAGCTCTTGCTTCGTAGGCAGGGTCACTACCAACTAGACCAATATGTGTTATTTATTATTATCATTAAATATTTTAATATCCGCTCTCACGAAAGCACAAAACATTCGTACCGTAGCCCTCCTCATCTATAACAGGCTACAACGCAACCAGCACTTAACTCCTCAAAGAACCGGTAACTGGAAGTTAACACAACACTTCAGTTGCTACCTAATGCTTAAAAGTAAAATCACTAACATACATATACTTAGTACAACATCCGCTTGTGGGTATTTGGCAATTATTTTACACGTTACACTATCGAGCTTGATTGGCAGGTGAAATGGCATTAATTAATCACAAGATAAATTTATTCTACTTCAACATTGTGACAGCTATTCAAACATTAATGTGCCTACCGTCTCAATATTCATTATGAAAAATGCGCGTTTATATATTACGCAATGTGCTTCTTTGATGATATTAGCCCAGAAATGAAAGTTGCGTAACGATGGAATTTTAACTTTCATCATATGAGAGCGACATCGTCGGGAAACCGGGCGTTTCCCGGCTAAATTTTCCGGACAACGGTTTCCGACCGACAGTTGGTGTAAATCGTTTTGTGTGTTAGTTAAACATAATCATGAATCTTTTATTTACCAAATTGGAAGCTTAGAAAGTCCTTGCAATTGATACTATATTGTGGACAACGACAAGGGTAAAACAGCGTCATAATAAACACACTTCTCTTTAATAAAACATTGGATAGGTAATGGACTTTTTTTGAAGAGTTTTGCACGATTTGCTTGCACCTATTATTACATGATAACTTGAAAAGCAATAATAATAAATAGGTTAAACAAATAAGAATCTGCTTTTCAATGTAAGCGATGGATTTTGAATGACGACTCAATTTCACAGTAGTTAGACGCCAGACGGGTGATTTACACACGCGGTGCCACCGGTTAGCGCCCACGCGATGTCTTGTTGGTTAACCGAGTGGGACAAACCAAAAAAGCTTTATGATAATTCACCCAAAAATATTAGTTTAATTTAAACACTCCCTTCATAAACGTTTTATAAGCCTGTTTTAACTAAAATGCCTTTAAAATTCGTTTGTCCTTATTTGTCACTTTGTTATTTGTTTTCGTAAGAAAGGGACAAAGCACATTTTATTTAGCAGAGGCATTTTAAGTTTTATGGATAAGGGGGTCAACATTTTGGGAAAGTACTCTACAAAAAAGGTGATACAAGATGATGCAAGCGCATCAGTATTGAATTACTTTAAAATGCGGAGCCAACATGAACCTAAAAGATTGACCCGGATTTTAAATTGTGTCTTAATCCTTAAACAAAACAAGGATTAGCAATTAGTTTACAAACGCCTTTTAGAGTTTACCGTGGGACAACCATTTCGACATTACATGCACGACTTCAATGAACAATAGTGTACTTATTCAACGATACACTTTGAGTAGGTAGGTATATAGTTCTGTATCGTTACACCTCAAACGAATTTATTTTGCCCATTGACAACCGTATTATCAACTGCATTCACAGTTAGATACGATGTAGTTCCATTTAAGTAGTTTAGAAAGCAAAGACAATTTTTAGAAATCCGATTTTATCGATTCGATAAGTTACTAATCGATTAATGATTATTAATCGGCTGCGATTCAATGTTTTCGAAGACGCACCGACGCGGAGCCTAGGTCAAGTGCGCCGCTCGGCCATGGCATCGAACTTTGCATAACGGAACTATTGCAATAAAAAGTTTAGTTTAGTTTATACTTATGATTCTAGATTATAACTTCTAACCCTCTAAGTTGATTGGTATTCGATTAAATAAATGACAGATGGATTAAATATTGTTCCAAAGTCCAAACGTAACTGCAGAAAAACTTGAAAACGCATATTATCGCTAAAAATGTGTCAATAGAAGCTATCAAAGTCAACGATCGACCGCGATCAAATCAGTCACATGACAAAGAATCCGCACAATTAACTTCCAATACAGTGCAGGAGTTGGAAGCAGTTTCATAAATAACCGTTGCGCAATCGGCGCGCACGCAAAAGGTAAAATATATACATTACTATTCGGGAATGTGATTCGGTATTTATTGACTGCTCTACTAGTTCCAGTTACAATAACGCGAACAGCTGGCAAGAGCACTGTTCCCATGCGCTCGAGGATCACGCAAGAGATAATCGTACATTACTCTCTCGGCTTACATGATATTCGTGTTGTCGCGTTGTCGATACGCATTGAACGCTTCGCTTAACTTAACTAACGATTACCAAACATGGTCTGTTTAAATAGGGCTATATGCAGCAAGCGCCTAGCACAATTTGTAGGTAATCTAACTTTGTCCAAGCCGCTGTGATTATTACTTTCACTGTTGTGCTGTTTTACGTAACGATTCCGTATCTTACAGCTAAAAGCTATCAATTTATGAGAAACATAGTCTTACGAGACCTATCTGTTATTTAAATCAAATCAATCGCTGACAATTTAATTGACCTAAACTGCTACGTAGGTCCGTAGAACTACTATTATCTTATGAATTTCATCGACTAATATGCATTCATTAATTCATAGGCAACAGTTAGTTACGAGAGAACTCGTTGAATTCATTTTAGATAAAAATTGCGCTAAATATTATCATTATAAACGAAGTATGAAAATGGTATCAGGAAGTCAGTGAACGTTCTTAAGTTGTTACAATGCTTGATAAAATAATAAGCACAAATAATTAACATTATTTGGTAATCTTCGGTGCCATATTATTACTGCATAAGGATACAATTTGGATCGAATTTCAGGTGCACTTTCGAACGCTTACTCAATCAACGAACGTGAAGTCGTAAAACTAAAGGTCAGTGTATTGCGTGCTGGATAATTAACTTAATTTTGTGTAAAAGCGGCCAAAAGCAGTTCGAAAATACATTCAATTTGTATAAAAAAAACTGATATACACCTACCGAAATAGATAAGATTTTGAAATTGCATTTTTACACATGTTTTAACTTTTTTCAGTCTTGGCTAAAAGTATTGAGCACCCAAGTGACTTTCATACAAAAATCAAACGTTAAAAGGTGCAATATTATTTTATAATAGAAAGTCGTTTATCGATCGGAAAAAAATGACATATATTATTGACGTTAAGGGAAATTCCATGAAAAAATACAATTCATCCTTGACTCGCTATTTCCAGCTTCAGTTTTCACACGCAAATAGCTATTTCTGCATTATATCTATGTATTAATGATTTGCCCATGTTCAAACACTTATTATATTTTACATCTTAGTATTTTTGAAATTGAAAAGGAACAAGTACCTACTTTAGTTATAAGTTACAATGGAAAACGTGACGCGAAATAGGAAGAAGTTACAAGTAAATTTTGGTCAAGCTTGATACATACTTTACGGCACGGCTGGCTACATAAGTATTTTTAATTTTACCATTTCCATTCCTGTCACTTTCATATTGTTTTACTTCAATCCTCTCATCCCTGATTAATCCCCTCACTTCCCTCCTCCCTCCCCTTCTTTTTCTACCTCAATGACTACCACCACATTTCATATACATACTCGTAACGTAAAAGTCAAGATGCATATTCTATTTATTTTACGGCGAAATGTGTTATAATTTCATTCAGCAGTAAATAATATTCAACATACTCAATCAGAGGGGCGTGGTAGAAAATTACACCATTTTAAGTACCACCTACCAGCTACACCCGTTAGTAAAGTGTTTTCATATGCTTAGCTGTTGATTATCTGACAGGAAAATGGTTAGGTACTTTCTTGGATTAATGTTCAACTTTACTATCTTGGGTCTTTATATTACATTAATAGTATGTTTTAATGTAGTGTTAATTTGCGTAAGCGCCCGCTGTTATTTCTAGCCTGCTGATAGGGCCATAAACCGCCATTTCACAACGGATCGCTATCTTAATGTTTCCAATAGACATTTAAATAACACAAGGACGTTTCCCTAATTAAGTGGTCGAGTTTTATTTTCTCTATAGGAATGGTCGCCGCTTTCTACCGCCGTATACGACTCGATGGGAACAGCATTTTTACGTCGCGTCTCTGTAAATCAATCAACTTGATCACTTGATGTTGTTGATGTGTGAAAAACAAACCTATCCACACTTATGATAATCACACATATATTATACACGCGAAGTAATGGATGCGCTTAGAATGCAGTATCAGTAAAAGGTTTACGCGCCATTGCATAAACGTGACATTCATGAGTTTCATGATATATTATCCTACCGGTCAAATCAAATATTCATAGATGAAAACGTATTTTGCCACTTATTTAAAAGATTAAATCTAATCAGCAGTGCGTGGTGCTCCCACAAATTTGAACAAGCCGCACGAAAGCAAGCCAAATGCACCAACAAATGCAAATATTTCAATACGACAACTGCATTCAGTAAAACATCATGCATTCAGATTTAAAATGCAAGAAAATTGCTTTTAATCCGAAAACCGTCGTGTAACCACCTATGTAACAATTAAGTAAATGACTATAATAATTTATAGAAGCTCTCAAATCAAAAGAGGAAGACAAAAGAAGAAGATGTATTAAAGTAAGTATTACCATTCAAGGCATGGTGTTCACTTATTTCTTTCACTTTTACGTAAGTAATATACATAAAGAGGTTGAATTCATAAAAAGGTCTGTAAAAATAATAAGATCCGACATTCCATTGCATTTTGTTTGTACAGGTATTATAATTGAAGATTACGACCACGCACATGCACCGGGTAAAGCTAGAGCTTTGCAAGCAGCGAATAAATGGAATTATTAAGAACTTAAGCTGGTTTCGCTTGAATATAAGTAGCATTTATGTACAAATAAGTACTTAGAGATATATATGAAGATATATAATTATTTTTTTAATATTCAAATAATTAACAAGATCGTAGTTATATTATAACCTGGATTAAAACATAAAAATCATTCCTCAAAGCGATGACACTGAGGGCGGAAGGAATTGACGCGGACTAAGTTGAACGCTTAAGTTTTTTTTTATACATACCACGATGGTTGTGACAAACTGCATAACTAGGGCTTGCCTGATGGTAAGCGACAATTTTGACTCCTAAGCGCGTTGCTGACTCTTGATTGATTTAAGGATAATTTGTGTCAAATCGTAATCTACTTAATGTCAATTCGTAAAAACGCGGTTCGATACTAAATATTCAGCTAGGGATAATTTCCGCTCTCGCTCTAACTCCGCTCAAGACGTAGCGCCGTCTCGTTTCACTTTCGCCAAACTAGTGCACTCAACGGGTCCGCTCTGGACCACTGGCGCAAGGTTGCGAAACAACTGTCCCCTGTTCATAACCAGTTTGTAACCACTGCAAAACTGGTTTCTAGTTTAATTTGGGTCTAAGATCAGTAATAAATATATGTGATCGGATTTCTGAGTTACACTGGTCTTCGTCACTGCGTAGTCGTGGTTAAGTGTTCGAATTGCCATCTGGTCTAGATCTCGTATTCTCGTCTTACGCACTTGTCCGATGGACTTGATTTACGAACTATGCTGACGGCAAATAAATTCACACGGTTTCTTTAATATGTTGCAAGTCGATAGTGATTGATGACTAATAAATTAATTATAATTTTGATAAATTAAATGTGTAAACATTTAACTATTTACTTACCTACTATGTATCCCGTAGGTTTATTCGTCCTGGGATGTTGTTGTTAGTTGGGTCGTTCTTCTTTTTTACCGACAATGCCATACATTTTGATCGAAGTATATTGTATTCACGGTTACCGAGTGCCAATAAAAGAAAGTTGCAGTTTTTATTGGAATTATGTAGTTAATGTTTCTTTTAATGAAAATAAAGTATTTTTTTATAATCTTAGTTAGTTTTTAGAAAATGCTGTGACAGAGTGGCCCGAGGACAGTACTTCGACTTACCACTCTGTCACAGGATTCTACAAATTAAATAAGTTTATAAAAGAGTTACAGGTTAGAGAAAATTAAGACTGGTGTGGTACTTATTTTTATAAAAGGAATAACGAGGTACATTTATAAATAAAACACAACAACGACCAGAACAGTCGTTAGTTGATGGGAAAAAGTGGGTGCTACCTCACGCAAGCCCGTAACCAAATTCGTAAGAATGGGCACGCTTTACAAATTCTTTATGTCTTTACCAACTCATTTTTATCAAACATTATTAGCCAAACACGTATGTTTTATAAACCATACAACTTATATCATTTTTACCGCTATTTAAGTACTATATATACTTACTCACTTCAATACGGACATAGGTGACCCCTACCGGTGACTCAGTAACCACTATCCTAAAAGGAAACCCGTGCGCTTGGACGTAGTTAAGTAAATAACCGATGCAATCCGTAAAACAAGTTTTTATTGAACTAGAGCTATATCGAATCTAAAATTTTCTTTGACGTATGTTGTTGGTGACCTTTCTCCGTAAAATTAATCTTTCACCTGTACCTAATGTTTGCAAATACAAACGCAGTTGAAATTTACAAAATCTATTTAAATGAATGAATCAATATCAATATAAAAAAGTTTCAAGTAGGTACAATCAATGAGCTTGCATTATCTAGATTGTAGAAATGTATTTTCATGTACGAGTTGTTAGGTATGAAACAATCTAATTCCGCGCGCGACCGCAATTCATAATTACATTTGACCAAATCTGCACAATTCAACAAAAGCTTTATAATTTCCGGACCATTAAAGGAACACCTTATTGCTGGCAAGGCCACGGTGTGAATGTGCCGCACGACAATTGCATTCCACACAATTCTGCAAGTTGAACGGACAATCAAATTTAAGATCTCTTCCTTAGGTATTTAAGTGTAAATTATGTAATGGACCTCCAGCTGGTCGCTATGACAACGCAAAAGCGGATCCAATTGATTTGACGTCGGCGTCAAACATCGAGGCGGATGTTAGGAACGCCCTTGTCACGGAATCCGCTGAGAACAAGTGGCTGTCGCGGGCAATTGATCATTTGTTTGTGTTATGACGTTGGCGTTTTAGAGCTCACAATTCGTCATAATAGCTTCCAATACACGTGTATTTTGGTCGGCAATGTAAGTGATCACTTTAATTTTTCTGTACTTAATAAAGAAAGAGTACCTACATCTAGGATTACATAGGTATTTTAGCAAATATGGTTTTTATGGAATCGACTCGATATGGCGAGTGAAGGCCGCCATCAAATAGGCATTCCCTTGGCAGAGCAGCTGCAGTTTCAATATTAATATCAGAGGAGGCCCAGCTAATTGGGAAAGAAGTGAACTGACTACCTAGCGTTCTACCGACGACAGCTTTAAAAAAAGAATGATGAAAAATCAGGTATATTTACGTTTTTTTTTGTATACTTAAGAGAGATCTAAAATCGCAAATAAAAAAGGATTTGAGCACAGGGCTGCTATTATTTACGCGGACTATCACGCCTTACGAAACTAGACCTCTTCCTACGCTCAGTACGGTAGCCACCCATCCACTCCCTACCTGCGCTTAGTTACTAAGTACGAATCGTGGCGTCAAGATATATTTGAGGGTGAGCGTCGAGGTGAGCTTAAAACAAGTTGCAGAATAGGGGGCTGTAGGCACTGAGTGTTTTGAAGACCGTGGGAAGATCTCGGCACTGATCTCTACAATATGAATAAAACACGAGTTTCAGTCAATCGTTTTTGTGCAAGAACAAGGATATCATTTAACATGAAAACCGGAGACGGTATGGTAATTATAAATACATTATGTAAACGGATTCGGAACATTGAAAGTCTAACTTGAACGTGACTATAGGAAACCTTAACCCACATAATCTGGACTGGACTTAGTTGTATTATAGGTGAATGTGACTGTCCTAAAATAATATTAAAATGGTAGTCTAAATTTCATAATAGCGGTGATTAAGCGGAGTAGTAATGCCAGATTATCGTTTTTGAAACGCTAAGGCACTAAAATGAGAATGAGGAACAAAATGATATTCTATGACATTAGGTAAGTACATGAATAATCTGAATCTTTGAATTGGTTTTCAACTTATGGTACTGCTTAACGGCAACTGGTATTTTCAAGGTTATACAGAAGAAGAAAACAACTTAATAACAATATAAAAAAAAACTTTTGGGAGCGGCTTGTGAGTAGCCGCAAATAGATATTTATTTATTGCCGATCGTATGGAATTTCATGCATCGCCTTGCTCTCCTCGTCGGTGGAAAACGTGCTTGGTGTGACAAAGTAAACTAAAAACAAAGTTAACCGAGATATAATGACAGCCCGCTATCATAGAAGTGGTTACAGTGGTAGCCGACCTTGTCCTAATGGTCGCAACTTAGATGCAATTTTGTCATTGTGCATTTGATCGCGTGTCCAAAGAATAATTGCATGTATTTTTGTTGCGACTTAAATATGCGACCTAAAGTAATTATTGCAAAACTCCGCAACATACGTTTACATCGAGATGCACTTTTGTGTCGAATGTATGATTTAAAGAAAACTTTAATAAACATTGTTGACGAAACAACTGTGGGTGAAGTACTAAATCGAGCGGTCTAAACTTAGCACTTACACCAAACCCTTTTAATTAGCATTCATGCATCGCAACACCTATTATCCACTCAATACAAAACCAACAATAACCATTGTACTAGTATCTAGCGCATCTTATTACAAAATTGTTTGTTTGTGCTCGTCTGAGATGCCATCATGACATTCTGATGCCATTAAGAGAGACAGGTGAATTGCCAAAATACCACTCACATGTACATGTGAACCTGTCAGGGGAACAATGTGACATGCCCACTTTCTACGCAATTTAGCAATGTTGTAATTTTTTCAAAATGATTGCGACACGTGTGAAAAAATTTCAAGTCTAGATTATGTGACACTTAACAAGCGTAAATGTTGTGAGCGCTAAACAAAAAAGTACATCATAAATATTGTACAAGCACACAATTATATCAACTTGCTTTTTTTTTTATATATAATGTACGGCTAATACATTACTAAATGGAAAAGAAAAGAATTCCTTAAATACACGTCCAATTCAGTTATTTGTCGTAACCAGACACTGAACTGAAAACGATTGATTTACAGGCACTCTTGTTTGTTTATAAAACATGGAACTAAAAGATACCATTCGACTGTCAGTCTCAGTAATTGGCGCCAGTCATACTTATAATATAAATGACAGCTAAATCGTATCGTTTTCCACTCTATTGGTCTGGCTCGCGGCTTAGCTTCCGCAACACTAATTATTATTATCAGTAGTACCAAAGCTGTATTCGCGACAGCGTTTTTCGCATAATAAGATACATTAACACATTTATTGATAGGTAATAAGATACAGTTAATAGTTGAGGAAAGTGAAGCATTAAAACAAAAGAGGTACCTATAGAAGATCTGTTATAGGAAGTTATTACAGTTGCAACATCCATCACCTCTATACAGCCCTTGATGCGAGGAGGGAAACAGGATTATCAAGCAAATCTCCGTTTGCAAGAGTTGTTGGCTTATATTAGTACCATAATATACCTATGTTAAATTTGATAACCTGTATGAATGTACCTAAATTTGAATGTAAGACCTTGAGAACTGTATCGGAGCAAATAAATATTTCTGATTTCTAACAAAATTATGAGATTGTGATTAGTCAGAAGAACACCAAATATTTCTACTATAATAATGTTTCTATACACGGTGTTCCCGGGAATTTCCGTTAACTTCGGCATATTGCAGAATACATTCACAGAAACCAATTAGCATAATAATTTCGTGAAAAAAAAATTTTTTTTTCTTTTATTGTAAAAAAAATAATAATGTAGCATTAACAGTTATTGCCTTATTGTGCAAGGGTTCAAGACCAGAAGGTCCAAGAAGACAAATTAAGTAAAAAAAATGTACCTCCGACGCAGTTTTTGCCTAATATCGAACGAACTCACTTGGTAAACCTTCTTGTAGTGTATAGGAACCTTACAACATTTAAAAAACTGTGATGACACCACAGTTAAGAGCCTTTACACTGATTAAATTAAAATATTCAATATCTTGATAACAGTAAGAGTTAAGATACTACTGTCTTGAAGAAATTAACTTTATTTGATCTAACCTATGCCCCCTTGCAATTAACGGAAATTGCCAAAAACACCTTGTATAATACGGCAAACTTACACAAATCCACATAGCCCCTAACTGTTGTTAGATCTAGTTAGTCACCATGATATTTTTGAACGTATACAGATAAATATATGAACATACAGTAACCATCCAATACTGATGAACAAATACTCATGCTCAGCAAACAAAAATATTCCTTTACCTGTTAGGATTCGAATTTCGAACACAGGGCCGCGCTAGGTTACTACGAACTAGTTGGCCGTGTTAGATAACAGTGTTTTCCCAAATACGGGCACTGCTAAATCGAAATAAGACGTAATGTGTCTACTTAACAATTCATAATCTGACATGCCAAATCATTTGCCAACTCTCTCGCCTATGTCTTGTCAATCTTGACTGCTGACATTTTTGTACCACATTCTAATAAAGTTGAACCGGAAATGCCTTAAGTCGTTATGTCCGAATCAGGTTTTATTTTCAATTGTTAATAATAGTATAAGTGCGTGCGTGCAAACATGCCGACCTGGACATAGTATATTAACCACGAGTGGTAAATTACCCTTCTAATATTATAAATATGAATGTAAAAGTTAAACGTAACCTTTATAACTAGATTAAAACGCATAACTACTTTTTGTCGCGGACGTGATACCCCAGGGGATGATAGGGGGTGGAATGTTGACACGGAAGTACATGCGGTGTAGCGGGAACACTCACAATTTAAAGTAAGGCCAAACGTTCTACAGCAATATAGCTTATGAACATATATTAAAACAAAATGCAAGGTATTTTACATGAACCTTAAATACTCGAACACGTAGAAAACATCCAAGACTCAGAAATAAATACTTATGCTAATCCCATAAATATTTTCCCTCGTTGGGATTTGAACCCGCCGTCAGTTGTTTCACAGGCGGAGTGGGGCTACCCACCAGTGGCGGAGCGCCCATGCAAGCTGATTCGCACCGGCTTGCCTAAAATTTATTTGTAGGCATCTTTTTTATATCCGCGTTGTTCATCTCTGCTCTCACGCTACCATCGTACTGCTCCTTATAGGCAGGAATTAAATTACGTCGAGGATAATCAAGTGAGATCGACAAAAAGTTATGTGTTAAGAGTACTTCCTACCGGAAATGTGTCATCATGCAAAACAAAGGTGCCTACTATGGCTATATTCTGAGAAGATTGTGTGAACTTAATTGTTATTAGTAACCGTTACGTCTGATAACGGTTACATTAACGTTCTATGTTATAACTTTTTTGTGCACTTTAGTGTTTTGCTACATAATTCAGAAGAGTCATAAGTCATCATCCTCCTAGCGTTATTCCCGGTAATGCCCCTAAAGGAGCCCGGGGTCCGCTTTGACACCTTATCCCAAGATTTGGCATAGGCACTAGTTTTACGAAAGCAACTGCCACCTGACCTTCCAACCCAGAGGGAAAACTAGACCTTATTGGGATTAGACCGGTTTCCTCACGATGTTTTCCTTCACCGAAAAGCTAACGGTAAATATTCCGTACATAAGTTCCGAAAAACTCATTGGTACGAGCCGGGATTCGAACACACGACCGCCGCTTGACAGCCGCATGTCTAAACCACTAGGCTACCGTAGCTTCAGAAGAGTCATAAGTCCGAAGTAAAATTTCTTAGACAACATGCTATTCTAAACTATTGTGGATGCACACATTTATTGTGAATAGGATAAAAAATGTAGGTCACATAACACGTTATGTTTTTACCAATATGCCTATTTTATAAATGAGTCCGCCCGTATGCAAATACGATTGATCAGTGACTTCTCAGAATCAAGTCGACTACAGATTCGTTTTCTATTTACAATATTATGAATGAGTTACAACTGAGGTGACTTCTTACGTAATTCTAGAGAAAGCATGTTAGAAAACTCTAATGTAATGCAACAATTTGCTTTTTGAATATCATTTTATTTTTTCTTACGACCTACATGCAAATATTTAAACAAATGAGGAACATTAGATCATAGTAAATTATCTCATATTCTTTTTTGCTTTTTCAGGTAAATTATCATGAAGTTTTTGGATTGCGACCAACTGCAGCATAATGTTAAACTACGCTCCGCAACATGATTTTAGAAGCAAGGTTAGATACGATACCACTTGCACGCCCCTGTATCAAAACTACGGTTGTATAGTTGACTAAGTTTCGATACAGTTTCACATACGATACGAGTGTCTACAACTAGTAAATATTTCCATTTACTTATTTAAGCCCTTCGCGACAATCTCGTGAATCTTCCTAAACAATAAAATGCTAGCTGAAGATACGAGTTTGGTAAGGTAATCGATCGCTAACTATCATTGAGTAAACAAACGAGTAACGAGCCGGCAACATCCGCCGCGTCAATGCTCCCGCTACTAATTTACATAAAGCCAACACATGTTGCTTTTCCTTCCTATTTTGTAATAATATTCTGGTACTGGTAAGGTGTTTTTCTGGTCGCAAACATGCATATTACAAGCTGGTGGTCGTTATTCATAATAGTATGAACAAGTACTTAAAAGGAGCTTAATATTCTGTGGCCACAGCCGTTGACTGGGAAATGTGCTTTAACGATGGTAGATAAAATTTATTACCCGTGGACTCTATGCTTTCACAAAGAAATGCCACGTTATTTGTTTACTTTTATCGCGAAAGAACTGTGTTTACATTTTTTTTTAAGTTACAATATGTAACAGCTTGTTATTGTAAAACGATTTTATTAGATTTAAGCGCATATAAATAGTAATGAAATGTAATAAGTAGTTACACCCCGTTGTCTCAAGCCCTCTAATCTGCGTATGAATACTGATCAAACAGATATCAACATATTTCGAAAAGTGAAACGTTTGACCCATTTCCATTTTTCAGTATGCATTTTAACGGATATGGCGCAAAGGTATTTTCACCCGACGATATATAATACATAAACATATGTATTATATATTTCCCCACAACATCAGATAAGCGAACAGTTACAGAGATGCATGCGTTTTTGCAGCAACCGTGCAACACACTTGAACAAACAATAATTTAAAGCGATTTACCGTTTTAAAATACTTATACAAAATATTTATTAAAAGCGATTCTTCCATTAATTGACAAAATATGTTATTGAATTTGAAACTAAATGTAATGAATAATAAATATGACTTTGATAACTGTACTTTTTTAAATTAAAAACTGAACGTCGCAGAATCACTTTTAGCGAAAGTCGCGCTCTAGATAAGAGAATAATGTAATCTATCGACAAGTGAAACCTCTTGCCAGTGAGAATGGCAAATAAACTACGATGCGGGTCACGTCTCCGGGACGGTAATCGGACCCTCGGAAAGCGAGAAAAAAAACTTAAAATTGCACTTTAACTATTTCGGAGCGTATGAGGCGTGCTGGCTTTTTTCTACAATGGCTACATTAACATAATGTAGTCACCGTCAAAAGACAATGTAATTAAAGGTGTGAAAAACTTAAACCCCACAAAATTACAGCACCATGCTCCGTCGCTTACCGATAATTTTATTCGCCGAATTATGAAAACTCTCAACTAAGTTACGACAGCTGTTTGAACTTATTAACAAGGAGATTCGTAATTGATATGTTTGACCCAGACGAGCTCAACAGTAAGTCACGGCAGTGTGGCAAGAGCAAAGCGCTCATTATTACATCGTAAGTAATATTAATTGCTGTACCATTATGCTGAAAGAAAAGGTTCCCAAAGTTGCAACCGATTAGACTACAGCTCGTTAGACCAATTCTCAAAGCAAATTATTGTTATGAAAAAATATTGGCAAATCACAAAAATAGAGCTTAATTCACACTATGATTGATGATGGTGTCGGAAACAACACTCATGGTACGTTTCGACACGTGTACTCGTATAGCCTACTTTATACGCCACAAATTGTATGGTGTAACTAAAGTATATGTACATTACATAGTCAGTAGTCGATCTGTAGGATTCTCTACTAAGCTCTAAGGATGAATTGAAAAGTTTTGAGCCTTACCTTTAAAATGAAAACTATACTTCTTATAACAATTTTATTTTTCTACATATTGACGACTTGCCTCTTATTTCATTCTTCCGTGTAAAAGAAGAGAATCTTCCAGGTCATCAAAATATGTAGTTACGCTCCTAGCATCTCCATATCTGTGGAAAATTGTTGACCTCCGAAGTGTTTTTTTTTAGGTTGGGGAAAGGATGATAGTCGGAGGGGGCCAAATCAGGCGAATAGGGTGGGTGCGGCAACAATTCAATCCCACAATTACGAATCTGTGCCATTGATTTCGCTGCTGTGTGGACAGAGCGTTGTCTTGGTGGAATAATCTTTGATGTCATACCAGTTCTTATTATTTAGATTTCCTCACACCAACGTCGTAAGAGGGAAAAATAGTAGTCAGACTTTATGGTATAAACTTTTTCGACGAATTCTATCATTATAATCCCTCTGCTGTCTCAAAAAACTGAAGCCATCACCTTCCTGGCTGACAAAATGGCCTTGGCTTTTTTAGGAGGTAGTGACCCTGACCTTTTCCATTGCTTGGATTGTTATTTTTGACTCCGGTGTGTTGTGGTGAACCCAAGTCTCATCCATTGTTACGAAACGACGAGGATCAGTTTTAAATAAGTCCAAACTATCATATGACATCGTGTGGTGTGTTTGTTTATTTTCAGCTGAAAGCAACCTAGGGACCCACCTGGCAGACACCTTGTAAAATCCAAGAACGTTGGTGATGACGTTCTGTGCTCGTTCCCATTCATGCCCATTGCTTCCGCTTTCACACTGACCTTCACTCGCCTATCATTCATAATCATTTCTAATATTTTATTTACATTTTTATCTGTAGTAGCCGTTATTGGCCTGCCACTTCTATGTTCGTCTAGAATGGCTTCTCTACCACGTTCGAAATCCGCGACCCGTCTTTTTACTTAATGTCTGACACACGTCTTCAAAAATTTCCTTTGGTGTGAAACCCTTCTTTGCGACGTAGGTACTTGATTACGGAACGGTGCTAAATGTTACCCATTGTTGAGGAAATCGCAAACCTTGATTAGTACTATTCCGATCACAATTTGCACATTGTGACAGGAGAAAAACAAATGATAGTGCATAATGATGAAAACATATGAGCGTATAACTTGCTAGCGTTATTTCTTGTTTTTCATTTTATATTCGACCTTAGGCTCAAAACTTTTCAATTCGCCAATGTAATTATAAAGCAATTCGTGATTTCGGGTGACATGTAGGTACACTAGAGTATTTATTTATTTGTTTAATTTATATTGCACAAAAGAACCGCTTATCGTATAAAAGGCGGACTTCATGCCGTAAGCATTCTCTACCAGTCAACCTTAGGGTAAGGCAGACAGATTGTGGGTGGTGCAGCCTCAGATATAACACACGGTGGGTATACTTACATAGTAAATGACAAATATACTTACACACGAGTATTATCAAGTATAAAGATTCTCTTCTCTCTCTTTACTATTTATTGAAGGGCCAAAATCAACGCGAGTCACTCTAGAGTGCGAGGTAGATGCCCGGCGTAATGTGTACGTTGATTCTGGCCCATCTATAGGGTACATTGCCTATAGGAAATCCAAAAAATTGGTAATACGGTATAATTAGTAGCAAGAAATAAGTACTTTCACAAGATTATCACACAATCGAGACTATATACCCGCACACTATGACGCATTTATGGTTCCACTAAACTTGTACTAGCGTGATCAGTGAACATAAAGAACGCTAACACTGCTCGTGCAATAAATGTGGCAACTCAAGATACTGCATAATATTTTAATTGTGATATAACTTGAGATATCATCAAAACAGATATTATTCTATCTGCACTGCCGTATGGTTATTAACCAGTTTAGTTTAGTCGGCTTCTGTATTATACCAACGATTATGAAACAAGCCCTGAGGCTGTTTACAATGTTACATATATACTTCAGTTAGCATCAAAATTACACTTCAGAGAACTCAAAAATAGACTTTGCACTTCTTTACTTTACTTAGGTACTTCTAATAAGACAGAAACTGAAAACACACTCTAACATCTGATGCCGACTATAGAAAGATACTTAATTTTACATATTCACACCACACACAATAATTAAACAGCCCTAAAATACAAACAAAGATATATAGGAAATTCGACGACCGGTTAGCCTAGTGGGTAGTGACGCTGCCTACGAAGCTGAAGGTCCTGGGTTCGAATCCCGGTAAGGGCAAATGTTTGTGTGATGAGCATGAATATTTGTTTCTGAGTCATGGATGTTTTCTATGTATTTAAGTATTATATCTATTATATATATCGTCGTCTAGTACCCATAACACAAGCCTTACTGAGCTTACTATGGGACTAGCTCGATTTGTGTAAGATTGTCCCCTTGTATTTATTTATTTATAGGAAATACCATTAAAACCATAATCAATTAATTTCACGTCTGAGTAATACTGCAATCATTGACGACATGACGACTAGGCTGAAGGCTGGACTTCATTTATATGATAACTAGATATAGATAATGATACGATCGATAAGACGTCATCTAGCACGATGGCACGAGATATGAGTTATCGTATCATGAATGATCCATACTAATATTATAAATGGGAAAGTGTATCTGTGTGTTTGTTTGTTTGTTTGTTAGTCCGTCTTTCACGGTAAAACGGAGCGACGAATTGACGTGATATTTTAAGTGGACATGGTTGAAGGGATGGAGAGTGACATAGGATAGTTTTTATCCCCGAAATCATCCCCTAAGGGGGTGAAATGGGGGGTAAACGTTTGCACGAGTTCCACGCGGACGGAGTCGCGGGCAAAAGCTAGTTTAAAATAATGTTGCTGTAAAACAAACAACAAATGTTGAGTAATACTTAAACGTATAAGTGTAAAATCTCGTTTTCCGTAATCAACACGTAACAAAACTGTAATGTTATTATAAACAGTTAAAATTGTATTGAATTGGAATTACACAATAGTTACACAAAGGCTGCGCTACTTCTGTATCGCGATCGCGCTATCGAGCGAAACGAGTGTCGTGCGAGATCGGCCGATACCGGGCTAGGTCAGCGCAACCACGGGAACACGATTACAATTTCATAATATTTCTGTAACTCTTTCCGTTTTACAAAATAGCTGTCGCCTTTGGGTTTATGCTTGATCCTGATCCTGATAAGGTCCGTTTTTTTTTGTCCAGAAGTTTGATGAAATGAGGCACTGATCTGCACAGTATTGACCAGTAATGTGCAAAATAATCTCTATAACATTTATCAGACTACATACATTTTTATCAATCAAATCTACACCAATCTTTTTGTTAGCAATAACTTTAATAATAATAAGTAACAATGTATTTTTTTTTATTCATTACACGGGACACCAACACCATAAGATAATGTTACAGTCTTTTTTGGCATACAATGTGTAGGGCCTTTGGGTTATTAATAATTGAAGAAGCTAACTGTTGGATTATTTTCTTTTTATATCATTAAATTAAGTACCCAATTATCATTGAATAGACGTATCTAATTTTTTTTTAAAGTATTTATAATGTTTTAAGCTACGGTAGCCTAGTGGTTGAGGCATGCGGCTGTCAAGCGGCAGTCGTGGGTTCGAATGCCGGTTTGTAGATACCAATGAGTTTTTCGGAACTTATGTACGGAATATTTACCGTTAGCTTTTCGGTGAAGGAAATCATCGTGGGGAAACCGGTCTTATCTCAATAAGGTCTAGTTTTCCCTCTGGGTTGGAAGGTCAGATGACAGTCGCTTTCGTAAAACTAGTGCCTATGCCAAATCTTGGGATTAGGTGTCAAAGCGGACCCTGGGCTCCTTTAGGGGCACAACCGGGAATAACGCTAGGAGAATGATGATTTACATATAATGTAAATCATCATTCAAGTAACAATCATCAACAACATTTCGACACCTGTACCAGCCTGTACCCAGCAAAATTGATTAGTGCAGGCCTCAGGCAGACCTTGAATCACAGAATTATGTTCGCTTGTTATACCATATAATAATACGAAAACGTGTGAACGGTTTCGTAACTCATTGTTCACCCAAGGCGCCTAATTTAGGCGTTTTAAAATCGTATCAATCATACTACAAGCTACAACGACTGCGACATTGGAGGAGGCGATATGAAACAAAAGGGTTTAATGATGTTCGTTGAAATTATTGTTGAACGCCATCCATACTTACCTTTTTAATTTAAGTAGATACCTATACTCGGCGCCGTATTTAGATTCCAAAAAAGTTACCAAAGATGGCCGAATGTCACTGTCACAAATGTCATTGTCATTGTGACGCTCCAGATGTTACCAACCCATGCATAATTATATATTATTTCGTTGTTACTTAGATGTGAATTTTATCGTTATTACTAAGATGTGAATATCGCCTAACACATCTCGGCTTGCTACATCAATCTGTCTATGTACAAAACACTACCCCCAAGTACTCAATTACGTACCTACTAGCTTTTTCTACCGATTTCTTCCGCGTTAAGGTTATCACAACAATGTCATTATTAAATACGAGACAAATATGTTAATCCTTTGGGAATGACTTCAGATGTAAAAGTATTCTACACATTCTGTTTCAGGGTTTGGCTTTAAACTATCCATGTGCCAAAATTCATCACAGTCAATTGAGCCGTTTCTACGAGATTGACTGACAAACATACAGACATTCATACACACTACTTTTTTACACTGGGACTGAGGAAGCTACTAGTTATGAAATATGTATTAGTAATAAAAAACAACAACATGGTGATATGTCAATATTATTATGTCCATATCAAAAATATTTACGCACATTATGAGAATATTAATAGTTACCAAATATGTTGTCAAAACCTGAAGTATCACCACCCATCACCACAGTAATATGAACTTTTCTTCTACAAAACAGTTTCAATCAAGTATCTTTTTTTTAAATTAATATTTAGATAAGATTATTTATTTCGGCGGTTGCATTTAACTTTAACATTACAATGATGTATAAATAAATATCACACGTACCTAATTTAGAAAAGTTAAAACTTACCAATTCAAAACTAATTCATTTCAATGGCAACCCATGGGTAGTTTTTTTGGAATCTATATACGGCGTCGAGTTTACGTGATAAGTGTTACTATAATGAGTACAGTCCCTATTGTACGAATGGCGTAGGTACATTTTTGATCTATTCCTCTAGGGACGAGAGATATTGGGACATGAAAACTAGGCCTAAAATAATCATCCGTACCATTTTTAACGATGGTGATAAAAAATCTATAAGTGTTCGAGGTTTTACAATGCCCACTCTATGCCATGTTCTTAAAACGTTATCTTTATGTTCATAGGCCATAAAGACAAACAATAAACATTTAATAATGCTTACAAAAACTGGAATTTCATGGGATTTTCTTTCGGTTTCATCTGTACTTTTTAAAAAATAAGCAAAACATCACGTCACGACTTTCTCCGCGGTAGTATAATAAAGAAGCTACAAAACTATAATCAGAACGAAAGTATCAACACTTACAGTCACTTTTAGTGTTCATTTTATCAACGAGGAACTTATTTTATCAATTTTTGTAATAGTTATCACACCAGTGGTTATTACAAAGTATATTTTATAAAAGGAACATTTAAAAGAACTTAAATGTTCCCTTCCCTGTCCCTTTAACGCAAACTGGTCGATGTTAGAAAAACGGCCAGTTCCCATCTGCACGGCTATTACAACACGGCGCGGCGCGCGAGCTCTATCGACTTTTCACGCACTATCCGTTTCTCTCTTATTAGAAAATTTAGAAAGAGACGCGTAGTTCTAAAAGAATCGAGAGGTCGCTCGCCGTCTTGTGATAGCCAGGGCTACTACTAGCACAGACGTAAGGCGGGTTCATACCATTGAAACATGTCAAACTTTCCATACTTTCAGATGTTAACGCACACCGCTTACGTTTATAGACGGTCACCCTTAAACGGAAAAAGAATCCAAACTTGCCCAGAGAACCTAGGTTAAACGCAGACATCTCCGAGTCTTCAAGTATACAAGTTGGCTTCTTAAACAATAGCTAATATAACTTGTTTACTTACGACCGAACCGTTTCGAAACTAGGAAAAATGTTGTAAATTTATTTGAATTTATGTTACTAGTTTTAATTGAGGCAAACCGCCCGTAGAGTTTACTAAACAAATATGAGTAGAACGTTAATTATATTTAAACCAGACGTCCTAAGGTTTACGACTATTTTGATTTATTTGACAACAATCATACTTACTCGTCGTATCTTTATATTACCCAGTTAAGGTTAAATTGTCTTGGGCCTTTAATACACGACCTTGCATGGTAAAAATTTTGCCGTCTCATTTCTGTTCATGTGGCTTAGGTATACAAAATAATAGACATGAACAGCTCACAGCTTCTATTATTTAAACTTGCGTCAATTATGCGATATGTTTTAGGGCCGATTTTTCAATTCCAAGATAAAATTATCTGTCAGATAAATGTTAGCTCTGTCCTTTTCTTTCATATGACTTAAAAGATGGTGATAATTTAAACTGACGGATAACTTTATCTAGAGATTAAAAAATCGTCTTATTTTTTTATTCTATATATACTTATGTACTGAGCAAAACTCCAATTCCTTTATATCCGTTTTCGAAAATGAATTCGCCATAATTAGACCATACGCTAAATACATGCTAGACATAGCAATAGTAACACTACAGTTCTATTGGTGTTTGTATTAAAAGAAGGCATATACGATACGGCTTCCCGTGACTGACTATTAAGTTTACCCTTTCAATGATATCGTGGTTCGAATCAGGCTAAAGTGAAAGTAGGAAATATTTCAGAGTGTAAATTAGGAGAATGAATTTCAATTGGAAATCTCGATTGTGACCGCTGGCTGTTGTTGTTCGTCATTCCTTTTAGGGTACCATAGAATTAGGGTAGGCTTACAAGATTATGAATCACAAGTTGCCAGAGGCCTGTATTGATTTTAGTACCGAGTATATTCGGTATGCAGACCCAAGGCGTAATCGTGGGAATCGAATCCTGTGTCGATTTAAACTCGAATCGATTACGTCGTTACGCTAAGCCCTTCATTATTTTATTATCGTACGGACTCCGTAATTTATCGATAACCACCATGACTAGGGCTGTAACTGTAATGCGAAGGCGACTTATCACGACGCCGGCCTAGGGCGCGGTTACGATTAAAACTACAGTTAATTTATTATTCGAATGAGATAGATTGGTTTTGAAATGGCAGGTGTTGTGATTGATACAATCTATGCAATTGTCTTTGTCTGCATTAATATTTATTATACTTAATCATTTACAAAATTATTAAAAACAACAGAACCTAAACACCTCACAACAGACTTCAGTGATGGAATGTTTTTGAAGTATATAAATCTGACGCCTCTTTTAAGAATTTAATGTGAAACTTTTGTGCCTTCTTAAAGGACAATTGCTATTCACTGATTGTCTTCACACTGACTTGAAAACAAGGATAAGAAGTACGTGGTAGTACCCAGTCATTTTGTCTCCAATATAAATGTGTAAAACCTACTAAGGTTCTAGTTAGGAAAACTATTATGATTGAAAATGTGCTAACTATTCATATCGTAAATCAGTCAAAAAGTCCGGGTTGACCGTGAATTGCGAAAGCGTACGTAATGGACGGTGTCAAGGTCACCGGCACAATTGGATCTAAACCACTGATCGTTTCGTTAATAGGATCTCGTGTTATGATCTAATGGAACCCGAAAAGTTATTGTTTCTTAGAGTGCTTTAGATAATCCGTTTCGAAATATATAATTAGCCTCAATTTGTTCTGAATTCGTATTAGAATTTGTATGCATGTCTACTAGAAATACTACTAATTTGATACAAAGGGATTTTTTAAAACAGTTTTAACGACTTATTATTGACTAGCTTTCGAGGTCAATTTAGCAGATTTCAACCTTCCTGCTGAAGTTCCTATTTGATGCTTCTTTTATAACTATTTTAAGGTTTTTCAATGTAACCGTCTTTGTTCTAAAGTCAACCACGGCCGCCAGTCCATGTATTTACACCTACTTACTTAAGTGATAGGTAATTTCTTCTCCTTTTAAGGATCTGCAAATCAACTCATACACTTGGTACAAGATCGTTAATCACTCACTACCCATATATATAGACCTAGTGGAGGAACAAGTGTGAATGTCGACTCAGATCAATTTGTCTTGTTTATTTTTTCTATCAAACAGTTCAAGGTGGGAGTAAAAATCCAGTTTAAATTATAATAATTATTTGCAAAGTACTTGTCGAAGGTCGATTACTTTTTAAAGAATTGAAAGAACCAGTGCAGACATGAAATTTCGTAAGCCAATCAGCATTGTCCTCAACCTTAATATGACTGTATTTTATTTTCGGCAACAATCTTTGTTCTTGTTATTGGCCTTAATAGAATAGAGGTAAATACCAAACAGAAATCTACATTGTTGTATAAAAATATTCCTCGTTTGGTCGCCTTACCTAATACATTGTTGGGCGAGAAGAGCTAAATAAGTTATATATCCAGATTAACACGAGTGAATGTAAGCGCAGAGCAATTTGTCTTGTATCTTTTTCCTATCCAACAGTTTCAGTTCATTGGGCTGATTTAATCATGACATCATCATAATTAAATATTTGTTTTCTTAAATAATGTAAACTTGAGTTTAAATTTCCTTTAATGTAGCTTCGTACCTCATCTCAATTAGTTGCTTAAAATGTTTTCTTAATACACATAGCCCATACAAAGCCCATGAAAAAATGCAATATCATGATAATTTTTACTAGCTAAATGTGTGTCAATCGCAAAGCCATGTAGTGCAATAAGGGCGTACCTGTGATTATACTGTTTCGTGTTAACTAACCTCATCCGCTCATCGAGGAAGCCTTAATTTGAGCAAAGCGGTCGATTTGCAAATCGCTCGAGTGTTACATTTCAAAACAACGCAAAGGTTATATTCTGAGTGATAAGCGCCATTGCGCCGCCATATTAAATTTATTCTAGTAAAGAAACCCCTGATATATTTTACTCCCATTTATTAGCTTGGTTTAATTAAACATGTTAACGATTAAATACGTTTAATTTAAGTATTGTAAACGTGGTATACCTTAACAACCTCTAGCTAGCCCCACTGGTACGAAAACTTTATTAAAAATATTGAATTATTTCTGGCTGTCACAGACAATTATGGATCATAATTGAATTCACAGTTGACATACTTCGACGCAGTCATTTTAGCCTTATAAAGCTGTATTATCGAACATTTTAACTAAGTGCCCTATATAGACTGTCCGGCAAAAGTAGGTACTTCGCTGTAGAGAATTTATGACAGCTTTCTGTTTCTTCTTCTCTCATTCATAATTACACCTTTTTCTTCCGTTCGTTACAGTTAATATCATGTATCTGGTGGAGCACGCTTAAATTACCATTTTGCTACCTTTGATATCTTAATAATGCCAAATAAAGTCTTCAAGTTGTATGTAATCTTACTGCTTCAACTTATGAAGCTTCATAGCCAATACCCTCTCTAAAGCACCACCACCGTTCCACACTACCGTAGATATTGGATTATACTGAAATGATGTCAGCAGTTTATGAACACAGGCCTCACTGTAAAACCAACACAATTTAATAGCCTCGGCCGTTATCAGATGGTTTTGGTAGCAGTTAATAAACACCTGCTAAGTAGTTGCTGCTGGCTCATTACTTTCAAAACCTTAATTGTTTCGCGAGGAATTATAATTCCACAACACCGCCCCTTTTATGTGTGTCCAAACAGCGTTTAGATTCGGTCTTTTGTTTATGCGAAGCTAGTGTGGTCCAAGAAGGAGTCGTAAGCGCTTTGAGGTAGGTCACAAACGTTTCAGTTAGATTTGCGATCTGCGGATATAATGATTGAGTATATAGCTTGACAAAGACAAAGTAAATTTCTAATAACGCTTGATACAAAATGTCGGATACTTTGTCGTGTTATTTATCATGTGATGACCATAATACGCATTTAATAAACCATGAGTAAACATTGAAGTAACTTTCTTGATAGTTCAGAATGCGTACTATTAGGTCACGGTCATCAGATGATTTGGTTGTTTTTCGATATCGAACTCTATTTACGTAATATATTTGTTTCCAAAACATAAAGCATCTTTAACACACTTCGTCAAACACTCCATTTTAGATACTAACAAGATGATGTTATTTTACCCCTCAGAACATTTCCCACAACATGTATCAAGAAATGAAATTGACTCTCCTAACTTGCACCTCCAATGTGACAGAGCAGTCATAGTTACCGTGGGGCAATGTTCACGCGGCGATTACTCGAGATTACACACACGAGACAATTACCTGCCCATTACTCGCTTACACCACACACTGCGATAATTGCGCTCCTATAAAAACCAATCGTATCTCGACTACCTAGAGATGATAATAGATTGAGCGCATATCTTCCTTATGCAGCGTTTACAGCGCTCGGCGTGGCGCGAGAACTGTGTTTGTTTTTTACAGTTTCTATTTTTGGTATCTTCTTAAATCAATAATGAAATGATGAAACAAATAGGTATATGCATTTTTTTTTGTCCAAAATCTCCGTAAAATTTGACCGACTGCTAAAATATTGATGTAACAACAACATGGAACCATAATTTCACATGAAATAATGATTAAAAGCCAAACATGGATATAGTAATCAGAGTAACAAAGCATGAAATTACTAGACAACTTAATAGCATAGCCAAGGTTGTTATTAGACAAAATTGACAGTTCCTTAATATGGTCGAGTTTAATTAAAACAATGTAATACATATTATCATGACTTTTGTCTTTTGTTTGTCCTAATTGTCTCCGCTCATGAAACTTCACAATTGCATGAAATAATGAACCTGGAAAGAACACGAGTATGTATTTCTTTCTCTATGCATTATTAGTTAATAAAATTATCTCAACTTTACATTAATTACATTGTTCTCAAAGTCGTATTATTAGATCAGCCGGGTACAAACTACAAAGCGGAGCTTGAGCTCCTCAAGGGTCACAACCGGAAATAACGCTAAAACGATGATGATGGTACAATGTAAAAATCATGTATCAAAGTATGGTGAGCAAAAATTTAAACTTTGATGTAATCATATCAATTGAATCTAGATCAAGTAGATAGGTAATTTATTATACGATCTAAAAATCATTGTTGGTGTTCTATTCTGAAAATGGCAAAATTAAACGCTTGTGGAATCGGCTCATTTTCGCCATCTGTTTATTTCTCGTATAAATAACGCTTCGCCATATTCGCAGAAACTCGTTGACATGTACATTAATCCATCGTCATTTGATTTTTACATTATTTATGTGTGTATATCTGTAGAAACTACAATTATTTGCTTATGTAAATCATGCTTAAACAACAAAACGCGCATGATATCCAAGGTCCTTTCCTGGCAGATGTTCAATAGTCGTCTATTGATGCAGAGTTCCTTTAAGATGGAGTTATTAGTTCTCATGGCTGTCCATAAAATTCCCAATAGTAGTAGGTTCTGTGGAAGGCAGACGCGTGAGAGGAAGGATTCCAGTGCCCTGGAATGATGAAATTAAGAAGGCTGCAAAGTGCAGTCCTACATATGCAGTCCACTTGAGGAGATACTGAACTGCAACTGCATGGAGGGCAGAAGCATGCTGTCACGATCATCAAACATGAAGGATCGACCAAGAAGAAGAAGAAGACATACATACATACATACATTCATTCACGCCTTTATTCCCAAAAGGGGTAGGCAGAGCACATGAAACGTATGTTCCAGGGCCACTTTTAGCATAAATGTTGGGTATAAAATATCGACAAAATGTGATATGAATAGTGTGATGTGAAGAAGAAGAATATCGGGAGATAAATAGATTACCGAATTATTCATAAGAATGTTATCTGAGTGATGCAAAGAATTTTTAGCAATTCTGCTAGAAGTCATTGCCTGAAGGAAAGAAAATGAAATAAAGACCAACTGCGCCACTTAAAACCAGGAAATGTACATTTTGACGTGTTTAAAATTAGCACACAGCAGAATATCATTAACAATCGGCCTCGTAACTCGGACAGCAATAAAATATTTACTTTATGTTCGAATTAAACAAGCATACATCGATTAACGCGCAAACCGATGATGCACGAATGTAATGCTAATTTCACTACACCACCGGTACGTGTAAGAACGCGTAACCTTTTTATGAGGCCACACGAAAAATTACTTCTATTTATACTTCTAAATATTCGAAGACCATCTTGACACGAATCGGCCTAGTCCGGGCACTAGATGACGACACACATTCTTAATATAGATATATAGATATACCTAAAACATCGAAGACCAACGAGGTCAAAGTGTGCGTTAAAGAAGTACACTAACCCTTTAATTTCATAAAATTTAAAATGTCTGAAATATTGTCTCTTTATTATGAATACAAATGTCAAAGTGACAGATGCGGACAATTTTTTTTTTATAATGCGTCCATTCGGACAGGCTAAGACCATGGGCCATACTGCCTCGTCTTCAGTACAGATGCAGAGAAACTAATTTTACCGGCATTATAGCTAAAATGGGGTTGTTGAACGTTTATGAATATGGCCATAACATAAGTGTTAAAAGTTAGTTTGATACTTACATTTTCTTTTTGCGAGTTATGGGGGTGCGTTTTTCAGTTTGTTCTAATTTTGGACAGAAAGATCCACATGTGTCAAAACAACAATGAGTAAGTTTCTAAACGGTTAAAAAGAACATTGCTTTCTGAAAGGTTCTCTCGTTCGTCATCATTACTCGAAAATATTTAAAAAGTAATGATAAGTATCAATGATTTTCGGCAACCATGAAAACGTTTACAGAATTAAACCTTAACTGCGGGAAAAGCAATTATCGGCTATTACGCGAACAATTAGAAAGAGAAGAGTAACCAAACAGACCGTGTGAACGGCTCTGGTACAAACTGAGTTCTGTAATGATACAACCGTTCACATGTACACGCCGAAATTAGCAGATAAACATCAAATGTCGATTTCTAAAGCAATAGAAACAAATCTCTGTTGGCTTTGGTTTCCTGGTACCTACCCAAATGAAACTTGTGCGATTGTCATCTCGATATGCTAATCACATTTGTTATAAGTACTGTAATACATAATTTCCAAAAATCCTAACTCCCTAACATATCATTCATAACATCAACTCCTAAAGTACACAAGAGACATCCATCTCCCTCTAAACAAGAAGTTCATGACAGTTCAAAAAAGTACAGACAGCAATAAAAGCCTGTACCAAAATAAAATTGTTCGTACCAATTTGAAACTTCTAACTGTATTCCCTTAGCATCTGTTTCCAGAATGTAAATCAATCACATTTTAAAGCGAAAACTAGTTTCCTTTTGAATAACTTAAGATATCTCACGCCGGAATTCACTTTTTATTCCGTTGAAATGGGTTCGTCATGCAACGAATGCGATTCAGTCATAAAGCGATCTCATTCACACATTAACTTCCGTCGTTTCCGTTATTTTGCAATTTAACGCTTTCAATTAAAAACCGTGTTCTAAGGTACCCATAAAGATACTTAGATGATATAGTGCAATCACTTTACGCTATGAAAATGATTTTATTGTTCGCTTAATTATTTTAACACATTTTGGTATTGAATTAAGACTTACTGGAGAAAAGACCGATAATCCAAAAGAAAAGTAATGATAATTGAATAAGATAGATACTTACATCAATTTACGAGAAAGAAGCTATATCTTACACGCATCTCTTGTTACGAGGCCAAGTGCTCACTTCCTAGCGATCACATGCACTCTTGCGTAATGGGTGAACAATGCTCAACAAGAAGCCTAAGCAGTGAAAGTTCTGCGATACCAGACGCCTGAAGCTACATAATTAAACACTGTAACACATTCCATTCAGGTACTGTTAAATTTTTCAATTAATTGTAGGCATATCTATGTTGAGCAATCGGTTTATGTAATTGTTTTTACAGACAAAATGAAATTACAAGTACTTAACATAATTGCTCACTTTAAGTAAATAAAAAGGTGGCGAAAGAAAGTTAATAAAGCTAAGACTGTTGTTATCTATTCAATAATTACTTGATACTAATTATTGATTGTATCATGAACCGCTTGATTCGACGATTGATCTAAAAAAATAATGATCGATTACGTAGTTACTCCGTATCGCTTACTTCAATGATTGAAATGTATCATCTTTCACTGTCGTATTAATGTGCCTATAATTTTTTCAGTTGCATGCGGGACCAGTATCTTTTGCAATTTCTCTAAAACCAATCTTAAAATCGCTTGTTGCGTTAAATTAAGTTTGTAATTAATTTGTTCCGCTGTTAGAATGATTGAGCTAGTTACATTCTCAACTTTCGCTTCGTAATGTGTCATGTCATCTATAATTTTAATTTCATACTTGGTTTTTTTCACTACTATTAATATTCTCCATACTTTATATTTTTCGTTACCTACATATTTTGTAGTAAGTAAGTAGTAGTATTGAATTATATGCACGTTTTCTTCTTAAGGCGCCGTAGGTTCAGCGAAGTTAAACGAACAGTGTTTTTGAAACAATATAATGCGTCTGTTTGTAATAACATGCTTTCAAAAAAATACGAATAGTAATCTTGAGGCTTTTCTGCAGGGAAATCAGTGTTTAGAAACATGATTAAGCATTTTTCGCTCGATAGAAAAAAATCACGAACATAGGTCTAAAAGGGTCTAAAATACACTTAAAATATTTGTTACAAATTACGAACAAAAGCTAAAAAATATTAAAATGGCTTCTAAAAATCGGCAATATCATGTTTGAGGGAAATCAGTGTTTAATTTTTTTATTTATTTAAACGGCCAAAAATTTAAAATTAAAAAACGTGATTTCCGCGCTTCCGAGCACGCACTTCCATCTCGTTCACGCTTATGCTCAGTGAGAGGGAGAGAAGACCATGAACCTACGGCGCCTTAAACAATATTTTCTTTTCAGTCGTATATAGATACCTAGTTAGCTGTCGGTATTGTGTTAACCCAATTTTATTTCACAAATAATTGGCATGACGATCACGAGGACCGAAACGGTTCAGGTCATAACTTCACAAGGTTACTCATGTTCCCAGGCGGTACTGGCCGCTACGCAAGCCGCTCACAAAGTCGCAAGTTTAGTCATAATCATAACCACTGACACATTGCTCTCGTTTCACGCGTGCCAACCGCAATGCGAACGAGTGCTTAACGCGCTATGCAATTAGCTTGTTTACACTTAATATTTACATCCCAGCTCCTCATTTAAGCGCTATCCTGATTAATTCCAAAGTAATTGGGCGTCCTTTTGCTACTTGATACCTTCCAAGTATCATTTGCCGAATGTGACTGGATGATAACTAGGTAGATCTTGTTGGGATAACTCTACTTATATTAACATTCCGACGGATAAATGCAATGATTCGGTGTCCTTCCTTCAACATCGCGCATCATTACGTTATATATAGCTAGTTGACTGTATATCAACAACCCCTCAAATTAGCACATATTACTGACTAGTCTTTATAAAGGTATTTTTTCGTCTTTGTATACAGTTTCCTAACTTAAACAATTTCATGAATAGGTATTATTATTTATGTGAACTGACTGATATTTCATTCATATACTTACTCTCGCAGTCGAACACACGAGCGATTAAAGCATAAATTGAAATTCAGGATTCGAAAGTAACAAACAATATAATAATTTTATTAATATCATGTAATAATATCAATATCAATACAGTCGATATGTCAGCCGGTAGCGTGACGTTAGTAACCGAATATGCATTAAATCGGCTCAGTATTTACCTAACGAGTCATGTTAGAACTGATATGCCAACAGTATTCACTTTGACACGGAACAACGAGCAATATCGTCCTACCAGCAATATTGTTCACTCACACAAGTTTACTATTCGCCAGAATCTCATTTCAATTATTGAGTCGGTAATTTTGTGCCTACGTTGGCTCTCTAGGCTGTCTTCGAAAATACTGATTTACTTAGGAACCCGTTAAAATTGACACTTTCTCTCTTTTCCGCTTGAAAGCCTCTATTGTCTAGTTCACTTCACCTATACTTTAACTCTCAACATCAAACATTTCTACAGCATTTACGCTTGCCTGACTTTTAAATAAATTCGGTGTCATAATAAAATGATATCATTGAGCACACGAACTTTCTCGATGTTTGCGTAATTTTCATTTAAATTATTTTTTTTACCTCGGTAATATATGCGCGTTTCTATGGTTGACGATAGGGACATCGATAGGGAACAGTTACGACATTTTTAGAGTGCATATCAAATTGCATAATAATAATAGCCTGGTTTTAATTTTACATTTAAATAATTTTATGTATATATGTAACTTATACTTATTAAGCTACTGAATACTTACCGAGTGACAGATGAAAATAAAATCCAACTACTACTATAAATGCGAAAGTTTGGATGTTTGTTACTCATTCACGCTTAAACGGCTCAACCGATTTCAATGAAATTTTGCACGAAGATAGTTTAAAGCCTGAATTAAAATATAGAATTGTTTTTAGCCCGGGTCCACGCAGACGAAGTCGCGGACGGAAGCTAGCATTTTATGACTTGAGAGATGGACGAACGACAAATAATTACAGTGAACCACAGTTTTCTTTTTAACCCTGGTTCGCAAAATCGAGATAACGAGCTTTCAAATATATTATAACCTACTTTATTCTTATTTGTGTAAAATAATAGTCTGTACTACTGTTAAATCACCTTAACGAGCTCATTCAGTGAGCTTATTGGTTAGTCACATGTTCTTTACGACACAGCTCAAATATTACCATGACTTTAAAGGCTTTAAACGCTTGTGCCGTAGGCGTTTATAATCGTGTAATAAATCGAAACTTGATTGATATATTGCACAAACTATTGTATGCCGACAGGTTGGAATGGTTAGTAAGATCACCGATGACCTCTAAAGTTTGGGAAACAATCACTCTGCCACGCTCATGACCCACTGATGAGGTCAATTCATTAAAAAAAACCTACATCATGCTCTAGGCTATGTCCGTAGGCTTTGAACATGTGCGAGCAGTAGGAAGATAATTAATGAATTATTTCATAGATCAACATTGAGGTTAGTTTACTTATTATTCCAGATGTTGTGTATAAACAAGTAGGTATTTATTATTTGAACTTACTGTTGACTGCATAGATAATAATATAAGCAATTTTGGAGCGGACTTCGGGCCGAATAAACAGCTGAGGATGCAACCGGGATTAATGCTAAAATGAAAGAAAGAGATTAATTCTGAAATTTATGCGTCATTATTATTTGTACTGAATGATAGACTGAAATATCGTAACAAACACTTAATAAATAAATACTATTCATATAAATAGCTTGGACCGGACACAGTTAATATATTTCCTATTTAGGTAACTGTAGCCACGTTTACACATTGCGGTCGAAATGTTACCATTTTCGCCCTTGGCGGTAAAAAATTACAACACAGCAGCCACGATCTTAATATGCCAGTTCGACTACTTAATACATAATTATCTCATTTTCTCACATACAAGGCAATCCTCTTTCTTGTAATTAGTGGCCAAGCTGTCAAGTATATCGGTAACTGGTAAGTAACTGCCTTTCGTTGCTATCAACCTTTCAGCATTACCTTAAAAAGTGTAGCTGTCGAAATTTATTTGGTACTTGAAAGGATTTTTATCGTAACAATTCGCCGACCATACAGAAGGATTTTCGACATTCGCTGATTAACGGTGTGATATTTTAAGAAATGTATGTCCCTTGCAACTTTAGGTATGCCAGGTTTCATACAAAAATGTTCGTTCTTCTTTTATACGTACGATTACTTAGCCTTTACTGCCTAAAGCTGTCGTTAGTAATCGCTCATAAAAACAGCATTTTAAACGAATTAGAACATTTGAAAATATTATAATAATCATCATTAATAAACAACACGACCGATTGTATTCGATCGTGTGTGTCCATTTAATTACATGTACGCTATTCTTATTATACCTAAGCCCAATTTGTTTACGGGAAGGAAAGTACAGCAGTTGCACCAAGCAAGCAATTAGTTAAGCATTTTTACGACTACTATTCCCGTCGTAAAACTACCCGACACGGCAAAGTGTTAACTAAGGTAAATGTACCGGTAGCTGATACCATGCTGAGAAATGTACAGTTCCAAAGTAGTAGGTACTTGTTAACAGGGCTAGTAGAAAGCATGAGTCGGCGTAAGTTTGAATAAAAACCGGCCAAGTGCGTATCGGGCCACGCGCAGTGCAGGGTCCCGTAGTAGCCTGTCTGTCTTATAGTTACATCTACGTGCGGTGCGGGTGCGTCGGCCGAATTTGTACGAAAATTGAGCTTTCCAAGTACACATTAAGTTGGTCGACTATTACTCTGTAATTACTTATGCCGGCATTGTCCGTGATAGTTTTCCTTTTACATTCATTATATGTACTACTACCACAAAATTTTCAAGATTTTATTGTGCTGTTTTGTCGGCGTGATTGATTTATATACCCATGTCGAATCACAGTTTTCTAGTAGTAATGGTTACTGAGCTAAGCCGGAGAGGGACAGACGGACAAACGGACGTGGCGAAACTCTAAGGGTTCCTTGTTGACTACGGAACCCTAAAAGCCCTCCTACACAGGCTTTACCCTAGCGCAGCTCAGATGCGAATTTAAAGCAAATTGAGTGAGAAGATCGCCTACCTACTCGATGAAGTAGGTACTATCATTATTCATTATTATTCAATATGAAATATATCAGTTAGTAAATTGGTTTTAACCCTTGACGCATATATCCAATTTTTATAACACAAAAAGGAAGCGAACTTTCCTCACTTAGTAGTTTACTTCAAGCCAGTTGGAACTTATACCCTTTTTGTCGTAATCTCACTTTATTGTTGCGCCTACGCACATGTAATGTATTTGTACATAACACTTCCCCGTGATCAATTTGAAACCAGGAACACGGGGAAATTGTCTCGCGATTACAAAAACCACACGATAACCGCGTAACTCCGGCCTAATTGTCAAGTTACCTAAGTTACCTCAGAACATAGTTTACGAGTACGCAGATAAATTGCTAATTGAAATTAACTAATGGTTTATCAGCGTTCTGTCTCACGGAATCGTTTGCATAAAGTGAAACGGTATTACGCTTGTAATGATCCTACCTGTTTTTGATTTGTGTAAGCTTGGGTATTTTATTATGTGAACGATATTAGAAAATGTAATAGTTAAATCGTTATACGAATATTAATCATGATTCGTTTCTATAATTGAGCTAGGTTATGATTGCCCGTGTCACAGACAATTAATGCCACGCTTACTTTTCGCCCTTGAAGGCTATGCCCAGCTATTATAGTGACAATTCATTCTAATCAGTTCGTGATATAAATGCACCTTATTTTATCACCCGTTTGTAAAAGCTGCAATGACTACCACAAGTGCTGAAGGCAATCTGTTGATCGATATAAATTTGTGATTGCTATAACAAAAACGAGTGCACTATTTTATTGTACGATTGTCTATCCGGAATAAGTTTGCTTGACCGAATGTTTCATACATGATAATAGTTGCTAAAATAATTTGCACTTGAGTCCGGAATATGCAATGATATATATTGTCTATTAGGTGTGTCATATTGATTATTAATCGGCAACCTGTTACTTAATAAAGCTTGGCAATAAGGAAGTGACAGCAGTTTCGCTCAAGGCCCAAGCTAAAATCGTGTCCTACCATTGCAAACACAATAAACATTTTTTTGCTTGGCGTTCAGATATGACTATATTACAACTTTAAAAGGTGGTGGATATGCGTCGGCTAAAGTCGCAAACCTTTTAAATCCGATCTTTCTAAAATCATATTATGTCTATTTTATAGAGCAGGTCAATTTGATATACTTGGTTGTTTTGAACGCATCTAATAGAAAAATTCTCAAACGCTTCGAATAAACCGCTTACTCCTAGAAGACCTCCGAACGACATATTTAACGAAAATAAACTTTTACATGGTACAGCAGCTAGAAAATATCGCAACTCTAAACGGTCTATTTAGGTCATAAAGTTTTGTAGGCCTCCTTTTAAGTTGGGTCAGATTCAGTTACGAGATTTGCGACTTCAGCCGACGATAAGTATGTAATAATGTATGACGTGGTTAACGTGAAGTGGTACAAACTGCTCATATGGAAAGTAGTGTGTTCTTTTTTTTCAAATTTATTGGTTGTCTAATGGAGACTATAGGTTCTCAACATAGCAATCACAAGACAAGCCATGTCCGGTCTTTATTCCCGTACGAGTACGCGTCCGGCTTTTAACCGCGCTTTCCGGACGCTGTCTGATGTCGCACTTCCTCGACTCCACCATTATACTCCTCATACCAACTTGTAGCTCTAACTTAATGACCGTTTGCAAATAGATTTGAATTGCATTTATTTTAAACATTTGACGTTTTTACATTTATTTACCAAATCATCCAATTATAAACATTTTTCAGTTACCTAGGTATATACATGTTTTGTTACATCAAAGCAATGACAGCAAATATGTTACATACTACTAAAGGATTACTAGCTTAATTTTATTATTACAAAGGGCTACAGGAGCGAAATTTATAAAGCAACGTGACCTTATAGCTGTTATGTCGCATTACGTCACTACCCGACCAGCTATGGTGTTAGCACTTCATAAAAGCAGCTAATTTGACCTGTGAGTCAACTGCACTGTTATATTATCTGCACAAATCTATAGTTTTAAAGGTGTCTCGCTCACTTCCTTGTTACAGTTATCAATTATATTCCTGATACCTGTGGTTCTCTAGGGAACTGATCGACGTTACGAAAACAGTCGTGACAACATAAACGCTGGTTGGCACTTGAACGCAAGCGCAGGTTGCAACGGAATTTGCATTAACGCACCTGCGCGAGTGATCTTGCGCTCTGATCAGCGGAGTACGTTCTCTGCTACTGACGCTCGGCGAATCGTCGAAAGATGTACGGCATTGATAGTTGATAGGTTACGTGCGCGCAGTTAGTGCAAAAACAGAGTAGGTAGCTTTCCACGTTCGAGGAGAGTTTACTTGTTATGGTTGTAAGTTCAGTTAATTATACAATCGATTAGTATGAACGCGAATGGGGTTGCCCGGGCGAAGGTATTTGCAGATGGCGCCAGCATAGGATGAACCTGTTAGTCCTACCAAAACTGTCAAATTTTTGTTATAAAAATTTCCTTGTTTAGAGTCAAGCCGTTTAAGCCAAATCCCAAAGAAAAAGGCTAGTGATAGGGACAGATCTATGATGTCGCCATCTAGTCAAACATTTGACAGTTGCCAACCCCATTGTAACATACGTTTTTCTAATTTTTCAGAAGCCATAAGCGTAGCTGATGATCAGTCTACATCAGCATCATGGTGGCAAGCGGGCACAGCAACCCCGTTCCGTGACAGTTCCAGCAGCAGCGTCTTCTCCGCCACACACGGCCTCGTCCAGACCCACCCATCAAACGGCGATCCATTTGGATCATTTGGAGGAATCGGCAGCACCATCGGGCCTTCGTCAAACCCGTTTGCCCAGGCGAGCGGCAGCGGTCCGCTCAGCGGCGGCATCAGAAACAGCCCCCTGCCACCTTTGGCGAGAAGCGCTAATGGAAAACCTAATCTGAAGCATCTGGACTATACCAGCAGTGCTACCGCTGAATTGAGAAGGAACCCCTCATTGTCGGCCCCTGATGAGTGCGCCAGAGCCTGCAGGGAAAACGAGCCACCAAGGATCTGCTACTATCACTTCACACTCGAGTTGTACACCGTACTGGGAGCGTAAGTACATCAAAATATGTTGCTTAACTTCTAAGTTACTTAACTAATAAATCCAGCAAAACCTAAAACTGACATACCTACTATCGTAAATTGGACAGATATAAAATTCAGGTTACTAATAAAATCCATGATTAATTTGCCATATGAATGTAACGTTGCCGTCATTCGTTTTTTCAGATACTGTATTTTCAATGATGTTTTACCATAAAAAAATCTAATTATAGATAAAGCTTTTCGTATATCGACGTTAGTACACAAATAGTATTAGCAAGAAGAAAATCCTTCCTTATTAAAGGAATGAAAATCGTAGTTGGAGATTGGTATGGGAGATCACGCAGATAAAATCAAAGGCAAAGGCAAATGCTAATTATATAATATGACTAAAACTTGTATCTGTTCTCAAAGTCAGAGCAAACAAAACAGCGTAAATTTAAAAGGTTCCAGTAAATGCGTAAAACCCCGCTTTTTTAACATTGTTCCATTGTCCTCGACGTATTGTCTTCACTCGACGGAAATGAAGTCGCACGCCTACTCAACATTACCAGTGGTTACGACAGATCACCTAGTGACATTGCACGAAATGGGTTAATCGCTTTTCATCGCCATAATAAGCGCTCCCAAAAAATATGAGTGGCCATGCAGGGCCTGTAATCAAGAGGGTTAAAAAATGAAGTGTTTAATTTTAGCAATTTTTATCCACGGGGTGGTTTCTCTTCGATCCTTTAAATCGCAACGGGGTAGATTAAACAGTTATATCAAATCATAATTAGATCAAACCGTCAAAATTTGATACGAAACACAATGCTTCATTGAAATCGCACTTAAATGCAGTAGCATTAAGACTTATTACCATCTATTACCGGAACAGAACAGTTTGAAATAACCATTTACCTTAAACTTGCTTTTTTATTGCCTTTGTAAGTTAACAGCTAGCCCAAATACAACAAAGAGTTCACCGTGCACAAATTCGCACCCGGCTACGACCGCGATCCACCAACCGACATTTTCTTTTTGCACACTTCACGCTTTGTTTCACTTGAACTGCTAACTACATTATTTCAATGCCGAACTTGAGTATACGCCAAGTGATCCAAATACCTTCGGGGCTGGCGATAATTGATAGATGACGACACAGATTATGCAAGCCGATGTTTCATGATACCCAAGTACGCTGAGGAAATTCTGGTGTAATCAAATCAGCACATTGATAAGTTTCCTTACAACAAACTTATGTGTTATTTGTGAAATTTATTTCCAGAGCATGCCAAGTGTGCACACCGAATGCCACGAACGCTGTCTGGTCTCACTGCCAATGCGTGTTGGCTGATGGAGTTGAACGTGGTATACTCACCGCGAACAGAATGTTGCCCGGACCGTCTATCCAGGTCTGCGAAAATGACAAGGTTGTTATCGACGTTGAAAACCATATGGAGGGTATGGAAGTAACCATTCACTGGCACGGAATCTGGCAGAGAGGATCTCAATACTATGACGGAGTGCCGTTCGTAACACAGTGTCCTATTCAGCAAGGAAACACTTTCAGGTAAACATTGCACCTTACACTGAAGCCAGGGCCGCACTAGTACGAGTAGGGCGATTGGCGACGCGACTGTGAGTGATTTGATGAAGATATGAAGATAGCCATCGCGTCGCCAATCGATCTATCAGTGCGGGGGCCTAATACTTTGCATTGATCCTTATAAACAAAAGATAATTTTGTTAACATGTCTAAATTTAAAATTCCAGGTATCAATGGCAAGGAAACGCCGGTACTCACTTCTGGCACGCGCACACTGGCCTGCAAAAACTTGACGGTCTGTATGGCAGCATTGTCGTTCGTCAACCACCTTCCAAGGACCCCAACAGCCACTTGTACGACTACGATTTGACCACCCATGTCATGTTGATAAGCGATTGGCTCCACGAAGACGCCGCTGAGAGATACCCAGGTCGTCTTGCTGTCAACACTGGTCAAGACCCCGAGTCCGTACTTATCAATGGAAAAGGACAGTTCCGTGACCCTAACACCGGATTCATGACAAACACTCCACTTGAGGTGTTCACCATCACCCCTGGAAGAAGATACAGGTTTAGAATGATCAACGCTTTTGCTTCAGTGTGCCCGGCTCAGGTCACCTTTGAAGGACACAACATGACCGTCATAGCCACGGATGGAGAGCCCGTACAGCCCGTACAAGTGAACACCATCATTTCGTTCTCAGGTAAACTTCACTATGCATTCGTGCAATCCTGAAATATAGCGCAATTTAATGAGCATTTCTAAACTTGCCGAAGCGAAGCGTTGGATAACCATTAATTTCCTATATTACATCCAATTAACTGCTAAAATGATTCCATATTGATTTACTTCAGGTGAACGTTACGACTTTGTGATTGAGGCCAACAACATCCCGGGCGCATACTGGATTCAAGTGCGCGGTCTCGGCGAATGTGGCGTGAAGAGGGCTCAACAGTTGGCTATCCTACGGTACGCTAGAGGACCTTACCAGCCGTCAAGCCAACCGCCCACATACGATGTCGGCGTGCCTCAGGGTGTGGTAAGTCAACATCGATGTAAATATATAGGTACAAATAGTGTAATATAATTAGGGATAATTATTGGAATTAGAATGTACACTGTGTATCGACTACATACACATATTGAACACCAAATGTATACTGCACTTAAATAAGCACCTGTTACATAGTCAGCAGTTTTTTTCGGCTTAGCTATCACAAAAAGCCGCTGCCCTGAGTTTCTGAGATCATTGTGTCACCGGTAGTTTCCGCTCTTGACATTCACTTGTAAATACCATATTCCCTTACATAGTATTTGACTCGGATAAAAAGATCGGATATTTCCTTCGTGCAAGTGACATTAGCGAAACGTCCGCTGCGTTAGCCCGCAGACCTCGTTTCATGAAACTACTTGTCGTGGTTATTAATTGGCGGATATTGCAACTGGATTCCTGCACCCAGTAGCCTGCCTCGATTAAGCTTAGCCGAACTGTCAACTATGTTGCAGATTATTGCTCAAACTAAAATAGTAGTATTGGGTTATATTTCGTTACTGTACGAGACGCTATTACTTTATTAAGCTGGGGTAAAAACTAGTAGATTGACAATGATAAATGAGCTCCGACCTGTAAATATTATTAATAACTATAAGAACCTTTTAACTAGATTACCTTAGTAATTTTAAAACACTTCATAAAATGGGTTGCTGTCCCTCGTAGTTGAATGAAATACCCACTAGTTTAGCAAGTATTTATGTTGACTACTATTTAGAAGTATTTAGCGTAGCGTTTTAGCGTAGCGTCTTAGCGTAAAAGTAGTTATTAGTATGCACGTATTTTAGTAATTGCACGTATTCCTTTCTCCGCACTAACTATCCAGGTCATGAACCCGTTGGATGCCAGATGTAATGCCCCAAGGAACGACGCTATTTGCGTCAGCCAACTCAAAAACGCCCAGAACATCGACCCAGCCATCCTGCAAGAAAGACCCGACGTCAAGATATTCTTGCCTTTCCGTTTCTTCGTCTACAGACCAGAAATGCTTTTCCAACCCAACACTTACAACAGATATTTAGGTAATGATCATTCATGATTTTCTCACTTAACGTACATCTCTTAAAAACATTAATCTCCAACGTTATTAATTTCAACAGTTGCCCCGCAAGGAGATCATGTGATCAGTTTAATTGACGAAATCTCATACATGGCCCCACCTACACCTCTTCTCACTCAATACGACGATATCAACCCCGAACAGTTCTGTAACGGTGACAACAGACCAGCAGACTGCGGACAAAACTGCATGTGCACTCACAAGGTCGATATCCCGCTCAACGCCATCGTAGAAATCGTACTAGTCGATGAAGGTACGTTTGTAAAAATCTTTCGAATCTACAACAGCACATGCAGTTCATTGTACTATACTCATAAACATGCAAACATTAATGGAAAATTTCACTTTCAGTTCAAATCGCGAACTTATCTCATCCGTTCCACTTGCACGGGTACTCTTTCAACGTGATCGGTATCGGCCGGTCACCCGACCAGAACGTCAAGAAGATCAACCTGAAGCACGCTCTAGATCTCGACAGAAGGGGTCTGCTCGAACGTCATCTTAAGCAAGGAGACCTGCCTCCCGCGAAGGACACCATTGCCGTCCCGAACAATGGATACGTTATCCTCCGTTTCAGAGCCAGCAACCCCGGCTTCTGGCTCCTGCATTGCCACTTCCTGTTCCACATCGTCATCGGCATGAGCCTGGTCCTCCAAGTCGGCACCCACGCTGATCTGCCCCCCATCCCCCCCAACTTCCCGACGTGCGGAGACCACCTTCCCCCCATCAATTAGATCGGTTCCTATCCTAGTACCAGTTTCAGTTTACGTGCAAAAGTACAGCAGTTGATTTTATTATGTTGCCTAAGTGTAAATTTATGTTTGTAATTGTGTGATGTGTTCGGCGGATTCGAAGTGCTCGATTCTGCCGTTTGTGTTTCTTATGTATTCGAATGATTCAACGGTTTAAGACGGTTTGTGATTTATTTAAAGGTGATATCTAATGTTTCATTTTTCAGTTTCATATGCCATACTAGCTGGTGATAATTCTAGATTATTTAAATATGTCCTTACGCTGTTTGAGGCTCTATTATTTTTCGTTTCGTTTCGCCTTTAGGTTTATTCTATTCATGGAGATGTCCGTTCTTAACTAACAACTTGCCATTATATGTTTCACCAAGGATATTTATTACGTGTATGTATAAAAACTCATATTTCTATTAATAAATATAGATGTTTAAGATTTTCTAGTTACTAACATTCAAAATTATAAAACATGTAAATAACACCGACACCTAAAATGCTCCTTGTAAATACACAGAAGTAGATATTGATGTCCAAGCACTGCAACCGATACCTCTATTATCATCACATTCCATAAGCAACGAAGACTGTACATAAATATTGTATACTCATCTACATGTTAAATAGATATTCACAAAAGTTACCATTTCGTGGTTACCAGTACTTTAAGAATCACGTGTTTTATATTCACGTCTCGTGTTTATTTGTTTCTGTGCCAATAAATTAAACAAACGAAGCCTACGCTAAGGCCAAAATAATGTACATCGACTAATTCATTCAAATATTGCTAAGCTGCTTTAGCAATATTGTAATATCTTTTTAATGATTATTTATAAGTGTACATTTTTATACCCTTTAATAAAATAAAATAAAATAGTTCATGGTTTTATTTCATTTAACTGTGTTTTTAGTTAAAATGCTGTGATGTCTAGTGTAACATTTTTAAGAACTTGTCCCTGTTTAGATTAGAATGTCTACAAGTATTTTTTTCGATATATTTTTCAATAGAGATATCCGCACTACATAAATGTAAATATTACAACGGTATGTAAACTTATTACTTATTCGCACCCGTAGTTCGTTGTATTGTAGTTTATGTCACCGTTTTCTTTTAGGTCCGTTGTGCATTAGTATTACGATCTAGATTCTTATACGCTTCCCGTATCCACTTACTTAACATTGAAACTAATTAGTATTTCATTACATACATTCACGCCTTTATCCCTAAAAGGGGTAGGCAGAGCACATGAAACTTGTGTTCCAGTACCACTTTTAGCATAAATGTGGGTATAAAAGATCGAAAAAAGGTGACATCGCAGTGACAGGTTGCTAGCCCATCGCCCACAACACACTTCAACCCTGTTCCCTTAGTCGACTCTTACGACACCCACAGGAAGAAAGGGGGTGGTGCTATTCTAACCCGACACCACACGGGTATTTTATTACATTAGCACTTTTTAATAATACATGTGAGCAATGATCATGATTAGTTAGTTAATCATGATCATTGCTCACGAGTAGTTACTCGTTAACACTAAACATTCTTTCTAACTAATCTTACAAAGCATGTCAACACTAGGTACCAATATAATACCAATCTTTATTGTTTCAAAATTACCTTTTTAATACTTTCTGAAGGTTTTACGTTAAATACCAATTCATATCTAACATCATTTGGTGCGAATAATTGATGCCGACGAAAGGATCAGCGGGCGTAACACGGTTGACATTTTATCACGTATGGCTGTCGATAAGACATCCGTCATGTTCTGACACATATGCACACACTAGTGCGAGAGTGACGGATTCCCAACGATACGTGATAAGATGACAACCATTTTAGGCCCGCTAGTCTATTTAATATATTAAATGCCGGTTTATCACAGTACAGTTAAATTTCACACCTTCTAGTCTGATTAATGTTTAGAATTGGTACCTTTTATAGAGTATCGACTAGGGCGAACAAGCATCGGAGATGTGTTATTCGCCCTTATGCTCTCATCAGTCAAGAAGGAGTAAAGGGTCTGAGGCAATTTGTGAAAACAATTTGTGTAAACAGTGACCCTGTCATGAGGCGACACATTAACATCGATTTATAAATTAACGAGTTGATATGACAGCGACGCCATACCAAGGCCACCGATCGTAGTTGAATCTCTCACAATGTGTCAGACGCAAGACCCATCACGAATTGGGTTGTAGACAATACATAAAATAATCAATAATGATGTATTTTCTTGAAAAAGAATTAAGAATGTGATCAAATGGAGAAAAAAGCAATGCAATAGGTTAAATAATCACAAAGTATAAGTGTCCAAAGTTTTAAGAGGAGGTATGTTCTGTCCCTTTTCCGCAAAACGCACCTTCATTCATATGATACGATTGTGATTTACTACGACGCTCGAGGATCGTGAGCAACAAGCAACATTAAAACGGATTTAACTTCGTAATTTGAATGGCATTTTCGTCATTAGGCATATATTTTTGCCTTCTTTCTTTTGAAGTAATAATACATTTTGAGCATTCACTCCTATTGTACAGGGTAATGAATGAGATTAATTTAACCTTTTGAAACACTAACGATGTCATTTTTGCTCGACGCTATCATAGGACTCTGCTGATTCATCAACATTTGACAGAATTTGCCTGAAATTTTTGAGTCGATGTGTAAAGATTATATTACAGCTAGAAATTATTATCACTCAGAACAAATGGAAAACTAACAACTCAAAATTATTGGTTGATAAAGATAAACGTCGATTTGATAAACCTGGCCTTGTAAATTATTAGCAAAACGTGATTAGATTAAATAGTAAAATTGAGAAAATTTCGAAAGAGATACATACCGTAGCAATTACCGAAAATAACAATAAGCCATATATGATTTTTGTACACGATAATAGATTTTCATAGTTAAATTATAATATTGATACACATAAGACAACATTCACTTTAGTGCTTGTTGTTACGAGATTCCGTCGAACAAATACATCACTTTCAAATGAACGCCATCTTTTGGGATGTTGTTAGGCATTTGTCTCCTGAACCATAAAACTGCCGGAAGACAATCTCTAAGAAGTTATTCTCCCCAGTAATGTCATCAAAATCGCCACGGCCGCGTTGAAAAAATCTTAATTACATCCAAATCCTTGAAGCGTATATAACGCGTGTGGGGTATCAAATGAAAGTTAAATTAAGTCATACTTAATTCATCCATTAGAACTAGAATATAATATATCTGACACGAAAGCAATGTATGACATAAAAGATAACATGTATTTTAGCTTTACATTTCAATTAATGATTTCAAGATAAGAGCGGTATTAGTAAAATTATGCTCAAAAAACCATCAACACGAAGCGGCTCGGCTTTGGCTTACAAGGTGAAAAATTATAGAAATTACTCTTTTCCAGAAACCATAGTGCCAGCTTTTAGTTTGTTGCTAAACATGTTAATGACCGCAAAATGTAAATCTAGTCAGTATTTATTATTATTATTATTTATTACACAAACAACAATAAATAATGTAACTAAAACAAGAATAATAAGAAAATAAAACTTAACTAAACAAAACACCCCGTCGAGGCAATCCACATGCGGCATTGTCCCCATGACGCTGGCTGCGCTGCGTTACCTCTCTGTACCGCGTGGGCGGTTATTATCAACTTTTATGTGATATCACATTCTAACCCACCCATTAATTGTTTAATGTAATTGACAATGTATGATTAATACTAATAAAGACATATCATACCTATCGTATTATTTACATTCGAAAACTGCATAGTTTGAAAAAGAGGGAGCAGGGGGCAATTTCCAATTTTCCAGTGAGTTTTGTTGCACTAATTTCTACAGTTATTACCTGATCTTGTTAAATATAAGAAAAATGCCTAATAGTATAATATATGATTTCATTATTACGCATTTTTTTTTGCAGAATGTGAAATCTTTCCGGAAAATCTTATTTTAGCAGGCTTATTGTCACTATTTTGTCACAATTATCAAATAGCTCTTCTATTTGAAAATATATTTTAATCAGAATGTGAGCAGGGTTTATACTCGTATTTGTTAATTTCAGAAACCCTGTAATCTCGATCATTTTAAATTTTATTATCAATGTTTTTACAACCACGTTTTACTAGTTATTGAGAACATACCTTACGATCGTTAAATCCGTAATGTTAAAGTTAAACGTTGCGATAATCTATGTAACGCATCGAAAAGTAATTTTAAAATAAATAGGTTGTAAATTATTTCTACTGTTATCTTTAGAAAAAAAAATAGGTATCATCAACCATTAAATATTCATGATTAATTATCGTCTAGAAGTATAAACTTCATGATCAGGACAAAACGGTCCAATCGTTAGCTTTTTTTGGCAGTCAGCTATGACTAGAAAGTACTATCAATTACAGGTAAAACCAATGTCACAGAGCTCTAAGTGCGTGAGCAGCGGGGTGACGAGCCACAGTTTATACATTTGATCAGCTCAATCTGTGAACTCCCGCTAGTCGCCCCCTGGCGTCCGTACCACGGACTAACTGCAGACTGATCCCTTGATCGTAACCTCGATCTTGTTCGGTCATCATCATCACTACTACCATTTCGTCAACACAACAACGTACTCGTACAACGACTACAGTGCACAATGAACCTCACTCCGGCAAAGTGCGTACACAACACGTAAAGTAGAAATGGACTAAGACACCAACACGGTAAAGGTACATTTATATATTTTCATCTGCATTTACCGATATTAAAAATAGAAAAAATGTCTAGCTCTTGACTAGCTTGCTATATAAATTTATCAAAATTGCGACATAATAATCGAAATAGCGGCTTCCATGCATTTATTCTAGTGGGCATGTATTCTCTAATCTGAATGTCTACTTTCAAGGTAATGAACCCTCTGGACGCTATTTGCAACATCCCTCGAGAGGACGCGTTGTGTATAAGCAACCTCAAATCAGCCAACCCCATTGACCAGAGCATTCTGCAGGAGCGACCGGATGTCAAAATCTTCCTGCCCTTTCGATTCTATACTTATAAACCCGCGGAACTGTTCCAGGAGAACACTTACAAGAATCATTTAGGTAACTAAGTTTATCACTTAATCGAGATGCCATTGAGCACACACCTGGTTGTCATTTAGTTGAACAGTCAAAATTCTGCATCAAGTTTGGCAAAATGGAACATGTGCCATTTCGTAATCAAGCATAAATGAACACTTTATGCGTCAAGCGCACTCGAACCAATACAAGTTTTTGTGAGATATGAAAATTGTAATTACCAATCAGGCTTAGGATTTATTCCTGTTATATGGAAAACAGGAGTATCCCTATGACTCCGTATAAGAGCATATACTTAACAATGAAATTTTACTTTGACTTTTAAGTTACTACACATGAATTACTGAATGTTTCCAGTGGCGCGCGACGGCGACCTCGTGGTGAGTCTCGTCGACGAGATATCGTATAAGGCGGCGCCCGCGCCGCCACTCTCTCAGATGGACGAGCTCTCTCCGGAGCTGTTCTGCAACGGAGACAACCTTCCAGCCAACTGCCCGGTCGACTGCCGCTGCACACACATGGTCGACGTACCTCTTAATGCCGTAGTGGAAATCGTGCTGGTTGACGAAGGTATGATAAAATTCTTAATGCTCCACTAGCTCACTGTATGATACAATCACCCGATGATGTACTCTTGAATAGTAAAGAAGCTTTTTGATGAAGGTTAAAGGAATTTCATAATCCTAACTCGTTTGGTTTTTAAATGTAAATCGTAGGCAATCGTTTGGCGAACTATCCACGTATTTTGTTATGGACATCATCCTACTCGTTGAAATAGTACTGATTCAAAGAAATGTCTGAGAATAAAGTTACTTAATTACGAGCAAAACCATTTGACTCAATACGTGGTAGGGGTAGTGCATTGTTATCGTGTGACGATTTTAGTGGTTGACTCTTTGAGGTCGATATTGCTGTTGTCTAAACGTATGTAATAATAATTCGTGAAATCAAGGAAGACGTCGGCAGGTCTATAAGTGAAATTTAAATTTTCAGTCCAATCGCCCAACCTGTCTCACCCGTTCCACCTCCACGGCACTAACTACCACGTCGTTGGCATGGGACGGGCTCCAAACAGCAACGTCAAGATCAATCTAAAACATGCTCTGGAACTGGATCGGAATGGGCTACTGCGTCGACAGTTCGATAGCCCACCAGCGAAGGACACAATTGCCGTGCCCAACAACGGATATGTAGTGTTGAGACTTAAGGCTATCAATCCGGGTAATTTCTAATTATTTTTGTTGGGATGATTATTTACGAATACCAGAACAATATTACTTTGATACACACAGAGTAGCTAAGAACTAAGTTAAACCGCGTATAGACTGATACGATGCAGTCTATGAAGATCTCCCATTCAGACTAATCCTTATGTATAAAATATTCGCACCACTTCGCAACTACAGAATACGCGCGCTGATGCCAGTTCTAGATTGAAACCAATACTTTCTACTTTTAATTTAACTTTTAATTTAACGTTGCAATGCAATAATCAGAGTTGAGCCTAAAAGTAAAAGTTCTAGTCAACTCAATTACTGGTGCATCTTGTGCATTGGTCGTTTATGAAATAATCATTGATATCTTTTCAAAGATCTCATGGTTCTAAATACACTAGTTATACCATAAATGTTTGAGACTTATGAGAAAATTAGTCGAAAAAATAACATTTTTATTATTCTCGCAATGTTATATCCCGTTCAAATGAATCAGCTTTAATAACTTCGTTTATATTTCAGGATACTGGTTGCTCCACTGCCACTTCCTCTACCACATAGTAATCGGGATGAACCTCATCCTCCATGTGGGAACGAAAGAAGACCTGCCTCCCATACCCCCAAATTTTCCCCGCTGCGGTCACCACATCCCCGCAATCTCACCCTCGTTTTACCCTTTATATTGATGAGGACCATCAATGATGACCGCTATAACATTTGACCTCGCGAAATGGAAATGTGTGAATAGATTCCCCAGGAGTCTCGTCTTCGAAAAGCATCATATCGAATGAGTATTGCCATATTTTGCTCTTGATGTTAAGGAAATATGCGACTTGCAATATTCTTTATTGTTCATTGGCACGTAACCCGTGTCATTTGATGACTTTAAAAATCTTAAAAAGTGTTGTTTTGAACAATCTTCGTTAAGAACTTTACGGTCTCTTGCTTTCTTCAGAGTATATTTTTAACAGATGTGTATGCTAAATTTCACATGCTCAACGCACTAATTTTGAACGATGTTATCTTTTAAGGACTGAATTTTCAGTCGATCGCATATAATGTAAAAAACCATTATACGTAGAAAAAAGACAATCACGAATTTATGAGATTAAATTCATTTGTTTTGTTTTCTTTTTTACATACTAATTATAATATTCATAACACAGTTCAAAATCTGTGCTTCTATTAATTTCTGTTTCTTGAATTGTTTCTGTTTCAGATTATTATGAAGAAGTTATTGACTACATTTTGTAAATAAATTAACGGTCTAAGTATTGTAGATAATATTAGTATTGTAATGATGCATGTAAATAACCAACTTTCTTGAATTAGCACATACATAAAACAAGTTGGTATAAAGATAAGAATTAGATACGTAGGTTTAGTTCAAAATGTAAATGTTTCAATATTGTTTAATATTACTAGATCTTCTGGAACTATTAATGGCAACCGTACTGTCTTTTCCAAGATCTCACGGTTCTAAATACTTATTTGCCATACGATTTTTTTTTTTTTTTTTGTGTCTTTCTGATATCACGTTAATAAAAACTTGATACTGTAACCTATGTTACCTACAGTCAATGATCTTGTTGCCACTGAAATCGATTCAAAACTTAGCTTCATCATTACTACTAATCATCTCGAATAAAATTCGTGTAAATATGCTTTAAGTTGGAAGATGATAAGCTTAATTTATTTATATTAATGGTGGTTCCACTAATTTCTACATTTCTGGAAATTAATCCTTTAAGGAAAGCAGATAGTGTGATGTGGACTCAAGTCCAGGATATTGAGTAGGGTTTGAGATTTTCATTTTTAGATGTCGAAAATGTTCAGTTATTTTTACCATCTAGAGCAACGAGTTATGTTTGTACATATATATTTTATGTAGATATATAAATTTGATCTGCTGGAGCTAGCAGGCTTGAATAAATAATGTAGGATTTATTTAACACATTATTTATGAATGTTAAATTCATGGCTGGTGGCATTCTCAGGTTGTGTCTCAATGGTTTGCATAAAAGTTTTGTTACTCTAAAGTAGTTGTATCATTTAGAGTTATCTGCCATTCATAAAAAAAATATACATAATAAATGGTTAGTTTTGATCATCCCGTCATATCTTTTCCCATCTTCAATATTTTTTGCTGATTTTGTTTATTATTCAGCGCTCCACCAAGCTAAATGTAAAAAATGGATGAAAGCGTAAGTCAAATACTTATAACTTTAGTGATTATGAGTTAGCTTCAGCAGAAAAATTATGTATTACATAGGAAGTGAAGATATACAAAACATTGGTATAATTATAACCGACTTCAAGATACTACTCAAAACATAAAACAGAAACACTATTTTTTTATTAAATCTTTAGTGCCACACAAGAGAAAACGGCACGCGTTTCAACATCTGTAATAGTAGTTTATGCGACTGATCCATAATGAGAGGCCTTAAAAGACGAGTGTGGTTTTATGAAACGAGCGTCAGCGAGTTTCATAATAGGATCACACGAGTGTTTTAAGGCCTCATTATGTACAGTTGCATACACTACTTTATCTACACACATATCATAAGTAGTAGTAAATAACAGCAAAAAACCAACAATAAAATGACAACAGCAATGGCGGCAATTCGATCATCCGTCAAATCATAGACAAACGAATGAAGTCCCTATACTCATATCACTCGAGATCAAATGTCGTACGGTTTGTATTAAAAAACGTACTGAATTGACGTTTCGTATCGATAACTGTTTTAATATCTATGGATACTAGAATAGAGACCCACTTGAGTTTTGAGAGCTGTTCCAAATTTAAACTCATAACGATACAAATTTATCAAAAATCTGTACTGTAATGTCATTACAGTACACATTTTACCTACTACCACAGACAAGAAAGTTCTCATAGTAAAATCGGTTGTAGAAATGCTGGTCATTTCCTACGGTTTCTGAACGCATTTTAGAGCACTAATGATATGTGCGTAGATAAAATTGTATAACGTAAGTATAAGTACCTATTTGTCTCCTCGTTTTTTGGCTGAAAGCGCCAAAAGCGCGATGGCATAAAAAAAGTATCTATTTATATTAGGATCTGTAGCTAAGCTAGACTCGCGGTTAGCAATGACAAACGTAAAGACGGTGATGTCTAAGCATATTAACGAAATTATTGTTTCATAAGTTTTCAATCTGCCAATACTTTTGACACAGGGTAGTATTTTTGTATAAAAAATATACACCTGTGGAGCGGCAGTTCTCTTCCATGGAGGCTCACGTTTCATTTCTATGTTTAAAAATAAACACTCACATTCTATGTTTGTATATTATTTGTTGCATGTTGATACTTATTTTTCTGAAATAAACTGATAGTTACTTTAATAAATATAATAATAAATTAATATTTTTATCTTACTCAATCCCAAAGCTTAAGGCGAAGGTTGACCTGGGTCATGTTCAATGATCGGGTTTTACGGATATGAACATAATCAAAATCCAGACATCTTGTTTTAAAAAAATGCTAGTGAGAAATATGTTATTTGTAATCATGCTTTAAATTATTTGGGACTTTAGTTTTAAACAAAGTTATTTAGCAAACTTTTTAACATGGTAAAATTATTGTATATCTATTGTTTAAATGGAATTGAATTTTATTTCATGTAATATAATTATAATCATTGTCTTCAAAAAATAAATATAAATCACGGAATCGTGGATTATTTCCATATCAACATGTTTGGGGTCATTCACTCCCTGTGCAACAACAGGGAAATGTACGATTCCCACCGAACGGGCCGGGCCAGGCCGGGTCGCCTGGCGCCGCGCCGCGTCGCAACGGGTGCGCGAGCACCCGGCGGCAGCTGACCGCGTTTTAATAGAGTGCAGTAGGCAAAAGCCGGACGGAGCTGGTCACATGTGACGACAGCCGACCACAGCCGTCGACGTCCGCGAGGAGCGTACCGGCCGCAAGTACCTACATTCAAATATGAAATTTAACGTCTACCTATAATATCAAAGCTTCAAATTCCTTTGGCAACTTGCAAACTCTTTCCCGTGGACACTATAAAAGTTAAGGGCTACGAAGTCTAATTTTGGTTTGGACTCTTTATCCGCATAAACAACGTTTCCTCTTATGTAAGACTATTCGATAAAAACCTGATTTATATGCAGGTGAGCTCTTAATTATTGACCACAGGAGAGACGAATTTTGCTTATACAGTGTGTTCGGCTTCGGGTGAACCCAGTGTATAAACGAAATTCGTCTCTCCTACGAACGCCTCTACTCTCTCTACTCCTAGTGTCCACCGGAAAGATGCGAACCTAAATTTGAGTATGACCAGTCCGTTGTCTAGAGTAGGCACTCGTTGAACGTAAAAGAAAATACGCAAAAAATAAACTTGTCGGGCGATACCTTGGTAGGAGCTATTTACTGCGAAAAATCATCTGCGCAATTCATAGATTTATTTGCAATAGTTCCTTCAAAGGTACTGCCAAAAGGAACTACTGCGAGTAGGTAATCCGAAAGAAATAATAGGCATTTTAAACTTGAAAAGGGTTCGCACAGAAGTTAGTGTCCATTGATAGAAACTGAAAAAAAAAACATCAACCGCCGTGTCGTATTGAAGTAACGTTCAATTACAGAAACTGAATAGATGATTTCTGATTCTTGATGATAAGTATAATAACTGTGTAAATATTGCAACAGTATGCTAATTCATTCCTTAAATGCACCCATAATTCGTAGTGCTAACCTAGTAATCCTAGTATCAACATAGTTCATTAAACCAATATTTAGGCCCGTTGTTCACTAACAAAATTGTGTACTCATTAATGGAAGTGACGTTAACACAAATAACTGGAAATCCGTCAATAATTAGTATAGTTTGGCAATTATTTGACATCCTTAGAAATTTTAATACTTTGTCACTTTTACTAACACAAACACATAAACCTGTAAAAAAAATACTAGGAAATTGACATGGTTTGTATTAATTTTACCTTCATACATTTTTGTTCATCAAAATTTAATAATAAAATAAAAAGTCCGGGACCCCATGGTCACGAGATATGGAAAAAACATACAATAATAATAATAAATCAGCCTATATACGTCCCACTGCTGGGCACAGGCCTCGAAAGAGGGTACGGGCAGTAGTCCCCAAGCTGGCCCAGTGCGGGTTGGGGACTTCACATACACCTTTGAATTTCTTCGTTGGAGAATGCAGGTTTCCTCACGATGTGTTTCCTTCAGCGAAAAGCTAACGGTAAATTTCAAATGATATTCCGTACATAAGAAAAAATAAAAAAATAAAAATGTCGTAAAATGTTGTAAATAATAAAAATAGTTTCGTAAATGTTCTTGGTTTTTCGGGAAATTAACAGGTTTATGTGTGTTTTTATTTAACATTACATAATTTTTAAGAGTGTATAGTAGAAGACTAGTTTTACTTATAAGGTAAACGTCCCAAATTGTATACATGTATTCCAATAATTGACACCCTGTCGTTCACCTATCTTGCTATGCATTCGGATATAAGCTTGCTATGGTTCAGTGTCGAGAACTGGGACTTTGACCTTACCAACAGACAAAGCTTTAACTTTTCTACGTGTTCTTTTCATGGAACTACTCTGGCTTTTAATGTACCTACTTAATTAAAATAACATTTTTTTTCGTCAATATCCTGCTCTTGTGTCATTAAAACTCACCACAGTTTCATTAAAAATATTTAAACGCTGGCATCCATGCATTAGCTGAATGAAGTACATAATTTTGATGTCTACTTCAAGGTAATGAACCCCCTGGACGCTATTTGCAACGTGCATCGAAACGATGCGGTGTGCGTGAGCAACCTCAAGTCGGCCAAGCCCATTGACAAGGCCATTCTGCAGGAACGACCTGATGTGAAGATCTTCCTACCCTTCCGATTCCACTTCTACAAGCCCAAGGAACTCTTCAAGGAAAACAGTTACAAGAATTATTTAGGTAACTACGTATATCAACTTAGAAGCCGTATTAAAAATAAAGCTAGCCTAGCCGACTCTGATTTCTGGTGTAACACTTGCTTTTTTGCACGTATTTAAGTCGGACATCGACAAGTCGATCCAAACCAAATGTAACTCGTGACATCTCGTACTCCAGCACAGTCCAAGTGAATTAAAGAATGATGATGAAATACCGTTTATTAAATATAACTGCTGTGAATATTCGCTTAACTCATTCTTTTTGTTTGTACCAAGTCATTAGTGTTCTGTTTTAGTTTGTAATAAATATATATATCGGAGGGCTATCTTACACAAATCGACCTAGACTTATACTAAGCAAAATTTGTTCTGCAGTAATTAGACGACGACCATACTTTTCTCAGGTGAAAATATTTACATAAACACATAGAAAAAATCGATTACTGAAGATCAAACAGCCGTAAATGTCGTTACCGAGGGGTCCAACGACTGCCGGCTTCACTAGGCCGAAGTGCCCTCCAACTACACTGAATTCCTTGTTTCTTACTATATACCCTTAACTTTTCTAGTCGCGCCCGGCGGAGACCACGTGCTAAGTCTGGTCGACGAGATATCGTACAGCGCGCCGCCCGCGCCGCCGCTCTCTCAGATGCACGAGCTGTCCCCCGAGCTGTTCTGCAATGGAGACAACCGTCCCGCCGACTGCCCCGTCGACTGCCGCTGCACACACATGATCGACGTACCCATGAATTCGATAGTCGAGATTGTGCTAGTGGACGAAGGTATGATGCACTTCCTAATGCTGACTTTGCCTATAGATACTGGTTTAATCTACCATTTTCTTCCCCTTTCTTTGCGATTCTCGAATCAATCATCTTGCAAAACCGTCCTCGAACTTTCTAAAATAGGAACTGGAACGAGCCCTCAATATCTTGTGCCTGTAATGAATGTGTAATACTCGATGCTGGCCAAAAGAGTGAATATTTGAGAACTTCCCCTTTATAGGTATTCACTTAACACATATTTCAATGTTTAATTGAATCACTCTTGATAAAAACATTTAATTTACTTAACTGCATGATCATTTTGAACAGTTAATAACTTTTTTAATCGTCATACCTATAATCCTTATATTCATATTACTTTATTTACCTACTTTAATAAATACGAAGTGCATTCGCCCAGACTTCGCAAAAGTTATTCCGATCTGAACTTCAACCTCAAACGTAACCAAAAAATCAAACTTTTGAAATTTTCTTCCAGTTCAATCGCCGAACCTCTCCCACCCATTCCACCTCCACGGGGCCAGCTACAACGTCATCGGCATGGGCCGGTCACCAGACAAGAACATCAAGAAAATCAATCTGAAGCACGCTCTGGATCTCGATCGGAAGGGCCTGCTACATCGGCAGTACAACAACCCACCGCTGAAGGACACTTTAGCCGTACCCAACAACGGATATGTGGTGTTGCGGCTGAAGGCTGATAACCCGGGTAACTTCTTATATTCCTAAACGTGCAAGAAAAGAGAAAAATACTGAAATTTTATTCAAGATTGACATTTAATCTTTAAATAGGCCCATGAGTATAGGACAATAATCGCTAAGATGGGCTTAATCTGATCAAAACTTGTTACTCGTATTTTAGTTATTATACTTGTAAATTGAAGATCTAAACCTGCTAGTTACACTGATCAAATTAGTTTGTGGGTTTTGTAGGCAAATGTTATGAGCATGATGTATTATGTGTAGTGTATCGTAATACATAAATCATGAACATCATGATCCATATCGTTTTCTAATATTGAATCTAATATTAAGAGTACCATTTGCCGTCGCGAGCTGGCGGTTTCTCGCGCAACGCATGCAATCAGCAGCGAGGAAATGCCACCAGCATCCTCGGTATAATTTTCGATTTTAGTTAGTTTTAATTTAATTTAGTTTATAGACAGTTAGAAAAATACTAAGCGTCAATTATTTTGTTCGTCCTTAACTCTTTGCAATACTAATTTGTTTATATTTCTTTGTTTCAGGGTACTGGTTGTTCCACTGTCACTTCATCTACCACATAGTAATCGGGATGAACTTAATACTGCACGTGGGGACGCAGCATGACCTGCCCCCCGTGCCCCCCAACTTCCCCCGCTGCGGCAACCACCTTCCCACCATCACGCCCTCTCTCTTCCCCATACACTGATGGTGACCATCATCGATGAGATGACCATTATACCATTCGATCTCACTAAATGTGAATAGATTCTCCAAGAATCTCGTTTTCGAAGAGCATCGCGTTTGAATGAGTACTGCCATATTTTATTCTTGTACTTAGCGAAATATGAAAGACGTGCGACTTATTTTTATTGTTCATTGATGCGTGAATGACATTAGATTTTAACCCATGTTGCTGTTATGAGCAATCTTTGTTACGAATGTTAATTTTTACTTTTCGAGACCAAAGTTTTTTTATCAGCTGTTTAAGTAGGTACCGTTTGCTTCTAACACAGGTTTTTAACCAACTGTTTTATTCGGTATATCGTTGCCCTACACTTATTGGTAAAAAATCTACGGGTAAAGGTCAGCAAACCCCTCTCATAATCAAATTCATGTTTCTACAATGATGTAAGTACCTTATTTTATCTCTGGAAGAAAGCGGTGTGTCTCAATGATTTCTAATACATTTTACATTTAATGTCTTCTATGCCGCGTAATAAATTAGAATTTAGAATTACACCATTCCATTTGGTCACCAAAGATATAACGACCGTTACAAAAAACTGAGATTATTATTGTACCTACGGAACTCTCGTTGTTGACTATATATTATGTTTTATAAAGAGTTTACAAGTAATTTTAGATGATGAAAACCTTTGTTAGGTTAATATTATGGTTCTAGTTAGTACATTGATAAGTATACTTAGTGTTAAATGTAACAGTTCCAAACTAAAATGAGACTTTAAACATAGCACGTTGTAATACTACTTAAGTGTTTATTTAAAATTCTTTATTAACTTAGCTTGAGTTTCTACACACGTTATGGTTAATGACTTCATTACAACTTCTTAAATCAAGTCAAAACTTAATTGCATCACTACGTCTCGAATGAAACTCAGGTACAATATGCTTGAAGTTGGAATATGGTAAGCTTAACTAACTAGACACAAATCTGGACTTTGGTACGAAGACACCCGGGGATAGTAAGTGTCCGTGAGGCTCACCCACGGGCCTTCAGCCCCCGAGCTCACATAGCGACCGCTCTCTAAAAGCATGCTTAAGGCCTGTCATTCCTACGAAAAACTCAGCCGTCATTCATACGTTAATTAAGAAAGTATATTTTAATCAATTAATCACATAAATTAATTTATTATTTAACCTGTAAACAACTTTAATTGGTACGGAAACCAGTAACTCACTGAATGTTTATATAATCATGGATATCTTTGATTATGATTATATAGATATATTCAGTGACTTTTAATTTTATTACAACACTTCAGACTAAATAAAAATGGTTCCCATGATATATGTTCGCTTTAATAAACAGAATAAAGAATAAAGGGACCTACCTCCGGAGGGGAAAATATTAGACGATTCTGACTGATTATTGATTTTGGATAAGAATGGGTTCAATGAATTCGATTTGTCTAAATGTAGGCTTCGGCGAGCAAAATTTGTCCTACATAAGCTCAGTTAAGCTTGGATATTCCGACTCCAAGCCTAACAATAATTTTGACACAGGGTAGTATTTTGTGATAAAATATGCCTACTCCTGTGGTGCGGCTGTTAATTCCATGAAGGCACACTTTTATTTTGCTACATTAAGGATCTTAATACGTACTGCCTAATGCTTACATTGTCCTGTTTAGTATATTTTATTACTTCATAGTATTTACTTTATGTCTTAAGTAAACTGATACCTGTTAAGTGAGACGTCGGCGGAAAAAGTCATTTTGTAATTAATTATTAAATAAAAAAACTATTAAAGTAAATGTTGTTCATATTTCTCATTCAGAATAATGGTTACCCCAATGCAAAATGTGTTGTAAACGTGTATTCTAAGAAATTGCACTTACCTTTATAAGTACGGAGTCCTGGGTGCCTGCCATCGTCATTGTGTGGGAACACTAGGGTAAGAAAGATAGTACAGGTATAGATAATAAGAAAACCTATCATAAACCAGAATATGGGACGTAATCGTCATTATTTATGATAAAACTATCTAACATAACTTTGGCAAAAATAAGTGTGGCCAAAATACCCTGAAAGGCCAAAAGCTCTTCGAGAATTAGTTGTTTACATACATAATGTGTTTTTATTTAATAGTAACTGGACGGTTACTTACACATTTATACAAGAGCCGTTGTATAGGTAGACACATCTATACGTTTTCAAAAGGAATACTTCCGTCGGTATTTATTAATTTCCAGTTCTCATGTAGTCTGGGTAAATGTTACATCACCGAATTCGTGTCAATATTTCATTCCAATTGTTGGAACACTCGGCAGAACCACAGAAACACACGTTTAATAAAGTCAAATCATAGTCACATACAAGCTTTCCACTTTTCCACTTACACGTTTTGTATGTCATACTATTTGGTCATACATATACTTACTACTCTTTGCTTATACTAGCTAGCGCGATGTGTCAATACTATCAATGTCACGCCTGCCATCCTATACTTAATTTTTTTTATTTGCATTCTCCGCAAATCTACACGAAATTTGGATCGAGGATTTATTTTGTATGTTCAGTAGGCAATTGAGGATTTTAATGTTTTCAATTTTATCTAAGCGTCATACTTGTATCAGGAAGTTAAAAGGTAGGTAAATAATTTAATTAATCCAGCGCATTCTTAAATGAACCTATGGTCTTCCGATAAAGAGGTAATTCCACATTAAAACCTATTCCAAAATAAACAACGGATCATCAGAAAGAAAAGTTTAACAGAATGTCTTCGTGACGATTGGCATAAAAATGTTATGGTTATAGTGACGGTGAGGACAACGTCAAAATATATAAACAATCTGATAAATCTTGAAGAAGTGTAAAAATATGCTCGAGGTCCAGTTTCAACCAACGGTACGTATCCCAATCTGCCATTTCAACTGGTCATACTTGATAATTATTTAGATTTTTATTCATTAATACTAGCTTCCGCCCGCGACATCGTCTGCGTGGAACCGGTATAAAAACTATCCAATATTTAAATCCAGGCTATAAACTATCTCCGTGCTAAGTTTTAACCGAATCGGTTGAAAGAGCCGTTTAAGCGTGATTGAGTAACAACATCATCTAAACATCCTAAGTAACATCTTAACATACAAACTTATACAAGTTTATTCTTGGAAATGGGGAATTTCACGCAAATTTCAAGCCAATGAAAGATTGTTACATACGTTTCTTAAAATATCACGCCGTTAGCCTACGAATGTCAAAAGACGTTTTATTTAACTATGGTCGTCGAACCACCTAAAGTATCCTGTCGTTGACACAATCATAGCCAACTACTATTTCTCCGAAGGGTTTCGAGACTAATATGACCGCCACACCCCTACGCGCTAAAGCTGGGTCCACATTTGTATCACTTTGCCGATCACAATCACGCGTATCGTATCGAGCTCGCGTATCCTAAGTATGGACGCTCACTTTTGGGCACACCGTATCACTAGCATCGTCGCGTAAAAAAATGCGTCGATACTAACCGTAGCGTAGCAGCATATCGTATCATAACGCCGTATCAATAAGTGTGGACGCCCACCGTATCCCCTTTGATGATCGGGGAAAAACCGCCCCGAGAGCGATCACGGCGTATCGCGTATCAAATCGTAACTTCGTATCGTGATACAGTATCAAAACACGTCCATACTTACCGATCTTAATGCGCGTATCCGGTCGCGAGTGTGCGGGGTATAAAATAAACGCGTGTCAACATCGATCCCGATCGATCAGTTACAGAATAGGGGGGCTGTTCTCGGGGTCTTCCTGTCGCTATGGCCTATTTTCTTGGGGATGTCGTGTAGTAGCTAATCTCTTTAATACGAGTCTCGTTTATCGCCAATATATAGAGTTTGTACCTAGTTTATTTTAAGCACCCGCATATCTGATAGTACTACTAAAACTGACTGCAAAGTAGTCCATCAGGCGCAAAATATGTCTACATTAATATTGGCAGGGGTGCTTACCACGATTTATACTCGTAATATAAATAAAAATCGAGAAGTGGAACTAAAGTCGAAAAAAATAAGAATACTCAGACCCAACTCAGACACGACGCAGAAGTTCCTTCACTTCGGCGTTCCCGGGAACTTCCGGTGCGCGATCGCGAAAACACCACAGAACTACCTATATAGGTACCTATAAAGTATTGTCCACAGAATATTCTGTGGACAATACTTAATAGACCCAAGTCGGTCTAGCTGAGTTTCTTAAATACTAGATTTTTGTCAGCTTAAGTGAACCCGCCAGATTCGGTTGAGACAAATCAATCGCAATGGAGCGCTACGCAAACTCTTAGAGTATTCCATTATTTAAACCGTCCGCGTGGTTAATTTAGTTATTTTAGTTCTTTGAGTAATTATGGTATACTACTAGAGAGGACATGTAACTAGATTTTTGTAACACCAATTAGATAAGAGCTAATTGGCCCTGACGCGTTCAGATAGTCTATCCAAGGATGTTTTGACACATCCGAAACGTCGGAAAACCTCTTAAGCCTCTGTTTGGTCCTGTGGTTCACTGGTAGAGAATGCCTTGAGGTAGTAAGTCCGCCTTTTGGTTTTTTTTTTTGTTTTTGCAATAAAGTATAAATAAGTTAATTATAGGCGAATAAGTCCCGTTTAGTAACATTAATGCGTGGAAATCTTGAAAGTTTAAATCAATATACCTACTTAGGTACCTAATTACCTGTATAAAAATGTTCCTCACAACTGCTCCTAATATAGTTCACACCAACAGTCACATTTTTGCATACTAAATTAAGTAGGTACTGAGGACATTGCTTTAGATATAACCAGGAGATAATTCAGTAACCAGATGATAACTTCATCACGATGAAGACAAACGTTAAATTGATATTACTTCTTACGCATTGCTATTCTTGTTTCGGAGGTACGTACTGGTCTACGCCGTGACATTATTGTAATATAATTATCTGAGTGTAAAATTTCTCTGGATTTGTAGACCCAAGATATGAAAGCTAATTATATATTAAAATATAAAAATAATAATAGGACATAATAGAATCATGAGAAATAAAAAAACTGAAATTACGTATAAAGTATTGTTTAACAAAATAAACCTTTTCTTAGCTCTCCCGTATGAGCGACAGAAACCGGATGGCAAATTAATTGGTGGGCTTAGCACGAATCCTTCCCACCACCCTTACCTGGTGTCTTTGCAAACGAGGTTCTTCATGATACGAGCTCACGTATGCGGCGGAACACTCCTTAGTGAACACTGGGTATGTACCTGTAAAGCCTACGTTTACACACTCGGGTCTATGGTCGTGTTATTAATGTTCTGTTGTTAATGCATATGTATATCGAGTGCATAGCCTAGTGGGTAATGAGTGTAATGACGCTGCCTACGAAGCTAAAGGTCCTGGGTTCGAATCCCGATAAGGTCACATATCTGTGTGATGAGCAGAGGTCGGCGGGGGTGAGCTATTTTAATGTCATATAGTTGTGTCTTGTAGATATTACTATGGATAAGGTGCAGGGACCGGAAAACCCTTTCATTTGATTACAGGGTAACCCTATCAAATGATTACCCAAACGATATGGTTTCCCTATCAATTGTGTTAGCCTATCGTTATGGATACCGTTTTGAATAGGGTAACCGTTTCCAAAGCGGTTACCAAGTCGAATAGGGTTACCATTAAATAGTCTTACCTTTTCACGTCTTGATTTGATGGTTGGTTGTCAGTATTGTCAGTGAACAGTCAAGTTCTCTCTTCGTTGATTATTCACGTACATAACGTCAGTGTTACCTATACAGTATACTCGTATCAATATCTCATATAATGGAAACGTATGCCACATATCTCAACAGATTCTAGTGAAATTTTGTGAGAGAGTTCGATATTTATTTCGTGATGATTCGTTTGCGCGTGGATTACCTAATAATAGACCCTAAGATGCAAGAATAAGCTTAATATGAAGCGTGTAGAGATTAAAATTGCTTGATTGTATCCGAAAAACACTTGATAGGGCAACCTTATGAAGGGATTTTAATGTTGGTAAGCGCTTACCTGAATTAACTCTATCAATTTGGTTACGCTATCGTTTCGGTAAGTCCATCGATATGCTTACCGAATTGATAGGGTTTTGAAAAACAATTCTATCAAATACCCGATCCAAAATCCTTTAATGGTAACTGGTTCCGGTCCCTGATAAAGTGTATCTATAAAGAAATATTAAAAGAAGACCAAATTGAAATGATTAAATATAAAATGAAAATGCATTACAAAACGAGCTCAAATTCCCGTTGAAACTGTTTTCCCACTTAAGCGGAAAGCTGTGCAAAATAGGTTAATCACATTCCGTAGATTCTTACAATTTTCATTTCTTTTGATGGCTACGTAAAGCTCGTAGCAGAAAGGCGGCCTAAATAAAATAATTTCATTTGTTTATAATTACACATGAGGCATTTACCATTGAATGACAAGGTATAAATGCCCATGTTATGCAAAAACTGAAAACAGCTCACCCCGCCGACCTCTGGTGATGAGCATGAATATTTGATTCTGAGTCTTTGATATTTTCTATGTATTTAACAATTTATATATATTGTGTATATCGTCATCTAGTATCTGTAACACAAGCCTTATTGAGCTTTCTAGATGCATATGGGGCTAGTTCCATTTGTGTATAATATTGTCGCGTAACAATATTATTTAAGATCCTCTCCGCCGCGCATTGCGTGAAAGAGTCCTTCATAGTGAAGTGGTTGCCGATGGACGCTATAGCCGGATCGTCGAATGCACATGACGTACAGTCCTTTGGGCCCGACGCCCAAATCGCCACGGTGGACCGACGCATACCTCATCCTGATTATGTTGGGTAAGTGTCTGTTTATCATACCATTTCATGTGTAAGACCAGTGACAACTTAATGCTTTCTTTACGAAAATAAAAAGATAAGACAATAATGTTATAATAGAAACTTCTAACGCCGTTACATACTGTGCAATCAAAGCCCGACAAAAAACTAGACAGTGTATTATAATTATCTGACAGCTGTGTCTATTGGATATAAGGATGAATACTCGTACAATCATATATCATAATCTGAGATGGTGGTATGTCAAAGTGCCGATTCAAAAGATTTTCTAGGAGTTGGATTTGGTAAATCGGTAAAGTAGTCGAAATGTTTGACATATTAAAAGTTGAACCCCAGTAGTTTACCCTAATGTTCACATATTGTTATGTAAGTATTAAGATTAAACCGCCAATTATTGGGTAAGCCCTGGGAAGTCAAACTTTCAATCAATCAAACTTTTTATTTTTGTGTCGAATGTTATCAGCACCAATTTCATCCATCAGTTGAACACATAAATCATAAAAATGTTTTTTGACAGCGGCATTGGACCAAACGACATAGCCGTTCTACACACGAGCAGCCCGTTCAGATTTACAAAATTCGTACGACCAGCAACACTGCCTCTGCTTGCCAAGGCGACTTACGAATCTCCAATGACATTGGCTGGCTGGGGTATATTGAGGACCACCTTCTTTTTTCCTGATCTGCCGAGGCACCTTCAGGAGGTCAATGTAACCTATCTTCCTCACAAAGGTAAGTGGGTCATCATACGACTAGACTAATAATGAAAACTACGCTCTGATGCATAAGTACCTAAGGGTGATCACTAGGGTTTGGATTCTGGTGGCAGTTTAGCACAAGTAATGCAGTGGAGTCGACATTGCATATTTTTTTTATTTGAAGAAATGAATAACTGAACGAAAAATCTATATTACAGGACCCGCCAATAATATATCACCTTTGCGTTTTATTGTATAAACGTGTATTAAGTACACAATTTAGGTTTGTTGATACATCGCATATTTTACTAGCTACATATTTTACATAAATAGTTGACGACAACTGCAATGCAATACTGTAAATTACAATGATGATATCTATCTATCTATATATATAAAACGCAAAGGTGACTGACTGATTGACTGATTGACTGACTGATCTATCAACGCACAGCCCAAACTACTGGACCGATCGGGCTGAAATTTGGCATGCTGATAGCCACTATGATGTAGGCATCCGCTAAGAAAGGATTTTGATAAATTCCACTCCTAAGGGGATAAAATAGGGGATGAAAGTTTGTATGAAACTTACGTAAGCAGCACACGAATACCGAGGTGCATAGAGTGAGTCAGTACGGTATAGAGAAAACACAATTCAGCGTTTATGGAAAAGCAAGTTGCTTTCGGGTTTGGCATATGATCCAGATATTGCATATGAAACTGACAGCAGTGTAGCCTTAGGTTCTATGACATACAAGTGCCAGTGGTGTAACGCCTTGAAGTGGAAAGATGAGACGCCTGGCATGTGTTGTAGCGCTGGTAAGGTGCAACTTGAACCGTTAAAACAACTGCCTGAACCACTTTACAGTTTGGTTAATGATCTACACCCAAATCACGTGCACTTCATGGATAATATCCGAAAAAATAACGCCTGTTTCCAAATGACTTCATTTGGTGGAAAACAGATAAAGGAAGGCGGTTTTTCACCAACTTTTAAAGTTCAAGGTCTGGTCTATCATTTAATTGGAAGTTACCAGAACCTTGGAACAAGCAAGAGTTACAGAGAAGGAAGAGAGGAATGAACGTTGAAGGATGGTCAGGCGTCAAAAAAGAACACGTTCTGGGTAGGGTTTATACGGTTCATCCAAATAATACAGAATGCTACCACCTTCGAATGCTTCTACATGGGATCCAGGGTCCAATTTCATTTGAAGCGTTGAAAACTGTAGATGGTCACTCTCATCCTTACTTTCCAATCCGCATGCAAGGCTCTAGGTTTACTTGAAGATGATCAGCATTTGCACGCAGCACTGGAAGAGGCAGCACTTTGTCAAACCCCGCACAGGATTCGGCAGCTTTTTACAATCATTTTAGTGTTCTGCCAGGTTTCCGACCCCCCATGTCTTTGGGAAAAATTCAAAGAATGCCTTTCTGAGGATTTTAAAAAACAGCTGGAAAGGGAAGGTGATGTGGATGTAGAGCACTTATCAGATTTGATATTGAACAAATGCCTGTCGGTATTAGAGGATGCCGTTTTATCATTAGGCGGCCGACCTCTTAAAGAGTATGGATTACCTCAGCCAAACATGTCAATACAATTTGGAAATAGAGAGTACCTGAAGGAGACCAGTTACGATTTAGTAGCCTTAGAGGACGCTGTAAGAAAAAATGAAGCGTCTTTGAATGACGAGCAACAGAAAGTTTACAATAAAATTATTACAAGTGTAGATGAAAACGAAGGTCGAATATTCTTCCTAGATGCTCCAGGTGGAACTGGTAAAACCTTCCTAATTAATTTACTTTTGGCGAAAGTAAGAAGTACTCACGGCATTGCCTTGGCTATGGCGTCATCTGGCATAGCAGCTACATTGCTCGAAGGTGGTCGAACTGCTCATGCTACATTTAAGTTACCACTCAATTTAATTACTGCTGAGACTCCCATTTGCAACATCTCCAAACAAAGTAATTTTGCTGAAGTTTTAAAAAGTACAAAAATAATCGTGTGGGACGAAATAACGATGGCTCATAAAGGTGGTATTGAAGCCTTAAACAGATCTCTAAGGGATATAAGGGGTAATATAAAATTAATGGGTGGTGTAACAGTTTTGCTGGCTGGAGACTTTAGGCAGACTCTACCAGTGGTGCCAAAAGGAACCAGAGCTGTCGAAGTAAAGTCGTGCATTAAGAAATCTAATTTGTGGCCCCAGGTTAATATTCTTAAACTCTCTAAAAATATGAGAGCACATTTGGGCGGGGATGAGTATGCTGGTAGATTTTCAGATCTCCTTCTTAAAATCGGTAATGGTGATTTTCCATCATTTGATGGAATGATAACCATCCCGGAAGAATTGTGCACAGTTGTAACTACGGTTCAAGAATTGTTATCAAAAGTTTATCCAGACATTATTGGTATTCATGACAAGCCTATTGAATGGTTATGTGAACGTGCCATACTTACTCCAAAGAACGACCAAGCAGCGGCTATCAACGATATCTTGCTCATGTCGTTTGAGGGCGAAGAAGAGGTCTATACTTCAATTGATACTGTGGTCAATACAGATGACGCTACTAATTATCCTGTAGAATTTCTAAATTCACTGAAACCGCCAGGTTTGCCTTATCATAAGCTTATTCTGCGTGTGGGCACTCCAATTATGTTGTTACGAAATTTAAAACCATCAAAACTTTGTAACGGTACGAGACTGCAAGTGAAAGCGTTATATAGCAATATAGTGGAAGCCACTATTTTAACTGGATGTGCGAAAGGGGAAACTGTATTTATACCACGAATCCCATTAATACCTAATGACATCTCGTTCGAATTTAAACGATTACAGTTTCCCCTTAAATTTTGCTTTGCCATGACAATAAACAAGTCTCAGGGGCAAACTCTCAAAGGGCATTGGGTAACCTTGTATGAGAAAAATTTATATTTTTTTTTTGCAGCGGCCACGGATGTTTGTGTAAAAATCTTTTAGAGGACCTCTTAATACGCATATATAAATAAAAATAAACGCGTTAAACAATATCGGAGCCGAGATGTTTTAGTTTGGTTTATAACTTTTCAATATGACCTGCGGAAATATGTATTGCAAATATCTCGGCTCCGATGAATTTTAGAGTATTACATTTCATAACAAAATATGTTTGTTTTAAATAGATCTATCATAATATACCAATTTAACGAGTGGCCGCTCATTTAAAAAATATGACAACACATTTACCCAAACCCCTTTGCGGGAATTGACTTGAGAGAACATTGCTTCTCTCATGGGCAGTTTTATGTTGCATGCTCACGAGTAAGTTCACCCAGTAGCTTGATAGCTTTAGCGCCTAATGACAGATTAGTTAAGAATATTGTGTACAAAGAAGTTTTGTAAACCCTAATTTTTTACACACGCCAAAAGTAAAGCCGCAGAAACTGTAATTGATAATAATACTTCTTAACGCGGGCGAAGCCGCGGGCAAAATCTAGTTACATTATAAATATTAAATAAATTTTACGTGTTGGCTAAAATGTTTATTTATTCCAGAACTTTAACAACTTGCAAGTCTTGCAACTTGAATTAAAGGTTCAAAATCTAGCATATTATCTTCGTCTTATGTTAAACGGTTGTCAAGACTATGAAAAGCATATACTATGGCATTTTTTTCCATATTAGCTGGCTTTATATGGTTTCTTAACATGTGAGAAATACATACTTGTATGAAACCAATAAATTTTATTATACATTGTGGGTTTATCAATCATTTATTCATAATCATAATCATTTATCTCGTCACCATTGGTAGGTTATGTACAGGTGATAGGTATAAAAAAGTAGAACAACCATGATGTACCTTTCGGCGTACGATAAATTACAAATACAAATGCACAAACTTAATCTTGAAATACAAATGATATTAAATAATAAGCAAGCAGATATAACATAGAATAAAATTTCGAAATGTCAAGTGTAACAGTATAATTATTATTATGTCTAATAGGCTTTAATTAATATTTAGGTAATCTTGAACATTATAATAACATTTTTCCACAAGAAATTTTAACAACAAACATTTAAATTGACTTGGGTTCTTATTTTTTATATCACCTGGTAATTTATTAAATAGCTGTGGACCCATTGTGAGAATACTTTTTTTCATTAGGCTAGTTTGACACATTCTAAAATGCACACCAGGGTTTCTTGGGCGAAAGTAGATTCCTTGTACTGCTTCTTTCCTTTGAAACAGGTCGGGGTTAAAGTTTACAAATATACAGCACTCATATATGTAGAGGGATGGTAGACTTAATAGTCGTAATGATTTAAAGGAGGCTGGCAGCTTTCCGAGGATTTCAATCCGCAGATGGCTCTAATGCATCTCTTTTGGGCTCTGAATAATATGTCTCTGTATGTTGCATTCCCCCAGAAGATTATGCCGTACCGCAAGGTGGATGCAACGAAACCGTGATAAGCCGTTAGTACTGTTCTACGATCCGCAGTTTTTGCTAATCTATATAACGCATAGGATAACTTGTAAATCTTTTTGCAAGTTTCAATGCATTTTGTTTCCCACGACATATTATGGTTTATATAAATACCTAAAAACTTGTGCGTAAGTGTTTTGCCCATAGCTTGTCCTTGATATTCAACTTTTATTTCAGGAACTATTTTTCTTTGAGTAAATTGCATAAGATTCGTTTTTTCTAAATTAATTTTTAAATTATTGTCATTAAGCCATAGAAATGTATTGTTAATAGTGCTATAATGTCAGTTTCATAGTCATCATTATTGTCATTGTCGTGTTCAATAAATACCGTGCTGTCGTCTGCGAAAAGTATCATTGGGTGTCGAGTACAAGTAGTAATGTCGTTGATATATATTAAAAATAATAAGGGTCCCAAAACACTTCCCTGCGGCACACCATATCCTATTTCCACCATATCTGATCTATACTTTTTCTCTTCTTTAGTGTCAATACATATTTGAGTTAATTCTGTACGCTGGGCCCTGTTACTAAGGTACGATTCTCTCTTAATTTCTCAATTGAAAGTCCATGGTCTACGTGGTCAAATGCCTTGGACATGTCCATATATATGGCACATGATGGCTTCATTTTATCAAGATTGTCAGTGATTCGTTTAACTAAGTCATATATAGCAGCATTAATATTCGTATTTCTACGGAAACCCTTTTGTTCTTTGATCAAGATGTTATATTTATCCAAGAAATTATACATTATATTATAAATATTTTTTTCAAATATTTTAGAAAATACTGACAGCAGTGCAATGGGTCTATAGTTTTGTAGACTTTCTCTATCACTCTTTTTGTAGAGAGGTATAACAATGGCTGGTTTTAGATTGCTAGGGTAGATGCCCGTCTCAAAACTTAAGTTTATAATATGACTTAGCAGTGTAGCAATGTAGCATCCGACATGTTTTATAACTTTTGTGCTAATATCGTCAAACCCGACACTTCTAGTATTTTTTAATGATGATATAACTTTAAGGACATCATGAGGTGTAGTCGGAACCAAAAACATCGTATGTGCATTTTGCTGTATGTTCAAGGTACGACGACGCCTAGCTTGATCATTATCATCTAATTGCTTTATTGTTGTAAAGTACATTTTGTCGATCTTTTATACCCATATTTATGCTAAAAGTGGTACTGGAACAAAAGTTTCATGTGCTTTGCCTAACCCTTTTAGGGATAAAGGCGTGATTATATGTATGTATGTATGTATGTATGTATTTATTGAAAGCAGTGTAGCTATAGCGGTCGGGTCTGTAATGTAGCTATTCTCTACTTTTATTCTGTGGATTGGCTCTTTAGGCAAACAAGTTCTTCTTTCCCGTGTGGTGTCGGGTTAGAATTTCACCACCCCCTTTCTTCCCGTGGGTGTCGTAAAAGTCGACTAAGGGACCAGGGTTGAAGTGTGTTGTGGGCGATGGGCTAGCAACCTATCACTGCAATATCACATTTATTTGATCTTTTATACCCACATCTATGCTAAAAGTGGCGCTGGAACATTGGTTTCGTGTGCTCTGCCTACCCCTTTTGGGAATAAAGGCGTGAATTGTATGTATGTATGTAAGTTCTTCTTTACTCATTCATTCATTCAATCAAAAAATATATAACAACGACTCCATGGTCTTTGTTCACCCCAATGCCACCAAACATCTCAACTCTAGTGATCACTCACTCTTTATGCTAAATATGAGATGCAAATACACATTGGACAAAGATCTTGGACAAGTGGAATACCACCCTAATGCGGGCTTTCCACTAAAAAAGGGTAATGAGCGGAAACGGAGCTAGCGAACTGAGCGGATCGGAGGAAATTAGCTGTGCACTTCCACTAAAAAAGAGTTTCAGCATTTGCCTTCCACTGCCAGCGGATTATGCTGAGCGAGCGACGCTGGAAATGAGGCTAGGTCAGATGAGCGAGTTTGAGTCCAGCTTCCATTAGTAGCGGACTTTGCGGAGTAACCTGACAGCCAGTATCAGACGAAACGTCGCAGAAACAAGTCAGTGTGCACGATGTCGGACGATTCAAGTAATGTTGATTTCAATTATACAATATTGAAATGTTTGCGCCTATAAGAAGAAAAAAGGGAAGCATAACAAACGCTGATTTTTGATGAGCAACAATATTTTTAATAAATAAATCTCCAGGAGAATACAGCTGGGTTGGGCGACATTAAATAAACTGGACGACATCCTCAAGTCCACCGAAGTTCCACAATTTTGTGACTTTTTGGCCTCGTTTAGCTCACTCTTATTCAGTGGAAACACTTATATGCAATTCGCTTTTGCGAGTTAAACGGACTCCTTACGGAGCTCGTTCTGCCCGCAGTGGGCATAATACAGGCGTCTAACTTGGTTGGATTAGAGCAAATAATAGGCCGTAATATAGATTTTCTTTCTGCCGTATTTACCCTAGGACCATCCGGGCCATGGCCCGGAGCGCCAATCCGCCAGGAGCGGCTATAGGCGCCATTCTTGACTTCTGGGGCAGTCATTCGCCCGCGGGGCGTCAAATTTCAAAATATACCCCTGGTCCTTCTTGTGATTTTTCTGTTATATCACAGAATAGATAATAGTACAAGTACAGAACGGAGTGTCCGTTCTGTACTTTGATCATTACAACTGGCGCTTTTTTCTCATCCAAAACATTAAGAATTATGGCCCCCTGACGTCGTCGACGTTCATCGCTGCAAGTACATGCCGGTTCCCCAACGTTGGGGCACCGGCATATGTACTTGTAGCGATGAACGTAAATCGCGGAGTGTCCCGCGCCTGGTTTGTCTCAATATGAAATGTCTACCCGTATGGTTTTGTACAAAAAATCCGGAATCGCATTTGGTATAAGACAGGATTCAAACTCACAATCTCTTGCCGTAAAGACGAGCGCGTGAACAACTCCACTACCACTGCTCTTAATGTCATCATCCTATTCATCCTCCAAGTGCCATTCCCGGAAATGCCCCGAAAGGAGCCCGGGGTCCGCTTTGACACCTAATCCCAAGATTTGCCATAGGCACTAGTTTTACGGAAGCGACTGCCATCTGACCTTCCAACCCAGAGGGAAAACTAGACCTTATTGGGATTAGACCGGTTTCCTCACGATGTTTTCCTTCACCGAAAAGCTAACGGTAAATATTCCGTACGTAAGTTTCGAAAAACTCACTGGTACGAGCCGGGATTCGAACCCACGATCGCCGCTTGACAGCCGCATGCCTGAACCACTAGGCTACCGTAGCTCGCTACCACTGTTCTTAATGTATTACAAATTTTCAGTTTTCTCATGTTATCATAACTATCACACGTACCTATCATAAGTTCACATCATAAAGTCAGTTCTAGTTTAATGTACAAAATTTTCTTTAAACCGAAATATTGATGCTTCATACCTTCTCAACCGATCTTCATAACTCGATAAGACAAATTATATTCAACACAATCCGAAAATACTCCGCTAGCGAACGGAACATCCATTATTTCGAACGTTAGTGATACTGTTTATGTTATTTTAATGTACTTATGCCATTTTAGCGTTCAACTTATTTTATGGCTAATATGTTTGATTTTATATTTTTAACTTCCCAGAATGCTACGAAGCCGTTGAAGTGATAAAAGACCAAGGCGAAAATAACCCTCTGGATGAAAAGTCCAATATATGTACCGGGCCAATCACCGGCGGGGTTTCAGCGTGCAGCGGTGATTCCGGTGGACCCTTAATCCAATATACAAAGAAACAAGAGAACACAGTCGATGAAGATAAAGACAACATCATCGACGACATGTATCCTTTAACACTACCACAGCGTAAAGACGAAGATAGGAAAATTGATCAAGAAAAAGATGAAATTATTCCTATAGTCGTAGGTGTAGTATCGTGGGGCTCAAGTCCTTGTGGGGAAAAAGGTGCTCCGACCGTTTATACTAAAGTAGAAAACTTTGTGGATTTCGTCAATAAATATGTTAATTACTTATCTTCGTTTTATTTTATAAAATTAGTACAAAATAAATTACAAATCACAATTATCTTACTTATAATATACACTTACACTCGCGCAGCTTAGATGCAATTTAGACCTTGCAATTAGTGAATCTTTAGCATATTTGTCTAATTAAAATATACAATTTGTACTGGAATGCATTATTTATTTGCGTAATGTTGTGTTAAGTAGATCTACTACAAACACCATTCAAACATCGAAAATTACGTCGGAATCATGATCGAACGCAATTTCTTTGTGTGAGAAGCAATACAAATTTACCTACCGTGTCCAGACAATAGGACTCATTAACACATCATGACGTTTTCTTGAGATTTTTGGACACAAATTTTAGATTAGCCCCTACAGTACAGTAGATTAATATTTAGGACAAAATCAGTTTTAGTATGCGTTACCGTTAGTAATCAGTCTGTCCTGTGGATACAAACATATTTTTCCATGATTTTTAGCATTCCTAATTTTAGCACTGGACCCATAGGTCTGTACAGCACCTTTGCAACTTAAAACTTTGTTTGATCGAAACGTAATTTATAACTTCTGTATTTATCTACAGGAAAGACTAATAGTGTTTATGTCCTGTTTTCACGCATTTAGTTTTAACATCATCGTTTGCAGACAAAAACAAAAACGTGAACCTTACACATGACTTGAAATTAAACTTGGTAAATCATTCATATTCAAAAATGGCAAGATCAGTAAAACGGATTCGGCATAATTTGCGAAAATTACTTAATTCTATAATTAACAGATGCGAAAATTTCTTGAGTATCATCTGGAAAGTTTTAAAACATTCGTACTCGTAGTCAGTCTTATTTTTCCTAGTTTAATAGTACATCTGGAGGCTTGTAGTCCCCGCATTTCGGGAATGAATCTAGTAGAGATTTTGGCAAGGATTCTGGGACGTTGATGACGAGTGCCGTGGGTAAGGAGGCGAGGCCACAGGACCGGCACTCGAGGAGCCAGCTACCTCCTCGATCCAGCTCTATACGCACTACGGCAAAACCTTTGTTTGGTACTGTTACCGTGTCTTTTAATGGCGGCGTCTGGAGATTCCTGAAAAGTCGTACAGGGATATAGTTTTTAATAGTACATTACTACAGAGGTCGGGAAGATAGGGGTTGCCAGCCGAGTACATATAGCTATGAGGCTGGCAACCCCTGGTCACTCCGAGGTATGTATAGTGCTTTTCTCAAACATCCAATGAAATAAATAAAAAAACTCAAACAATCTAACTTTACTTTCATGGCTGAACGCCGTGATGCTGTGCCAGGAATTGTTGTTGAATGGAAATTAAAAAAGACCATCGTGCAGGCCTATAGCCTCCAATTTTGTATGAAATGCAATTACGGATCTCGTCTCTCGCATCGCCCGAAACGTGACACTTCGAAGCCCATTATGAAGAACACAACGTAAATATTTCATTGCATGTTTGAGAAAATAATATTAATCTGGTGACTTGCGAGTTTGATATAGTCAAATAAATTTGGACATGAATTGTTTATATATGTTTAAAAATTCATGATCATTTAGAGTAATACGTTTAAAAATGATCTAACACTTCTGTAGTTAGTAGTAAAATTTTCTTTCAAAAGTAATAATTTCAATGTTTCTGGAGATCTTAGTCGTACGTACCTCTTAATTTTGCCATCCTTGTCTAGTTGCTCGAATTTTTCTTTTGAGATTGGTTTCCCATTTATTCCCTCCTCGATAGCTACTACTTGCATGCTGTATCCATGCATGTGGAATGTATAAGAATCATTACTGCCAAACCCTGCAAGCAAAAAAATTTTTTTCAACTTGGGCAATTTACAACACGCGCAATCTGTTGGGGGACAAAATGTTGCTCGCATCCGCAGGATTTACTTACCACAACCCTGCACGTGTACCCAGGGTGGTGTTAAATGAGCGACAACACTTTCGGCGAAATAGGCGCTCCCATAAAAATATGGATATTCGCCTATTCTTCAGATCGCCATACGATTAAATTAATACAAAACGACTACTCTCTAGACACAATCCACCCACACCCACTCACTCCACCACTACCATCCATCCACTCTGGCATCCGGTTACGGCTTAAATTATAACACGGAGTAGTAGGCATATAACAGTGATAATATTAGTTATCTTTCTCACATTTACCGAAAGTAAACCGCTGTAGCCGCTAGGCAATCATTCGTGCCCGCATTGGGCAGATCAAGGTTAGTTATACTTAGTATAGTCTATGATCCGTGCAAGAATTAAATAGTAGCGTGTGCTCACCTTATGCTTTCCTGATGCATGCCCGATGTTATACATAATCTACAGGTGTATCAAAAATGGGTTGTGAACCGATCAAGGGCCTATTCGGTAGCGTACTATTACGATGCATGTGTCTATGATTCTGCGGGACCAGCACGTCGGGCAAGCATCGACCAAGCGTACAAACCAACAGAATCTTACAGAGTATAGAAAACAAGTGCAAGTGAAGAAATTTATAGCGAATTCAAGATTCAACTTTCACCTATCGCATTCAGGACCGAAACTATTATAGTCACAACTAGAAAGACTAGAAAGTCTTGCTCAATCAACTTTATGACATGAAATTGTCGCATCGTAAAGCGTGTTCCTTAATGACCAAGCTTTCTAAATAAAACAATATAATTGTGTAGAGTTAGATCAGCTTAGTAGGTATAAAATTGCACGTGATACAAATTATACCTATATTATAATGCATCGATTATTTTGTCGCTTTAAACTTTCTATTCGCTAACTAGTATTGTCAAATTAACAGAATTAATATATTATGTACCGAAAACTTCGTCCGCTGACATAAGAGTGAATGGGACACGTAATATGTTGAATGCACCCTAAAATTTTTATTCTTGACTGTACATACATATGCTAAATTAGGAATTCGAATTTAAACCCCAGCCAAACCTGGTAACAGAATTAATTTTACTTCATATTACAATGGAATAAGGTGCAAGAGTGTGAACATAATTATCTTTGACGTCACCTGTAAGTTGCGCGTATGTACTACGGCAAATAAATAATAATTCATGACAGACAACCGTCAGAATTGTGTAGTACTTGAACAATAATACTTAACATGCCATTAGTGGCACATGTATTATCCAGCCGCTGAGTATTAAGATTTAGTCACACAACCTTCAGCATTATGGCTTCAACATTGTTAAGTGAAGGGACACGCTATAAAGCTTATACTGACTCTTTTTTGCCCGAAAGGGAGGGATATATTTTAGAAGTTTATGTTTGTATTGACATGTGTTCCATCGCAGAAACGGCCGTTTTTCCATAGAAACGTAGTCCCCTGTTTTCTCCCTGGATAATGGCAGCAGAGGAATAATCTTTTTTCCATTCATCTATGGCTACTATTGACATGTTCCTATGTTTTCCTTTTTTTCATAAATGTATTCTTAAAAGAGATATTAACCTTCAAAATACTTAAAAGATTTTCATCAAAATACTTCAAAGAACTTAAATTTTCCACTGTGTTCAAACATCCAGAAAACAATTTCGACTAAATTATTTAAAAAAAAGGAAAACAGGAACACGGCTAAAGCCTTTCTTTGATTTTTAATAAAAAAAATAGCAAATCAGGGGACTACGAAACGTTGATTTTATGTTGTTTTAATAGGTATTTTCAGTCCAAGCTGCAGTTGTCTCTATCGCGCTCTGCGGGGGGAGGCTTGAGGTTGGCGCGACAGCAATACATTTTACAAATACCTATTTCTCAACTATCTCGACCTTTTTGTTTCCTCTTAAAATACTGAACAGATTTTGATAAATGAGGTGTCAATCGATTCAAACATTTTATTAGGCAGGGAGAGCCCATTCAAGGTATTAACAGGATGATGATATTGATGATAGGGGGAGGGGGTTCAAATCTCGTCAAAAAACGATGACGTAATATAGGGACAATCCCTTGTCCGTTGTCGTGTTACAGTTTCTTTAACTGTTCATTTACCTAGTGTAACCTAAGTTCCTAACCCTAACCTATCCTAAGCCTCGATATAGAAAACATTATAAACAATACACTAGTGTATTAAGTAATTACCTTCATTTAACAACACGAGTTCCAGCATTTCCCCTTTCTGCGCATCGAGGGATAGCATGCACTGTGGCTCCTGGCTCTTGTCTTCTTCTCCCACCGAGCATTTGATTTCCGTCCGGACGTTACTTGGCCTCATCAGCAGAGGCACATTGGGATAGAGGAAGCTCTTGCCGTTCATTTGTACTACACCTTTGTCTTTGAGGGCTGAAACAGGGAGATTTGGTTCACTCTTAACATAATATGTTTAAAGATATATACTCGTACAAAACTGGGAGTATTGAACTAACGAAAACTAGGTGTAATGACACTAATAACTTTCACCCTTATACTGTTGTTTTCAGTGCATTAAGCTAGGAAGCCGACGCATTTTCGGGTCGGGGACGCACGAGTAGGTCGAAACATAAACCTTAGGGGGCCTTATTAAGCGCAACAAAGTTAAATAATTAGATTTTCGAGTTAAAAAAATGATGACATACGTCTTACCTATATTAATGTATATAAGTACTTTGAAACGAATCCTTAAGCATTGACTTGCACTGTTCAATCTTGGCTTAACACCTTACACGCGAGAAACTTTTGGTTATTATGAAGTACAGATAAAATTTCCATTTTCTCATTAACGTATAACAGGTAAGTTAGGAAACATCAACTAGGCCATCTGCCTCAGGCCTCAGTAAAATATAATTTATGAATTGACCCACTCACATACTCGCGAAGCTCACTTGTTAGATCATTGGTTGTTGCGGTATGTACGAAAACATCAAAATACTTCTTTTCCATCCCGGAGACGAAAGATTGATTTTGACAAGCGTTGACATGTCAAGATTTATAACATGCTACCATTACTCACTCTCGACCTACATGTCAAAAGCCTAAATATATTGTGTTCTTACATAATGAGGCTGGGAAAAACGGCTTCTTTGGTATTGCGTCACTGATGTATCGATAGTCGTTGTCGGCGTCTTTGAACTGTGGGACGGTGCGGTCGATGCTCACAATGACTGATCTGTCAACAACGCTGTTGGGGACATCCTGCAGGGATTCCAGTTTTTGGCCGTTAATTTGGCTACCAGTATCTAAAACATCAGGCGTATCCTTCTGAAATTGAAAACCATCGGTCTTAAATTGATCATAGCCATTTATGTCACCAGTTCTTGTTTATTTGTAACCTAACCCTAAGTCTCTCAGTGAATTATTGCTAGTTGCGGTGTATGATGATCAGTGATCGTAACTTTAGTAGCAATTTTGGTTCAGCGTAGTCTTGTTAATGGAATTGGTATTGGCAATATCAATCATAATTGTTATTTAAGATTAATACGAGTATTAACGTTATTAACGCTAAATTAAGCATTAGGATTGAAATACTTTATACTATAACGTTGCATCAAAAATGCTACAAAAGTTACGAACACAATGATGATGACAGAACCGGAAGGTCCGGAGGTCGGAAGGATAGGCCAGGAACAGTCTATTAAAATATCTTAACCCCTTCCTAATTGGTCTCGTTTCATTTATTTTGAGGAGTTGACTGGTGCAAAAATGCCTCGAAAACGGACTTTTTGTCATGAATTAGTAAAACAAGCAACAAACAAACAAGCAAGGTTAGCTGGAAGAGATCCCTTATAGGGATAAGTTCGCCTTTGTACTTTGATCTATTGTGTGACATGTATATTCCTTAACCTGTTATTGTGTACAATAAAGTGCTTACATACATACATACAAGCAAGTTTACCACTCCCTCGTGCAACATGGCGGTGTAGTTGAATCCCTGGTGCAGGAACAAGGCGCTGGCGTCCAGGCCGGCGCACGCGCCGCCTCCGCGCGCGCGCACCCAGCTCCCGCCCATCTTCTCGCTCGCACGCACCACCACGTCCATACGCTCTCCTAGAATTTGATGAGCAAGAAGACATGAGATACCTATCAAATATTTGGAGAATATTATTTGGCGTCTTTTTTGACATTAAGTCTGAAACAAACTGACGCGGCGTGCGGTGGCGGTGAATAGTAAAATTGAAGATAATTGTCCAGCTTACTTTTGACCGCTACCGCAGACCGCGCTAGTCTGTGAGAGGCTTTAAGCCTGTCACACCGGCGCGGCTAGGCCTATTAAAGACACGATGAGGCATTCGTCACAGTGTGACCCTAATCAACAAAAAGCGATAGGTAATTTTAACTGTAATTTATCCCAAAAACTCTTCAATTTATTTGCAATACTTTCGTGTATTTCTTTTTGTTAAATATAAATAATAAAAGGGAAGGGTGAAGTACTACTAGGCATGGTAGAAATAAAAAAAAACGTCACAAGTGTGAGGTTTTTTAGGATGTACAGTCACCAGCAATAACATCTGCCACAACATAGCACGCATAAATATCTGACACGACTCTATGTCTAATGCCATAAGGACGTGTCAGATATTTTTGCTGGCTGTGTTACGGCAGATATTGATGCCGGGGACTGTACATCTAGCTAGCTATGTGAGTTTGTATATATTTTAAGGATAATCTCCGGAACTACTCAGCAAAGTATGTGAGGTGGTAAGTCTGCGTGTAAAGGGTAATCTTCAGAACTACTCACCTGATTTTAAAATTCTTTCAGCGTTAAATAATATTATTTATTAAACTCAAGAAATACTCAATTTAACTAAGATAAATATCTTAATTCGCCAAACTGTAGGTATTCAGTTTGTTAGCGAGTGATGCGCTTTCTCATTTAAATGCATTTGAAAGTTATACCTACTTATGTAACATATATATGATACTATCTATGTATGATATTATGTTCTATCTATGATATTCGTCTGCGTGGACCCGGGATAAAAACTGTCCTAAATTTTATTCCAGACTAAAAAATATGTTTGGGCAAAATTTCATCCAAAATGGTTAAGCCGTTTAAGCGTGAATGAGTAACTAACATGCAAAAATCCAATAAGTATAGTTAAGTAGTAAGTGGGATGATGTCTTTTTTGTATTAATCGTACAGTGTCAATTACATTAAACAATAAATTTAAACGGACATAATCCCGCGTATGTCCAATAAAGTCATAAATACTCTAGCATATGAATCGCCGTTATGCAAGAAATACGGAAGAAATTATAGGAAGATATTTCGGGTCACAATTATTTCTGGCTATTCTCGTCATGCAACTACGCCCGATGCAACACAAGTAACAACACATGTAATAGTATCATTAAAATCGTTAAAATTACGATACAGACGGAAACACAACATAACGGAAACGATGAAAGCGAAACGAAAACAAACGGAACCAGTTATGCGGTGACCTTAACTCTTGAATGAACCAAAGTAGCGCAGTTCCTTTCTCCTCTCACTGGACGGTAGTGAAAACTGACAGACGACCGCAGACTTATCAACTTTCTCCGTAGATATACTGTAGGAATAAATTAGACGCAATGCAATGTATTTGGAGTTATAAAACCACTATAATATTACATGTTTGCATGCTATGTTCGTGGATTATTTGGTTGGTCACGGTTATTATTTTGTATCGCTAATGGCAACCTCAACTATCATTGTTGAGGTTTCCGGATTCGTTAATGTTTATGACATGAACGTTGTGAAGAAACCAGCAATGAAGGTAAACATCCCGACATGTGACATTTGAATTCGATTAATTGATACCCTTTGGGTTGGAAGGGCTCGCTTTCGTAAAACTAGTGCCTATACCCAATCCCCGGGATTCTTTAGGGCATAACTGGGAACAACGCTAGGAGCATGATGAATTGATACGAGTTTCACGTCTTATGCTATGAACTAAAACTGGAAGGTGTGGTACCAGGTAGACCAACCAAAACAAAATAAAGTAGCAGAACTAATAAGGCACTGCGACATTACATAGCACAAAATAAGTAATAGTACTACCTACGCCTTAATTGCTAGACATGTTTTGTACTACGTTAAGTCGCCGAGTCAGAATTCAAATGTCTACGGAATGTAGTATTTAGATATATTAAGTTATTTCCATCTGGCCATATTATAATGCTGATAGCGAAAAAGATGTAATTTCTAACTTTCACCGGACCGAACGCAGCATCAACCAAATTACTCGTTGATCGTCTAATTCGAACCAACTTATGAATAGGTAATATAGGTTATACAATATAGAGACAGCCAAGCGTACGTCCAATCGAATGGTAAATAGCAAACCTTGACGCTTTGCGAGGCCGTCTGTCGATATTTTCGTGAAAGTGTTAGGTTTATGAGCAATGCAAACAATACCTTGAGAAGTAAAGTCACTTTGGAGTATAGTAGTGTGGACAAGTCCGAACGGCATACTTAAATGAAGGTTCATCATCATTATTTTTAAGCGGTAAGCTCCCCGCGCATATGTGTGTCATGCATTGAATTGATTTCGGATCTGGACATGCATTTGATTGTAGGTTAACCCCTATTGAGAAAGCCCCGGTCTCAAGCTCGGTATAAAAATTTTGTTTGTTGGAACGCTCAAACCTTCGCCGTCAAACCGATTTATATGGAATTTGGTATAGACATAGTTTGACATACTGGAAAAGACATATGGAAGTTGCTATGAGAGTTCAACTCTAATAACATATTTGCCATTCGATTTTATGCAGGCTTAATATTATTCTCTTAAGGCGATTAGGTGGACGAAGTCGCAGGCAAAAGCGAGCTGTTATAAATCCAAAAAGGTGACGAGAAAACGTGAGGGTTCCTAAACAAACTCTGACAACAGCTAACTTATCAGTTTATTTATTTTCGCTACTTAACATGCTCGGAAATGTAACATGTCTATTTGTCTAATACTCTCGGCACCCTACATTGGAATATCTCCCCGGCCTTTGTAATGTACTCTTTTGTGTTTTTTATAGTATTTAATCTGCAATCATGTACCTGGGTAAAGCTGGACTCTGCTGGTCGTTACGGGCTTGACCGGCTTGCCATCGGTCGCTATGACGACCATCTCGTGTCGGTCGGCTGTGATCACCACCGGGCAGGCGATAGCTATGGCGTTGATCAATCGCAGTTTATACGCGAAGCTAGGCAGCACGAATAGCCTGGAAAACATAACAATATTTGAATCAAGAACATTTTCTCATCGCCTTATTAACCCCAAATTGGCCCCTTTTATTTGTATACCTTTTGACTTCACTTATTTAATTAAGTCAGCAATTGCTATATCTACACCAAATTTCAGCTTCCTATGTCAAACGGTCTTTGAGAAATCTGCCTTTGACAGACGGGCAGACACCGAGTGATAGATAGCATAAGTTTTTAATTTTGGTACGAAGCACAAAATAATAACACACTTATTATTTCCTATTAGTAGTTATGTAAATACTAAGGTTGTAGTGCTGTAGACTTGATACTGTGGTGGATTGATCGATAAAATCTATTGATTTAAAAACAATAACAATTAAAAAAAACAAAATAAATATTGGTAACATTGCCAATGAAGAGATCAATGTCAAATTAAATAGGTATAACGATTGTGATCTACGTATAACTTCCGTTCTTAAACCTAGGTATTTGTAATGAAATCTTGCAAGTCATTAAATACTAGCACTTTATTGGCTTCACGCAATGCTACTAAGTAATAACTTGAAACGTTTTGTTAACAAAAACTACATTCACTTTGTATAAAAACAAGATAAAACTCAGGTTGTTGGAAATGTTTGTTGAAAATGTAATCATTAACTTATCATATCACATCCTTGAGTTAATCTCTAGTAAATGATACTTACTTTAAATCTTCCTCCAGGCCATTAATCAACAAGGAACTCGGCTTTAAGTGACTAGAATCTTCCAAATTAGCAGTCATAAGTTCCGGAAACTTAGCAGCCACGATGAGAGTGTTTTCCTGACTTCTGTCAAAGTCGTACAAGGAGGAATGAGCCTCCAAAGGCTGCGGTTGGTTCACGATCAACGCTCCGTACACGCCATCACTTTGATGGGTCACTGAAATTTGGGAAAGATTGGTTGAAACATCATGATCATATGCCTATTGTAATACAACGCAGAGTCCAAACCCTTGCCAAAAATAACAGCAAGTACCTACGCAACCGCTCAGATGGGCATCGTCATATTTGTGCACGCAGGGTGCCCCTGTTGTAGATACAATTACTCTAAGTACTAAGTAGGTAGGTATATTAAATAAATTAATTCAGAGTTTTTTGTCAATATTATATTCGTACAGAGTAAATACTTACACTCACAAATATGATTGGGCGCAAAAAAAATACGGTAAGCCAGCTCTGTGAAATGAAAAATAGAGAAAACGAGGCATCATTTGCAAATAGCAGTTGGCAATGACAGAGAGATCATTACCTCAAAATTTCTTAATTGCTGCTGAGTCGGGAAAATCAAAACTACTGTAATGCAACGCAAATGACAAAGTAAACGCTGTCATTGCCAAACAAAACTAAAGAGATCACAATCCAGTAGCTACCGTTGCGCCAAGATTTGAAAACGTTTTCAGAAAAGTAATGACCCTGAGAATGTGAATATTTATTTTATTGTTATACAGTTGTGACTTCGACAAGGCAATATTTAATAGAAAATTTGTGTGCTTTAATATTAACATCCACTGTTCTCTACTATGCAATATACAGTAAAGTAAATAGAGATATGTGTCCTTCAGGAAACCATTTTTCTGCCACTGTGTAGTATTCCATCGAACAGAAATATTTTATATCAAATCGTGCATAATAATAACCTCATGCACGGTAAATTAATTTTGATTCTTGATTTAACCCGAGGATTTATCGATCGTCCATGTGTCTTTCATTAGTAAGATGTTTTAAACCATTTCCGCACTGACAAGTTTAGATTAGTTAAATGCCAAGTCTTCGCCAAGAAGCCTTTCCTTTCTATTCAACGCCTCCGTAACATTTTATGACTTTTATCTCGCATCTAATGATATTTAAATTGTATAAAGTACCTTAAGCAAGTTTTATTTTACACAGTCACTTGGTATAATGATTATTTTTTCCTGCTGCATTTAGAAATAATTAGACTGAAAGTGTACTTTCACTAAGAAAGTTCAGCTTAATACGTTTCAATGGGCATCTTGATCAAAGCCTATCAGGTTAGGGCTTCCAATTCCAATTCATTAATCCGGGATCCCGGGATTAAGGAGGAAAGTTCCGGTATTAATACCGGCTTCGCGAAAGGTCCGGTATTTGCAAACCTAGGACATCAAGGAATTTAAAAAGTCAAATTATTTATTAAATCCATTTTCACATACACTTCGCTCAAGAACTCAAGAAGAAGAGTGCGCATCAAGACAATTCTTTAATAACTGCATTAAATCGTACAGAATTAAAACAACAACCATGACAACTTAGAATCTAAGTCTTAGATCATATTCGGATTTTTTCTGCTAGGAAATTGGATGGAAATATATTTGATATACACAATTTAGATAGGTACTGTCTCGAACTACGTCGGGAGCACAGTATGCAGGTGCAGGACGCAGATATAAATCAAACAGAGCCTTTTACTTTCGGGAACAGCCTTTTACTTTGAGATACATATTCGAACTTTTTTTCTACAAAATTCTCTTTTTCTCCTTGAAAAATTAAAAAAAAATACTTAATGCAATTATTTTCAAAATTGCTTTTTTGAGGTTAGATATGAGGATATCACGTATCATTTGTGGTATATTGAATTTAAAAAAAATCAGCCATATCGTGTCTGGAGGAGCCCAAACTTGGTATGTTTCGAAAATTATTTTTGTTTTAATTTAAAAAATAGGGCTAAAATGTAATGATGTGGTATATTTTTAGAATCACCTCAAAAATCCCTTTCATATGATACTACACACGATAGGTTTCTGAAAAAAAATTGTTTTTTTCCATACAAAAAGAAAAATGTTTCGGCACTCCCCCCATAAGGGATTATTTTTTAGGAACTGCGGGTCAAAAAAATTGTATTGACCTAGTATGCGTGTGCCAAACGGCTAAACTGTACATTGATTTGCGGTTTTTTTATGAAATTGGGCTTGTGGGGCTTCCACTATCTGGGTAAAGACCTCGAAGCTTTTTAACCGTCGCCACACTTAACAATTTATTGCCGAATAAAACCTCATGGTGGCATTTAGTTTAAATATATATTATATTGCAAGTAGAAAAGCAAGCATGAGCTTGCTTTTCTAACTTGAACTTGAAAACTAATAATCGTTTTCATTCAGACTTGGTGATTTTGTCACCCTTCACAAATCGTTATATAAAACTGCGGCGGTTGAAACGACCCGCGGCCTTACCCACCTATTGATTTAACCGTTCGTTGATTGATCATTTATCAAAGTTCTAATTCTGGCAAACTTTATATACGACTTACATCCATTCCAAATACAGTGCTTACCTCTAAAACAAAGGTAACTCAAGATTATCGGCATTCTCCTGCAGAATATTAACGACTTTGTGTCGGACTAGAGGACTCTTAAATGAGATAATGATTACCTGAGTCCGCATGATAGAAGAATGTCCCCGGTGACGATGCTCTGAAAGCATACTTATAGGAGGAGCCGTAACTGATGGGACACTGTGTGACCATCGGCACTCCATCCATGTGGGGTGTTCCCTTCTGCTCCACTCCATGCCAATGTATCGCCATGTCTTGCCCTGGAACCTTATTGTGAACCTCCACTACTATGATATCGTTGGCGCAAACATGAATAGGTGGTCCCGGAGTCATTCCATTGACAGTAATTGCTGGTCTCCCATCTTCTAGGATCGTCGGCTGGATTTTGAATTCGTAATGACACCTTCGCGGTTTTACGTTGAATTTGCAAGGCCGATAGCACGATTTGTCTGTAATGTAAATACCGTTCTAGCAATTTGTTCTGGAATCTATAATTGGAATGAGATTGCAGGAGGTACATATCTTTCATTCTAATTATAAGTTGGTGTGACGAATTGCATCGTTTGTAGTGTCCTTAAGTTTAAAGTGTAAGCGTAAGCGTAAACACACGCGTAGCCTTGCCATTGTCAAGTATATTAGTGTTGACCTTCGTCCATCTCTGCCCTTGCTTCATTTAAAAATCCGTTAACATTGCTTCTGTTGTGTTTCGTTCTTCATATTATAACTCTATTTTTACATATCCAATAATGCAGCAACATTTTTTTTTCGAAGCAGACTTTTATTTACATAATAAAATATTATACTCTGTAATGTATTCACAAATTCAATACACTGTGGCCAAATAAAGTTAAAAACAGGCATGTACGAACAAGTTACGAAAACGATCACAAAACCTTGTAAACTTCATCTAGTTTTATCTTACGCTTCGGCAATGGTAAGACAATTTTAGACATTCCCGGTAAAAAAAAACCACCAAACTTTACCTTCATTCTTTGTGATATCCTCGAACAGTATATTAGTGCTCATGGGCATCAAACTGTCCAAAGACGCTTTCCCATTGTTACTAATGTTAGCGATAACGAACAAGACACAGACGATTAACTTCATTTTGCTGAAAACAAAACAGTGTCGGAACTAGATGCGCGTTTGTTTTATAACATTGCGACACGGTGCGACAGGGGCGCGGCTGGCGAGTGACTGGTCGTAGTCGGGGCCTCGACTTGAGGCGCGGTGCTCGGTGCATGGAGCCTCCGCTCCGATTGCACAAACGTAGTTCCGTTCTATCGTACCTAATTACCAAAATGCATCGTGCCTACCTAGCTAGCATGATCATGTTTATGTTGAACGCCAACCCTGCGTTTGTGTTGATCATTTTCTCGCACTAACATCACATTGGTGTACCTAAGTGAATCCGCTTTCAAACTTCTAAAATTGAAACGATAATTCACAAAAAAAATCCTTAAAATTTCCATTAAAATGAAAAGAAACCGACACTGGAAAACTTACACTCTTTCAAATGATGGACGTAGCTAAAATCTAACTAATTATGGTTTCCAGGTTAGTAAGGGACGAATTAACTATGGATGGCTGATTTAAATAAAATCATGTCCTAGGAGCTTGCATAAAGTATGCATACGTACCCTTTACTTAAAAGATACCTGCCTTAAGTACAAAGTACATTGCAATCAATAAAGTGTCAGAATCCTCTGGAATTATTGAAACCAATGGTCTACTGTTCCCGCTTGCCATTAAGTAGGTTTTGCACCACAAACCACGCCACCATTTATACTTACTACATATTGTAAAGCAAATCGGTGCATTACCGTTTTTTTCTTGCAATCCTTACATCCAATTCTTATTCGAGATACCTACGTGAATTTGACATTTCAAAGAAAACCTTACTTGGAACACAGCCTCAATGGACATTGTTCATCCACTCTCAAAAGCCTTATCGTTAACACTCATAACAAGGAGGAATACATATCTTATAACTGAATTTACCTTACTTTATACAGGCATAACTAGGAGCAGAATTAGTTACACAAGAGAAAGTAGTCAATATGATATGGGCCTCAAATCGGTTAGATCCATTTCAGAGTATTTTACACCCCAGTTGTGAGATGTTGGCTCCCAAGCCCAACCAAGCCCTGGACACTATCAAAAGAGAATAAATGCCTGTGCAGATAACTTTGATAACATCGTCCGTACAGCTTGTTCCGCTGCTGACTACATCGATACGATGGGCGATTCGAAAGCTGTATTGAAACGCGAAATCTTATTAACTATAAGTTAGCTCGTCTAGGCATAAAGTAACACTTTCCCCGTCTACATTTCTCTACCTACGTAATTGGCGCGTATAATACCTATATCTGCTATCTAGCGAGGATGAGTTCGCTTCCTATTTGATAAGTACCTGGAAAGTTAGATAATGCAAGCTCATCGGAAATTATATAAACCGCTTGTTGAGATCTTAGGAAGGAAGTCAACGACTCGTTCTGTCCATAGTTCCATACAAAAACAGCAATTTAGAGGTCCCGGCTTCTTCGACTGTTATAATTAAGTTGTCGTGATGTCATCCATAAATAAAAGAGAAAAAAATGTTCAGTAATCTTTATCGGAACCATTTTTTTACGTGTGGAATAAATAAAGACCAAATTATTGATACATTTCCGAAATTATCGTCGAAAGTGGAAACTCATTTTCTACCTATTAGATTGAAGTTTGTGTGTCGCAATTCGTTCCGCACTTAGACGTTTCAAAACATACGCAAAGACCGTATTTATGTTAAGGTCACCGTGAAACAGTTTTGCGAAACCGGAGACATTAAAGTTTTCAGCACACAGTTAACCACCACCGACATCGATGGCTAAGTAGACATTCGTCAAATGTTGCATGACTTGCATGACACTGCAGACAGGCTCCTCAAAAAAATATTTTACATCCATTCCGTTCTAAATATTTCGAAACGTAAACTGGGCATATTTTATTAACTACATTTTCTTGTCATTTTCTTGTCAGCAATTTAAGCTGGAAAGTGAAAGTAAATTATTAATAAAGACCGTCAATTTAAGAATAATCTATTTATTTCTGTGTAATGTTTTCTATTCTATTATATACCAGCTCTACAGTTGAAAATTATCTATAATAAGCGCTCTACATATAAAATAGGTCCTACAAAATTGCTATAAACGTTAATCACAATTAGTGACGTGCTTACTTGCTTTACCTTACTACAACAAAGTATTAAAAAATATAATTAAATAAAAAATACTTCACTACAAAATGTACATTGAGTAATCTTAAATCGAATACATTATTTGTTAAGTACGCATGTAACTTGTGCGATAGAGGCTGGTGACTGAACTAGGGGAAACCCGTATGTCAGGTCACCAGTAAAGCCGCTATTTACCAACTTCCTAAAAAGGAAATTCTTTTTATGTTCACTAATATTACCATCAATTGCGTAATGCATAAATATAACATACAGCCAGGGTGATCTCAAAAACATTTAATATTACAATTTAAAAACGGTAACAAACTTATATATCCCCTGACAAGTGCTTGCAAAAGTACACATGTTAACAGGAATCAAGTCAGCCGCAAGCAAATCCAGTTCTTTCTGAGACTGCAGCAACATAATGAGAATGGCCTTCTGTTCCTTCACGTCCATCATCTCCCAACCACAACTGTATACCGCTCGGGAGAACACCTCCGCGGCATTCGTCAGTCTCTGCCCAAGGAAACAATACAAGAAGAACACAATGAAGCAATACACCGCTATCGGCATGAAGCTAAGATATTCCTCGGCAGTCAGGAAAAAGAAAAAGCACATGCACACCGCATTCGAACCGAAGTTGATTCCCATAGGTATACTATATAAAGCCCTGAGGTCACTTGTTATGTCTAAAGCAAGAACGTGCCGATAAATAATGACAGACAGCCTCTCTTTCACCTTATCATAATTGCTGGGGTCGGTCAGCATCGTATTGAATGTAATCATTTCATCGGAGAGTAGTTGATACATGAAGGATGTATGCGCGATTAGAAGGAGCATCGTCGTCTGGAAGTTAAGTACCACGGTAACGATGGTTAACTCCTGGAGTGAAACTAGCGCTATGCAGATTTCTCGTTGCGGTGAAGACGTCAGCTGCTTGAATCCTAACGAAAAAAGTTATTTAAAAAGATTTTTCCAAAATTTTTGAATAAGGATTGACTTGAAGCGTCTGTTGAATCTAATTCTTACCAACACAAGGTGTCATTGAGAAGGTGTCTCCATTCAAATCGGCACGCTTCGGCAAATATGTCGTAAACTCGTTGGTTAAGTTGATGAAGTAGAATGTCAACAGAATTCGCTTAATCAAGTACAAAAGGTGCTTGTGTTTGTCCACGAATAGCCCAGCGTTGATTGTGTAGGTGTCACTCTCCTTAGCCTTTCTCAGGGTACTCCTTAGTAGTTCTCTAAGAATTAAAAGTTGTATTAACTAATAGTTTTTGATGCCCAATTCAGCAAGTGTGATTGTGATTGAAGTAGCTTTATTCACCTATGCCGTAGCCACCAGTAACTGTTGTTAGCTGTAAGCACTAGGATGGAGACGTTGACGTAGCTCTTGATGAAGTCGCTGGCAACACGCGCGTGCTTGGCCTGGTACTCCAAACTGCCCACGCCATATACGTAGGTCAGAAGCGATAGGTGTATAATCCAGAAAGGCTCTGTAAAGGGGTTTGTGCATGTTAGACCGATAGTTCATTCAGCAGATCGGTGAAAGGGTACAAGTGACACATATTCAGAAGAAACCTCTCCGATAGTTGATATTTAGGATTCCATTTAAAAAACTAAGAGAAATATCTTCGTTATGTTATCTCACTTGCATCCTTAAGAGCTAACCTCAACAGTTATAGGGCACAGCTATTGCGACTTTCCAATTCCAACCCAGGAGGGAAACTAAATCTCATCTGCTAGGATTAGGCTTCACCCGAATGAATTTATTTACATATTAGGATGTACGAGGTCCAGTATATTTTATGCTAGTTCCCTTTGCAAAAGAACTTGGGGTCCCTTTCTCATATCGTTGCGGATGTGTCTCTGTGCTTATTTTGGACGAAACCTGGGCTCTGGATATTTATCTGTTTGCATTTGCTTTTAATAAATAATTATTACCTTAGTTACACAATGTATTTTGTATTATAAGCAGTCAGTATTATTACACTAACCAATTTAGACTTATCATCAGCTATCAGATGGATTTATTGAGACCTAGAATCTCGAATGTGTTACATAGGTAATATGACCTAGAACTACAGCTCTTACTAACTGCTTATCGTCTTCCTCGTGATCTGGAATCCGACCAGGCGGGGCCCGAAGTTGACGAGTCTCACCAGGCTGTCAAAGCTGCTCTCGCGCAAACGGGCCCTAATACGCCTGAGTCCAACTTCTGCTCGGCTGAAACACTCCATGTCCCTATAAAAACAGTTTTTTTTGGATCGTTCAGTCTTGTTGTGGATAAATCTCGGCTCCGCCTAAATAACCCGTATTGACTCCATTTATGATTTCTTCCAAAGAAAGAAGGAAAAAAATTAGGGCATATTTTGACGTAAATGCCTTTCAAATATCTCACAAAATTGCGAACCTACAACCGTGTTAATGTTGCTTGATAGAAGAGAGAAAAAAGCATCATTAAATATCAAGGTTTCTTAAAGTTTGTGATGATCTTGTGTAACTTTAGTTATTTTATCAATTAAATCAAAAGAGTCATCTGTGCGTTTTTCCGCTGACTCAATTATTTTCTAAAATAATAAACAACTTATAAATGTAGAAATACCCCCGACACTTCTATTTCAAAGTTCAATATCCGGATTACTAATGTATGACCAAAAAACTTAACCCAATGTATCACACATCCCAAACTATTTGTCTCTCCACTTATCGCAACTTTACAGTTACCAAGTTGTTATTTGGCAAATTATTGTTTATCAAATAATTACTTGGTCATGTTTCATTTTACTATGTATCATTTAGTCAAATGTATCGTTTGGCAGAACATACTATTTCCTAAATATTGCATCGTAGCGTAAATAATACACTGTGGAGAGAACATCAATATTTGTATAACGATCTCATTCTGTAATTATCATATTAACAAAAAATACCGGACGAATAAAAGAGACATTGAGTCTAATTTACCGACTATGACGTATAGTTTCAGTGGCCAAGAGGCAACCGGATGGCTCGCGATATTTGAAGTCCCAAACTATTGTGGAACCGCCCTGTGCAACCCGAATTGAGCCAAATACCGCGAGCCATCCGGTAGCCTCTCGGACACTGAAACAACGCGTCATTGCTTTAACTATAAGTGTATGTAGGAAAGTGACATTTTGTGCCAGTGTCATACTAGACAAATCCTCTGGATTTTTGTAGTACTTACATAATATGTCATGTTAGTATTGCTAAAATATGTTCCGCGTCACATTTCAACCACACTCCACCTCGCTTCGCTCGTCGTCGTACCTAACTGAGACTTTAACGTAGATTATGCTGTATTATGTTGAAAGTGCGAAATTACTATTTTAACTTGCATTTTTTGGAATATAATTTTAGCCAAAAACAATCACCTTCCTTTACAAAGTAAAATGATGCCAAATGATAATTTAAATGTAAGTACTAAAGATTCGCTTGGGAAATAAAACTATTTCAATAATGTATCGGCAAGTAAAATTTGTTGAAAATTATTTTGCCCAAACGACAGACGTGCAGCCTCTTCCGAACCAGCTGAACCAATTCTGTTGAAACGTAGCTAAAGTACCATCTCGATCTCGTCAGCTTGCGGGCCAAAAATAAAGTACCGATCTCGTCAGCTTGCGGGCCAAAAATCTTCAAATCGGTCCATTCGTTTAGGAGCTACGTTGCCACGAATAGATACACAGTTACACAAGACACGTCAAACTTAAATACCCTCCTTTTTTTAAAAAACGTCGAATTTAGCTTAGTTTCATCAAGGAATCTAAAACAGGCTGTAACTACCTTCTTTTTGTAGTAGCAAAGCGATACAAAAGGTATAATGTATACCTATTTCAATGCATGGCTGCGGCTAGGTCTTGCGTGCGTGACGGTTCCTGGATTCTTATTCGACTAGCTTTGGCTTTTAGCATTTTATATTATCTAATAATAATTATGGTATGGTATTAATATTAATGGTAGGGCTGAGCTGTAGGCTACTATCGGGGTCCACAGGTGGTGGATAGTGGAATGGCCATCAGATATGATGGTTAGCTGCGAATATATAGAATAAGCAGTCCCCAACCACACAGCGGCGGAACCAACAGGATGTAGCGGGATAACCGGTGGGGCGGTTATCTCATCAAAAAGTTACAATATCTAAAGACGGTTCTGTGATATGGCGAGTAAATGCCGCCATTAAATAAGCATTCCCTTGGTGTTAGGCAGCAGTGGCACCAGTACTGGCAGGGGGCCGAAGATGGGATGTCTGGATGGGCCCTTGACTAGATATTAGGAGGCGAATACCCTTCGGTTCCTGAACTGCGGTGTGAAAGGCAAGGGGGAAACCATCACACTATTCCTCCCTATTATGGAGCAATTTATGGAGATGTACAACAACGAAAATATGGTTCTTGACAACGGGCTTCCACGATGTAGCATGCCGTGGCGGTCCGAGTCCGGCAGGGTCAGGAGCAAGGCTGACTCGGTCGTCATCCTGCGAAATCCTTGTAAAATTGGGACGTGGAATGTGAGAACGATGTTACCTTCGGGGAAATTAGAAGAAGTCAAAATAGAGATGGGAAGACTAGGAATAGACATATTGGGTTTATGTGAGACGAGATGGGAAAGTAGTGGAGACTATTGGTCGGATGACTATCGAATAATACATACAGGAGAACAACGGGGTATCAACGGGACGGCGATAGTTTTAAACAAGAAATGGGGCAATTTAGTGGAAAATACAATTCATTTCAACGACCGGATAACAGTTGTAAAAATTAAATCCCAGCCCAACGATATCATTATTGTACAAGTCTATATGCCTACTGGTAGCTACTCTGATGATGAAATTGAAGATATGTACAACAACTTGGACACAGTCTTAGATGCAGTACAGGACAAAGATAATTTGATAGTGATGGGTGATTTCAATGCTGTGGTAGGAGAAGGAAGAGAGGAAAATATTGTAGGGAATTTCGGATTGGGAAAAAGAAATAAAAGAGGTGATCGACTAGTGCAGTTCTGTAAAGAAAACAATCTATTCATTAGCAACACAATGTTTCAACAGCCAAAACGGAGATTATACACCTGGAAAATGCCTGGCGATATTGGTAGATATCAAATAGATTACATTATATGTAAAAATAAACATAGAACTCTTATTCAGAATTGCAAAACATTGCCTGGAGCAGACTTGAATACGGACCATAATTTACTATGCAGCTCACACAGTTTTGGAATGAGAAGAAATAAAAGAAAGAACAAGCCAAAGTCCATAGATCTCACTAAGCTTAAGGATATAAATAGTAACGGTAAAGTGCAATATAGTAACAAATTAGGTGATAAATTAGTGCAATATAAGAATAATAAAATTGACGTTATTGATGAACATAGCTTAGAAATAAGGTGGAATAATATACGTGATGTAATGATAGATACTGCAGAACAATGCCTAGGAAAGGAAAAGATAGTACCTCGAAAGGCATGGATTAGTTCTGATATAATAGACTTGATGATAGAAAGACGAGAATTTAAACATAAAAATAGTATCGAAAGTGTGAATAAGTATAAGCAGTTGACAAATAGAATAACCACATTGTGTAGAGAAGCCAGGGAAGAAGAAATAGTTAAAACATGCGATAGCATAGAATCCTTAATTAAGAAGGGGAATATGAATCAAGCTTACCATATCATCCGTCAATTAGGAAAAAAGAGTCAGACAAAAAGTGCTGCTATCCTAGATGAACAGGGTAACATTTTGCTAGATAGCAAGGATGTTGCAGATCGGTGGCAAAGATATTTGGAGAAGTTATATGACGGTGAAGGCTTAGCTAGCAACGACATAGAAAAGGAAGAATTAGTGGAAGTAGATGATGCTGGTCCAGAAATAATCAGAAGTGAATTTGAAAAAGCCCTTTCTAGTTTACAAACTGGAAAAGCTGCTGGTAATGACAAGATTTACGTAGAGTTCATAAAATACGCAAACTGTGATATACTTAAAGATGAAATTTATGAATTAGTTACTAAAATGTATAATATCGGTCACGTCCCTACTGATTTTTACACTTCTAAAATAGTTACTTTACCTAAAAAGGCGAACACTTTAAAATGTGAAGAACACAGAACACTAAGTTTAATATCACAAGCCAGTAAAATATTACTCAAAATTATACAGAATAGAATTAGACCGCTAACTGAAAACTATCTAGGACCTGACCAATATGGATTCAGACAAAACAAAGGGACGAGAGAAGCAATATTAGCCTTAAGAATGATTACTGACAGAAGAATGGATTTAGACCAGGACACACACATAGCATTTATAGACTTAGAAAAAGCATTTGACAAAATTAATTGGAAAAATATGATGTCAATCTTGAAGGAAGCTGGATTAGATTATAGAGACCGAAGAATTATTTTTGAACTCTACAGAAATCAAAGAACTTTAATTGAAATAGGAGAAGAAGCTAGAAAGGCGAAGATACGGCAAGGAGTTCGGCAGGGTTGTCCACTTTCGCCTCTTATCTTTAATGTGTTCATAGAGTGTGCCATTAGAAAATTAATAGAGTCCGGAAAAGGGGGGGTTCATTTCAATGGGAAAAAAATTCAATTTATTCGTTTTGCTGATGACATTGCGGCTTTTGCAGAGTCATCAAATCAGTTAGAAGAATTAGTTACAGATATGAATGCAATTTTTGAAGATTTTGGACTTAAAATAAACATTAATAAAACAAAAATGCTAGTAACCTCAAAAAGGCACTCAAATTATAGACCAATCACTTTAAATAACAGGACAATAGAGCAAGTCGACAAATTTAAATATCTGGGAAGCATAATCACTAATAACTCCAGATGTACACCAGACATTATCGCGAGGATAGCCATTGCGAAGCAGGCTTTCAATGCCAAGAAGAGCCTGCTCAAAGCCAGAATAGCAGGCCATATTCGGAAGAGGCTTATAAAAGTGTACATCTGGAGCATAGCGTTGTATGGAAGCGAAACGTGGACAATGACACAGCGTGACAGAGAACGATTGGAGGCCTTCGAAATGTGGTGCTGGAGGCGAATGGAGAGGATTAGTTGGAAGGATAAGAAGACGAATGAGGAGGTGCTTGAGAGAGTGAAAGAGAAAAGAACGTTGTTGAAGACCATTGAGAACAGGAGAGGCAGGATGTTGGGCCACTTGTTACGACACGATGATTTTATGAAAACCATAGTAGAAGGGAAGATAGAGGGAAAGAGGAAGAGAGGGAGACCAAGAAGATCTTTTATGGACCAAATAAAAGAAAAAGTAAACGGCGCGTCGTATCAAGAGGTCAAAACAATAGCTGAGAACAGAGAGGAATGGAAATTGCTCCACCGACAAGATTTTGAATCTTAAATATAATGAGAAATAATAATTACCTACAAGAAAAGAGCAAGTAAAACTCAATCATAAAATAATGGGTTCCTTCGCTTTGATAAAATGTTAATAAAAACAACTAATATGAATACTGGAGTCATGCTTGCAAATAGAGTAGCTTACATACATACATACACGCCTTTATCCCCAAAAGGGGTGGGCAGAGCACATGAAACTTGTGTCCAGTGCCACTGTTAGCATAAATGTGGGTATAAAAGATCGACAAAATGTGATATTGCAGTGATAGGTTGCTAGCCCATCGCCCACAACACAGTTCAACCCTGTTCCCTTGGTCGACTCTTACGACACGCACGGGAAGAAAGGGGGTGGTGCTATTCTAACCCGACACCACATTGGACAATATTATTATTATTATTATTTTTATGTTAGAGGAGGCAAACGAGCAGACGGATCACCTGATGGTAAGCGATAACCGCCGCCCATGGACACCTGCAACACCAGTGGGCCGGTACTGTACGGGCTTTTTCTCCTTAAGGTTTTCTTTTAATTTTGTTTGCAATAAATTGTCAGCTAGGTGACAGCGTAACCCAAATAGAATATGAAGGAAATATTCTTGTATTTTTTTAAATTACTAATTGTGCTGCAGGCTATAATTAAGGCATTGGCCACCTGTCATTATGGAAGTATCACAATTTCACCCGGTGTTTAGCACAATGAGCAACTGATATTATAAAGAAATACCCACATAATACAAATATACGTTATTAACAAGTAGCCTGAATTGTATGTAAAAATTAGAATGGAAATAGTACCTAATGGGAAAACCTCTAACTTAATACTTTTAATTTGGTTCTTCCCATTACCTACTATTATTCCGCGACATAACGTGAACATAGTACTCTTTCCAATTATACCTGCACGTCGATCACGCGAGCTCGATTTTTCTCGCACTATCCATCTCCCTCTTATTAGAACACTTAGAACAAGAGTCATAGTACGAGAACAATCGAGAGTAATGTCGCGGCCGTCCCATGATAGACGCGCAGGCCTACTCCACTAGCATTATCTGATAGTCTTAGATTCATTATGTCAGACTCTTTTCGATGATTGCTGGTAGGTGTAGGTCTAAGGCCGGGGCCGCACTGGTGGGGCGATTGGCGACGCCACTGCGATTTCAGCGCCACCACACTACCACTTCCTGGGCGACTTGATGTATGAAGATCGTTGTCACGTCGCTCATCGAAAAACGCGCGCGTCGTGTCGTGCGAAGTACCTAACAAGGTAAGCTTGAGCGTAAACGAGGCCTAACCTAACGCATCATAGTTAGGGAGGCGAGGTAGCTAAATGGCGTAATTCAACGGCGCCGTCGAGACCTATCAAAATCGAAAGATAAAATAATTTCGAAAAGAAAAGCTCGTATGGTAAAAGCCATTTTAGCGGTGGGTTTGGCGTGTACGGTTTTTCAAAAATGTTAAAAAAAACAGTTACTTGGGCATTCTCGAGCGCGACAGATATTCATACTATGTATGCCCCAAGTGCCTCTGATAACAACGGTATACTAATCTGCCGGTTTGCGTGGTGGGGGTAGGCATATAAAGTAGTCAAAAATGCAAAAAAAAAAATTTACTCGAGCGCGTCAGACTTTCGGAAGGGGTGTTGAGTAGGCCCCAAGGAAGCCCTTTAAAAAAACTGACGATTTCGGCGTGACGATAAGTTACGATGAATTTTTGAAAATGCAAAAAAATAAAGTTTTTTTGAAATACTCGAGCGCGTCAGATTTTCATAGGGGAGGTTTATCTCGGTATCCTGAGAGCATATTTTCTTAATCTGACAAAAATGTTGGTGGGTTCTCTTAATCTGACCGAAAAAGGTTTTTTGGTTTCTTGAATTCTATTGAATCATATACATACATGAATAAAACTGACAGATGAAGGTTCACATTTTGACATCTAGTGTCAACGTCAAATGTGACGTATTCGTTCAGAAATCATTCGAATTCAATACGCATGGCCGGAACCACTACTCATGCGGAGACCTTCTGATAGGTCATTGGGCGGCAGGAGGTTATTTAAACTTTTTTTTTGTAAAATGTATCGTTCGCGACTTATATGCCGCAACGCGTTTTTCGGAAGACGAAATGGCTCCTCCACACTTCCGGTCATGCGGAAACCGGCAGATTTTGTATTTTTAGTAAGTTTTAGATTATATTCTTCAAAAATAAAAATAACAAAATCGCGCTCGAGAATGCCGGATTAACGTTTTTTTTTACTAGTTCGCGACCCTATAACTCGGCGGCGTCAAGGACTTATCGTCAGAATAGTTAAATTTAGTCTTAAAACACTAAAATCAAGCCCCAATATCTTCATCTGACGCGCTCGAGTATTTCAGACTATCGATTTTTTTTTACTAATCTGATCGTCTATCCTAGGCGCGCGTCACTACATATAGAGCTAAATACTTTACAAGGTTGTTCTATTAGGTCTAAGGTATCTCTCATATCTTAAACTGCCACGCTCGAGTATTACCGAAAATTCCCCTATTCGCCTCCCTAACTATCAAGGTACATAATACATAATAGTCGCCGCACTGCGTGTGAAATAGGAATATATTCATACGAATTATAAGATTTGTAAAATAAAATAAAAAATCTAAATTATCTATATAACTTTTTTATAAAAATACGTTTTTATTTTACGTCGGAACTGAATTAGATAATTTCTTTAATTATTCATTTTAAGGAGAAGCTAAGAAAGAGAGCTATTAAACTTATGATTTCGGGGATATACTCGTATGTAGATATAGTGTAAACCCCATAGGTTAAGTTAGTTGTAGTCATTGTTGTAATTTTATTGTTGTGTGTAATAAATACATTTTTTTAAACTTATTATAAACATGAATATTAACAAAAAAGCCAATTACAGCAGGGTCTCACAGATAGCGCTAGAATATGAGAATAGCGCGATATTTTACAATGAATAAATCTTGTATTTTGTATTTATTACGCCGGCGACATGCCTACCTTAAAGTACGCGGGGTCAAGTATTACTTCAATCAGTGCTGGCGGAACCAGAATTTTGGATTTGGGGAAGCTTCACCCCACTGAAATGAGATTTTAGAAAGACATGAGAATGACTTCTCATCTCTTACAACAATGATATTGGGTTGATCCTGCGTCTTTCACTTTCAGCATTTATTTTTGATAAGTGGTTCAGGTTCCATTTATCCACATTTTTCAGCATCAATAAGTTATTCGTAAAATAATTACTCTTATTCCTAAAACAACTATCTATACGTAAGCACATTTGCCTACCTTCTAAAAAAAAAAGTAATCCAATGGCCCGGGGATAATAAAGTAGCCCGGGGTCCGCTTTGACACCTAGTCCCAAGATTTGGCATAGGCACTAGTTTTACGAAAGCGACTGCCATCTGACCTTCCAACCCAGAGGGAAAACTAGACCTTATTGGGATTAGACCGGTTTCCTCACGATGTTCACGTGCTCACGGTCGTGTGCTCGTGTTCGTGTGTGAGTCACGGCTCCATTAATTAGGGAAAAACGTAACAGCACATAATAGAAGTTACCGTGGTTCATTCGACTTTCAATATGAAAAAAATTGTGCACGTGCTTGACCTAGGATTTTACAAAAAATACAACAATTACCGCCATCTAGCAGAAAATGATAACATTTCCTTTTACAACCGCGTGAGCCACAGTTCGAGTTAAGTGTGACCGTAGCGTAGCGATAGTGACAGAGACTTGTGCGCAACCTAACAGATAGATGGCGTGGTTCGACTCAATACAGAACACTACGGTAGATGGCGTTATTATCAATAGATACAAAAAAACTACATCACATCAATCACGTGACATGACCGAGCGAGTGATGTCATTCAGAAGGTCTCTATTTGCAATAAGTAATCCGAAACTAATTAAGAAATCATGTTGCCAGCTGCCTTTAAGAATGGCTCGGCGATACAAGGTGAGATTAAAGTTTTTAATAAAACAGTTGTCTTGGTCAATAACTTGGAAACGAAAAACAGCAGTAGCCGCAAGATTAGGTATTGCAATTTTCACGTAATCGCGAAATAATGTATACTTATACCTACTTAATTAGTAAAATTTGTTTCCAACCGATTTATACACTTAGGTACCTGTTTCCGATTGGTTGATTTTATTTTCATTCAGCTCCTGTTCCCATTATTAAGTTGCATATCGAGCATATTCATTTGTGACATTACCAACTGCTTTACCTACATATTGATATCCATAAGATATAGGTAACAATTAAGACGTTGGCAACAAATTTACGAATACATAGGTAATCACAAGGAAATACGAGAATGAGAAAGTCAGCGCAACCACTTCATATGTACGCAGACTTTCCATTTGGTTAATGATAGTCGTTGTCGTTACCGTCACTATGTATCCAGCAAGTTGAAGATGGTTCTTATTCAAAGTCAACGTTATGTAGGCGGAGACGCACGTAAGCAGTAGATGCTTGTACGCAATTACTTATCCAGAAACTGGTTTCTCGTACTAGTTACACGCGAATCATATTAGGTACCCCTACTTACCTACATATCAAAAATTCGCCGTCAGTTCGCCACTTTTGCCTTATCATGGTTAAATGTGCCATCTTGGGAATTGGGATAAGCCCTGCCCTGCACGTATTATACCACAAGACAGCGCGCGAGCTATGTCGCGGCGAGATAGAATATCTGTCACGTTCTAAGTGTTCTAATTAGAAAGAGACGGATAGTCTATCTCGCTTAATGATAGTTATTGAATGAATTGGCGGTAAATTGGGGATTAACAATACAATACAATACAAATTCATATCAGAGATTAGTATTAAATGTTACTTAGCTACTTAATAAATTCCCATCATAAGTACATAGCATGATAATAATTTACTTAGCGCTTAATGCCCACAACAGCTTTATGCAAATGTAGGTAGGTATTCAAATTTTTATATTGATTAAGAGGAGCATAAATGAAATAACAATGTTTAATTCACTGCCAGTTTAATTATAACAAGCAACAATACAATTTATCGACTCTATAGGGACAAGCGTAACAGCAACATTACATAATAATATATATTATTATATATGTCCCCATTCTCACACTGCAACATATTTGCAATAACACCTACTTACATCGATACTGCGCCTAGAAAAATCTCATTATATCTAAAAATATGTATTTATTTAGCTAAAGAGTAAAATCCTCACTTATATAGAAAATACGTCAAGTTAAAGTTAATGCTCATAGCAGTCGTATTCTTTGGAATAGGTCGCCATTTCGGCTTTAAAGCTTTGAGTTCAGGATAGGCTGTAGGCCGGGCGGTCCCGGCGTGGCTCGTGTCAGCTGTGGTCAGAGCTCACACTTCGTACTCTGCGAAGGAACTCCTCCACTCGCCTGTATGGGCTCTGACATCTTTCCTGGTCCTGTTCTATGAGGTAAGGACTGCCCTCGCTCTCCCGGCCCTCGGGCGTGTGGCGTCCGCTGGAGCTATCTGCCACGGTTTTGTTAAGAAATGGCTCCATGTCTGCCGGGGGCGGGGCAGCTGCGGTCTTATTCGCTTGCTGCGTAACAGCCATCTCCGCCTCTTTCTGCCGGAGCCACACCGGAGAATTGACGTAGATCTTCGGCCTCTCCCTGAGCGCGTTGCATCTCTCCAGCGCCGGCCGTCTAATGGGAACCGGTGGTCTATACCCAGCCGGTATAGGCCCCCCTCTGCCTAACACAGTGCATATGAGACCTTTTAGTGCTGCTCGGAAATCTTTGAGATGGTACGCGTATAGTAGAGGGTTAATAGCGGAGTTTAAATGGGATAGGATGATGCAGAAGTCTGTGAGCAGGTTTGGAATGTCGAGGTCAGGCTTGAAGGCGTTGATGGCGTTGATGGTGTAGAGGGGTATCCAGCAGACCATGAAGAAGAATACGATGACGGCGAGGTTCTGCGTGGCCTTGACCTCGCGCTTCTGCGCCGCGCCGAGCACGCGCAGCATGGTGCCGCCCGTGACGCGCCCGTTGGTGCCCTGCACCGTCATCACCTCGCTCATCTGAAATGGTGCATCATACGTATTTGTTAGAGATAATAAGCAGTTAACAATACGAGCCACATAAGTTACTGTACAGTTCATAATGGTGGTTAATATTCTATAAATGTCCGTATAGTGTTATCAATGCCTAATAGCGGGCGCGGGCCACTCCGCGATTTACGTTCATCGCTACAAGTAGGTACAATATAGTAAGTATACATGCAGCAATAATTGTGAGTCGAATTTACATTTTATTCTAGGCGAGTTATCATAGTCAAAATTTCATACCTACATGCTTATTTATTTATTTATTTATTTATTTGTTGCAGTATGGGTCTTTACAAGATGTTATAAACATATAAATACAGTTCCAGCATAACCCTGTTAGGGCGCACATTGTAAATAACTGTCTGTTTGTTGACTAGCTAAAATAGTGGCAAACACTAGAACGCCTATTTGTAGTCCATGACCTCATTTAAGTAACAGACGACGTCGAGGGCGGCGAATAATTACACTGCTATTATACTGCTACTTTACATGCTACCTTATCGCTATTTAATTACAAATCGAGAAAACATTCGACCCCGTCTGACGACTAGACCGCGTTAGAGGTAAGTATGTGTCTAGAAAGTGGCTACCAGCATGCTGTGCGCCAATATAAAGGCGAAATACAGGAATAGCTGAAGTTACAGAACATGGCCTGGACGAAATAGCAGCAGGCTTCGGGGTCGACGAAACCTACTGCAGTATGCCGTATCCGATGATGTTAAAAAAAAGACAGACTTGCACTCCGGGAGTGCCGGCAGAAGTAAAAACTTCAATATTTTCAGTAACCCCCTCCACACACCGCCCCGCCCGCCCCGGCCCCAAGCCAGTGCTACCTAGCTGCACCGTGGGAACTAAGATATATACCTACACTTTGGGAACCGAGGTCGGTTCATTCAGCCAGTTGGTTGGCACACGCGCGCACGGCCGGACGCTGCTTATGCGCACAGTTAGGTATTGAAAATGACTTCGTTGCGAATAAATACGGTTCACTGCAGCGTTGTGGGGTGTGTGACAACAATAAAAGAAATAGACATTTATCCTTTTTTCTCTGCCGACTGACGATGACAGATTAGTATTTACCTAGCTACTTTATATAGTTACCTATTAAGTACTAATTATTTCCATGACAGGTACGAACTAGTGAGTTTTATTTAACAAGGACGTAATGATTTTTACGGAACATTGAATCTTTAATACCTATTATCAAATCAAATACGTAATTAATTTGTAAGGCCTGCTTGAGTTTCGGTAATTTAGTATACTTACCCCGAGCCTCAGACAAGTTTACTCCGCCACTGCCATGATGGCCAAATTATTTAGTTGTATTCGTAAATGTTATGTTTATGTTTATCCCTGTATAACAGCAATTAGTATAATAGTATACTTAGTAAGATTCGCACGGCAGCTTAAGAAAGGGCGTATACATCGTCGTTGCTATCGGGACTTATGACTTTTTGGAAGGGCTGGAATTCACTCGCGAGGATGAAACACGTATTATCAGAATATTTTTTAAACAATAAATTAAAACAAATTATGCCTAGTGTCTACTTTCATGTTTGTATAATTATGGTGTAAAATCTACGGTGCATGTAAGTAAAAACTTGCAAAACCAAGGCTTACTATTAACTTGGTTATCTAACAAAGCATACAAATGAGCCTTATTCTCAACTTCTGTTAAATGATAACAATGTCTTCCCCAAAGAACAGTCATACGCTGTTTTAGATTACTTATAATATCAGAATATGGCAAGGTTACAGCTAAGTTCCTGCTGTCGGGAACCAGGGACAAGTCAGATGCATTAGCAATAGTTCTAGCTAGGTAGTCAGCGTTTTCATAACCAGAAACTCCTTTATGGGACGAAACCCATACAAAATCTATTTTAATACCAATTAAAGATAGTTCTAACCATAATTATTTAATGGAAAAAATTAGATAGCAAGTGCTAGCATTCATTTTGTTACTCGATAAACTTATTAATACACTCATACTATCACTTACTATGACCCATTCTTTACTATATTGATTATGCTCTTTAACATGTTTCAAAGCAAATAAGATGGCAGTTGCTTCAGCAGTAAAGATTTTGAAGAGCATTTTTATTGATATTAAACCCAACATCTTTATTAATTTCAAATTGCAAAGGAAACAGCATTATTATTTTTGGCACCATCCGTATAAACAAATTTACAATTAGACCATTCTGACAACAATAAATAAGCCTCCTCTTTGGAAGTTAACTTTGAATCTATTACAAATTTTATATCGGGATATTTACTCTTAAAAGAGCCTGTGTAACAAGGGAGAAGGTCATTATCAATATGTATATTTAACTCCTGCAAAGAGTGAAGGAAAGAAGTAAAATCCTGAAGAACAAACATGTGCCTTTGAAAAGGCGCTGATTGGAAAGAAATCAAGTTGCGAAGAAGATCATTCTGAGGCAAGCTGTATAACTTTAAAATAAATCTTTCTTTTAAATAACGAAATCTAATATGAATAGGAGGAAGATTCGATTCAATTTGCATAGCAGCGATAGGACTAGTTTTTAATGCACCCAGTATTTTCCACATACATTTGTTTTGTATTTTATCTAATGAATTTACAATTTTATCATCTCCAGCAAAACATAGAAAACCATATTCAAAATGACTTCGAACTAGAGTTTTATACAAGATTAACAATATTTTGGGGTCTGCACCCCATGAAGTGGCACACAGCGATTTTAACACATTGTATGCTTTGTTAGCTTTGGTTATAATACTGTCAGCATATTTTATCCAGGAAAGTTTTGAAGTAAATATAACACCTAAAAACTTTATTAGATCATACGAAATAGGCAGTGGTATGTCATTGTGCAAAACTGTGGGCAAACACATGCTTTTGCGACAAAAAATAAAAACTTTGGTTTTAGTCGAATTTACATCTAAGTTCAGATAAGCAAAGTATTTATGTAAGTTGATTAATGCCTCATTAATAGTCAAAGCTAATTGATTTAAATCAGATCCTGACACGTAAACAACCAAATCATCTGCATACTGCAGATTTTTAACCTTTGTTCCTAGAATAAGATTTAGTCTCCTAATATACAAAATAAAAATTAACCTTTTCACCGCCAAATACGTGAAATCACGTCATCGACGATTCGTGACACCGACGCCAAAGACGGCATTTGCCGACATTTTTTTTATTTATGAAAACCTACTCTGAAATAGCCCAATTTCATGTTGGCATTATTTCTTTATCCATTATTTTTTTACCCTTGCGGCGTGAGGTGGCACGGCAAGTTGCTTTACCATCTAGCGGTGAAAAGGTTAAAGGGGATAAGATACCATATAAGTGATTGTTAAATTTAACAAAAACCTTTCTGTTTGTTAAAAACATTTGTAAGAAATTTATTATTTTGCCAGGTAACCCTATCATTGACAGCTCTCTACATAAAACGGAAATATTGACACTGTTAAATGCACCTGCAATGTCAAAGAATACCGAAAGAAGATACTGATTATTATATATGCTGTTAAGTGCATCAAGTTGCAACTAACAAATACTCTCACGAGAAGACCGACCTTTACGAAAACCAAACTGATTGCAGGGTAACAGACCATTTTGTTCGACAAAAAATTCCAACTGTTGCTTTAGAAGCTGTTCACAAACCTTTCCTACATAAGATGTGAGTGCTAGAGTCTGACCAGCGAGTCGTGACACAAGAAAAAAGCGGCAAGTTCAAAAAATCAGCGGCTGACAACACTGAGCATAGTGTGAAAAAAGATATTTGATACTTGCCTTTTTTTAATTATTATTTTCAATGTTTAAGTAAGAAGCTAATAGATATGCCGAGTCGGGACAATATTTCATGTCCTGATTTTCCCATCTCATCATATACATAACAATGTACCTACTATATAAATGAAATGTGTCACTTTAAATCAAATACTCTGTGGCTTATACGCTCCTTATATTACAAGTATTATATTTATATACTAGCGACCCGCCCTGGCTTCGCACGGGTACTATACTATACATATAAACCTTTCTCTTGAGTCACTCTATTTATATCTATATCTATTTATAATAATTATAATTCAAAATAAAAAAAAAGCTACGATAGCCTAGCGGATCAGGCATGCGGCTGTCAAACGGCGGTCGTGGGTTCGAATCCCGGCTCGTACCAATTAATTTTTCGGAACTTGTACGGAATATCATTTGATATTTACCGTTAGCTTTTCGGTGAAGGAAAAACATCGTGAGGAAACCTGCATACATCCACGAAGAAATTCAATGGTGTATGTGAAGTCCCCAACACGCACTGGGCCAACAACTGCCCGTTCCCTCTTATAAATAAGGGGACAATCTTACACAAATCGAGCCAGTCCCATAGTAAGCTCAATAAGGCTTGTGTTATGGGTACTAGACGATGATATATATAATAGATAGAAATACTTAAATACGTAGAAAACATCCATGACTCAGAAACAAATATTCATGCTCATCACACAAACATTTGCCCTTACCGGGATTCGAACCCAGGACCTTCAGCTTCGTAGGCAGCGTCACTACCCACTAGGCTAACCGGTCGTCTTATCCATGAGAGGAGGACTGTGCCCAGCAGTGGGACGTAAACAGACTGATTTCTTATTATTATTTTATCTATTTAAAAAAACCGGATCAAAATCCATTGCGTAGTTTTAAAGATCTAAGCATACAAAGGGACAGACAGCGGGTAGCGACTTTGTTTTATACTATGTAGTTATATAACTATTATTCATAATAAAGGACATGGACGGTTTGACTAGAGCGGTAAGGTAAAAGTAAAGACATTAACGATAATTTTAAACATTTTAATCTAATTTAAATAATTACAAATTTATAAATTACCCATTTACTCAAGAGTCATAATCAAAGTCAGATTCCAGAAATTCGATGTCTGATAAAGAATTGTCACTGTCATCATCACTTTCACGGACCTGTATAATAAACGGAACCAATTCTGTGTCAAGAATGTTATCTCTTGTCTTGTATTTTTCTTCAACATTGATTATATGGTCCGTACATCTTTTCGAATCTTCTGCTGTAATCATTGAAAAACATCCCCTAATCCAATTTTCAGTTTCTGAACCAGGTATTCCCAAATTTCTGCTAGCTACTTTTCTCTTCGCCAAGCTTCATATGAGCTCAATAGCATTCAGGTCGCAGTGGTATGGAGGCAATTTGATGACCTCATGCCCATGCTGCATCAATATTTCCTCTGCTTCATACACAGGGCCAACTTTGTTCTCATTGACACGGCACATTAGCTCAGCTTTTTTATAACATTCCTCATATGGGATTTTATTTTCAGTGAGCCATTTCTGAATATCAGCCTTCAAACTCTGCATCGTAGGAGGCTTATTCATTTGTGTGACATGGTAACTTGCATTGTCCATTACAATCACACTGGGCTCGGTCAAATTTGGGATCAACATCTGACGAAGCCACTTTAAGAAAATTGCACTGTTCATATCATCGTGATAATCTGCTGCTTTCGATTTTGTGCTAAATACAAGCAAAGCATTTGGTACAAAACCTTTCTCTGATCCAGCATGCACTATTATATGTCTTTTTCCGGGAGAAATTTTATCAACTACACCGGACGTAGAGGGCCCTTGCCATGACTTCTTCGGTCTATAATTCTGATGCACATATGTCTCATCAAGGTACACAATCAGTTTTCCTTCTTGTCGTTTTTTATGTATAGTTCTGAGATACCTTTGTCTCCATCCAGATATCTCAAATTTTTCCATGAGAATGGACCGTTCTTCTTTGTTTCTTTTAAACTGAAATCCATTTGCATGTAATATTTTCACAACATCCTGCTTTTTGACACAATAAAATTCATTTATTTTATTGCGGATGGCTGATATGTCAAAATCGTCTAAATTTGACATAGTCGGTAGACGGGGACGTTTTTTCCCCGGCGTATTCCACTCGCCTTGGTTAATAGAACCCTCTCTTTTAATTCTCCGTAAAGTGCTAAGGCTTACACCTGAAAAAAGAATAGATACATTATAACTGAAGAAAATAAACATATGCAAATATTTGCAAATATAGAGATTGTTAAATAGACCTGTCATTGTAGATATTATAAGCTGATTCTGATTCATTATTATTAATAACTATCTCTTTGAGATCTCCTGCCAGCTTTTGAATAGTTTGCTTGATATTTTCGTCATGCACGCCAGCTAGAAATAAAATAAAGAATTAATGAGTATAAAAAGCAACGTTCCTATTGTGCAATATCTTTGTAAATAAAAACTGCCGTAAAAAGCATCAAAATTGTTTCACTAACTCACCTGACGCCTGAATGATTTCATCCATCATTCGCTTTTTTTCCAGTAATCTGTCATTTTCTTCGCTTCTAACCTGATTGTGGTTAGAGATCATTGTAAATAGCATGCTTCTAACACTGCTTTTAATCGGTTTGGCCATTATAACTTCCGTAACAAATGCACTGAGACGATAGTTTTTAGGTTATGTACAAAATAGTATACAGATATTTGACTAGTTTGACAGATAAAATTATTGCCATATAAAGAATTTGGTAATAATGCTTGTGTCACGACTCGCTGGTCAGACTCTATGGGTCGATATGAGTCGGGTGACAATTTATCTTTATCAGGCTTTAAAATTGGGACCAAGCAATCTGTTTTCCAATCATCAGGAATTAAATTTTCTTTCCACAGCTGATTTAATATGTTTAAAAAGGTCTTTAGATTTTGTGAACTTAAATTTTTCAGTAAAATATATGGTATTCCATCAAGACCAAAGGATGTATCTCTTCTTGAAAAAAGGGCAGATTTAAGCTCTTGCAAAGAAAACGGTTCAGTAAGATACTTATCATTATCATTTTCTGTGTGAACATGATTTAAAGACTCATTCAGCACAAAATCAGGAGTGTATTTCTTAAGAAAATCTGATATCCAACTATTATTACTAGTGTTTTGAAATGAATGTTTTATTAAATTTCCGCATGTAATTCCATATTAATGTCAAAGGAGTGCACCGGTTAAATGAGTTACACAGATTTATCCAACTATTACGCCGTTCAGCCTTCAGAACAAGCTTTTATGAGCTCTAAGTCTTTTAAATTCTGTATAATTTTCTTCACTAGGTACACTTTTAAATTTAATATAAGCAAGTTTTGAATTAAGTACAGTTTCTGAACACTTTTTATTCCACCAAGGCAGCCGGGGAAATTTCAAAGATTTTGGTGTACACGTATTAGAACTATTCAAAGACCTGTCTAGGGATGGACTCTACAGCAGTAGATCGCAAAATATTACAAAACAGATTGAGCGCGTCTATCGAAGACATATTTTCAAAATCAATATTAGCCAAACAAAAATCAACTGATTGCCTGTACATTTTCCAATTCACCTGTTTGTAATTTGGGTGAATGGGCAAATGTACATTATTACATATTGGGTTACTTTGTAAGCTATTTTCATTACCAACTATCATTTTTATCATTACAGGCAAATGATAACTGCTGCCAAGAGGACAATCCATAACAGACCAATCACATGAAAGTGCCAATGATGGAGAAACGAAAGTTAAATCCAGAGCATTAGGACGCCAAGAAGTAGAACCAGTTGTAGTAGTTTGACCATTATTTAAAAGAACCAAGTCATTGCCATCAATAATATCTAAGACATCTCTACCTCGAAACAATGTATCAACACAGCCCCATGACATATGATGAGCATTTAGATCGCCTCCAAAAAGCATTGGCTGCGGAATAGATTTTATCAAAGCATCAAATTTACTTTTATTAAATGGGGGATCAGAATTTGATGTACTATAAAAACTTACTACACTCAATTGCTTGTTGTTAAAATTATTTGTACACTTATATTTTGTAGAGCATTGTCAAAATAAGTTTAATATTAGAATATACTATATTGTTATGAATAATTATTGCTACACCATTGTGTTTATTACCACAGTCATTTCTAATGACATTGTATCCTTTAATTGAAAATTTTTGATGTTGTTTTAACCAGGTTTCAGAAATTATTGCTATGTGAATGGTGTTTTCGTATAAGAATCTAGTAAAGATTAGCCTATTGCTTATTATACTCTAAGCATTCCACTGCACTATGTTCAATATGTCCATAAAGAAAAAAATTAAGGTTGTTTCCTGAAGGTGTTTTTAAGTGTTTCTTTTATATTGTTAGAATTTATTGGCGTTTCTTTATCAGCACAAATTTTAACTATAGCTTCCACAAGTAGATTCATAAATCTGTCAGATTTGGTCAGATTAATTACGATATTCATATACTTACGCTATAGATAACGAAGATAGGTGTAGGTACCTAACAAACTTTATTTCATACTGTCGTCGGGATATTATTTAAATTAAGTAACTTACCTACACAAAAGGTTTCGTTTTGTAATATGTGGTAGGTTAATAATAATAATATTAACCTACCACATATTATATAAGGTGCATTTGAATTAGGTACCAATACTTTATGAGTTGATAGTACTCGTCTCTAGGAGTCTATTTATATAAGAAATATTTAATAGATTGTGTTAATTTTTGAAGATAAATAAGGAAACAACATTACTGCGTAAAAACACCCTGTTAATGAGATAGTTAACAATTTTACCGCGAATTATTGACGTGTGTCACATACAGCGATGTTCACTTGACAGCAAGTGTTAAACACCTTAACAGTTAAATACACAGGATGGTTATTTTTGAACGAAATTTTAAATTATTTATTTTGTTCTAAAAATTAAAACAAAAATATCATATAAAAAGTTATCTTAATTTCTACTTAAAGTTAATTGTTTTGATGTAATGTAACACCTCTTAAAATATTGGTAAGTAAACCTCTTAAAGTAAGTAAGTAAGTAATCATTTCTAAGCGGTGTCAACCCTAGCGTCGATTGGCCGGCGCATGCGGGTAACGACCCGCGCGTTCAAGGTCGCCATTGTTAAATTTCGTAGGCACTTAAAGCAGTAGGTATTGGCATATTTATTCAGACCTGAGTATCTGTTCGTAGAACTTTTATATAATCTGTGCCCAAGCCTCGTTGGGAATCTCTCACCTTACGAATCTCGTTCACATTACCTATCGGATTCCCATCCCAAAAAGTGCTCGGCGCCGCTAAAGAAGTTTTCACTTCAAAAATCGATAAAACATTAAGTATTACCTGTTTGACCACGACGCGATATATGTGTGCGTAGAAAGCGGCAAGCAGCACGCTCGGCGTCATTATAGTCGCGAAATACAGGAAAAGCAGGAAGTTGTAGTCCATGACCTCGACGAAGTAGCAGCCGACTTCAGGGTCAACGGCCGCGTGCCAGCCCAGCAGCGGCAGGAACCCCACTCCTGCGCCGGCCATCCAGCACACCGATATGATTACTGTAAGGAGACAAAGACGCGTAAGAAAGATGAACTGATAGTACAGGCTAGAGGCTTCATCGGGACAGGGATTCCACGTCTAGAGATAAAAAATAGTACAACTTGTTTAACGAGGGGCGTAAGTGGAATATTGTGGATTCGGCCTTCGGCGTCGGGCTTCTGATAGACTCTCGTATCAGAAGCCCGACGCCGAAGGCGGAGGGCCTTTGATGAATCGAGTATGTAATATTCTTACGCTCGTGTTGGGAGCAATGGTTCACCTAAAGCATTTTTATAGTTTTAGTTATTATAAAACTTCGTTATTTATTCATCGAAATGTACCCGAAATTTAACCGCTACGTCTTAAAATATTGTCAAAATTGCAATTGATTTGGTTCAGGATGTTTTGTTGTGTTTCGAATGAAAGTCAAAATGAAAATATTGCATCTTCCCTAGTCGGTGTATTCAATTTAAAAACCTGTTTGGCCGCGGTATGGGATGTCAGGTTAAGCCCGTTTAAAACCATCTGTTGTTGCCGACAATTACCTACTAGCGCTTCCCGATACCACCCAACTACTCATAGGGCCCACAGACACATTAACTGATCATTCTGTGAGTCTTACTCCAACAAAATAAGGTCTACTAAGGATCGGTGTAAAGTACTACTTGTTTTAGTGGAGTGTATTGAATTAGATGTGTACAAGACGAAGTAAATTTAGACAGATGGAGCGGAGCAAACAAAACTATACAATTCGTTTTCGCATCTGGCCTCATTGGGATACCAGGAACCATCACTAGTGCATTGTGGCCATTGTGAGACTTGCAGGAAGTAACTTAATACAAAATTACACGGTTCAACTCGCTTATCAAATGTCACTACGAGCGACATGCTTCGAAATCTTCGGTTAAACTTATACAGGTTCACTTAAATATACGTAGTATACCCATTTTCGTTGCGCCTAAGTTAAGAAGGTACAGTATAAAAAACTGGAATGTGTACTCAACTCAATCGTGAAGAGCATTGACGCATTTAATTACTAAACATGCAGAGTAGGTACGTTGTATGTTTTTCCCCGTATTAAATAATAGCGCAAAGTGTGACAATGGCTGCTGGCATTGTCCTCAATGTACCTAGAAAGTATAGGTAGGTGCCTATCTACATATTTGAGTACATAATAATTGTTAAATATTCCGCAAACAAAAGTATTTTACACGCTTGGTTTGTGTGAATATTACCAAGACTATTATGATACGATCATACGACTGTTCTTACAATATATCACAGTTTTAAATACTACTTATTTATTTGGATGTGAAGTTATACATTTTGTCAACAGATTGCCATGACATCATTATTTTTTATAAGAAAAAGGAAATGAACTAAATAGGTGCCCTAAAGCGGCCATTAGACCTGGCTAAATAAAACTAACTGCACTCACTCACACACTCACTGATTAGAGCGAGACGGTTTTACTCCCATCCCCTCCCCCGTTAGTGCAATGCATATACACTGGCACGGCCTGGCCGCGGCGGCGGTGGACGATAGTAAACTTGTCCGCCGCTGTCAAATTTACTATTGTACTATTGTCCGCCACTGCAGGCCGCGCCAGTGTGTTGCAGGCCTTATAACTATTCATATGTCATCATGTTTATTTCTTCTGATCTGCATTACCTTATTCTACCTTATTTCCTTATTCTTACTTATTATAAAGAAAACACCTTTACAACCTCGGCCTCGTAGCCCAGACCGGCACAAGCTGGCACATAAATCATGCAAACCAGTTGTTCCGGTTCTGTCCTCGTATGGAATTGGAAGCAAAAGATTATACTATTATATTTTATTCTGTGACATTGTATAAATTGCAGATTGTATGGGCATTAAACTTGTTCCTTAAGTTACCTACATATTGGAGTGAGTGTCGCCCCAGACCTTTGGGAAATACCATATTTTCGTGTGGTATGGGGCTTAAGGATTTAAAGGGAGGATCAAGTAAGTATCTATGTGTGCGTGTCAAGGGGTGACGCACAACATAACACAACACAATGCAGACACTTGCGTGTTAACGAGGCACCCCTAATTTTAACACGAATAATTTGACATTAATTCACTTTGTATACCATGCCTACTATCATTTAGCACGTTAGTTTGTTTTTTATTTCTAGTAAACATCAATCCAATTCTATACAGATCTCTCTAATGTTTTAATTTGGCCGATTGGCTGTATTTTCGTATCAAAGCTGTCACGATAACAGGTTGTTGGCAATTCCGTCACAGTGGATACCGCCATTGATGCACTTAGCGAATCATTCGACACGTTCAGTTCATACAGAAGTACCTTTTTACTCACTGATTTTACATTAATCTTGTGTTTGAATCGACCTAACGCCAGGAAATTGCAGACATTTTTATCGCACAGAAGCCTCGTACAATTGGTGAATGAGCCAACAAGAATCACATGTGACACTGAAACTTTGCTGGACCTTTTCATTACTGATAGCCCAAATCTATGTAAATGTCTACACGTACAGCATGGACACAACGCAAGTGCCCATGCAATGGTCGTGGCAGAACTGTCTATCACCAAACCCAAACCGACCCCTCAATACGAGTACATTTACAAGCGTTTTTTGGACAAAATTGAACTCGATTTTTTTAACCAAGATTTACGCAATGTGCCATGGGAAGATATACATAGGATTGCAAGCATTAACGAAAAGGTGGAACTTTTTAACTATTTTATTAAAGGACTTTTTGATAAGCATTCGCCAGTTTGCCGTATTCAATTTAATAGCCGGTCCTACCCATGGATTACAAACAATATTAAAATTATGATGAAACTGAGGGATTGAGCGCAGACCAGGGCTCGAAAATCAAAGGCACAATGCCATAAAAACTACTATAAAGACCTGCGCAATTATACCTACGGTGCACTAGAACGTGAAAAAAAAGCCTACTTTAAATTCTTTGTCAATAAATACAGACGCCATCCAATAAAAATGTGGACGCACCTTAGGAACTCGTCGATTTTAGGTGATACAGATAGGGCTCAAATACCGCAGCATTTATGCGACCCTAATGCAATAAACGATTTTTTCCTAAAGTTACCGGGAAATGCAAACATAGATTGCAGCGTTCAATCATTTTTCGCAAGCAAAATATTTACTAACAAGATTTTCACTATAGCAGAATGTACAGAAAGACAAGATTCCAATATCATCGATTCCATAGAAACCAACGCCAGTGGCCATGACGGAATTTCTATTGAAATGATTATCATTAACGCATCATTTCATTCCAACATTTTCCCCGATAGCTGAAAAATCGCCAAGGTCAGACCCATAACCAAGTCGACTAAGACAGAAACACACAAAGATCTTCGCCCCATCAGTTTACTACCACTGCAGTCCAAAATAGCAGAGAAAATCGTTTGTGGACAGCTCACTAAATATGTGGAAGAACATAAATTATAGCCAATTTTACAATCTGTTCCGGAGCAAACATAGTACCTACTGCAACTGCCCTGCTCAAAGTCACAAACGACATCATCGCAGCCTCAGATAGCGGCAAGGGCACTATACTTGTATTGCTGGATTTTTCTCGCGCTTTCGACTGCTTAAATCCTGCTCTCCTACTAACGAAAATGGCGTACTATGGAGTATCCAATCAGTCGTGCGAATGGTTTCGATCATTCCTCTCTTCCAGGCAGCAGTTTGTGGAGCTTCAGAACGAACACGGAGAAACTGTCACGTCAAGCGTCAAACCTCTTAGCCGTGGCACACCGCAGGGCACAGCGCATTTATGTTATACACGGCAGACCTAGTTACGAAGCTAAAACACTGTAATGTGCACCTATACGCGGATGACACGCAGCTTTATCGCTCGTTTGCACCACAAGACATGACCGTTGCGTTGGGCGAAATAAATATAGAACTTGATGTCGTCGCAGACTGGTTGGTTAGGAATAACCTTGTTTTGAACCCCTCAAAATCCCAGTTTATTGTCATGGGAAGCAAAACACGGCGTTTGGCAATAAGTGAACAAAACCCCACAGTAACCATAAGATCTGAGCAGGTTCCCCGAGTGGAAAATGTGCAAAATCTTGGTATTACCTTGGACGGCGAAACGCGATACATAGAACATGTGAATACTAAGGTACGGAACGCTTTTTTCAGGCTAAAATCGCTGTACAGCATCAGGAAGTACCTGAATGAGAGAGTGAGGGAAATACTTATTGAATCTTTAGTCCTGTCACAGCTAAACTACGGCGACATCGTGTATGGCCCAAGGCTTTTGGAGAAATCCAAAAAATCTATCCAGCGTGTGCAAAATGCATGTACTCGATTCTGCTACGACATACCGAAACGAGACTATATTACGCCACACCTTAATGCCAGAGGGATATTAAACATGTCAAGCCGAAGGCAGATGCAACTTGCGAACACCGTACGCAGAGTTATCGAGTTCGAAACGCCGCGGCACCTGTTTGATGAGCTGAAGCCGATCAGATCCGCACACAAGAGGCCACTGAGAAGCCACAGACAATTTAAAATTGTTGTTCCGCAACCACAACACAGCACTCTACAGAGGGGGTTTTAAATTTGCCGCAGCTAAAATAAGGAATGACCTGCCGCCGCCTTTAAGGCAACCTATTTACTACCTTAAATTTAAAAAAATATTGCGAGCTCATCTTCGCGAACAGCAGAGGCAAATTTAGAACCCACGCAAACACAAACACAACACAATACGACACGACACACAAAACAGCAACACACCATACAACAATGGACACACATCACACATACAACGTGTCCCAAAACTCAACGATAAGCCGGCACCAGAGGATGGAGCTGCTTATGATTAGTCGAGAAAAAATAAGGAAAAAAATATATCTCAATTATTTTAGAAATTACAGAAAAAAAATGAAATTCATCGAAAATCGACATCCCTAAAATATTACTGTTTTTTTTGTTTTTGGAAACTTAAGTAGCCCTGCTATCTAACACAGTTCTTAAAAATACCATAATACATGTAGTTTTTACACAAAAAATAATCAAAATTCATTTTGTCCCTACAATTTTGAAAGATTTTTTCTTACAGTCCACTTTCAATCATCATGGTGTAAAAAAATAGTATTGACACCACTATGGCAATTATTTTCAAAAGATTTTTTTTTTTTTTTGAGATATATTTTTTTCCTTATTTTTTCTCGACTAATCATAAGCAGCTCCATCCTCTGGTGCCGGCTTATCGTTGAGTTTTGGGACACGTTGTATATATATTTAGACAAGATGTTTATTAACATTTGTATTAATTTATAGTAATTTCTAATTTATAGTATTTATTTATTTATAGTACTCTTTATACATCTAAACACATATACCTCGTATAGTATACTTGTATTTAAGATAGACGTAGTGTTACGACCAACCCTGTCGAAGGGACTCGTCTGAAAACCAGCGCAGGGCCTCAAGCCTTGCATATGCTGAGACGAGCACCCATTGCCCAACCTAACGCAATTTAGTAATTTTAGTTTTAATTCCAAGTTATTTCTTGTGCTTATTGTTAAAAGTTTATTATTGTGGTTTTTTTTGGCAATACATTTATTTGACTTGATTTGAAGTATTCACATAGTCGACTATTAGATTACAACACCCACGGAAAGAAACGGAGTCGTGCAATTTTAATCCGACACCACTGGGGATTGGGGCACACGGAACCGGGACTCTTCAGAAAACCTCGGGAACCGAGTCCAAGAAAAAATGTATTTGTAATTTTCTTTGTGATTTCAGTGAACCGTTTAAGTGTGTATGTTTGTCACAACTTTTCAACATTGTAGCGTAGCCGGGTCTATTTTACATTCCTGATGAAAAATAAAAATATTTTTCCCTGCTAAACGCGCTAAAAAACATTATCTGCACGTTATATATACGTTAGTAGATAAAAAAATGTAACTGAATAATACTCACGATGTCATATATAAATCAGCAGCCAGCTCATGAAACCATTGTATTTTTAACGTGAACTGATCGAAACAGCTTCTTTAATGTCACAAGTAAAATTAGATCAAGGATCGTGCACGCTCGTGCCCTGAAGCACGCAACGAAACGCGACGATGACGATGTCCTGCCAAACGTCATCATCGACAAGTTGGTACTCCAATATCCTATACCCTTATCAATAAAGGTTGATCATCATCATCCCCCAAGCATTTCTTCCCCGGTTGCCTGGGGTCGCTTTCGCACCTAATCCCAAGATTTGGCCTTAGGCGTAGTTTTTACCAAAGCGACTGCCATCTGACCTTCCAACCCAGAGGGAAAACTAGACCTTACTGGGATTGTACCGGTTTCCTCACGAGGTCCGTCACCAAAAACCGTCTGGTAATTACCAAATGATATTTCATACATACATAAGTATTTTGCAATAACCCAGTGGCAGGGACTTACTTACTACTGGGTTAGCCAGGCCAGGGACCCAGGGTTCAAGTTCAAACATGCGACCTCCGTATTGAGTCGCGAGCGTCAGATCAGGTACAGTGGCTTCTTGAAAAACGTTCATCAAAACTTAATTTTCCAAAATTCCGTAAAACGAGGCAGGAAAAAGACCATGTTTAGATGACAAGTATAAGTTAAGTTTTAGGCCTGAATCACATTGGTGCGGTCTGCGGTGGCGGTCAGTAGTAAATTTGACAGTAATTGGCAATTTTACAATTGACCGCAGTTTTTGGCTGTATGGATGAGGCTTGAAGCGTGAATCACACTGGCGCGGCCTGCGGTGTGGTCAATAGTAGATCAGTTATTGACAAGTTTACCTACTGAGAGGTAGGGTTCCCCTTAGGGTAAAATCTTTACGAGTATGGGCCCCAGACGGAGGTGCAAAAACATATCTGGTTAATAATATACAGGCACCGTGAGAAACCGAACTCTCCACTTGAATTGTTGGTGTGATGGGTATCACAAACAAAACCTTGTTTCTTATTGTATACGAGTACGCTACTCCTGGGGCCGCGGTATGGCAGATGATTAAATCTTTCAAATTAATACGTACAGCTAGTTAAATGGCTTTATAGATCTGGGAGAAGCGGATTCTGGCAGACGTGAGTTGGTGGTACTATTTAATTAGATCCGAGGTTAAAGTTAAGGATGTTTCATCGTGCCGGTCATGCAAGTCAATATCACATAAAATATACTTGCACAGAGCCTCACCGTCGTGTTAAATCATCATGCGTAATACAGGCATACGTCTGTTGCCTGGTTAGAAACGACAGAATCAAAAGGATATGACTCACAGTCACCGATCATTGAATAATGTTTTAAACAGACCCATAATTGGTGCAGCCATCCTGCCACACTTAAATATCTGCACTGTTATTGTTTCTGTGAGCCGGTTTAATAATTTTGTTGTCAATGGAGCTCATAATCATCCGGGCCTTGAGTATTTTCTCATGTAACAATTACATGTGTGCGGACACGAACTGTAAACGCATGAAACCAGACGGGTATTGTATGACTAGACTAGTGTCATTGTAACATTGGAATCATCTAATTCAGTGCCGTGAAAAAACGTTACATGTATAATTAAATAAATAAAAACTATGGAGACAGCTCGATGGGCTGACGTCACAAAAAATATCGCGGGTCATTCCTGGATGAGAAAAGCACGGGACCGCGATAAGTGGCGTACTTGGAGTGAGGCTTATGCTCAGCAGAGGGCGATCGCAGGCTGATGATGATTAGGGGACCATTAATGTTTCAATATAGGGCACACGACCTGAGAGAAGCGATTGCATAGCTGTCCACACTTATCTCTAATTCGACACGAAGAAGAAGAATAATAATAGAGGGAATTAGAACCCATGACGTCAGCTTATTTGTTGGAACCATGCCAAGCCGAAATAAGCAAAACCAAATTAGTGATTGACGTACTGCCCATAAGGATACGATCATTAGGTAGATGTCGTTGGCACGGCGGGGTCACGATATCATTTAATACAACGCCATCTATCGCTTAAGAGATAGTCGTAAAGATCTCTTAAGCGCTAGATGGCGTTGTACAAGAGCTGCCAAGGATGCGCGGCCAACACAAAAAATCCTCAAACAAATCAAAATTCGGCAGCACGCTTAAGATTCTTCTGGAAAGCAACGGTGTCTGCTTACCATCAGGTAGGCCGTATGCCCGTTTGTCAACGTCGTATTGAAAAAAGTGTTTGATACTCAATGGACATTATCGTTTTATAAGCAAATCATAAAACCAACGTAGGTAGTTCATCGTCCCCAATTAAGTCAACCGTTCATAAACATAGTGGGTATATAGTAGCAACATATAGCACTCTGATTAAGCTGTAATAACCTCGTAGGGTGCGGCCACATGCTGCGCCCGTTTTTGCAAGTCTTTTTAATTTGTAACTAACTTTACTATGTAATGGAAATGTTGTAAGTAGAAAAGCAATAAAGCGGTCCAGATACTACGAAAAACCGACACTAAGTGTATCCATTTTCATTGCTCCTGAATCCTGTATTGCAAGTGGCTTTTGTTGCTGGATGACTCTCAGAAAATTAATTAAGGATATGTGAGCCCACAAGTAGTTACCTACAACAATTTACAAGAACTGGTGACAATTTCGATACTTTCCTTTATTAAACAATTAATAATCACAAGTGACATTAATAAACTTTAATTTTACACGGCAAAAGTCCAGGGGGGTTACATCAACTGCGACCCTCCGTCTCCTCCTCCTCATCGTACATTGGACTATCTGATGAGCTGTTTTAATCGTAGCAGTTCGGCTCAGGGAGGGTCGCAGTTCTAACCTAACCTACATTTCTGGTAGCAGTTCGGTTCTTTAAGTTTTATTTGAAAAGTTTGCGCATCAGTAATACTGTTTGACGAAGCGTTTTCAATAAAATCTGGAGTGTGAGAGGAATCGACCACGGTCGGACTGAATGTATCAGCCACCTCCACACTACCGCGGACTATGTCTGCCAATGTAGACCTAGCATTACCTGCCCAGCCACCTACGACTGATTGCTGACAATTCCTGTTATCGGTTTTATAAACATTCCGCACCTGAACAGATAGAGTTTACAGAATGGACGTATGTTGTTGTGTTGAGTCAGCCCCAACTATTTGTCGAATTAAAGACTTCTCGATTTATAATTTGGTTTATTATTATCCAAAACAATTAACACAACTTCAATAATCTTTTCCAAACAAAAAAAACAATCACCCTCTATGGTTTTTTCCATTAACTTTTTAATATGTCCCGACCGCCATAAATACTTTAAGACTGACAATATACGGCCGGGTACACATCACTTGGAACTAGCCTAAGGGGAGGTATACACATGAAATATACATTGTCATAAGGCTTACAACTCGGCCATCCTTTTCTTTAAGTGAGTCCTCTCACTTTGAGTACTCACATTACACTTTTATTAGTAAGTAAAAAAAACTCTAAAGATTATAAACGACAAAATTTAAAGAACTCAACAATTAAGTAAGCTATATCTAAGCCTCAGTCTTTGGCCACGTACTTATTAATCATATAATCTTCTATGACTACATAATGATGTAGTATTACAACCAACAGTATTACAACTACCTTCCTCTCAATTGCTCAAAGGTTAGCTGGAAGAGATCCCTTATAGGGATAAGTTCGCCTTCGTATTTTAATCTATTGTGTGACATGTATATTCCTTAACCTGTTATTGTGTACAATAAAGTGCTTACATTACATACAACAATGACTTGTGCATGTAAATTACTCATGACTCACCATGCCATAAACTAACTAATAACATTGAGATCAGTAAATTTTCTTATTTCTGATACAATTTTCAAAAAGAATCTCAATCTGCGATCATCTATGCGGCACATCATGTCACAGTGATTGCTTGAATTGTAATAAAACTTAATCTAGTAAATCTGGTATGATCTGTGACCATCTGCGTGATAACCCACCACACTGATCACTCATAACATTACTAATCAGTCATTTTCACCTATTCTATTGTTATGAAGCAGTCTGCTATGATCAGCGACCATCTATGCGGCGCACACTACACTGATCGCTCATAGCCTGCACTATGCAGTCTGCTATGATCTGCGGTCATCTATGCAGAGCACGCCACATTGATCACTCATAGCCTACATTCATTATCACTTACTTGTCTACTATCACAGTGTAGTCTGCCACAATCTGCAACCATCTATGTGGCGTACGCTACACTGAACGCTCATAGCCTACGCTATGCAGTCTGCTATGATCTGCGCTCATCTGTGAAGCGCACGCTACACTGATCGCTCACGGCCTACACTCATCTCTTACGATATCACAGTTCGATGAGGCACTTCGTTTTAATCATCACAACGCAAAGGTACTCATTTTAACATAACAGTTAACCTCTGCATAGGTCTGTCAAATATTAATACATATTTTAATAATACAGCTTAACTATTAGCTATTATCCAATAATTGTATCTACTCATCCTTATCGTCATCTGATAATACAGCACCATTACCACTAATGTCGTTTTCGCTACCCTCACTATCTAAATCTTTAAAATTTAGCCAAGGATGGATCTTGTCCAAAGCTACGATATTCTCATATCGCTTGTTACCCTTTCTTACTAGAGGAGTGTCCTCGACAACAAACCTGTCGTTAGGCAGGATTTTCATTATACGGTAGGGTCCGTGAAATTTAGGAGTCAACTTTTTAGATTTTCCTACAAGATCTTTATCAAATATATTTCTTTCAATTCTTACTAGATCGCCTACGTTATATTTAGTCCCAGGTTTCCTGTGCTTATCGAACGTTATTTTTGACGCATTTTGCTGTCTTTGCATTGAATCACTGGCTGCCGATCTCAAGGTCTTCAGTTGATCGTCAGTCAGTGGTTCAATCGTTTCGTTAATTACGTCTGCCAATATATTTTCCGTTAAGGTAACACATTTAAACCCAAACAATAGTTCTGAAGGGCTTTTACCAGTTGCTTTGTTCAAAGTGGTATTCATGCCCAGTTGTACGCTACCGACATGTTCGTCCCAAGAGCTATCACTTTGGCCATGGCATTTTGTACTCAATGCCTCTGTGATAGTTCGGTTATAACGCTCCACCTGTCCGTTCGCTCTAGGTGTTGCAACCGCATTTAGTATATGCTTGATACCTAAGTTTTCAACAAAAAATTTAAATTTCGCACTCGTGAAACATGATCCTCGATCAGTGATCAGTCGTGTAGGCGCGCCAAAATAACTAAAATGTTCTTTAAAGGCTCGAATGGCTGTTGCGGTTTTTGTATCTCTAACAGCTTTGATACTAACAAATTTTGTGAAAGCGTCTATTATTACTAATATGTAAGTGTTGCCTCTCCTAGAACGAACGAATGGTCCTAGGTGGTCTGCGTGTAGCGTGTGGAACGGTATCTCCAACTTTGGTATCGGATGGAGCATACCTTCTTCACATCCACCGGGTCTCTTATGATGTGCACATTGAAGACATGCCTCTACGTACTTTTTAACAAAACGTCGCATTTTGGGAAACCAAAATAGGCCTCGGATCCTACTCAGCGTTTTGTCATATCCAAAATGCCCCACATCGTCGTGATTCATGCGCAGGACCTGCCACCGTACCGTTTTTGGAACTACCCAACGTATTCCGTCTTCAACAATCTTATACACGTAACTGCCTTTCAACAGATAGTTTTTGTGCACATCAGCAGCAAGTTTTGTATTTTTATCCTGTAGTATCTCTCTGATCTTAATTATTTCATCATCATTACTTTGAACTGTCGATATCCAGTCTTTTACATCCACTTGCAAAATGTCAATTACGTGTAAATCGTCACCTGGACTAGGTTCATTCACAGGGGCACGACTGAGAGCATCCACATGCGCCATCTGAGTACCAGCTCTGTACTCGATCTCGCAGTCGTACTCCTGGAACTGCACCCACCACCGGGATATACGCGGTATAAGATCTCTCTTGGTGAGAGTGGTCCGCAGCGCATTACAATCAGTAACTATTTAAAAAAAAAATACCTAAAAGGTATACCCGGAACTTGCTCAGTGATGATATCACGGCTAAAGTTTCTAGTTCGAAGGAATGCATCTTCTGTTCGTATGGGGTTGTCTTCCGACTGTAATACGCTACGGGCCTGATCAGACCGTCTGTTCCACATTGCATCAAAATACCTGCTACCCCATATTTTGACGCGTCTCTATGAAGCTCCGTCTCTAATCAAGCATCGTATAGAGCAAGAATCGGGCGCTCAACTAATTTTTGTTTTAACGTTTCAAACGCTCTTATATGTTCCTCCTCCCACCTCCATTCAAACTTGGACTTAAGGTCAGTAAGCGAACGAGCTATAAGCGCAAAACCTTTCACAAAACGTCTGAAAAAGCTTGTTAAACCTAGGAAACGTCTCAAATCGTGTACGTTTTCTGGTTTTGGAAACTTAGATATTGCCTCAGTTTTCTTTAAGCCAGGACGAATACCTTCACTACTTACTCGAAATCCCAGAAAATCTATCTCTGTATAAAAAAAATGACACTTCTTGAGCTTAAGGGTCAACCCAGCATCTCGCATAAGGCTAAGAACTTCTTCTAAGCGAGATAGGCCCTCATCAAAAGAGTGAGCTGGAATCAACACGTCATCCATGTACACTAATGCATATTTAAGCTTTGCCTTGGTAAGTATTTTGTTCATAGTGCGTTGAAACACTGATGGAGCGTTTGCTAAACCAAAAGGCATGCGTTTAAACTGATATTGACCATCAGGGGTGACGAAAGAACTTTTTTCTTGAGATTTCTCTGCAATGGGTATCTGATAATAGCCAGAAGCTAAGTCCAGCGTAATAAAAACTGAATGGCCTGCCAACATGTCAAGCTGATCGTCGATCAGTGGTAAAGGATAATGCTCCCTTTTTGTTTTTCTATTTAGCGCGCGGTAGTCCACGCAAAGCCTCTGTTCGCCCGTTTTTTTCTTTACAAGGAGAATAGGACTTGCGTAAGGAGAAATCGATTCGCTGATTATATCCGCATCGAGCATTTCCTGTATCATTGATCGAACGCGTTTCCTTTCTACATATGAAAACCTATAAGGACGGTATACAACAGGCTTATCGTCCGTCAATTCTATTTCCATCTGTGTCACACTAGTGAGTCCGAGATCTTTTAAGTTACTTGAAAAACATATTTCGTATTTTTTTAATAATGTTTTAAGCCTACTTAATTCATTTTCCGTTAAATGCTCTCCATAATTAAAACTATTGTCTGTATCATAGTCGTCAAGATTCAAAACGTTAACATCTAACGTATTGTTGGTACGTAATGCGCGAGTAACCAATGACCCGGCTTCTAATCGAATTGTACTGTGTGAAACATTAATTAATATTAACGCACCACGTCCCTCTTCAATACTGCATTCACCCGCCATCAAATAGAATTGACTGTCCGGTAAGCCACGTAAAGTGCCGTGTACATATACCATACCAGAATACTGCAAATCGCATTTAATTGGTGCCACGATTGTATCGTGCGGATGAACCTCGATGTCCGTTTGTAAAGTTAAGTTAAGTTTAGTTTGATAATCATGTTCGAAAACTAATGATTCCCAAGTTTTAGTAATAATTATTCCCGGTTTTTCGGTGAAAGTGTGTCCGATCAAAATAGGATACTTGATAACACTGTCCTCCACTATAAGAACCTCTACTCTCTCTGAAATTCCTTGTATTTCAATGACGACGTCAACTAAGCCAATCGGTAACACGACATTGCCTCCAATACCTCGTAAAGATGGTAAATTATTTGTTACCCACGTAAGACCCAATTTCAATGCCTTGCCAAAACGCAAAAGGGTACATTGGCTTCCTTAATCCACATACCCATTGATCAAATTTCCATTTATTTTTAAATCTATCCTATACTTCTTATCGTCCATACTACCCGAACTCAACTGTATCACATTTTTTTCAGTTACATTGTTACTATTTTTGTTAGTGGAACCATAACTTTGTTTATCACAGTTACTATTTGTATGACCTAAACGATGACAAATTGTACATTTTAGTATTTTCTTCGTACACTTAAAACTGTAGTGACCAGGTTCATTACAATTGTAGCAAATTGTGGATGTAGTTGCACCGGTTAGTGGTTTGGTTATTTTATGGGTTGCTATCGGATTGATGCTTGGGACGTTAACCCTTTTGTCCTGATTATTTTTAAATTGATCACGTGACTGTTGCCTTATAGATTGAAAATATTCTAGGACCTGTTCGGGTTCTTGACACTTAAGGGCTTTTGCCCCGAGCCTCAGGGACCGGTCTTCTATCCCATACAACAGACAATCAACAGCGCGTTTACCTGTTATTTCACATCGATGCAACAAATTAATTTTCTCATAATAATATAATTCTAAAGATTCATTATATCTCACCCTCTTGGACAACATTTCAGTTAAAAGTTCGGCATAATCATCACTACTTGGAAAAGATTCAATAAGTTTATTCTTCCACTCGGGCCACGAAAACGACATAGTTGGAAGAGCCTGATACCAGGTGCGAGCAACGCCGGCTAACTTTGGCAATGCATAGTGTATTATTTGATCGTCCTCCCATTTATACAATTTTGCACATTCTTCTACCTTCTTCAGCCAAATATGTATTGTTTGTCCCTTTAACATTGGGTCAAATTCAGGTATAACATTACCCAAGACCGGGAACTTATTCCCTTCTGGCCGCTTATTTGCTAATGACTTCACTAATTCAGACAAAATTCTAACAACATTATTACCTGTTTCGGTGTCCAAATTACTCACAGGACCTTGCTGAGATGCCACGCTGTATTTATCTTTTGACTTGCTCCTCGTCCCACCAGTATGATGCCTCCGGCCACTGCTAGATCTCGAGTGCCACTGCCGACGCTCCCGTGACCGGCTATTCCTTCCACCATCACGCGCTGAAGGCTGACGGCGATGACTACGGCTTCTCTGGTGAGCACGACGAGAATGATACCGTTGACGTTGACGTTCACGTGATCTACTTTTTCGTCCGTCGTCGAGAACGAGAAGATTACTTGCATTATAGTCGTCCTGTTGTTGCCGCATGTTGTCGTCTGGTCGATATGAACGCGGCGTATTTACATTACGATCGCAACTGCCATCTCTTTCAGAATGCTTAACTAAACTCGGCGTACGTGTACGTATACTGTTTGCACTCGAACTTCCTCTTCTCGTCCGTTTGTGGAATAATTTAGACCGACTTTTGTCACTTCGATCATGTTTTCTTTTACGTGAGCGCGATCTCCTGTGTTTACCCATATCTTTCACGCTTTTCACGGATAGTTTTGCATGTATTTATGACTTTTCCGAGCGTAATGCGGAGTGAATTTTATAATCCCCACTTCTGAGATGTTGAGTCAGCCCCAACTATTTGTCGAATTAAAGACTTCTCGATTTATAATTTGGTTTATTATTATCCAAAACAATTAACACAACTTCAATAATCTTTTCCAAACAAAAAAAACAATCACCATCTATGGTTTTTTCCATTAACTTTTTAATATGTCCCGACCGCCATAAATACTTTAAGACTGACAATATACGGCCGGGTACACATCACTTGGAACTAGCCTAAGGGGAGGTATACACATATGAAATATACATTGTCATAAGGCTTACAGTTGGAAGTTTAACTCTTCAACAATGATATTGTAATTGGTGCTTTAGCAAACGACAATCGGAATAACGATGTCGAGCAGTTTAAATATGACAACGTTATCACGTTTTGGTTGTGTAGGTAGGTGTTTATTGTAGGTATTGTTGTAGATAGGTACTTATTTCCATTGTTACTAGTTATACAAAATACCTATTATATATTATGTATAAGAGCCAGCGTATAAGGATGTCAAACAAACACAGAAATAAAAACTTTTTAACAAAAAATTAAACCGCCGAAAAGGAACTGAAAAGCAAAAAATAATAAAACTTTTTATTTAGTTTAATAACTAAATTATTAAACTATTGTAAGTACTTATACCTAAGTAAGTATATAATTTTGTAATTATTTTGACTTTTTAATTACCTAACCTTAATAACTAAGTTCTTAAATTAATCTAAGTGTACCGAAGTAATTTTGAGTCGGCGCCAAACAAGCATATTAATTAATTATGTAAAGGACAATGATATATTACCCATTTGATTTGATACCTATTTGATTTGATCGGGCATGTGAAAGAGCCCTGAGGCCTGCTTACAGAATAAATATTTGAATTTTGAATGCCGAGCGTTCACGAAGTTATGGTTAATGTCAGCGAGACACCTACCCGAACGGGCCACACGTGAGGGCACACGTCGTTGCGAGTGGTCGTGCGTAGAGCGCATTTTTTGGAATGTTAATGTTTATGTCTGGAGATTTCACATTGCATTATTCATTTGATTTGGTCTAACTTGTACTTGTTTGGAGTAATCTTTGTTCATTGATTGTTTGGCGCCGACTCAAAATTACTTCGGTATACTTAGATTAAATTAAGAAATTAAGGTTAGGTAATTAAAATGTCAAAATAATTACAAAATTATATACTTACTTAGGTATAAGTACTTACAATAGTTTAATAATTTAGTTATTAAACTAAATAAATAAGTATTATTATTTTTTGCTTTTCAGTTCCTTTTCGGCGGTTTAATTTTTTGTTAAAAAGTTTTTATTTTTCAATTTTCTGTGGCTTACTTTAGTTAATTACTAACTTAATTTCTAGTTACATGCAATATTTTTGATTACTTTTAAAATAGCTTCCTACCTTACTGAAACTGTTAATTGCTTTATAATCCTAATGTAATTATATTGCTTGTTGTATAATATAAATTCTTTAAAAGAAGAGGCTTTATACCGGGTGGAAAGGCACGACGATCCTTCCCGCAAAGGGGGGTTAGTTTAAGTGATGGAAAATCGATTCGTAATGTTTAGATTTTTTTTTACGATCAATTATTAAAAATAATAAAATTAATTAATGTTCTTCTGTGACAACCCTACTATTACTATACGTACTAATTATCGTTTATACGTATTGATAAAGGTCACTGACTCTTGTGTAATTGTTAAAATGTTACTGACCCTAATGAGGGTGGTCACTTGCAGCATTTTGCATTAAAAGTTAACTGCCTATAACTTCAAAACGGTTATGAATATGAGCCTAGTTTCTTTAGAGGAAATACTGTACTCAGTCTAAACAATCCCCCTTTTGCGGAAGGGATCGTCGTGCCTTTCCACCCGGTATACCAACATGGGTAGGCCTACAAGAAATGCTGCTCGAATGAGAAAAATACATGTTAGAACTCACACCCCAAGGACTGATTGACAATATGCATCTGACTATCAATTCAATTCATTTATTCAAAGAGCAACATGGATCACTATTGTTAGTAAAACTTAGCTTAATATTAGTAATTACAAAGTTCATAGTTAGCACACATAAAGTTAATTTAAAGAGATAATACATAGTAATAAATAATAATACGATTTAGGCCGGTTTGAAATTCACATTACAGTCAACTAATAATAAATTTTTGTAAATATATCTGAAGTAATTTAATTTAAAAATAATACCATTCACTGGATGTCAAGTTACATTAATAATTCATTTAAATCTCAAAATGTCAAATGTCATGCGACCTCATAATTAACATGTGTGTTTGCGTGCATCATACAGCAGTGGTTGATATACACACAGTCCATATTTACGTTCAGCGACCATTTTCAGGATGCTGTTGGCACTGGCCCGTACCCTACGCACCAGGGATGTACATCGCTTGCGCATAGTAGTGTGGAAACAGTCCACCCTCGCTTCTGCGAACATCCCTGACGCGCTGCAATATCGGGGCAGCCCCATCAGCATCCTGAATGCGTTATTAAATTGGACACGAAGAGCACTGTATATGTGCCTGAGTAAATTACAAAACAACATTTACAAAAACCGATTCGTTGTTATTACAAAAAGTTTGTTGTCGTGGGATTTATGGATATTTTTGTAGTCATAACTAAGATTTAGTGATTATAAGCATAGTTTTTTCTCAGTGTGTGCCTGAGTATAGTTCGCCCACAGGCCGCTGGTATATAAGGACGTGCAGTAGGCCCTGAATAGGGTTAACTTGACCCTTCTCGAGCATCCAGCAAACCTGCGAGCGATCATGTTAGCTCTCACAGACAATGCTCTTCGTTCCCGCTCAATGTCAGTACCGTCTTTAAGGTCAGACGTCATAATATGCCCCAGATACTTCAACTGTGATACCACAGTCAGTACCTTCCCATTTAGTTTTATCGGTGGAACATCCTGTGGACTTTTATTCCTAACCCTAAAGACCATACATTCGCTTTTCAACACATTGTATTGCAGACGGTGACTCATTGCGAACCGTTCACAGATGCCTATCAGTTTCGTAAGTCCGCATGGAGAGGCACTCAGCAGCACCATATCATCTGCGTAACTGATATTATTTACGCACACTCCGTCAATATGGCAACCGATGCGGGCGCTGCTGAGCTCCTCTATAAGTTCGTTTACATACAGGATGAAGAGCTTAGGCGAGGTTAGTCCTCCTTGTCTTAACTCCACACTTCAGCCTGTATGCATCCGAAAACGCCCCCGCCCATCTTACGACATTGGATTGGTTAAGGTACCAGAATTTGAGAGGGCTAGTCAGGTCAGCTGGCACGCCAGAGTCATTCAATTTCTGCCAGAGGATGTCGTAATTAACCATATCGAACGCCTTAGATAGGTCAAAGGTCAAAGGTTAAGGTAAAGGTAAAGGTTAGGTTAGCTGGAAGAGATCCCTTATAGGGATAAGTTCGCCTTTGTACTTTGATCTATTGTGTGACATGTATATTCCTTAACCTGTTATTGTGTACAATAAAGTGCTTACATACATACATACATACATTTGTCTGTCGGTCCATGAAGTACTTGACAGTATTTTAAGACCCACAATTGCAGTTTCTGTGGATAATCCCGGCTTAAATCCAAATTGATTATCGTGTAATTTCAGATATTTATCAATGTGGGAGTTAAGCACACTATCAAACACCTTGGCTATAATGGTAGCTAGTGAAATAGGTCTGTAGTTGGTTTTGTCGCTACTGTCACCTGTTTTGTTTTTCACGATGGGCACCACCACAGTCTTCATCGCATCCGACGGCAGGTACGAGTGCCCTACACAGAATGTGTACAACATAGCCAGAACTCTTGGCAGATGCGGGCCAGCATGCTGGAGGTGCTCAATGCTAAGACCATCGTGCCCAGGAGACTTACCCCGTGTCATACCTTTAATAGCTTTGATAACATCTTTTGCTGTAGACCTGGTGATCATCCCCTGACCACGAGACCCAGCATCTCACACCCCCGTTGACTGTGGTAGCCCCAGTGGTGATTCGACTTGGAAATGGTGTTGAAACATGTCGGCAAAACATTTGTTATCATTAATGCCTTCTACAAACCCTTAAAATCTCGTTTAGAGTGATGCTTCGCGATAATATCTAATTTAATTTGTTCTTCGTTCTTCTGACACCACTTTAAACGAGATCTAAAGATCTTTTTGCTTTCTCGCATTTCATTAAACACTGGTCCTGCTTTCGGCTTAGCATGCCACAACCAGACCTCAAATTTCAACCGATTTTCGACTATGAGAAATTGCGAGGGTCTGCTTCTTACTGGAGACGATGCTGTTCGGAGTTGATTGCTATGGTAAGAAGTCTAGGGCCTCCTACCTGGTTTATGACCTTTTCGTGCAATGATCTAAATTGGCCGGATATGATAAAAGCTTTACTCATTGTGGATGGCCGCAATGTAAATGATAGAGACAGCATACCATTCCCTGAACGACTAAAATTGGTGCAAAAATATCCAGTGATTGTTGCCAGAAGCCGCGGCAGGCATATGTGGCGCTGAGTAGAGTAAATACACTTGATGGTATTGCTTTATCTGACCTAGAGCCGAATAAGGTATTACACAAACCTCACGATAAACGAGCTTTAGCAGAAATGCAGAGACTGAGAGGTCTACACACAAGAGACTGACAGGTGTAAAGCTCATTCAACACACACATACACACACACACACACACATGCGTGGTCATACATATCAATCACTAAGTGAACAAACAATCATCCCCTGTTTTCCTACCCTTAGAGTTGAAATTTTTATTTAAAATTTATATGGGACCAACTTCGAGGTATACCCTTTCTAATAAAAAAAGAATTATCAAAATCGGACTAATCTGTAAAAAGTTATGCGTGATCATACATAAAAAAAAAAAAAAAAAAAAATATACGCGTTGACTTGAGAACCTCCTCCGTTTTTTTTGTCGGTTGAAAAGAACGGCCGTATTCATAAACGTACTACAAGCCTGTTTTACCTAAAATGGCGTTAAAATTCGTTTGTCCTTATCTGTCACTTTGACATTTATGTTGGTAAGAAAGGGACAGAGCACATTTTATTTAGCAGAGGCATTTTAAGTTTTATGAATAAGGGGGAAAGTATGTGACTGTACTAAAGTGCAGAATGACTTGGTTTAGATGACTTTGACTGACATATAATAGGTATGCCTGCCCTAGAACCTAGAACCGCGATTATTTTCTACTCTCTAGGCTTAGTAAGATCAGACTAGCCACGCAGTATCCCCACAATCTACGATACACTCGTATTAAGATGCCAACACCAAGGAAATATAATTAAGGAGTAGGTATTACAATCTTTATTCTTTAAAATGAGAGATGCCGAATGGGCAAAGGCGTGGATAACTCCTGCAGATGCGTCTCTCGGCGGGCCCGCGCAACTGTGTGATAGAGATAGTAAGAGAGATATTAAATGCGTTGGTAAGTGAGAGAGATATATCAACCCGCGCCGCGCCCGACACGCGCCGCGCTCGACCCGCGTAGTAAGAGAGATATTAAATGCGTTGGTAAGTGAGAGAGATATATCATAGGATTGTCCCCACACACACACATATATATATATATGTGTGTGTGTGTGGGGACAATCCTATCTATGCAGGGTCCCAATCCCAAACTAAGCAAAGCTTGTACTATGGGTAGGTACTAGACGACGATATACATACTTATATAGATGAATAAATACTTAAATACATAGAAAACATCCATGACTCAAGAACAATTATTCGTGTTCATCACAGAAATAAATGCCCTGACCGGGATTCGAACCCGGGACCTCCGGCTTCGTAGGCAGGGTCACTACCAACGAGGCTACAGAGGTCGTCAAACATAGTTTCGCCATGCCCGTCTGGCCGTCCGTACGTCCGTCCGTCTATGCGTCCGTCTTCGGCTTAGCTTATCTTTTGGCCGTTTAAATAAATAAAAAGGTAAACACTGAATTCTGCCAAATATAATAATGCCGATTTTTAAAAGCAATTTTAATATTTTTAGCTTTTGTGCCGGCTAAATGGCTGCTACTGGGAAAGTGAAAAAAATCGTGGTAGTATAGTAAATATTATGAATTTAAAAGGAAAACTATCACGGCTAAGTAGGCATAACTAGTTACCGCGTAATAACTTAAAATGTACTTTGAAAGGCTAACTATCGTACAAATTCGGCCGACGCAACCATTTAGTTGGCGCACGCGTGTCGATGTACCAAAGAAAGACAAGCAACTACGGAACCCTAATACTACGCGTGGCCCGAAACGCACTTGGCCGATTTACAAAGTTATTTTGGTTCTGTGTGAAGGTACCGAATATGTCCTTGATACGTCCAGTCTGGTAAAAACCTCGTTATGTTAGTCTTTGTAAAATTGACATACCTAATACCTATACCTACCTAATTTCACTAGATATGTTATACCTATGTCAAAGGATTGCCTGTCTGTCTAAATATGTACACGAGTAGGTACATGTTCACTAGATTTATCAGAGCTAACACGATAGCTTTTATCGTCATGTTTTACAGCGACACGTACTGAAACGTCACGTAAAACGATAAAACCTATCGTGCTAGGGAACTTTGCGAGTTTCGGACTAAATATACTTAAGTATCCAACTACGGTATACTTCAGTACAGTGAAAACTTATAAGTCCCTGCAATCACAGCATTGTCGCACCCAATCAAATCAGTGATTTTACAAATAAACAGTAATTTTGAGGTCAGTTCGTGTCTACGCATTGGCGTGATCACGTAGTGAAAACGACTTCCAAGTTTCCAAACCAAGTGGACTAACAACTAAAGATGGAGTGTTGATAGGGAACCCCAAGCACGCAAGCACAAGGTATAGTATAAGTATAATATCTATATTATCGTTTTAGGCGGGGAATAGGTGACTGGCCGGCCGTAATAAATACATTCGTATGGCAAAGGTCGAAGATTCAGGGTGTAAAACGTAGGGAGGTTAAATAGAAAGTAAGCGGGACACGTCCTCTGTCACTCTCGCACTAAAGTACGCAAATACATTTCAATGCACTTGCAAAATCGACTCTCTCGCACCCTAGAAATCTTCACAAAGACGCGATTTTTTGGTAATGTTCGCCATCAGGTACATTTGTTTTTCTCATAAATACCACCACCGTCAGCAATATTAACTGTTGACTTTTTTTTGCCTAAATATTTGTTTATTAATATTGAGAACCTTTAAAGAACCAACCATATCCTATAAGGAAATAGCCGAGACATCACAACAAGGCGATACTGTCAAGTACGATAAAGACCGTGTAAATCACCAGAGCAAACATATAACATTCGTAGTAGCATTGTTTATAGGTACATTATCATTGTGTATTATAAACCATTTACTGTCGACAGTGTCGGTACTGTGCTGCGAATTACTGTGTATGTTCCAATGTTGAATTGTTGACACGCGAACATGAACCGTGGAATAAATTATAGTGGGGTCGCTAATTATGAATACCCACTAGACTCGGCGGCCGTAGTTTAGTAGCAGACTAGCCTTAAGTAACGAAGGCCAGACTTAGGAAGCCAGACATGAGGGGCCAGCGTGACTAATCTAATACTAGAGAATGATAATGTATAGGCCGGAAAATTCTTAGCCGAAGTTACTAATACAATAGTGAATGTTGGGTTGGGATCCTATTGGCCAACGTGTACGGACAAAATGACAGGGTGTTTTGATTTTGAATCATATATCTTTATTTATTGTAATTATAATCAGTTTCATACATTGACAATCATGTTAGGTTCATTGACTACCAGTAACGCAGTCTTTTAATTGAATAGGAACGATATCAAATTAAATATTAAGAAATAAATGGACAAATCAAAAAAAACATTTTGTCCATATAGTATGGACAAAATGACACACTAAATATGGGTATAACATACCAAATTTTTAAGAACAAAGTTCGGAAATGAATCTTTAAGTCTTCTTTGAGACATTGCAATAAATGCAGGGACAGTCTTCTTCATCCTCGTTTTCGGCGGCAAATTGTTCATTATCAGACCTGGAATCGATAGTTTGAGCAAATTGACGCTGCCTCTTTGGTTCCGCGGCATCTCTCCTGCAGTAAAAACCAAAAGTAAATATAGAAACACTAAGGACAAAACGACATACGTCACGACATACGTGACATACACTATGTCGTTTTGTCCAGCGTATAGGTATGTCATTTTGCCCAAATGTACACAACAAACATTAAAAATCATATTTAATTTAATCGATTGTTAATTGTATTAATACTAACTCAAATCACAAGTTTATATCATAAGTCTTCAATTTTAGTAAATATAATATACAAATATAACACAAAACTCACCAAAAATCCGGAGAAATCCATAAACAAAATATATTTTTGTGGACAGGAAACACGTTTCCACTCGTAACTTCAAAGAAACTGACCCAATGGCGCTGGATTTCTCTCAGGATTGTAAAAATGGCCAACTTCACGTGTTATTGTGATCGTAATTTTTTAAGAAACTAATGTAATTAACTTGCATAAATTAGCTTTCTATTTGCGCGAAATTCCTCCTTTCCTTGAATAGACTTGGATAAACTAGAATAATTTCAGATATTAGTTTGTGACGACATATTTTGGGAAAACCTTTTTTCTCAATTTATTCTAGTTTATACAAGTTTATTCAAGGAAAGGGGGAATTTCGCACAAATGGAAAGCCAATTTGTGAAAGTTACTTACATAGGTTTCGTAAACAATCACGCCGTTAGCCTGTGAATGTCAAATAACGTTTTGTATGGAAATCGAACCACCTTAAGTTCAGCTACTCCGCGCCAACATTACGAAGTCAATTAGAAATATCGGTTACCGGTATGAACAAGTTACTGAAACGTTTAAAATACCGTAAGGGACCGTTATTCGTTCGGAAGTCTAAATATCGGCTACCTTTATGAAAGCGGTTACGGTACTGAAAAAGATAACGGCTAACCGTTATTTTTCGGTAGCGAAATGCATTGGGTCGGCTAAGAAAAGGCCCGGAGAAACCTGATATGACGTTATAACGTTAAATAATGGAACCGGTATTTTTCGGTGATGCAGGTCCCTGGTTCCATGTAAGTCATCATTCAATAAAAGTTATCTAGAGGCAGTCAGGACATTTGGCTCATACGTGCTGAGTCACGCAACACAGGAGCCGTCGATTTAAGATCTAATTGGGCTGTCCTGTTCGCGAGGACGTGGGAGCCATTTCATTACAATCGTAAATTAGGTTCGGTTGGCACTGTTTGGTACCTACAATTATCACATTCCCGCAACAAATACGTGTGTAGTGTAAGTATATAAATGCCGCACTTACGTATGTTTTTCAGTCCGTGTGTGACCAACATAACAAATATACCTAATTATGTATGATCCATTATTAACGATTTTATGCTCCTGACCTAACAAGGTTTTAAAGAGGAAAATCATTGGGTTACGTTATGTGATCAGCTTCTCAGAGGGTAATCAATTTCAGACTAATTCAGACTCAGGATACGAAATCAAACTTTTTCATCATCGTATCAGCCTAAAGACGTCCACTGCTGGACATAGGCCGCCCCCAAAGAATTCCACAATGTTCGGTCATGCACCACCCGCACCCAGCGGACTCCCGCGACCTTTCCCAGGTCAGGACCTCACCTAGTGGGGGGTTGCCACTCAAGAATCTTTCTGGCCCAACGGCCATCGGCATCGGTTCTAAGTGCAATGTGCCCCGCCAACTGTCACAAGTGGACCATGTCTACCAAAAGTTTAAGAGCAACTACCTTGACTAAGAGGGCTACCATCTAACGTAGTTTCACCTACACTCTACATATCAGCCGAAAGACGTCCACTGCTGGACATAGGCCTCCCCCAAAGAGTGCCAATGTGACCGGTCCTGTGCCACCCGCATCCAGTGGATTTCCGCAACCTTTACCAGGTCATCAGTTCACCTTGTGGGGGGCCTACCCACGCCGCGCCTTTCGGTACGTGTTTGCCACTCGAGAACCATTCCGCCCCAACGGCCATCGGTTCTACGTGCTATGTGCCCCGCCCCTGCCACTTAAGTTTAGCGATTCGGAGGGCTATATCATGACATAACATGGCCCTCGCCATTGCCCTTTGGGTGACTTTGAGCTTTCTTATGAGGCCACTAGAAAGCGACCACGTTTCAGTGCCATACCACGTTTCAATTTACCTACATGAGTTATATCAAATGTATGCCAAGCACTAAGGAAGAATACCTGACGGAGATGGTCTGACGAAGCAAACATACATCTACATAATGAATGCCAGAGCTCTGCGAGGTAGCGGAGCGATCTGTGAGGAAACATTCTACCAATAGCATTGCTTATATACACAATAAGCGGGTTAATTTATGATCTCAGCCAACCTTTGAGTGAATCTGACTGACCCGAGGAAAAATCTCAGAAGAGATCATAAGGAAACAATTTGTTAGCCACTTACGAATATGTATTAACTAGCCAAATTATAGTGACCTTTCCTTGCGGAATAAAGGGATCGAATGCTCACACTCGGCGACACACCTTTTTAAATCCACTATATAACAACGTATGTGATATAAAAGGTCAACACAACACCCCTACAGCCGGGCACACACGTTACGAGAAATCGTTACGATTACACTGTACCCTGTATGTGATAAAAAACGTAAAAACCGTAGTTTTATCACACACAGGTTTCGATTATCGGTGCAGTTTAAACGGTACAGTGCGATCGATCGTAACAATTTCTCGTAACGTGTGCGCCAGGCATACACATGCAAACGTGCGTCGACTAAACGAGACAGGAGGGAATTCCACAGCATGCAATGTTTTACATGTATGTATACTTATGAGCAGTGGCTATAACTCTTATAGGCACTGTTCATAAGTATACATACATGCACGTTTGCATGTGTATGCCTGGCGCACACGTTACGAGAAATCGTTACGATCGATCGCACTGTACCGTTTAAACTGCACCGATAGTATATGTATTTATATACTTATAGTCCTTAACACCTAGACAAAAGAGACGTGATGAGATATTTGTGAGCAACTCGGTCGTGTCGATATATCTGTAGGTTTAAGATTAATTAGTTATGTTTATTTCTTTTGTGTGCACTCTAATATGCAGTCTGACCGGTTTGACTACTATCGACATGTTTGTGAGATACCTATCGTTATTCTTTACATTTGATTGAATTATACTATGATATTTATAATATTAACTTGCTCAATTATAAACTTTGGTTGGGTCTCGGAAATAGAAGATGATAATTGAAATGTGTTAATAGGTCCCGTGTCATTTTCTATTTCAACATTCAGTATCTACGTATGGCTCATGTTACCTGCAGATATAAGATGTCCGATAAATGTTGATAACCTAGTTTATTAACTCAAACGTCACCACCGACTCACGCCGGTGTCATAAATATTGTTATCTTCAACTTGGAAAGTTCCCGCAATTACTTTCAGCAGTGTTAGCGAAGAGTGCGCTTTTACTCGTGGCCTCAGAAGTCTCAGAACCTCGGGGTTGTATGCCTATGCCCAGCCTTCGATCGCTGACAGATATTTCTATATTATGATTAAACCCGACTGTTTATTCCAGCAGGGTGAAATGGTGTAAACACACCATGCATATGAAATTCAGCAATAATGTAATGCATCTACATTTTTTTTTAGTTTGCCTGTTTGGCCTGCATCGCGAGGACAGGTTCGCTGCGGGATAACCTGCACGTCTATTATGGGACGGCCGCAACATACTCTCGATTTATCTCGCACTCTTATTTTAATTGTTCTAATAAGAAAGAGACAGATAGTGCGAGAAAAATCGAAAGAGCTCGCGCGCCGTCGCGTGATAGCCCTGCTGGAGGGAAAATGCACACTACACACAAATGCATGCATGCATGCTACACTGTCTGTTTCATGGTTTTAACGTCTCCAAGGATACTGGAGAACATTTGAGTTGGCCGAATTGCATCATATACATCAAAGTTCTTTCGAAAGGCAATTCTACTGTCTAAGGCATAAGGTTCCAATTCCAATGCCAGTTTTATACAGCCACATTAAATAACCTCAAGCACATTTATGAGTACACTATTAGGCCTACATTACAAACACAGTATTCAATTGACTGTTCTTCTAACATTTTTCTGATTTAGTACATTTATTTTACAATCTATATGCGGTGAGCTATTCATAGGTATAGATATAGTTGTTTGTCGGATGGGCCTATTTATCCTTATCTGTGGAGGAGAGACCAACCTTATCAGACAAAAAAACTGTTATTTCACACTACGGGCTTGTAGTGTGAAAGAAGCAGCTGATGTTTAAAATACCGGGAGTATGCTCACCACATGCTCGTCACTGTATGCTACCATACTTAGCTGACTTTCTCGGATTTGAAATTTGAATGTACGTCCTATCTTTCGTATCTAGTATTGTTGTTTCAACCCACATACGGGTTAGTTTGGTACCTACTTGATAAAAACGTCACGTCACGTCCTATTGTCATGAAACTTCAATGTAGGAAAGAAATAAATCAGCATTTTTTCATTACGATTTCTAGACTGCGTCGTAAAACTTAGACTCGATTGGTTCTCTTATCTAGAAAGTGGTAAACAATAGGCTTATAAGTAGTACCGGTAGCATTGACCAACACAATTGTTCTTTTGACAAAAATGACAAAGCGGTAACGGTAAAGGCACTTTTATTGAAAAAAATACAAACTTTTTGGGTCCCACCGCAATCACATGTCATTATGATCGAACGGATGTTACAATGAGATCACACATACAATACAAGCGCATATATATTACATACCAAATTGTGTTTTGTGCAGACGTGACAGTGCATGCCTAATGTAGGTTTTTGACACTAATAATATCACCGTGCTACATTGGACACAATCTCAAGATTTCGTGCTGAACTTTCATTTACCTATATTATTTACTAGAATATCATGCAGTTGCGAAATTAGTAAGTACAATGTTGGGAGCAGATTTTAAATTTGTTTTGCAGCAATAAACTAGATATATGTACGTATTTAAAAGATTACTTGACACTCACGGCTGGTGTGCCTGGTGTAAAGGTCAAAATACATAAAGGTGTCACACAAAAGTCACGTTAGAATCATGTCAAGTTATCTTTTATATAAGTGTACAAAGCGCCAGAGTAAGGGCCGATTCTTCAATCTCTAGATAAAGTTATCCGGCAGTTAAAATTATCACATCTTTTCCTTTGGTCATAGGAAAGAAAAGGACAGAGTTAACATTTATCTGACAGATAGTTTTATCTGGGAATTAAAAAAATCGGCCCTTAAAGTGTTCAATATACGAGTTACTACGTAATTGTAAACACCAAATTATTGTTTCTAATTACAGAACTCTACAACCTTCACTTCGTCCGCATGTACCTAATGCAGTGAGTATATTATATACCTATTTGTTTGGGACAAAGTTTCGTATAAGGATATAATTAGTACCAACCAAACTAACTACACAGTACCTACTTCTGAGTGTTGCTGATTTTAATTTTAATCAAAAAGCCCGCAATCGACGAGCATTTTCCCGCATTTGACGCATGATATTTCACCAAAATGATTTCGAACAAAGTACCTACTCGTAGGTACATTTAAACTCAAAAAATATGAAAACTGCGTGTAGAGTATGTATGTCTTAAGTACAACAGAGTCGGTAGCACAATGTTAGATTAGAGGGGCTACCGCGAAACGAAAACGAACTTCGTTTGTGTATCCGTCTCTGTTGCACTTGCTAGTTCGAGCGACAGAGAGGAAGATATTCGAACGAAGTTCATTTTCACTTCGCGGTAGCCCCTTAGGTTTTGAGCTAATCGCAGGGCCATAAAAGCACGTATGTATCTGTATGTCAGTCTGTGGCGTCGTAGCATCCAAGCGGGGAAATTAGAATGCGGTTTTTTTTTAAATCGTAAATCTTGTCTGTTAAGATGGTTCTCTGTTTATGTGATAGGTATAATGTGCTATGTCTGTTGTGTCGGGGGTGTTGACATGTTTTAAGTTATGTTACAAAATCTAATTAGCTAAATTCACACTGCAAGTACCTATAAAACCATAAGCTTTTGGCGTGGCGCTGTGCCATAGTTTTGTATAATATTTATCAAATAGTTAGGTAACAAAATTAAAATAATATCAGATCCTTATGCTACCTATAGCTAACTAATAATTATTAACGAACACAGCACAGACGACAGCTAAAATAGTAAATGCTGGAACATTCCGAGAAGCAGAATTACGTTTTATAGATTTGTCAGCATAAGTCTGTAGAAGTCCACAGGGCACTTCGTGCTTCATCCGAGTAGTTGGTGTTCTCCTTGTAACATAACACTGCATTCCAGGTGTGACTTGGACGGCGGGCCCCTTGACGTCCACTGCATTGGCAGTCGTCGTATTGATGGTCGTGATGGACACTGATGACGTCACAGTTCCACCTGTGTCTGGGGCTCCACTCGTCGCGTTTGCAGCGTCGGGAACTGACCCGGGCGGTACCTGTATGGCAGTACCGTTCGGCGACAACACGAAATCAGGTTTATCTTGAACGTTGGTTGTGTTAACAACTGTCGTGTTAGTCACGGTAGTTACAACTGTATTCGTTGGATTCTGCGAATTATGTTGCTTAGCCTGCTCGGCGTAAATGAAGCTACTTATCAACTGACAATCAATCTTGGTTTCTTCTTCGTAGGCTCCGTTGTCTTTCTTGACGCCGAATAAGCATATTTCGTTAGGTTGCTTTTGGTAGTTGTAGTTGTTGTTTGAATGGCCCGCGCTGGCCGCGCTGTAGCCGATGGCGCCGCCGGCGAGAGCCCCGAGATTCAAAAGCGCCAATCCAGCTAACAACGTACCGTACTTGCTTCCGGAATCTTTGTACTGATACACGTACGCGGGTGGGGTTCCGCGGTATGTAGGGTAACTCACCGCGGGCCCGCCGTGCGGCGACGCGTAATGTATTTGCTGAGGAGGAGTGTAATGGTAGTGATTATGAATGTGAGTGGTGCCTTGGTTGCCTCTACCAGCGGAGCCGTGGTTATTCGTCCCAGATAGTCCTCCAGAATTAGGGTAGGTGTGACTTCCCGAATTACCGCTATTCGGGTAACTGTGACTTCCACCACTGTTAGGGTAAGAGTGACTACCACCGCTGTTCGGATTAGTGTGAGTACCACCTCCGCCAGGGTAGCCACCGCCGCGGCCACTATTTCCACTTAAACCGTGAGAACTTGGATAGCTATGGCTACCCCCACTAGATCGCGGATATGAATGACCTCCGCCTGAATAACCGCCTGATCTGCTGCCACCACCACCGCCGTACTTTCCAGCTTGTATAAACTCTACATTAGACAACACCAGTACCGCACAAAGAAACACAATTGAGTAGCGAATCATGGCGTCATACGTATTATTATTTCACAATGTCACAAAGAATTGCATGAACTCTAGCGCACCGCGCTGAAGTTACGAGCTGACTAATAACAAAACAAATATAAACGCTCGACTCGATCCACAGCGCGGTCGGTCGGTGACGAAAGTCTTGCGTGTTGCCAGTCGGCCATTCCAAAATACCCCAGATTCCTCGAGATTATATATAGCAAAATGTTGGTATCTGAAGCGCTAAAAGGCTCTTAAATATTTTTTTTTTTTTTATTTGTTTTTAAGCAGTAACGCTGCTAAAGAAAATTATAAATTTTTAAATGAAAGGAAAAATTGAAAAATTTAATGCTCCGACCCGGATTCGAACCGGCGACCACAGGCATTCATGGCCCGTCGCTACTACCAACTGAGCTATCGGAACAATCTGGTTCGGGCACCAAATCCTTCAATCAGTTCCTTCATATAACGCCTTAGGGAGGTTTGGATACCGAATACGTAACTTGTAAGTTATTGACACGTAGATAATTTGAATACAATTATAATATATCGCATTAAATAGTGCATATAAGAAGTTCAGAACTAAATAATTACCTATACCTAATTCAAGGGAGAATCCAAAAAGTGGCAACACCAACCTCTACCTCACAGGTAAACACAGTCACATTTTTGCAATGAATGGATGCGATGCAACAGATACCTGGCGGCCATTTTTAATTTTGTCTGACGCCTGCAAGGCTATCACAAGACGGCGCGCGATTTCTCTCGATTTTTTCGCACTATCCGTCTCTCTCTTATTACTTATTAGAACACTTAGAAAGGGAGGTAATTGTGCGTTATTTTGTTTGTAATCGCGACATCGGATTATGTTCTTATTTTCTCAATCCGTATCTATCTGCTACTACCTAATAGGCACTACATAGTACTTAAAGTAATCAGCACAAACTGAAAACAGAATAATTTCCGGATGATAATAATGTAGATAACAAATTAAAATCCGATCCTGTGGCTAACAGATTGGGCGAGCCTTATGTCATTTACACTTGTTTTAGCAGTAAAAATGGTTGGAAGGAAATTCACTGGAAGTGTTTAGCAATAGTGTAAGCGTAACACATTGCCTGTGGCATATAATCAGGAGCCTGTTTAAATCACCTCATTTTCATTTTCATCTACCTATGTATCCATTCCGGAACTTAGGATGTAATACTTAGGTACTGAAAATTGTGTACATATTTTAGAGCTGTATGCACCTATGGTAATTGACAGTAAAAGTTGCTTAAATAAGTAGGGGAGGTAGGGGAGCATTGGGCAGTCGGGAGGTTCGGGCACCACCTTGTAAGTCGGATCGTATAGGAGATACATAATTTTATATACTGTGGTAGTTTAACACCACAGGCCATAAATAGACTAATAAGAATACAGACGCGCAGTATAAAGCAAGACGATGTTTCATATAGTTGTCTCTGTCACTGCTTATGGTCAGCTGATGTGAGTTAGAATGAGACGAATAGTATGGTATTTTGAGTCTATTGACGACTTGTCTCCAAAAACTGTTAACCACGGTGTTAAATGCTAAACAATCTGTCAAAGTCAAATCAACGTCAAATCTCTTGTGAATCTTGAGGAAAGTTGGTTATTTCAAGAATATTGTGTTGAAAAACTAAATATTTCTGTAATAAGTTAATGATTTAAGTTGTATGAAGTGGCACAATGGCTTGTGCAGTTCCGTACTGCCGAAGTTACGCTAGATTGTTAAAAAAGACCGGAGAAACAATCGGATTTCATCGGTAAGAATCATTTGGTTATTTTTCAAATATTTCATGTACATTACGCAATATAATGGTCTGGGATTACAGCAGATGCTTGATACTATCGGATAAGTACTTTTTACATGGATCAAACTTGATATTTTTGGGATTTTTAGTAAAAATACAACTGTCGTAAACGTGGGTAGTGTTGTTACCATGTATATATCGATATTTCGTCGACATGAATTATTCATGTAGGCGTTTAGACAAAATATTTTAATGTTACATGTTTTAACTGTTAACTTCAGGTTTCCGGTAAATAATAATCTTCGAAAAAAATGGATTGACGCAGTAGGGCGCAATAATTGGACGCCGAAAAAACACCATAGAATATGTTCGAAACATTTCGAAACTAACTGTTTCGTTATTATTAAAAATATAAAACACTTGCTGCCAGAGGCGATACCTACAGTTTTTCAGAGGCCGCTTGAGGTAAGTTGGTATAATGAGTTTTATTTATTTTATTACTTGACATTTCTGAGGTCCCTCCAGATGAGTTCGTTTCATTTAAGTTTTGTATATGCAAAGAATTTGTATTAGTACATTGATTTTCTTTATATATCCATAACTACTATAATATGTATTATACATGGGAAAGTAACTCTGTGTCGGTTTGTTGTTTACCTGTTCATACTTAAGCAGCTCAACTGATAGATATTGTATAATAATGTTTTCGTTACTGTATTTAATGCAGGGATCTCACCAGGATCAACAATTAGAAGGCAACTACAACAAAATGATGCTGAGCAGTAATGAAAGGCTACCAGATACAATACCTAAGACCTCCCTAACCTTAAGGCCCTAGACCTAAGGCCTCTTCAGGTGATGCAAGTTTACTGATTGCAAAAAGTTCTATATAATTGGATATTTATTATTTAAAGCATTAGATGTAACTTTCTTATTAAAATGAGATATTTTCAGGAATATAATTGCGTTGTTATTTTGTGTTAGCCTACTTTAAAAACAAAGTTTTAATCGACTTCAAATCAAGCCACATTCCATATTACCGCATGAACTGCTTTCTGAAAGCAAATGCACGATTTCAAAGTACCCAAATCGTTTCAAAATAAGATTTGAAGATTGCCCTGGATTTCTCCAGGATCCCATCTTCAGATCCTGACCTGCCTAGGACCACCTTTTCTAACAAAACACCATTCTTATCGGTCCAGGCGTCTAAGGGTAATCGAGGAACATACATAAAAAAATAAAGAGCCAGCGGAATTGATAAGTTTCAGAAGTCGGTTAAAAATAAATGTGTTCCACTAAAGATCCACAAAATAGTGAGAATAAAAAGTAACTCGTCTGACTACCTATGTATTTGCATAATTTAATTTGTAGCGAACATATGAAACATGAATGCAGTTTATTATATTCGTAGTCGTGTAATGGTTTTTGTTTTCTATTTGGTAAGTACCATATTAATTTTTGCATAGTATGGATAGAAATACAATTTACTTACTAGTATCGCATATTACGAATTTATTAACAGTAAATATCGATATCGATAACTTGTAAGAAAATATCTTTCTGTGCACTAAATCTCGAGCGAGCGAGAGAGCGAATTACATCGTGCGAGCGAGAAAGCGGAGACAATGACGTATGAAGACCTGTCAGATAACATGGTTCTATCCCTTTCTTACTCGGCGTTCAGTACGTAAGTGAGAAGACATCGGATGTATAGAAAACGTTCAATTTATTAGGGCCTATCTGCTTTTCTCTGTAATCTGTGCCACAGGCTAATGTCATCTGCCATTCTGTTTAGTTGTCAATGTCACATGCCGTCAACCGTTTCGTGCGTGCAAAAGTAAATATTTTGATGTGATTTCGAAGGAAATAACAACGTGATTTGCGAAAAGGTGAAAGTCTCTGTATTGATATCTAGTGTAGTGAAAAATAAAATAAAAAATCACTAACAAGATCACGATAGCAATTTATACATTTATATTATATTTCCGAACACTTGATAAAACACGAGATCCGCACTTCAAACAGGAAGTCCAAGCCGGTAAATTAATGTATTACTAACTATAGGTCACTATTTCACAGTCTAAGATTACAGATCCACCAGGTCCGCGAACAGAAAAATGAGGCAAAGCCACACGGATGTTTTAAATATGCCTGGTTTTCACATACAGCTACCGCCGGGTTGACTTAAACAGAACTAATTGTCCACACGCTAACCAAATGCCGTCAGTTTGGACCGCAAAAGTTAAGCTCGTTAGTAAGGCAGATCTACTATAAAAAAGGAGGGGTCATGCTAACCAAATGTACAATAGGAAGTGATGGTGATGATGGCATGAAATGAAAGTGATGCGATAGATGGATGAATGTAGGCCTAGGAGGTAACCAAATAAATATAAGACGTTGGCGGTAAATTGCCTTTCTAAATTTAGGGAATGGCTAACGATAATCGCAATCCCGAGCAAAACTTGAGCTATACCATTCGCAAAATGACACCTGGTAGTAAGTTAATTAACGGAGAGTCTAGTTACTACATCAATCGCATAGCAAGGGCCTACCATATAGGAAAACTTAGCTACAGACGTTAGGCGGGAGCTTGGATATAACATTCGCAATATGACGCCTAGTGGTAAGTTAATTGACGGGGAGTCTAACTACTACATAAACCGCATAGCAAGGGCCTACCACATAAGAAAACTTAGCTACAGACGTTAGGCGGGAGCTTGAGCTGTGGTTTCCAGGAAAAAGGATCCACATCCACTGCGAGGGCCACCGTTTGAATGCTTCCACAGAACTCGTTCTACCGATAGCGGGAGCAGACGTTCCGCTTCACGTGACTCGGCTCGCACGCCCCGATCCCGGAAGCTACGAAATAAATATAGAATACGTGAGGACTACTACCACCACTGGTTTGACTAAAAGCTAATAGATCGTGATATTAAGAAACCCAGCTTACCCAGATCGCTAAAACGACGTCCGGCTTTTCGTTGGTTTAAAAGAACAACTCCTTCAGGCTGCGTCCCATTGATAATCTTAGTCGCAGCAACAGCATCGACAATCGATCCCCCCAGCGACAACCTTGGCTGGGAAATTATCTGACCACTTGTGGCACAGAAAGGCACTCAAAAGCAACAACAAAACTGCCTAGTTTTAACGAGGACTTTTAATGGACGTCAACTCTTCAGCTCTACAATCTTGAATGATTCATCCATAATTAGTTTTTTGTCCATTCTGACAGACTAGGAAAAGAATCTTGGAAAAATCAAATTCAAATTTTAAATAATTAAAACTTAAATTTCATTCTTAAAAACTTCTAACCAGACAGAATCAGACCAGGTAGAGCCATATGCGAGGTTGTGTATAAAGGGAGACACATACGTTCGACACGACGAGTACGCCCTCTATGAGCAACCCTTGAAACCAAAACAAACGCGGAAAGACTGCGGCCCGTCAAAAGTACGACTTGAGCTGTAATCTAACTTTCGAGCTTCAGCATTAGTTTACTAGATGGCGCGGAATTAAACCAACTGCCGTAACCTTAAACAGGAGCCGTTAAAGCGACTTCTGCACGTTCACGCTGCACTAGTTACGTGTTTTCGAAAGCTAATATTAACGTACAAATAAAAGTAAAACATTAGACTACAAGAAACATATTTGAATATATTATGTAGTGAAATGAGGGGGTGGGGAGCATTGAGCACTAATTTTGAAGGGAGGCTTGGGCATGCCCAATGCTCCCCCGCCACTAATGTTTGTTTCGGCAATCGGTGTAAAAAGTAGGTTCTGTTAAAATAAAACTATTTTGACGGATTTTAATTGCGTATAAATACTGAATATGAAGAATGTTAAATACTTTGATGTTTTTTTATTATTAGTGTCACTAATTATGAAATGAATTTATAATTAGTAATGATACTGAGTATTGATTGATAAATCTTGTAATTTGTTTTTATTTGAGTATTAATAGTTTAAAACATTCGATTGTTTGTCGATTTTATTGCAAGTTTTTATAGTTGTATTATTTAATATTCTCATAATTTACCATTATGACGCATATTTGATACAGTGCCCAAAGCTCCCAGTGAGGTGCCCAAACCACCCGACCATTGGGAGGTTTGGGCACTTTTGACAGTGTTTAAAAAATCTCTTGCAATTTTGAGACTGGTTATAATTGTATAAGTATTCTTCGTAATAATTGAAGCCAAATATTTGTGCTACTGATATAAGAAACAAAAAGTTGATTTTGATAAATAAATACATTTTTATTACGACTTAAGTCAAAAAGTGCCCAATGCTCCCCTATCTCCCCCACTAGTTCCTCTGTGAGCGGTAGGAATCGCCTGACCGTCTTTAAAAAAAAAGTAGTTTCATGACAAAATTGAGAACGTGTCTCGACAAACAATTTATATTTAATGGACCTCACAAAATTTCACGAAAATCGGTTTAGAAATGCGACCTGTAGAGGAGAACAGCAGCGGGACAGACCAACGATTTTCGGCCCAAGCTGAAGCATAGAACTTATTCGTTCGCTTCGCTCGCTCGTTCAATAATATGTATATTATTGAACGAGTTGTAGAACTGATATTTATGACCCCGTCTGTTGTTCGGGTTAGAATCGCACCACCCACTTTCTTCCCGTGGGTGTTGTAAGAAGCGACGGCGGGATAGGGTTGAAGTGTGTTTGGGCGATGAGCTAGCAACCTGTCACTGCAATATCACACTTTCACCGTCTTTAAACCTAATGCTACAAGTGGTGGGATACAGGCTCAAATTATGGATATGATGCTGTCATGACCGATTTCGGCCACAGCGACTGCTGTGTGCTCTGGACTTGATATTATCGATTAGCAAAATGACTGGAGTGTTGTTGATCTACTCTCTGGTGCGCTCTTATGTGGCTTGCATATATTTTTGGATATATTGTTTACGAGTATGTGTATGGCCGATCGTAAAATCCGCCAGATCACGAAATTCCTAAGCATTTCGTGCGAACGCCGCCATTTTATGATATGCCTAAAAGTTGGCCAGGCTTATCATGATGTGCCTGATAAACAATACGGCAGATCGATTAGAGCATCGCATTCATCGATATTCCTGCTCGTGATCGGCCGCCGCACTGGCAGTTAGGTAGCTGTACTAGTTGCAGTCGGTGAATCTCTGAGCGCTGGAACCACTCAGTTATATCTAACGCCTCCTGCTCTCGATTACCCACGCAAGGATAGGACAAATCACAACATTTACATTATTTATCTTTGGGGTAGGCCTGGCCAGCAGTGGGCGTAGTAATATTTAATAATATTTTCTGACTGACGCCACAGAATAAATAATAGTACGTACAGAAGGTTCACTGTTAACAAAGCAGGGGCTTTGTTAACAGTGAACCTTTTGTAACAGGGGTTAATAGTTGCATTGACAATCGAACTGATAGGCGAATGACATAAATAAAAGCGCGAACGCGTTCGTTCCGTAGCAGCGCGTGACATCCACTAAGGTACCTGTACCTACCTACCACCTAAGTTGGTGGATGGTGGCCGGCATGTACTTGTATTAGGTATAGTGATACTTTGAGTCCCAGGGAAGGACATAAAATCGGTTTTATCCTGGAAATCATCTCCTAAGGGGTTGAAATGGGGGATGAATTTTTGTATGGAGCTACGATATAAACGAGTTCCACGCGGATGGTGTCGCGGGCAGAAGCTAGTCATTAATATTTAGATCCCAGACCCCGTATCATGGTAGGCCTTGTCACACGATAAATGACAGGATAGAGCGTCCGTCACTGGCTAACACCGTTCGATACGAGACGACGCTCCTATCTTGTCACTTATCGCGTGATAAGGCCGACCATGAGACCGGGGCTGGTTATCGCCCACGACCTATAACTTATCTACTGTTTGTGCCAACTATAAGAAGAACTTGACGCATATACGAGTACGACGAGGTTATCTGGAATCTTATACGAGTACATAACTACTATTCATGTCAATTCTTGTAAACAAGTACCTTTATAAAAAATCAATACAAACAACATTTCATATGCAGCGGAGGGTATCTGTCGTTTTCGCCACCAAATAAAATAACCAATAATTTTGAATTTTCCCGAAAAAATATTAAAAATATTGTCTAACTGAGAAAAAAGTACATTAGGGAATTAAATAATCACACAATTATGAGTTTTTTGTTGATAAGAATTTTCATTTATATGGATAATTATGTGGCACATATGTATATATGTTCTAACTCATTATGTATATGTTCGGCTTAACAACAAAATTCTTACCTATATTCTATGCTCCTTGTATTTTACTATAACATTAAACGTGTAAGAGATTGTACATACTAACATTTTATGGGCACTGCCTGAAACAAATGACTTATTATTATTACTAGCTGTACCTGCGACTTCGTTTGCATGGTAATTTAGTGGTGGGAGTTAACGAATTTCTTATTTTGGACATAGGACACATGCAGTTCTAATTAAACCTTTCAAGTAAAACGTTGAACAAACCTATTTTAGCTAAAATGCCGTTAAAATTATTTTCTTTGATGTTTAAATTAGCAAGAAAGGGACAAAACTCGTTTTATGGTGTAATAGTTTAGTAGATGTTTGTGGCCATAGATCCAACAGGTATGACACAGGCTGCAGCATTAAATTTTTATATATCTTCTTGTCTACATATTTATAATATAACACCGTTTTATATTAAATAAATACAAACGTGATGACTGAAATCATCTTGAGTCACTCCGACTCTCAGGTAAAGATGTGTATAGAATTAATAAATAGATTTAATAATCCTTTCGAGTACCCGGAGTAGGTTGTGTACCTACCCATTGACCGGTAAGTGTTTACGCGGAACAAAAGATCTCTTTTTTAACGTCTGAATTTATATTTTCCAAGCTATACCTAACCACTAACTAAGTTCTAGAACCATAACGCGAGTCCGAGTCCCTTTCTATTAAAGGTAATTAATGTAATTATTAAAAATATTAAAGTAATATCTTAATTTTTTCATATTGCAATGTTTCAGATCGCACTATCACATTCTGCAGATCTTCTGTTTGTTCCCGCCATTGTCAACTTAAGGAATGTGTATTGCAGGCTTTATGATAAAAGTTTTATCTGTATGTTGGCCCCTTCCTGTGTCATATAGGCTGAATGTCAACTTGAAGGCGCGAAGTACGAAGTAAAATACCGCCTTAATACCTACTGACGCGCTTGATAATTAATGTTTTTAAAAGAGGGGCCCGTTCTTTACTGATTTAATATATATAGTTTTACTGTTTATTGCTGATAAATATAAATACTGACAAACCAGCACGGCTATCACAAGACGGCGCGCGAGCTCTCTCTATTTTTCTCGAACTATCCGTCTCTCTCCTAATATACAACTTAGAAAGAGACGTATAGTGCGAGAAAAATCGAGAGAGCTCCCGCGCCATCTTGTGATAGCCGTTAAGTATCGTGACAAATACTCAGCGTGTAATCTTGCAGAAACTCATAAACCTAGACGTTTTGGCTGAACGCGAGACAACGCTAGGCCATGCCATTAAAAAAAAAGGAAGAGTCAGACTTTTGACGTTATTTTGTTGAAATTTGTTGATACATTTATTGAAATTACGCCTCAATACGAATTTAGCGCGTATAAGTTTCCATATCAGAATCGATTATTTTTTTATGCTTTAGTATTTAATATGCGTTTTGTGAAGGTCTATCACAACACCGGATCGAAATTATTACTGTTAATTAGATATGGCAAGTCCGCCATTTTGACGTCACTGACAGTTGACGGATATGGCGGCTATGATTTCAAGAAGAAGAACTGAATAATTTAATGAGGTCAAATGTTTCCGAAAATTAATTAACTGTCGCAGTTGGATAAAAACTATCCTAAACGGAAGCTAGAGTAATAAACTACTTATGAAAAAATCTACATGTTTTTCCGTTCATGGGAAGCCGAGATCATTCGGGACACGTAAATGCTTAGTTTGATACTGGCTGATTCCATTTTCAAATTAGAGATTTATTATAAGTGAGAGATAAAGTGTCCAAAGTTTTAATAGTGGATATATTCTGTCCTTTTTCCGCAAAACGCGGGGCGCAAATATGAGGGGTCGTATGAAACGATCATCATTTACTATGACGCTCGTAGATTGTAGCTTCCTAATTCCTTGAAAGATCAGAATAGGATTTTCATCACTAGGCATACGTTTTTGCCTTCTTTATACAATACAATACAAATACTCTTTATTGCACACCTCAAAACATGAATCAAATAAACATAATAACTTATTAAAAAATAGATGTATTTTGCTTTATTTTGGAGTAGTAATAAATTTTCAGTCTACCCGTAGAGGGTATCCTAGCAGCATTTTTCCATACAAACGTATTCCCCTATTTCCTTCCTGGTTTATCCCTCTAGAGGACTCGTTTTTTTTTATAAAATCTAGGTCTACTGTATGTATGCCCCTGTCATTTACTTTTTCCCAAAAAATAATTACCAAAACAATTACGAATTTTCGAAAACCTAAAAAATACCCCATTTTTAATGTCATATTTAGATGACTACCAGACAAATATGAAAAGATTTTACGTTAAAATAAAATAATAGAAACATAGATCTGCTCTTCCTCTAAATTTCGACACCAAACATAATTGAATCGGCGCAGGTTTGGCGGAGAAAACAGGGGAATACAAAGCATCGATCTGGTCAAGATTTTGTAGTGAAAATCGGTCTGAGCTGCAGTTGTCCCTATCGCACATTACGGGGAATCGCTTGGGCGCAACGCGACGGCAATAGTTTGTACAAATACCTATTTCTCAATTTTGTCGCAGACCGACTACGCTCTTAAACACATTCACTGCCAAGAATCGCTACGCGCTACGCTCATAGCCGCTCCCGTGGTTTTCCCCGTATGTAGCGGAAAGCGACAACGCCGGAGTAGGCGCCCGCTAGGCGGGTTCCTGTCAGTGAAGTTGTTAATTAGGTAGAACTGAGTACAGGTAGGCAAGACCCTTCTTGTATGTAATTGTGACATGCTCGTATAAGTATTTCTTTTATTTTTGTAAGCACACATTTTTTATACATAGGTATGGATAAAGTGTATTCGATTAGCTGGTCGATTGCGTAACGCTTTGAACGTGCCGTGCCTACGTCAGGTGGATGTAAATTATTTTAAATTACATTTTTTGTATGGGAATATGACAGATGAGTTGTCCTAACGTACGTTGGAAAAGTTATGTAATCACTTCTCTGCACTCTGGTCACAACAACATAGGCACATGGGCTGTAATGTTTATTATATCCTATATACCTATCCTATACTATGTATAAGACAAAAAAACTTGATGAACTTATAAGAGTTACAAGGTAAACGTCCGAATGCTCGACTCTGTACTAGTACGAGTATATGGTATGGGTACTCTTAGTTCGAAATTAACTCGTATTGCTTTGACATAGGGTGCCCATGGCATATACTAGTACCTACAGCATCGAGCACTCGCACGTTTACCTTATCAAGTCAACAGTCAGCTTTATGTGACAGTCAACTTAGATTTTTATTTAGTACCTACATAGTTTAATACCATTGACTAATTTGCTTACTTACAGTTCATAGTGTTTGTTATTATTTAAAAATAACTACTTTGTTATACTACTTAGTATTGCGGAAAATACAAAATAGATTAATATTCGTGTCCCATCTGTCATTGGGAAAGTCCAAGTAATCATACTCTGAATTAGGCCAGTCATTTTATCCAAATAACCGAACCTACCATTCGAAACAAGGTTTTTCTTAAATAACTCGGCCATTTTTGATTTTACAGTAAAACCGTGAAGACAAAAATTATAGGAAATTTGATTCTCTACAAGTTTGGTCCCTACAATTTCTTTTTTTTTCAAATTTCTTCTAGGATCGATAGTTTGGAAATTAAACCTGAAAAACGCGACAAATTCAAAACGAAAAAAGAATTATGCCACTTGCAAATTATGTCATTTTGCCTAATATATTAATACATCAAAGTATAGCAACAGACCGTTATATCAAACGTTACATTATACTAAATAACTTTATGCCAATTTAATGTATATCAAGTGTATGTTAGTTTTTCTGACATTATATGAAACATTACGCACCCAAAAAAGCATATCACAATGATTAAATAAAGATGAATAAATAATAACAAACACCAATTGATATGAGTAGTATAATCTCCAATTTTAATAAGTACCTAAAATAAGAAGTTTGGCGATATCAACATAATTGTAAACTTAACCTTTCACCAGGTTCACCTCGTTTTGGCGATAAGACCGTGTTATCTTAGACGTGATGTCGAAGTATGTCACATTATACGTTGTAATTTTATTAATAACTGAATTATACGGCGATGAATAATGACATCCACCATGGCGGATTATGTAGAAACTTCTTCAGCTGCTGCTTTTCTGGTAAAATGTAATTATCTCGCTTAGGCTCTGGCATCTTTGAGTAACGCATGAGTGTGTCACAGTCCACTTTATTAGTAGTACGCAGCTCTCTGGTCCTTATCTCCACCTCGCACTGCATGTTCGAAATGTTTACAGGGGGTCCCTTCACCTTAAGCGGGTCTGTTGCGTTAACTGTCAATGTACAACTCGTAAAATTCATCATTGTCACATTTGATGACACCGTTGAATTTACTGAAGTCGCATTGGCAGGCGAGGTGTTGTTGACCATGGTTGAGTTCGTCACACATGTCGTTGTATTTACTTGGCTCTGGGGGATCGTAACCTGCTTGCCCTCCTTAGTGAACGTGGAAACGATTTCGCAAGGAATCTTCAGTGTCTCAACAACTCCGTTTTCGGTGATTCTCATAGTACAGACAGCCGTTTTCTGCGGTGAATAATTACTATTCATACTGCTGTCCGAGTGGTAACGGCGTCTGTAGTAGTCATCATGGTAGTAGTGGTCTTCGTAATGGCTGTGAGAGCGTCCCATGTTGTACAACGTCAAACCTGTCAATAAGTCTCCGTACCGACTGCCGGAATTTCTATAGTCAGTCACATATACGTGCTGTGGCGATGAGTAGTAGGGAGTACTAAACACATTGGTGACATGATTATTGACAACATGAGTCCCGGAATGCTGCGAAGTGCCGTGAGATACAGACTGGTGTGGCGTACCGTAGTTGTTGCCGTAGTACTTGTTATTATTTGTGGACGAGGGTTTAGCGTTGTGATTAGCGTAGTATTTATTCGCGTAGTCTACTCCAGCAGGGAGAGGGGCGGTTTCGTAAGTGGGGCGGTTACCTGTGCCAGATGATCCTCCATGCGAGCTCGGATAACTGTGAGTATTAGAGTTTGATGACCAGCCACTACCCCACCAGGACCCACTGGAACCGGAACCCGAACTTGACGGAGACTTTCCTGAACCAGACAATCCTGAACTTGATTGCGGATAGCTATGACTTTTCGACCCTGAGCCGGTTCCATATCCGGAGAGCCCCCCATTTGAAGGATAGCTGGGTTTAGAGTTCCACGACGACCAACTGGACCCGGAGCTTGATCCTGACAGGCCTGAGGATGACGACGGGTAGCTGTGCTTACTGGAGCCAGATCCATATCCAGAGAGGCCCCCTGATGAAGGATAGCTGGGTTTAGAGTTCCATGATGACCAACTTGATCCCGAACTTGACCTGCCGCTACTGTATCGTTTAGGCGAGCCGGCGGCACTTTCGAAATAACATGCTAATGATATGTAAAGCACTAGGCACAACAGAAGTGTTCTGCTGGCCATTTTGCAGCGTTTAATTGTCCCAATTAAAAGTAAATGTTGTGCACGCACATCCAGCCACTCCCGCGAGATTCTTAATAATCACTAACCAACTTGTTTATGTTTGTAGCTGTGGAGTTTACGTCATGACGTCATCAGTATATTCTGGGAATGGGACCGAGCGTTGCATTCCATCTCTATTTAACTAGTTCGTAGGTTATTTTATCAACTGTTATTCCATTTTGAACCGTCTCTTATATGTATATATGCGGGTTTGCTTCATGATTTTAAAGACGGCAACCGCAACCCCAAAAAGGTTGCAATTTTTTGTGAGGCTCGTTTATTGTACTCGTATAAACTGCATAAGTGCTTAATAAATGAATAGTGAAAAATATCCCGACATCTTTGAAAAAAAAATGTTACTACCATTTACTCTCACCGTTACATTAGTTAATTTCGAACTTGTTGCTTCTCTAGAAAGATCGGACGTTTTACGTTGGCGATAAGGGAGTATCTGGTCGACTTTATATGAATTATTTTAGTTTCTTTTCTTTCTTTTCTTTGTTTGCAATCGCCAATCCTAGGGGATTTTGTAATAGGTACAATACAATCGAAGTCATTTCTTAAACGATTATTGATTGATTAATTACGATGACAATAATACGCCATAATAATATAATAACAATAATATGATAAGTAACGTCGTACAAGCTAAAGGCACTTTTCGGCAGTTGTTGTACACATTGCTTGGTCGAGTGGTAGCTTGAGGGCAGACTGTAGCACTGATACTGCTGGGGTACTGCCTTCGAGACCCATTGGGCTGGCAATGTTTTGTATTTTATTTTTGCATTTTATATATATATAAAGGTACAAACATACTTAAGGAAACTAGCACTTTCTTTCACTCGCAAATTATACGGTGTGTTTAATATACATGAAAAATATTTTTTCAAGTATTTTATACTAGATTCTGCCCGCGACTCCGTCCGCGTGGAACTCTTTTATATCGCTGCTCCATAAAAACTTTTACCCCCCTTTTCACCCCCTTTGAGGATGATTTTGAGGATAAAAACTATCCTATGTACTCTCCATCTCTTCAACTATCTCCACTTAAAAAATCACGTCAATTCGTCGCTCCGTTTTGCCGTGAAAGACGGACAAACAAATAAACAAACAAACACACATACACTTTCCCATTTATAATATTAGTATGGATTTTATACAAGCGTGCCAGTAAAATATTCGGTTCAATATTTGCTATCAATTTGTCAGACATTGGTACAGATTTTTGCTCATACAAGGGTTCTGTGAGCAGGAGACTTCGCGAGTCTATATATATTTTTTAATATAAATACATACATACATACATATAATCACGCCTCATTCCCAGAGGGGTAGGTAGAGATCACGGATCTCCATTTGCTACGATCCTGGCAAACCACTTTCGCTTCACTCACTTTCATAACATTTATAATACATGCTCGTCGGTTTAGGTTCTCCAATTTGATCGGAGAAAGTTTTTAATTTCCAAAAACTGAATCGCCAACAAAATTCCATACCTACTCACAAAATTACAAGAGAATCGGTTGAGAAATGCAACCTGTGACATCCAGCCGGGCATCTGAACGTCTTGGACGTTTTGGAAACCATTTTAATATTTTTAGCTTTTGTGCATAATTTGTTACGAATATTTTGAGTTTATTTTAGACTCCTTTAGACCTATGTTCATATTTTTATATCGAGCGAAAATTGCTTAATCTAATTGTATTTTTTTGTAACCATATTATTATAAACAGACGCATTATATTGTTTCAAAAACTCTGTTCGATTCACTTCGCTGAACCTACGGCGCCTTAATTGTCCGTCATACCCACCCTGCGAGGCGAGGGAGGGGTCCCCGTGGCGGGTGGGATGCGTAAAGACATTTTCCCAAAGTAAAGAAAGGCGACAATTTAATAGCATGTACTTTATTTGCGGGCACCGGCAAGTTCACGTATCGTAACAGTTTTAATAATGTTCCACTTCATTGTTAGCAGTCGAGAGGAGTCTAAATCACAACTGTGCATTATATAACGATATTAACGATCCGATTATGTTTGACGGTGAACAAGCCACTGAGAGGGGCCGATTTACAATAAAATGGACCGAAGGATGGATGGACGGAACCGTAGGTTCTAAATATAAAGTTGCATTAACACCAAATGTATCACTTTGTTGGTTGTTGTTGTAATGTTTTCTTTCTTGTGTGTAGTGTTTTCTATCTACTTACCTACGTAACGACAACAAGTAACTACTTGTTGTCGTTACGTAGGTAAGTAGATAAGGTCTACTTGTTTCTTGGAATATTATTAATGAATACTTTTGATATTTTATATTTCTCAATTAACGAATTTCTTATCAGCACTCGTAAACAGCAAGCTAGTATTCAATATTTAACCAAGATACAGATTTTTTATTAGATAAATAGACCGGATAAATAGAGATTAATTTTCTGTAGCTTAAAGGTAAATACGTATACTGTGTTAGCTTGTCTATCTTTTTGTTTCTGAACTCCACTCAATTGCTTAAAGGTTAACTGGAAGAGATCCTTTACAGGAATAAGTACGTCTTTGTACCGGTTTAACCTATTCTGTCTGTATGTTACCTGTTTCGTGATGAAATTTTTTTTTACATAAAAATTTAATAGCCCCTATCGTAGATGGCTATTGTAAGGATATTTATAAAATCCGAAAAAACAGAGTAAGTGCTTTTATTTCTAATCAGTATAATAAATGCAGGTTTTATTATTATTAAATGAGTACAATTGTGTGGTACGGTGTAAAATTTTCCATACCAATTTGGTTACAATATAGATTCACAACATTTTTTTTTACGTACCTAATTCCTTAAACAAATGAGTATTGAATGCAAAACTGGACGCACGTTACTCTAATAACTTGACAATCAGTACTTAATTACCTGAATTTGCTAACTATGTAAACAAACCCCCATAGTGAAAGACAATTTCAATATGGCGGTTTGTTTACATAGTTAGCAAATTCTATTGACGGCCACTTTACAAGGAGTGGGGCATGCATTCGTGCGTGACTTTTTCCTAAACAGTAAATAACATATTAATAGCGTTTTACGGCGCAAGTAAACGAATTGTTTTCATAGAATTAGCATGTATACAGTTAACACCAAATAGATAGTAGCAAGCAAAGTAGCCAATATATCTTGGTAACTTTGGTTTCTATTATGTATTTGATGCTGACTGTGTCCACGCTTTACAAAAAATCCTATTGATATTTTTATCATAAACATGACACTGAAATATTTTAATTATTTATAACTTGACCACTGACAGATGTCATCACACAAATTGACTTCATACCAAGCTTTCTACTCTTACTAAAAGAAAGTGTTATGGGTGACGCAGGGATTGCAACGTTGGAGGGATGACAGCTCCATAACACATTTACAGATAGTCCAACTAATCTTTTCGTGATGCGGCTGTGTGTGCGCATGCGCTAGTAATTATTATAAGGAATATGCAGGTTTGATTCGTGTGGCCGTGACATCGCAGTTTTCTTTGCAGACGCCACGAGCAATTATCAGTTCAACTATCTGGAACTCATTTAATTAAGGCCTTTTTAAGAAATTGTCATCCATGATCGTACACCAGACGTACGTCCAAACGTACCTACGTTAGGAGAACTCCACTGATTGGGAAAAAAAGGGAAAAAAAGACAATTGAGTTGGTCTCGTAGGTACGTAGGTACTTTCGAAAAGTTACCCCCCTGGCCCGTTTTAGCCCTTGGATTACAACTACAAACATGTCTTGATCCTGTAATGAAATAAGTAAACACTATCTATGAAGGGAATCTGTCGGGATTTATACTAGTTACACAGCGATAAAAAGGGATAACCACCATGGCGGTTTATCTAGCATTGACTTCAGTTTTTCCCTCGCTGGCAATACATTAGTAACTTTATCTTCAGGGACCGCCATTTTTGCGTATTTTAAAAGATCACTACATTCAATATTGTGTCGTATCGCTTCTAGTTTAGTCGTTATCTCTACGGAGCATTCCATGCCGTTTGCGTCTGCGGGAGCTATTGGTGCTCCCGTCACTGACAAAGGATCTGCTATATCCACCGTCTGATTTACACAAGGGTTAAATGCTGTGACGTTACTTGTTGTATTACTTCCAAGAGAGGCATCGTTCAAGTTAGTCCCGTTTGCAAAGGTCGAATTGATATTCATGTTCATTAAACTCGAACAGTTATTTCCTGGTGTAATTGTTACCTCTTCATTTGACGTACGATTGCCATTGTCGAATGTAGATACTATAGCGCAGGGAATCTTTAGCACTTCTAGATTCCAATCTTTCTTAATCTTCAACACGCACTTGGCTTCATCGTTGGTTCCATCCGTTCCACTTCCATGATTCACCGGGGAGTAAACTCCAGAACTGCTGCTCCTGTGGTAATCATCGTTGTAGTAGTGATGATGATAATGATGAGAGCGGCCCAAATTGTACATCGTTAGTCCAGTCAACAGATCACTGTACGGACTTGGAGCTTCTCGGTAACGTGTCACGTAAACATATTGTGGCGCTGTGTAGTACGAGGGTCGACTGGGTCCGTAATGAGTTGTGCCAGAGAATCCGGGAGAATGCGGGTAAGAATGCGATCCGCCCGTGCCGTGCCCAGAATATCCTGGGGATTTCGGGTAGGTATGACTGCTACTCGAGCTTGAACTAGACCCTTTTCCCCATCCAAAAAACGACCACCCTCCGCCTCCGCTGGTGTGACCTCCGGTGCTGTGACCTCCGCTGCTGTGACCTCCATGGCTTGAATGTCCACCCCCGTGGCCGCCGCGTCCCCCCTTACATTCTATTAGGTTCACCGTGAACACAGCAAGCACAAAACACAGGCATAATTTCGCGTTCCTCATTTGTTATGACTTGATATAATGAGACGTCTGTCGACGCACGCTGGCGGGTTGCGTGTACGCCGCGCAGCTTTGGAGCAACCATTTAAAACCTGTTAATTTATAAACATATAGTAGCTGTGTGCGTGCATTTATGACGTAGTGTGGTGGTTTCTGCCATGTCATAAACAGCTTCTATACACGAGTCCAGAGGAAAAACGTTGCGAGTCAATTTTAATACAGATTTTTACTTTGCGCGTGTCCTCATAAGGCCAGTTTTTAATCTTCAAATGGAACTCACTCTAAAGGGTCGCCCACCGACTCTTTAAATTTATACAGCGATAAAGCGGGCTCTTATACCACTAATTACACTCAGACGAGTACTGCGATATAGGAGGAAAAAGCTAAAAACTTACATACTTATAGTTTACCTACATAATTCTCAGTGTATAGGTATGGTATGAATTACTTTTAATAATAATCTGTCGCACATATCCGTAAAGGAGAATGTGCAAATTAGTATGGGCGGTGTCCCATGGGTGTATACAATTGCGACAATATGACATAAAGGTCTCATTTGAAAGCTCTTCGAAGAGTGGTCGCCTGTATTTAAATGAAAAACTAGCTTTAGCCTGCGACTGACGCAGAATAAAAACAATCGTATATTTTTATCTAGGCTATTAACTATCTTCGTGCCAAATTTCATCCGAATCGATTGAGCCGTAAGCGTGATTGAGTTACAAACATTCAAAATTTCGCGTGTATAATATTAGTAAGACGAATATCTATGTTACATAGAAAGCCCGGCACCTCCCGCTGCTTATTTAGGTATAAGTATGTTCTTCAACACAAAACGGAGATAATAGCTGATAAATAAATACCTACAATTAAAAACACACACCTCAAAAAGAACAAAAATAGTACGTAGGTGAAATGTTATTTATAATCCCAGTGATGAAGAGTGTTATAGAACAAGCTTTGCTTAGTTTGGTACTAGGTCGATTTGTGTAAGATTGTCTATTGTCCGCAAATATGTATTCATATGTATGTAGGTATAGTTTTAATGTAAACGTTAGAAATGAAAGTAAGTACCTTCATGGAAGTCGGACCACAAAACACTTTTAAAAATAACCTTCATCGTAGAAATCAAATAAAACAACAATCTTCTACTAAGATTAGAACCTATTATACTAATTCACGGTTTTTTACAAGGAAGAATATTGATTAATAAGCGAGTACGCTAAGACAAGTTATTTTCTCGTATAAATCCAGTTAATTATCAAGCTTTCGTCATCCACGGGGGAAAATGCTTATCAATTGCCGCATAAGAAAATTTCGACTACAGTCAGGACGCATTTTAACGAAAAATCATTAAGTAATATCGTTTCATAAGCCTGCCATACACGCTGGGATTTGTGACAGATCTGTCGGACACATCTGGCGGATAGATCCGTGCGTGTATGGCTAGCTATCGTCTTTTGCCTTAACACACACACAACTAAAGCCACCAAAATAATAGAACTCATCCGTGACCTGAAATTGAACATGGCGTTTTTGTTGCCATTACTTCAAATGTAGCCTTCTCTTAACACATGGCTTCCAGACGGCGCCAGTGACAATATACGCGACTAATTCATGACAAAATTGAAAATGATTGTGGTTAAAAATATCTGGCGCACTATAAGATTGGGTAAACCCCTTCCGCCGTAATGGATGGGGTTTTGCAAAGAACAAACACTTCTGGGAACACTAACAGCCGCTCAAAGTTAATTTAATTTACTTAATCCAATTATACTCGTCATCGGTATTCACTAGCTATGTCTGTACTGTCTATACTGTTTGTTTTGTCAATACATTTATTCGGACTACAAAAGAAATAGGTATAGATATTTACTTAGTTTATTTGTAATATTCTGTCGTCAGTTTGGTAATTTAAACTAAAGGCATAGTGAATACAGGTAAACTCAGTAGGTAAATGATTTTCACAATTCCAAAGAAATTGCATCCCTTAATATTGTGAAAGATTCTTCGATATAAAATTTACGCAATAATCTATCAATGAATAGACATGTAAGTAACTATCATTGCTACGTTTTCCTGTACTTCGTGATGACAATGCATTGTAAATCATTGTCCAACCATCGTCAACCTGTAATCACCTCTCACGAACCGACTACTCGTAGCTGCTATTCCACTTCTGTTTCTGTAACGCCACAAGGCAGTCACGACGATCGCTTAGTCATCACCATCCCGCCGCCGGAGCGGCACATTAAAAATGTTAATAGTGATACTATTGTGGACTATGTTGACTCAGGTGGCATCTAACGACAATGGCAAGGCCACGAAACCGTACATGGTCGTCCAAGTGCCGGTGGAGATGCCAAATAGGAACGATCGCTCTAACCAGTGCTGGGTTCGTATCGAGGATGTCGAAGTGACTGCAATGATAACCGTGTACTGCTACATATCCCACGACTTTCTAGAGACGTACATCTATGAGTACAATAAGAGGAAGATGGCGGAGGAACACTTCAACGACAGCCGCTGGAACGAGGAGCCAACCACAGATGAAAAATGCTTTTCAACGAAACCAGAGCCGTTTGGAAAGGATCATAAGATGACTACGTTGTTGGATACCATAACCCACAAGAGAATTTATGTCAGCCAATCAGCAGATTGCAAGCTAGTAATGTACAGCAGAGAAGGAACAACGAATTATAATGTGGATTGCCAAACACTTTTATATTATTTCAACTGTAGGGCCAGCAGTTCCGCTACTGTATTAAAGATAAACCTGATTGTGATAGTGAATGTACTCCTTGGGTTAGCGATCCGCTGAAGAAAATTCAGTGGTTAATCTTAATATATTTTTTCTTGTCAAAGTTGTTTCAAGTGCTACTGATATTGATAAATCGAGGTAAGAGTTGCATGGTGCACGACTTTACAGTGAAGGTCGCGCTCGCTGTAATTAGGTACATCCCTTTTGCAACACAGTGAATGGATATTAATTAAACGCTTGAATAACAATGAGAAGACCAAGACACTCCATTTTGTTCATATAATGTACCAAAGTTTTAGTGATGTGAACTATGAATTAAAATGGATCATCCTCCTAGCGTGGGGACTACTGCCCGTTCCCTCTCATACATGAGGCCTGTGCCCAGCAGTGGGACGTATATAGGCTGATGATGTGATGTGTGTGTGATCCTCCTAGCGTTATTCTCGGTTGTGCCCCTAAAGGAGCCTAAGGTCCGCTTTGACACCTTATCCCAAGATTTGGCATAGGCACTAGTTTTATGATTAAAGCGACTACCATCTAGCATTCCAACCCAGAGGGAAAACTAGACCTTGTTGGGATTAGACCGGTTTCCTCACGATGTTTTCCTTCACTGAAAAGGTAACGGTAAATATTCCGTAGTAATGGAATGAATGTATCAAAATGTGTGAATGCCTAAACATACTGCTTTGGAAACAAATGCTAGCCTAATTATATTAATTAGTCGACTGGTAGAGAATGCTTACGGCTTTAAGGCCGCCTTTTGTACGATAAGTTGTTATTTTGTGCAATAAAGATTACTTTTTCCTTGCTACGATATTTTACGTAATATACAAAATGATAACTATAACATTAACTAAATTAAATTAAAGCTACGTTAAATCTAAAAAAGGCCCTCGAGGCATTGTACCGAGGATGCTGGCGGCATTTCCTCGCTGAATTGCAATGCTGATGCGTTGCTCGAGAAAGCCGCCAGCTCTTCGGTAAGATTACTTAAATAAATAGTAAATAAATTATAAATTGCGTCAAATCATCGAAATCGGAACGATTGATTCAATGAAGCGGAATGTAAAGAAACCGACGCGTACTGTCTGGCCGTGACGGCGAAACCAATTGAACCAACGGTCGCTCAAGAGAGCAATTGTAACTTTTTAGACATCTATTCAAGAGCATAGATTGCTAAAAAGTTACAATCCGTTTCAAATGTTTCCATTTTTAACCCCCGACGCAAAAAGAGGGGTGTTATAAGTTTTTCACACCACATGCTCGACAATGCCGAATTATAGGTCATGTAAACCCTAACGAAAGCAAGACATTAAATCCCTTGGTATTAGCCGGGTTATAATGTTGTACTGAATTTCATTATAACCCGCTGGTTAATAATATGATTTCACTTTTCATAATTCTTATTACTATATGCATAAAGTTTAATTTTGCTAAACACAATTTGTCCTAGGCCATGGCCTACTTGATTTGACAAAATAAATGAAGTTTGCCTCCGTGTGAACCCCGGTCCGGAGGAGCGCGGTGTTCGAAATTCGAATTTCGAATCTAGGACCACGGCTTGTGCTTTCGAATTTGGAACGTCGCGCGCCTTCATTTGTTCACGCGTGACGAACAAATCGAGTTCTTGTAGGTGCCTATAGAAGATTTAAGGGCCACCCCACACCTGGCGTCTTTCGAGCGTCTTTCGAGCGTCGTCCCATAGTAAGCAGGCGAGCGAGGGGCGAGGCGAGGTGGGTTGGGGGGACGGTTTACTATGGGACGACGCTCGAAAGACGCCAGGTGTGGGGTGGCCCTAATTTCAAAAATAATATTGAAAATGTCGAGTGATGAAAGTGTTTTGACTCCTGAGTTTATCAAATTAGACAACTCAACCTCAATAAACGTACCAAATAAAAACATTACCTTATCTTTCCATAATTGGACTAACGTGTCTAATGTTACTATGTACTTTTAATTTGCTAAAAAAACATTATTTATCTACTGAGCCTGTTTTTTTGTCTCGCATAAGGTGTGAAAAGTAGAGTATACACCTCGGGGATAAGACTGTTTTAGTCTTGGGCGGTTGAACCCCTCACTGCACTCAGGACTCAGTCTTAATTCCCTCGCTTCGCTCAGGAATTAACTTATAACTCCCTCGCTACGCTCAGGAGTTAAACTATGAGTCCTTCGTTACGTTCGGGATTCAATTCGCTCCCGTGACATAAAACAGTGCTTTATCCCCTTGGTGTATAATCTACTATAACGTGTCTGTCTGTGTATCTTTCTGTGGTATGGTATCGTAGCTCCCTAACGGATGGACCGAATTGAAGGCGGTTTTTTTGTACCATAGATAATTTTATCCAGAGTGTTCTTAGGGTTCCGTAGTCGACTAGGAACCCTTATAGTTTCGCCATGTCTGTCCGTCCGTCCGCGGATAATCTCAGTAACCGTTTGCATTAGAAAGCTGAAATTTGGTACTAATATGTATATCAATCACGCCGACAAAGTGGTAAAATAAAAAGTGGAAAAAAATGTTTTATTAGGGTACCTCCCCTATACGTAAAGTGGGGAGTGATTTTTTTTTTCATTTCAACCCTAACGTGTGATATATTGTTGGATAGGTATTTAAAAATGAATACGGGTTTATACAAATAATTTTTTGATAATGTTAATATCATCGGAGATAATCGCTCCAGAAGTAAAAAAAATGTCCCCCCCCCCTCTAACTTTTGAACCATACGTTATAAAAATATGAAAAAATCTCGGATGTAGAACTTTATAAAAACTTTGTAGAAAAATTATTGAAAAAAATTACAAAATAATTTCTGAACTAAGTTTGTCATTTAACCGTATAAGCAGGTGTTTATTGTACCTGTAATTTCTACAAAATCACAATGAAATGACGTGCTTTCAAATAAAGTAAAAACGGTGAAAATCGGTACACGCAGTAAAGAATTATCCCATAAAAATCATCTTCCATACTCACGCGCAATAGTTTACTTAATTTGCCGATAGATGTCGCCGTACGCGGAACGCTCATATCGTACATGGCGGTGTTAAGATTTTTGCTGATTTATTGGGGTCGGAGCAGGTGCGCATACATTAGGCCGAAAAATGTCGTGCTCGAATTGTCTTAGTTGTCTCTGGTCGTTCGTTGTCTAATATAAAATTGCGTAACCTAGCCTAGGTTAGATTTGTTTGGCAACAATGCTGAAAGTTAACAGCTTATGAAAAAAACCCTTGAAAGTTTAGCAAAATTGTCAAAGAACTCAATCGGATAAACAATTTTTTGGAGTCGTGATACGGACCTATATATGTACACCTTCTTTCGTCAACAGGATTTTGATGTCTTGGATTGGATTCGACTCTTGAGAAACCCATGTGCGAGTGTGACGCACTGATAAAGAAGGATAATAGCGAAGTAACTGTTCGATCGACCTTTAGGCGATTACGTTCAGAATGAGTTAAATGTTTAGTCACTAAATATTAGCCACGAAACCCACAAACGAACTTCTGTCCGAGGTCTGCCCCGGTTCCATTAAGTCGATCACGTAACGCACCGGACGCGCGTCAGGTAGATCTAAATGCCACTTTTTAAGGTTCCGTAGGCAACAAGGAATCCTTATACTCTCGCCATGTCCGTCCGTCTGTCTGTCTGTCTGTCTGTCCGTCTTCGGCTTAGCTCAGTAACCTTACAACTAGAAAACTGGAATTCGGCGTGGGTATATAAAGCAATCACGCCGACAAAATAGTAGAATAAAATCCTAAAAAAAATATGTTTTTGGGTACCTCCCCTACATGTAAATTGGTGATGTATTTTTTTTCTCGTTAAACTTATAGTGTGGGGTATCGTTGGATAGCTTGTTCAAAATTATTATGGGTTTTCTAAAAGTATTTTTCAACTCAGTTATGCGTTTGCGAAATAATGGGATTTAAATCCCTAATTTTTGTTCGAGTCATGTGTGCCCCCCCCCCCCCCCCGCCGGCTAAATGGCTACTACTGGGGACGTGAAAAAATTCGTGGTAGTAGTACATATAATGAATTTAAAAGGAAAACTATTACAGTTAAGTAGACATAACTAGCTCACGAGTAGTAGACATAACTACTTAACTGGTAAGAAATGCACTTAATTTCGGGTGCATATACATTGTCATTGGAATTTGAACCTTTTACCGTGGACGGTAGAGTTGCCTTTTCACGGCACGTTATCTTCAATAGAAAAAACCTTGTCCTTCAGGTGATCGCTAACCGAAGGTGGTCGCGTAACCGAAGAAACGACCCTATACATTGGTATGTTATAAAAATAATCATATTTACGATTATTTAGGAGGGAAGGTATAATAAAAACCCCAAAAGCCCCTTTTAAGTCCGCATTCTGTGACAGACGGGCAACTACGGAACCCTACCCTGCGCGTGGCCCGACACGCACTTGGCCGCTTTTTATATGATAGAGTGACAGTTAAATTGTTCAAACGCGCGTTCGAAACGTGGTGTGGTTCATTTACCCCCCTGTCTCGGCTGACGCGGTTGACCAACGTCATCGTACGTGACGTCAAATCGAATCCGACGTCATACCTTTTTATATGGACGAAACTGATACACGCAGCGAAAGGACTATTTCACAACCACACAGTATAAATGTGTTTTTGTGTAAAATATGTTTTATATCGGTCTCAAAGAAAACGTTAAACATGAAATTATGGTCTGCGCATTTAGTACGTTCAACTAATTAAACACAATTTGATAATACATTATCTGTAAGTTCAAGTCACTACTGATAGCAAAAAATATGTCTCTCATAATATAAACAATCTGAATACGAAACTACCAACTAGATACAATTTAATTCTCAGAATACATATACAATAATCTCTACTACAACAAGTCTTATTTATAGCCTTTTGTCACATGAGCACAATATTTGTTCAAAACAAAATGATTGCTCACGGCGTCTCATTAGATATAACAACGTAAACAAAACTGAAAGTCGTCTGGACGTTATTCGTACACGTTTGTCCAAAGCAATATCATTGCAAACACGTGCTAACAGAACCGATATGACAAAAACTATGATCTATTAGGCTTATCTGAACAATATAGAAAAGAATGGATAGACATTGCCATCTTTGATCGACACTTCTGATGTCAGATTTCACTGGGTAGGTTTTCCAGCAAATCATTAGACTATCGCAATTAAAATGATAACATTTTTTTTGTTAAAAGATCCGAAAATCCGGCATGGACATAAGTTGTTATATTCATTAATGTGACTGCATGTCAAAACTTTCCTTATGTAGGAAGTTCAAAGTACTTAGGTATAGTCACACTTTGTTAACCTATATAAAATCCACAAAAAAACACTATAAGGTAAATGGAAGAGTACTAGTCCCTATAATTTAAACGTAACCAGTGAAGAAACCAATTGGACACTTCGTTAAATATTAGCACAGACGAGAAAACCTCACAAGGAGGAAATAGTGTTATTTTTCTAGGCGCCGTAGGTTCATGGTCTTCTCTCCCTCTCACTGAGCATAAGCGTGAGCGAGATGGAAGTGCGTGCCCGGAAGCGCGGATATCATGTTTTTTAATTTTATTTAAATAAATGAAAGAGTAAACACTGATTTCTCTCAAGCATGATATTGCCGATTTTTAGAAGCCATTTTAATATATTGAGCTTTTGTGCACAATTTGTAATGAATATTTTAAGTGTATTTTAGACCCTTTTAGACCTATGTTCGTGATCTTTTTCTATCGAGCGAAAATTGCTTAATCATGTTTCTAAACATTGATTTCCCTGCAGAAAAGCCTCAAGATTACTATTCATATATTTTTTAAACCATATTATTATAAACAGACGCATTATATTGTTTCAAAAACTCTGTTCGCTTAACTTCGCTGAACCTACGGCGCCTTACCTGGGAGGTTTTTCTTGCAATTCACAGTTCATGACTCTGTTATGAAATTATTGTAGGTACATTCATTACATCAGATACCTAAGTATTTCAATAATCTAATGTAAAACAGGATTAAGTTAACCAGTCATGATTAAACTTGATCACGTTTAAAATAAATTAGTCGAGGTTAAAATTAATAATTTTATTATCAATCTCAAATTATTAACTTACGTCCCGCTTATAAAACGCCATCCAGTGGCTGTTTGTTAAACTCAGTTTTGGGAATTAAACAATATATGTTTTTTTAACAAATTGTAAGTTTGGCCACCAGCAGGGCCATTCCTTGTTTTTGTGGGACCTCCTCCCTAAGCTGTGCTTTTATGGGGCTCCCATACGCCAAATAACCTTCGATCTGTATCCCTTAGTTTTCTTATGTTTTTTGTAGCCTATTATATTAACAACAACGGCCTTAAGCAATATAATACTTATCCCATATTTACTTCAAAGTTCATTATTTTCGAGATATTTGGCATCAAATTTGATTTGCTGCTCCGCAAGCCATCTAGCGTAGATACGGTACACGCGATACGCGGAATTAAGAGTCGAACCATGCCGAACCGTAACAATACACTACCGGAAATCTTACTAAAGCCGGAGAGCGCTAGATGGCGGCACAAGCCGTAACACAACCTTTAATTATTATTAATATTAATTCACAAATAAACGTATACTATACCTTATTATAAAACTTAAACTAACACTTAAATCTACTTAACTACTAGTATCAATGCACTCCCCGAGGTCGCTGCCCTCTCGCTGTTATTATGTTTGTTTCAGAGCCCCTTCTTTCAAAATAAAGTCAAACAATATACTTAATTGTATTTTACACCGTTATTACGTAGGTACGTTAGTAATACTTACGTAAATCTACATATACTACACACTGACATTTATTTTTTTGACACTATAAGTAGAGAGAGAACTACTTACCTATATAAGTACTTAAGTAGTTCATATATAAGTTTTAAATAGTCCACAAACATGTGTACTAACCAAACACCGCCTCCTGCACTCTATACGCAAAAATTAAAAATAACTGCACTCAAATCGGTAGGTACATCCGTTTGGGTGCTCCGATGATGTTACAGACAAACACACAGATACACTTGTTAAACTTATTACTCCCATGGTTTGCGTCAGGGGCCTTTGAAATCCTAGGACTAGCCACGGAGAAAACGTAAGTAGCTTTCTCTGGCTTGACCATGCATATGAGACAAAAAACCGCAATCAAATTCAAATTCAAATTGTTTATTGCATTTATCACATTACATAATTATAAGGTGGAACAATTAAATGATAAGGTTTACATGTGATGTGACGCCCATTCAAATCGGTCCATCCGTTAGGGAGCTACGCTACCGCAGACAGATACACAGACAGACACGTTAAACTTATAACACCCCTCTTTTGGCGTCGAGGGATAAAATAGTACATTTTACAACTAGTGTGAAAAAAATGTCTTTTTACCACTAGTACCGAGGTATCTTGCCACGAGCTGAAAGCGAGTGGCAAGACTCGGTACGAGTGGTAAAAGACATTTCACACGTGTTGTAAACGACGTTTTTTAATACAATTGCGAAAAATAATAAATTAATATATCATTGCGATAAAATATGCTTGCTTCGAAGTTATTTTTGAACGAACCCATACTTTACAAATGACACTGACAGTGACAACATACTATTGGAATCAGCGCCATCGGGTAAAAAAATCTAATATAAAATTACTGCGTTGCCATGCATGCATGTTTGTAGCCACTGTGTACTGTCCAAAACCAACACCCTACTTACAACAAATAAAACGTAGTCTTGTTTACACGTCTCATCCTGGAAGTCGCTTTTAATTCCAACTTGACGTAGGGGCGACTGTGGCTTTCTGAATGCAATAAACACCAATATTGGGCCCGTGTCAGCTGAGGCGACGAAAAGACTATTCAAAATTTTTCAAGCTGAAGTCTAAGCTCGTTCCTAGTATGCTTTGATCCGTGAATTAGTAACAAACTGTGTGTTATCAGAGTTCCGATTTTGGGTTGGTTTGTCTGAAGCGATGCACTTGGTAAGCGAACACTTTGAATGTGCGCTGATACGGGATACGCATTTCTTAACGTTTATTTGGATAACTGGATACACTACGGGGACAAACTTGATACTTACTTCGTAATTCATAAAATAACAGACACCTTTGCAAAATCGCTCCATGTAGAAATCATTGACACACACGGCGCTGATAAATATTGCATTAGGTATTCCGCTTTAGTCATCATTCGGCATGAAACCCTATATTGCCGAATTACCTCAATGTTAGAAAGCAATCGATTACTGGCAACACAACGAGTAGTCATAGTGTCTACACTTATTTTAATCACTTAGTAGATCCCCTCAATCTTATTACAATCACACCTCACACCTAACAAAAGCCATGAAAATGGCCCGAGATGGTTCTAGAAAACCAATAGAAAACGGTGTTCACGGACTTTACGTTTACTCAGATAAATAAATTCATAAATAATAGGGTGTCATAATATATGTATTATCTATAGTAGGTATACTTATATATACTAATGTTATAAATAGGAAGTGAGATTGTAGCTTTGTAAGTTTGTATGTAATGGGTATCTCCGGAACTACTCAACCAAATGCAAAACTTCTTTAGCGTATAGAATGAACTTTCCGGATGGGCATAAGCTAGGTTTTATCCCGCGGGTAGGCCTGTGTTATTTGAATACGCGGGCGAAGTCAGCTACTTTTAAATTAAAAGTGATAATTGTACTTCGATTTGGACTTGATTTGACATTAAGATTATTCTTTTTCACCTCAGCAGCTCTAACAAGCATATTTTGCTGCGTGAAAACAGTGTGCAAAATGCGATTTTGCTCACTCCGTGAGACAAAGTAGCTTTTTAATTTTGGAGCAAAGCACTAACATTTCGTCGTGTGGGGTCTATTACATGTTCAGAATATTTGAACTATATTAGCACTATCCCTTTCATTCCGTTACGAAGAAAGAAAAAGGCAGACATAGGTCGATCCATAGTTCGACCATCGAATTTCAAAGTAGACCCCCAAAAAAGCGGATAACAAGTAACACGTTTGAAAACTATCAAATTAACAAGTTTAAATTACCAAAATAATTGAACAAAGGAATTTTAAATTGAAGAACATTCAAATAAAAGATCTCAGAATAAACTCCGTTTTTCATAAAAAATAGGTAAACATGAATTTTACTATGGTAGTTAATTAATAATTCTAGTTTAAACAATCTTAAATTTTATGACCGTATACCACAGATGCAGTTTCCGAACGCAAGCGCGGGGCCCCGCCCCTTTTAAAAAGTTGCGCGCTGTTAATTTGTTTGAGATTTTATGGTGCCGGTTAATGTACAGCCATGATAATGCACGGCCAAATAATGTACAGCCCAATAATCCGCGTCCATACTGTACGTGGATTATCAGGCTGTACATTATTGGGCCGTGCATTATCACCCTGAGCAAACTTGGTCCGGGGCAATAATTGGAAGCCAATTTTGTCCGGGCCGATAATGCACGACCCAATAATCCGAGTCCACAAAAAGTGGACGCGGATTATCAGGCTGTACATTATTGGGCTGTGCATTATCACCCTGAGCAAACTTGGTCCGGGGCAATAATTGGAAGCCAATTTTGTACGAGGTGATAATGCACGGCCCAATAATCCGCGTCCATACTGTACGTGGATTATCAGGCTGTACATTATTGGGCCGTGCATTATCACCCTGAGCAAACTTGGTCCGGGGCAATAATTGGAAGCCAATTTTGTCCGGGCCGATAATGCACGACCCAATAATCCGAGTCCACAAAAAGTGGACGCGGATTATCAGGCTGTACATTATTGGGCTGTGCATTATCACCCTGAGCAAACTTGGTCCGGGGCAATAATTGGAAGCCAATTTTGTACGAGGTGATAATGCACGGCCCAATAATCCGAGTCCCTGTGGCTTCGGATTATCAGGATGTACATTATCCATGCGGACTGAAAATTTCCAGCGAGTCGACGCCACCCCGCTGCGCGGGGTGTCTATTTCTGGTCTGAGGGACACAAGTGAACCCTAACCTAACCGACCTAAGACAGAGTTCGCTTATGACAAGCCATTTTTGTCCGCCCTGATAATGCACGACCCAATAATCCGCGTCCACAAAAAGTGGACGCCGATTATCAGGCTGTACATTATTGGGCCGTACATTATCACCTTGAGCAAACTTGGTCCGGGGCAATAATTGGAAGCCACTTTTGTCCGGGGTGATAATGCACGACCCAATAATCCACGTCCACAAAAAGTGGACGCCGATTATCAGGCTGTACATTATTGGGCCGTACATTATCACCTTGAGCAAACTTGGTCCGGGGCAATAATTGGAAGCCACTTTTGTCCGGGCTGATAATGCACGACCCAATAATCCGAGTCCACAAAAAGTGGACGCGGATTATCAGGCTGTACATTATTGCGCCGTGCATTATTGGCTCCCGATTTTATTATGTATATCCTTCGTCATTCTTGCGTTATTGATATTGGTTTAAATATAAAAACTACTAGGATAAATCAATCCTCTATCTAACAAGGAAATATAGTGAAGTCAGTGACGTGACGAAAGCAATATTTTAACAACAGTACGGCTAGTTTTTGGTGTGCACGCGAGACGTAGGTAATATGCTATAAATGTGTGCCCTTGTGATAATAATAAATATTTCAAAAATATCTCGAAGATATGAGTAAAATCTGTGAATTTTAACAATGGCACGGTTAGTTTTTAGTGATGTGTTAGTGTCAAGCGACAGTCGTATACTTAGATACTGAAATATCCTTTGGTTTCTCGCGCCTTGTCTCGCCTTTCTAGCACTGACTAAACGGCGCGGCCGGCGCTGAGGAGTTAAAACAAGCAGTAACTAACGCCTAATTAAGTTTTCTTCCTGAATAATCTTGAGACGAATAGGTACGTGGTACTATGATATATTTTTTGATGTGAATATGTTCTCACTGCTGAGGTGAAAAGTTGTATGTGTTACTCGAGAGCAAAGTATTTGCATCTCGTGCTTTTGAGTCCTTCGCTGCGCTCAAGATTCAAACTTTGAATCACGAGCGTCGCTCGTGATTCAATTTTAGAATCTTTCGCTTCCTCAGGACTCAAAATTAGCACTCGCAGCAAAAACAAACTTTGCTCTCTTGTTGCACAAATAACTATTGTTCACCTACAAAATATAATACGAGTTTTATTTAATAAGAGTTCTAAAATGATACAGTCACGAATTACCGTAGCGACGAGAGGGGGCCGCATTCAATTTAACATTTCGGGAGGAGGTTGAAAAAGCTAAAAGGAAGATATATATACGATATAATAATTGTCTAGAGTGTTGCCTCGTGCGAGTCGAGGCTCACGCACGACTACCTACTTAATCGTCTTTGAAATTTAGAGGTTAGTCCATTTTCCCATTTGGGGGTTAGGAGTCAGTGCGGCATCAGTGACTTGTACAGCTAAACGCTACCTCTTCCACTACTACGCCAATGTAATATGTATCTACTTACCTACAGACGGTAATTACATAAAGTAATACCTGCCGACAAGTAAGGAAAACTGGACAACACTATTGGTTAGGGTGATTAATTAATAGAACAATTTAAGTATAAAGGCTATTTATTTATAATATTTATCAAGAGAGTCGTGCACGTTAACTATACGTTGTTATCGATACAAGGCAACTAACGCAACTAGTGTGAAGTAAAAGTTTCGTACAAAAAGCCGTAATTAAAAACATGAAACACTTAAGAGTGCATTTAGTATTCACGTGAGTGTGAAAGAGAAAGTTATACAAACTCCAAGATAGAGTAGGACGGATTTATATTTGTTTCCAACAAACACGGGGTCCCGGTAAAGTACAAAATACCGCATACCTACCGATTCCGCACCGCCTTCACCTTCAGCCGACAATTTAACCAGAAACATAGGTAGACTTACAATGGTAGCGTGTCCAGGCTCTAAGCATAACTTCTCAATGTATAGTAAATAGAATAGTGAAGTACCAAGAGAATTTTCGTATTTTTCTTATACATAAGAACACCAATTAATCAAGTGAGGCCTCTCCCTAGGCGCAGTCGTGCTGAATGCACGTAATCAACAACACTGCATTAAATATGTACACTAAAAAGCTACATAGAGAGTCGTTTTATCGTGGTTGGAAACAAAATTGTACCGATTCCATGTAAACAAGACCCGTTAATTGAACGATCACATGCTGAAAAAGAACCAAGTGAATTTTATTATCGACTCGCTGCCACGTGTATAATCGTGGGGTAAACATCGCATTCACTTGTGTTTTGTTTTTATTCAAAAGAGCTTGTGATTGTGACCTCGAAAGATTTTTTATTTATTTATTTCAAATTCTATTTTCAAGATAGGTGCGTTAATAATAAACTTTACTAACTCACACAATCTCTCTTTTTACTGTTTAATATCATCATCATCATCATCATATCAGCCGAACGACGTCCACTGCTGGACATACAATTTAATTACCGACACGTCGTGACTGATTTGTGTGATACAAGGGATCGGATATTTGGATATTGGAAGCTTTGTTGCTCCGGAAGTTATATTTGTACCATAACTATAGCTACCCAAACGCTCCCGCCTGCGTATTACAAGGAATGCACGCAGACCCGCGGGTAAAATATTGCCTCTGGCCAACCTGAAGCTCTGTCCTATAATACTGGTGAAAGAATTATTAAAATCGGGTGAGTAATTGCAAAGATTACCCTACATACAAATTATGGACAAAACCTATATCATAGAGGATTTAATAGATGTCGTCCTAGCGTATGTATACCCGAAAGCGACGATGGTAAATTAACCTACTAAATTGGGAACTATCAGAAGACTAATACATTCTTGACGTCTAATATCGTAGGTATATAACTTAGTCGTATCATATCGATGACGTCAGTTTCAGGGCTGTTATTCGCTACGCGCTAATTCGGCTCACCCCGCCAGGTAACTAGAACTCTACCTACGCTTAGTTACTGTTACTACGCATCGCGGTGTCGAGATATATTTGTGGGTGAGCGTAGAGGTGAGCTTAAAACAAGTTACAGAATAGGCTAGCTGTACAATATTTTGACTGGCGGCGGTAACAAACAAAGAAAGCCTATATGCACTGAGAGACGGGAGATTTGACGTTGTATCTCGTACCCGCTTCGGATTTGTATATGCTTACATCCTCGTCACTCATGTGTGTGTGAGTCCCTCTATTTTATTCATCCTCAATGATCTCATGGCACGAGTACTTAAATACGAGTATAGATTAGCATATATATAGCTAGCTACAACATGACTGCAACAAGCAGTAGTGATGGGTAATAAACTAATGAAATTATCCAACCACGGAACGTTGTCAAGGTCAGCGCTGGGGAAACTAATGAATTGCCTCACCGGAGTGTCAGTTAGTAATTGTTTTTCAGTATTTCCGTGGGACTCTAGCTGCCCCGCTATTATGTAGTATGTTTTAAGTTTCACCCACAAGTATATCTTGACGCCGCGGTTCGTAGTAACTAAACGTAGGTAGAGGTCTAGTTTCGTTAGGCGTGACGAGTAGGGTGAGGCCTCGGTGAGGTGTATGAGTGTGTAAAGAGTAACAGCCCCGTTGACAGCGTGAGGTCAATTTGTGATTCGTCACTTCCTATGCATTCATTACTACAAATCTACATACATGCTAATTACTTTACACACGAGTTATGTAATAAATGGTTTTCTAATGTCGAGTCTTCATTCGACTGTTTTAAATTTTCACTTTCTTTTGTTCTTACACTTGACACATGGGTAAAAAAAATGTGTAATTGTCATTTCGTATCTGTGTTCCAGTGTTATTATCATCATTTTCTTAAAAATTACATTTCGGTACAATTCGTATAAACATTAATATATTCATCAGGAAGCCCCGAGCAAATTCGTTTAAGAAATCTGTGCGTAATTGTTTTACTGGCAAATCCGAGTAGTCTAAAGGTTAGGTACAGGTTTGAAAATTTCGCTTTGCTTATGTAAGTTGTAATATTTATGTATATATTTATTTGTGTAGGTAAGTATTTATTTTATTTATTTATATGTAATTGTGTAAATGTGTTGTATATATATAGATCACTATAACGTTAAAAAAAAGAAGAATGCCGGTCTTCACCACAGTGACCTTAGGTACTTTTGATGTAGACTACCTATGGGAATGTCTACGTAATATAATTGCTCTCAACTATACCTATGTAAGTATTTACTTTATTATCTTTGTGTAAGAGACATTAAACCTCCGACGACAATAACTCCTTCCGAAGCGGGAACTCCGTTGATATAAGTCATGAAGGAAGTAGGTACTTACTTGAAACTTTTTGCACCACAGTAACTAGATACAATCTGATGTTATATCTGTTTTACAAAGTCAGTGAAATTCTAATTGATGAATCACTGGAATTAAGGACACGTTTCGAATCTAGGACATCACTTCCAAAACTGTGTGTACTGCTTAAGAGGGGGCGCTCCGCGAAATCGGAGTTCTTAGATTGAATATTTACCTATGACAAACTAAAGCGAATGCCAGGAAAATGAACATACAGAAACTACATCATATTTGCAATCTATTTGTCTGAAAAAAACCATACAAAACCAAAATTGCCTAAATAGAAAACAATCGCCAAAACATGTCTTATTTTTACCTAATTTCAATTGTGTGCCGTTCCCGTGCATATAATTTACGTAAAAATTTAGTGTATAATAGCTCTTGATATTGCCTAGTGATTTGACGAGCGGCATTTTTTTATGTAGTCCCTTTTCAGACTTATTGAGGTATAACGTATTTGGCGTATAGGTCTTTTTTATTTAGCGCGATACTGATTCTCCCGTCGCGTGTTTCGTGCAGTTTGGTATATCTTCTGTTGCCGTTCGCGGGCGGAGTCAATCACAATGGCTCCGCTGAGACGAGAGGACTACGTTCTGTGCTCTCACGACAGCACGGTGAACATAATTATTTCAATAATATTGTGACCCAGTATATTCTTCCAGTGAATGAATGTATCATTACATTCCAGTAGATATTTTGGTATATTTTGAAATAATATATTTAAAAGTCGACCTTAACATGTAGACCTTAAAGTTCAAAATACAACTATAAGATTACGCAGCGATCGGCCGGCGACCGGCTTCTTATAATAATTTGTGCAGTACATGCAAAACTACACGAACATTTTTTCTGTCGAGCGTGTATTTACCTTATGAAAGATTATCACTATCACTACAACATAGTACTCGTATAAAACAAAGTCGCTTCCCGCTGTCTGCCCCTATGAATGCGTAGATCTTTAAAACTACGCAACGGATTTAGATGCGTTTTTTTAACAGATAGAGTGATTCAAGAGGAAGGTTTATATGTATAATATAATTTAATATAGTATCCGAGCGAAGCCAGGGCGGATCGCTAGTTGAGAATAAATCCGGTTAATTTCAAAATCGATGTCCTCTCGGTCTCTAAATACGAATTCGAAGTCGGAAATAATTCAAAAAGTGGTCCCATTATTTTCATTTTTGAAATATTTGTTGTAAATTACGATGCGCGTTGTTTTTTAAAGAACAACATACGTTTTCAGGCTTTTCGAGAAATGATGTCCATTTTGAATTCCAAGATGGCGGACATTGTTTTTCGAATTTAAACTTTCGTGAGACATGTTGAAATAATACTAATACAAGGTTCAACTCACGTATTAAATGTCACTACGGGCGACATGTTTCGAACTCTGCGGGGGTTCATCAGGATGAGTGTTTTCGCGGCGGTTTCGCTTGAATCTTGTCGTGATTCAAGCGACACCGCCGCGAAAGCATTCATCCTGAAAAAGAACTCCCGAAGATTTCGAAACATGTCGCCCGTAGTGACATTATTGACATTGTTTTTCTTTAAAGTCATCACGGGTGTCGCTTTTAGGGTAATCGAGGGTGCAGATTCCAACAATTATTGCCTGCGAACTTGGTCATTTTTGTATAAAAAAAAGTGAACACAATTAAGCAGTTTTTCTTCAGTACCTACCAGTATGTTCAAAATTGATAACTAAAGGGCCAGAGCGTCTCCATTGTCTCCAAACAGAAATCCGAGATCAGAATTGAAAAAATTGGCCGCAACACTGTGGCCTGAAAATCTGACTTTCATAGACATGATCGAAGGTTTCATAATATATAACAGTTTTTGTTAATGCTAGTAATAAATTCACAATTAAATTCACGTATTCAATGACATGACAGGCGACATGTTTCGAACTCTTCGGGAGTTCTTCTTCAGGGTGAGTGTTTTCGATGATTGTTTTGAAGAAGAACTCCCGAAGAGTTCGAAACATGTCGCCTGTCGTGACATTTAATACGTGAATTTAACCGTGGTTTTATTAGTAGTATTTTAGACATGTCTCACAAAAGTTTTAATTCGATTATGGCTTTTTTTTGCTTTAGGTTTTTACTAGCCATTGTAACCCTTACGTGATTTAGTAAATAAAAAACCAGCCAAGTGCGAGTCAGACTCGCGCACGAAGGGTTCCGTACCATTATCTATAAAACAGTAAAAAAAAGTTTATTGTATGGGAGCCCCCCTTAAATATTTATTTTATTTTGTTTTTTAGTATTTGTTCTTATAGCGGCAACAGAAATACATCATCTGTGCAAATTTCAACTATCTAGCTATTACGGTTCTTGAGTTACAGCCTGGTGACAGACAGACAGACGGACAGAGAAGTCTTAGTAATAGGGTCCCGTTTTTACCTTTTGGGTACGGAACCCTAAAAAACGGAAGGTCATATTTCAGTTATAGCTCTCGAAACTCTGACTTAATAGTGAAAATAATATCTTCAAACATAGGTACAGATTTTGTCTTGCTTCCCACTTTTTATAATAGGGATGATGACTAAATTTTTTTATGATGTCATTTGAACCAGTTTTTGGACAGGAACAAATGTTTGTATTGGAGGAACTACAATTAAAGAACATAAATACCCAAAAATTTGAGACAAAGATTGACCTCGCTGGCGGCAGCGCAAAACGCTTAATACTGAAAGACAGACAGGCGTGACGTCACAGCCGACATTTGTTAATACAAAGTACCTACATGTATCGTATGGAAAATCAGGTTCTTAAATTGTTGTTTCATTCGCGGAATACTGCCTTTAAGTACATAATTGTTGTACAATTTTGTTTCTATAAAAGCCTAAGGATTCTATTGGTTACTTTCAAGGTTCATATCTTTTTACGATTTTAATTATATTTTATTATTTATACTTTATTACGGTAATTTGATGGTTTACTATACATTTAGCATCACTACGTTATCAATTTGAACATGAGTCATCATGCCTATTATTCACAGGTATTCATCATGTTTCATCTGACTGTCGGGGCATATACTATGCGAGAAGGAGCGGGGCAGCAATAGACGCATCAGCGCGGCAGGTGCGGGGCGCGCGGGTGATTTCTGATTTTTCCCTGGCGGTACGCCCCCTCTTAATACTTGACATATTCTATGTACATGTTTATAGGTTACACACTCCTAAGATCAGACAAAAGACGATCTTAAGCAGCATGAACAGTCCACGTTTAATTACTACGATAAGAAGTTTAATAAGGTAACAATTTTGTAGTTACCAATTTGCTCTGGTTTGTACCAATTTTAAAATCCTATCTTGTATCGTGAAACTGCATTTCTTTAGTATCAGCAAATTTTACCATTATCTAGAAGTCAATATGATTCGGCCGAATATTCGTATTTGGCAAAACCCATATTTTGCGCATCTCTACCAGATACAGATGCCGTCAAACTTCTTGAACATGCGGGACGAAGTGGGGGGGCAGCTCGCCGGTACAATTCGCCTTTGCGCAGGCAAGGTCAAATGTTCAAGAAGTATGACGGCATCTGTAACAATAACGCCGTTACATTTTCATTTACCTATGACAAGCACCCTCATCTAGACTGTGCTACGTGTTGTCTACGTGACTTTGTTTATCCGTACTTACTGTCAAGACTACGATAAAACTTGCCGTTAGACGAATAAAAGTTACTATGATTTACGAAGCAGGATATAAAGTGCGGAGTAAAAGTGTCCTGTGACCGCACAGCCGCAAAAGGGCATCTGTAAAATTCCCGGGGAATAATTGCGACCTTGAAGGTCAAGGGAAAACGGGGGAGATCTGGAGACCTGGTAAAAAAGAGTCTATGTGCACAGGTTTCGAGGATGCGTTGTGTTGAGAGCGAGGGAATTTTTTCCTTTAGCTGTCAACACGACGAATCCTCAAACATATCATGGGCCGGCAACGCCCGTGTTACTCCTTTGCAGTGGCATGCGTCTATAGGCTGCGGTGTCCGCTTGCCATGGAGGCTGGGCCGTACGCTTGTTTGCCACCGTAGTTGTATAAAAAAATGTGCATTAGTGATGAGAAAATACTTGATGCATTTCCTTTCTAGGGTGTTATAGGGCCCAAATGGTTCTAACCTCCACGTTAGCATAATAATGCCAAGATATGAAACTTTATTATAAGCTTTTGTATAGCTTCATTCCTTTGTAACCGCTGAATGTGAATGAGCCGATTACAACCAAGATCTCGTGTTCTGTCGTACTTAAGTTATAACTAACAAAAACAATGTCACCCCTAAAAAATATATAAAAACTAGCTTCTGCCCGCGACTCCGTCCGCTTGAAACTCGTTTATAAATAAATATCATAGCTACGTACAAAGATTCCACCCCCCCATTTAATCCCTTTGGGCGAGGGTTTCCAGGATAAAAACTATCCTGTAAGCCCTACCCCGGGACTCAAAACTATCTCTATGCCAAATTTCATCTAAATCGATTCAGCGGTAGGTACCTATAATCGTGAAGAGGCAACAGACAGACAGACACACTTTCGCATTTATAATATTATGAGTAGGTAATAAGTATATAAGTATGGAATGTATTTTAAAATTTGTCTTAAATAAACTGTTAAATTACATTTATTATATTATATCCTTTGTCCCCGTGCTATTTTTAGTTCCATGCCGCATCATGAAATAATTCATAACTTTCATAAGTATATAGATATACAGTTTGTATAGTTTCAGCACAAAGAAATAACAATTTTTATTACTTCTGACAGTTTATTCATGAAAAACGACGAATAATTGAAACTATAACTTCACATTTTGTAAATAAAGCTTGAAACTTTATTTTCACATCGGACTCAATAACCTCGGCAAACGCGACTTAGGATAAGACTCTATCTAGATAGGGGTGCCTGATGAACACTTTATTGCTTCTTGTAAGAAACCGATTCACTATCTGCTCGTGAAAGCCAACTAAATACTCGACAACCGCGAACCCTGTCATACTGACCCTACTCAACATAAGAATGAAAAAGAAAGAGTATGAAAATCAAGGTCATATCAGATGTATTAATAAAAGTAAAGGGAGGGAATGTTTGGTAACAAACAACCCCACCAGTGTCCCTTTCTATTATCTTGGCGGTATTAGTGGCGCGATGAGATATTTGCTCATTTCTACAAATTTTACTCCTTGGGATATACCCGAATACGTTGGGTACCTAAGTTTAAATTATTATTTTTTCACAAAGCAATAGTAGACAATATTAACTCGCCACGCATAGATACTCGTACTTATATTTTTGGATGTAGACAATACCTCGTGACAACGATAGAACTCTTTTAGCATAAACTTTAGTTAAGTAAAAAGTTGAAAATATCGAAAAACAGGTCGATGCACTCTTATTTAATATTTATTTATTTATTATTATATTTCCCATGTTATACGCTAATGAGACGTCGAGGACTAGGTCGTTTACCTTACATACCTATAATTAAATCCAACTTTGATCTTGTTTGAATTCGTTATACTAACGAACTACTTTCCTTGCAATTCTAAAAATAGAGTTCGTACAATGTGTTTTGACTAAGTTGCATTGCAGCATCGGTATTCAATAGAACTCAACCACGCCGGACAATAGACAATTTTCATGTTCACGTTGGTTACAGGTTCTTCTCAGGTAGGATTTGCAGAGTTCATATGAATACGGGTTTACTCTTTGGCAAAGGCGGGAAACTCTGAAGATTGTACAAATAGAACTCATGCAAGTTTGTTTATATAGTGGAATTTTGAAGCCGTATCATGCAGTTGGAAGAGTGTAAGTTTGCCAGTGTCGGTTTTTTTTTTCATTTTCATGGCAATTTTAGGGTATTTTTTTGGAATCTATATACGGCGTCAAGTATAGCTAGCTGGACTAGTAGAGTCTGCCCTGCGATTCGTGACTTTTTTTAAAATTATTTATTTCCCAACAATTTTACCCATAAATAAAAAAAATGTCTGGCGGCGTAATAGGCACTTATTTATATCTGACAGCTTATGTCGTCATAAGCTGTCAGTTCTAAGTAAGCCTATTACGCCGCCATATATATAGTAAAACGTACGATACACGTGCGAATAGGTAATACGCAACTCGTGTTGATTTAAAACACTCCCTTCCTATTTTCGGCACTTTGTATCTCTATATATCTAAATAACTATTAAAAGATTTTGTACAACAAAGCCAGGTTAAAAAGTAGTACTTTTAGTGCACAATTGTCTTTTCAGTGGAAAAATACTGTATTTCATTTCTGAACGCATATTCTGTAGTGTTATGCAATTTGAGAAATGTGGTCTGAACCACCATTATTATTTCGACCAACACAGATAACATTTTCTTAATCACCCTTAACACGATCTGGCAGCCCCAATTTTAATTTAGCTAACGGGGTATGTAGGTAAATATTCGTCCCAAAGCAACGTCAAACAAATTTTCTAGTTATAATTATAATATTCAAGCGCACGGACTCTGTCCCACCCATTACGAGTTCCGAGCCTTGTGGGACCTCCCTACAGAGTCACCGGGCGTGTCATTGGAACATATTGATATTCTGTTGCTTCCCAAAGTTTACTTTGGGAAATAACGTTCCTTGGATTTAAAACCTATTGTTCGTCGAGACAGGTATCGGTATTGTACAAACATAAATTGACAAGATAAGATTTTGCGGAAGTAACTTGTTTATTCTTCTATAGTTCCCAAGCTAAGTTATTACGTAGATAGACACACACATAAGTCCTATAATCTCACACACAATGCAATGTGCACCAAAGTGTTCGTTCTATCCTCCAAAGGACTATACAATAAACAGTAAATTTACTTGTCAACTCTTAAAAGCCTCTTCTTATTTATTACGGTATTTTGCACTTTCAAGAATTTCTAATTACTTAAATGGCATAGATAAATTTAGTCGGCTATCATTTTTCATTTTGATCCATTGTTCACGCTTTCAGTATAATAAAAACTTATTGGAAGGCTTTCGAACGAGCCTGTTACTGTAATAGTAATTTTATGTGAAGCATCATGCGGTATTGGAATTTCGGTTGAGTACCAGTCTAAGCTATACTTTAGTATTACACTCAAACGCATAAATACGGGTACACTGTATATGACAATTCAATACAATTTGTACTCGTGCTACACCTTTGCTATTTTCTATGACGACCAACTGATGGAGTTGATCTCCTGCATTTGTAGAAGAAAAACATACCTCCGGCTCTTAAATGGGGGTTGGTCGTTTACGTTTAAAAGTGTACCTTTCACTTTTTAGCAGAATTTGGAAAGCATGAGCTCTTTTTTATTACCGACAGTAGACAGTGCAGAGTAGTGTCATACATTTTGTATGGCCCGTCACATGGTACCCCATAACAACTTTTTTTCGGTGTCAGAACCAAACACATGATTCTGGGCAAGGAAAACCAAGAATTACCAAATTAAGAGAAAAAAGTGAAAGGTAACCTTTAAAGTGAAAACGCCCAGTTATCTAGGAAGACTGCAATAGGGATGGTGGTGGTGGTGGAACAAATAATGCTGAATTTTCTCGAAAAAGGATAAAATAGTCACACACACGGTCATCACTCATCAGGCATATTTAATGCCTTCCTTCTTTTGAAGTAATAATAAAATTAGAGTGCTTAAACCTATAAGTACATGAGTTAAGAAACGGGTTTATTTAATAAGACTAATATGTTATCCTTCGTGGGAGCTATAGGGCTCTCAGATGGGTCTGGCATGTCTGGTTCGACCATTTGTGACAACCTCGTGCTCCTTCCAGTTGAGGACAATGCTGATGTTTCAGGAAATAATGTTGTTATGGCCACTGCTTAATACATACGATATGCTAGAAAGAGCGGCGTTTCCATGGCAAAGTACAATATATACAAAAAGGACAAGCTCAGGCATGGAAACTACTAATTTGATTTGCATATAAATTGTCCAGCAATGACACAAATCTTCTGTTGCCTACCGCGTTCAGTTAAATAAACTAAAGTTTTATTTATAAATATATTACGACGGTAAGTAGTAAAGTAGGTATTTTACTTAGTTCAAAATATAATAGTTCTTTGACTGTTAATGTCAGAATATTTAAAAAACTAATTCTTCACAGAAACATTCCGGTAACTTTTGGGTTTGCAAGATAAGCGCATTGCTAATTGCAGGCAAAGTGATGCTCATAGTCGCAGCAGACACCGTAACCTGCGGACGCCTGCGACTCCAGAGGAATCACAAGCGCCTTGCTGGCCCTTTTATTGGAGGATTGCTTGAGATGAGATAAATTCGTGTGCTTCACTTGCACAGCACATTTGGTGACTAAAAGTACGTAGCGTACAGCATTGGAACACATAAAACGTTTCGAAGAGACATGTGTCCGAATTCCGAATGCACCACTATTCCGAAATTTCTAAACCCCGAACGTCATAAAGTGACTGCTAAATCCATACTAATATTATAAATGGGAAAGTGTATGTGTGTGTGTGTGTGTCTGTGTGTGTGTGTGTGTGTGTGTGTGTGTGTGTTTGTTTGTTTGTCCGTCTTTCACGGCAAAACGGAGCGACGGATTGACGTGATTTTTTAAGTGGAGATGGTTGAAGGGATGGAGAGTGACACATGATAGTTTTTATCCCCGAAATCATCCCCTAAGGGGGTGAAATGGAGGGGTAAAAGTTTGTATGGAGCTGCGATATAAACGAGTTCCACCCGGACGGAGTCGCGAGCTAGTTTAATATAGTTCAGAATTAGGTTAGTTTAGGTTAGCATTATATTTCTCTTGAGGGTGCTCGCCTTGTCGGGGCGGAGGGGCTTAGCCACCGTGGACTGGTCACCCATGGCGAAACTGAGAGCCGCTTTCCCTATCCTCTGCGGCCGAGACGTGGTCGGTGGCGTAACTACAGACCTGATCCGCCATGGGGTGCTGCAATTTCCGCACCCACGATCTCCTCGTAGCGGACTCGCCGGGGGAGATCCAGGAGCCATGCGTGCCTGAACATCAGGAGTGCCTCACGTGAAGGGCCCCCGAGCATCCCCGCTCGCCCTCCCTCAGGAAAAAAAAGACCGGGTTGCACTGGCAGAAGCAACACAGCCCCCCTTACGGTCGGCCTGTCTACGCATCACGCGTAAGGTGAGATCTCACCCTACGAATCTCACCTTACGGTCACGTGACCTGTGGCGAGTTTAACAATTTTTCCCCATCCCAAAAGTGCACAGCGTCGCTAAAGAAGTTTTCACTTCAAAAATTATATACTGAAACATTAAAAATTCCTTCAGCGGAACATGGTTTTCGGAAAAGTACGTTTTCGGGTGACTCTTCGGAATTATGTAAACAGGTTATAGGTTAGTGAATCGTTGTATTAAACGTTGATATTAAACGATATGATACAGAGAGAAATCATATAATGGAAAAATAAACCATCTTCGTACAAAAAAATATACGAAACAAAATTTACTTAATATAATTTGTTTACAAATAAGACAAGTATGTAGTCTATGGAAGTCTTGTTTTCGGAACCGAACTAAATGGGCGAGTACTTGTTTAGTTTGATTACTTACGTACCTACGTTTAATAGTTTAATGTAATTGGCTCAATGGAAATCAAAGTGTCGACTAACTATTAATGGCTTCGTAACTTGTAACATGTTATTGAACTATAATCGCTTCCATCAATATTGGGACCAGTAACAGTTTGCGGGTAAACAAAGTGAATATTAATAACTAGCTTTTGCCCGCGACGCCTGCCGCGTGGAACTCATTTATAAATATAATATAAGCTCCATATAAACTTTCACTCCCCATTTCACCTCTTGGGAAGAAAAACTATCCTATGTCCTTCCCCGGTACTCGAACTATCTATATACCAAATTTCATCAAAACCGGTCCAGCGGTTTAAATGTGAAGAGGTAACAGACTGACAGACAGAGACACTTTCACATTTATAATATTAGTATGGATTGTCCCAGTTCTACACTTCAAACTTGTCAATTTGGACAAGTATACAATTATTTATATTTTACATACTTTGTGTATTATATAGATTTTGAAAAGCAGTAATATCGTTTACTGCTCATGGACAAAGTTTCTGTTTACGACACGCTTATGACCACCGAACACAAGCGACAAACGAGCATCCTTACGACTATTAATCTTCGAAAATGTAAATATATACTGACACTACTGTAATCCTATCCATTATACCTGTCAATCAGTTGTCTGACCTGACACCAAGACAACACTTCGATTTCTCTCTAAGGCTTCAACAATTTTGCTCAACTCTAATGCAAAAGCAACCTAAAACCCTGCACAAAAATAGTAGATTGTTAACCAAGGGCTGAAAGGCACCCATTTGTGACGAGATATATGGTTCGAGTCAGAAATGGGTGCCTTCACCCGAGTTAAACACTCTGTTCATATCGAGTACGAGGAAAGTAAAAATTATACATTATCGTGACGTCATCAGAGCCATAGTTCCATCTCACCTGTTCTAAAGAAAGAGGCCAATATCTGTCTCGCTCGCGCTTATGGTTATATGGTGTAATGAAGTCACTTACTAGAAAAAAAGGTGGTCGATTTTTCGGTCACTTGACATAGGTATAAATAAGTAGATAATAAAGCTACGACTTTTATATTCAAAATATTTAATGTTTTTAAAACCAAATAGTTTTATATTCGTTTATCTTAAAGTCAAAACTATATAAATAACATAATTTCATAATTTAATTATAATATACGGAAATAGCCTATTCAAATATTTCCATACTATTTGTATTTATTATTAGTATTAGTTGAAGAGTGGATGTATGCGTTTCTGCCTTAGCTCACATGCACAACTATGAGTTTAAAAAAAGGTTTGTGGTTCTATTCCATTTGTCACCACCTCACAGAGACTAGTGAATATTTTAGCTAAAATAAAATTAATGAATTTACGAGATAAACTTATTTTATATTTAATAAAATAAATTCCATGAACTAATAGTAAGAATAAAATTATTTTCCTTTGTCAGTGGCTGGGTAAGTATTGATATTTATTAGAATTAGTTCCCGCATAATGCTTATAAGGCGAGGACTAATTGGAGTACACTACTTTTCTGCACTAGAGCAGAAACGTATCACTTTCAGCACAGTTTTTAGAACAACAACGACCCACTTTCAGAGCATGAGATATGAAAAGAATAAAGCTGTACACCAGTTATATGTAATGTCAACCAACTATGAGCTACAGAAACGAATTTTGGAAACCAGTGGTCCAACTAATTTGGCTTCTTGGCAATAAAGTGCGCCGTATGTGCCGGCGCAAAAACTTTCGGCCTTGGCCTTTAGGCCAACTTTTATTAAAAAGAGTTTATTAAAAAAGTAAGTTGGTCGCGTTAACAGATGGATCGAAATGCTATCTACGATATAACGCGTAGGTATACGTAATTGCTGGGGCAATTTAGACTGGAAATATCAATATGAGAGATGAGGCTATGTAATTAGGTAGGTACCCACAGACACCAGAATTAATATCTACTATAATAAATAAAGCAGACAAAAATATATAACCCAGAAATAGTCCTGTCAGATATTTAAATGCGCGCTATGTTGTGGCAGATATTGATGCTGTTGACTGTTCAATAAATACTAGGTTATTCAAATCTAATCCAACCAATTCCTACCAAGGCGGGTTCTTTCTTATGTACTCGTATCTCCTATGCTATGTCTAGTAATGTTTACTAGTTTTAATAAAATTCGGATAAAATTTATCTCAGGTCTCTTTATCTTCATACCCGCCCGCGCTATTATAAAGATCGCAAATGGATCCGGAACAAACAATTTACTTGGATAAAACCATTAAAAAAACACTATGAAATATACCTAGTCAAAAGTGCAAGTTTCTATACTTACAGTAAATACATAGTTTATATAAATACAATATGTAATGGAAAATCAAATAAAATTTAAAAAAAACATTGCCCGTCCTTGCCCCGACTATCCATCTCTTTCTAATTAAAACACTTAGATATAGACGGATAGTCTATTTCGCCGCGAGACAGCTCGCGCGGCGTCTTGCGAAAATCGTGCTGGGGTTGTTGTGTTTGTTTTATTCAAGTTTATATATTAGGTATTATTATTTTCTTTGGCTTTTTTTATTATTAGTTATTTGACGACCAGTTAGCCTAGTGGGTAGTGACGCTGCCTACGAAGCTGGTGGTCCTCATTTCGCGGTAAGGGCAAATATTGGTGTGATGAGCAGCATGAATATGTTTCTGTGTCTTGAGCGTTTTATATGTATTCAAGTATTTATATCTATTAAATATATCGTCGACTAGTACAGTCCACTTCAAAGATACGTATTACATTTTTCGCTCTATATAAATCGAATAAGGTGCAAAAGTGTATACCTACATATCTTTGAATCCGAGTGAACCTGTAACACTAAGCCTTATTGTCCTCTAATAATTATTTATTTATTTGTCTTTATAATTACTAGCTTCTGCCCGCGACTTCGTCCGCGTGGAACTCTTTTTTAACCCCCGACGCAAAAAGGGGGTGTTATAAGTTTACGTGTGTGTGTGTCTGTGGTAGCGTAGCTCCCTAACGGATGGACCGATTTGAATGCGGTTTCTTATGTGTCATAGATAATTTTATCCCGAGTGTTCTTAGCCATGTTTCATGAAAATCTGTTTAGCCGTTTTTGAGATATTGGACTTTGAAATGAAAATGTCGGGGGTTTTTCAACTTTTCTAAGTTGTACCTATATCGTAGCTCCTTACAAACTTTTGCCACCTTAGACGATGATTCCCGGAATAAAAAGTATTATATGTATACTCGTATGTTAATCCAGGTTATAGACTATTATATACACATATATATATATATATGTATGCCAAAATCAATTTTAATCCGTTAAGCCGTTTTTGCGTGAATGAGAGATACGACTCGCCTGACAGACTCTAAGTGTAAGCCCTGAGTGAACGCTCCGCTCACAGCCGGCGCCTGCGAGTCGGAAACGATAACGCAGGTTAAGCAAAGATGGCAGCGGTCAGTATTTGGATGGGTGACCGCCTGATGATGTTTGAGTGGTTGATATAAATGAGCGCTTCCGTGCTTTGGAAGGCATGCTAAGCAATTGATCCCGGCTGCTGTCTATGACAGTAATCGTTAAGCCGAATTAGAGGCTTTCGGGCGGCTTAAGAACTTCTAACAGTCGAGTTGCCCACTCACTTGACAAAGGGGGGACAACTGTTACTCGCATTGCGTCCGCAGGAGCTACCTACCACAACCCTGCACGTGTCCCCTGGGTGGTACCTACTAAAGAGTGACAAACTTTAAAGGCCAAAAATAATGTATGCCGTACGATTAAATAGTTTAAAGAATGAGGTTTATTCTCGATTTTCGCTACGGTGATAGACTTGTGCTGAAGTTTACCAAAAACAGTGAAAATTTAATTGATAAATTATAAAGTAAAGGATAATCCTACTAACATTATAAGTGCGAAAGTTTGGATGGTTGGATATTTAGATGGTTGTTACTCAATGACGCTTAAACGGCTCAACCGATATGAAAGAAATTTTACACGAAGATAGTTTATAGCCTGGATTAAAATATAGGATAGCTTTATCCTGGATCCACGCAGACGAATTTGCAGGCGAACGCTAGTATTCTATAAGTGTACAATTTTCAATATGAATCTGCTTATTTATTATAGCTTCTGCCCGCGACTCCGTCCGCGTAGAACTCGTTTATATCGCAAAGGGGATGATTTCAGGGATAAAACTATCCTATGTCACTCTCCATCCCTTCAACTATCTCCACTTAAAAAATCACGTCAATTCGTCGCTCCGTGAAAGACGGACAAACAAACAAACACATACACTTTCCCATTTATAATATTAGTATGGATCACCGTGAAATAAACATGCGCCAATTGGTCCATAAAAACATTTATAATAATTAGAGATTTAGAAAAAGATACATAGGGTGACTGAGGTGCGACTTCTCTGAGAGGTGAAGCGGTCTTCTTGTTGTGTACTCGTAAATGTTTCAGAAGCCCGAGAATTCGCTGTTAATCTTGTTTCACGTTCCGTAATAGTCTTCGGAAGCTCGCAACAACGAATGGCGTTCACGATCGTGGCCGAGACGTGCTTCCATGTCTTCACTGTTTTCAAGGAATCTAGAAGCCCGGGAAGCTTCTTCGGACTCCTGAGATCTTGCCACTCGTTTTCTGGCGGCCTCTCTAGAAATTCGTGTCAGGTTCGATCTCTTTCTGGAGGGCATTTTGAGAAATAACGTTTTTGGGGACTTTTGACACATAATTTTGTGATTTGACAGAAGATTTGACAGAATAAAATAAACTTGTGAGTATTTACTCTGCATTAAAAAAAACTATTTATATACAAAAACATACTTACTGAACCATTTTTTAACCCCTTTCCACCCTTATCTTTATAATTTTTATAGCCTATTACCTGGCCGAAGATCCATTGAACGTTTTAGTGAAAGTTGCATATTAATCCATTCGACAGTTTTCCCGTGATACCCGGACAGAAACAGACAAACAGATAGATGGCGCTGGTGCGCAAAGTAAAGATTACTTTATCCAAATATTCTCAAATTTGGCCTGTGGGTCACCGTAACTCCATCAAACTTTTTTATACGTCTAATATGGTTTGTTGGAGTTCAGACGCCGACAAAAATCTGGAGAATGACCTTCTAAATGCGTGGAAATTGGTGAAGTTCTGCATCGCGCTATTGAAGTTTTTAATGTATGTTGTATAAATACAACTTCCTTCAAGCTCTACTTATTATGTCTCACTGACAACCTCAACGAACTTTCACAATTATTATATGTAGAGATTATTATATGTAGAGATAGAGATGCCATGGCGTATACTTATTCTATACTTACTGCCTGATATGAGAGCTTCGCTCTATTTCGTTGGTAAAAGGGTGAAAAGACCTAGCGTGACCGATTCATTGCACCCGTTTATAAATGTTCGCAAATCCGATCATTTACAATGAGTCAAAGAAGTAAATATACCTACAAATGCAGCGTTTATTTAGCTCTGAGTAAGTAGTAGTTGCTAAAGAAAATCGACACACCTATTCTGAGAATAACGACAAATGGTTGTTGTTACATATCATTCGGAATAAGTTAACGTCGCGTACCCTCTTCACTCGAGTTGTTCATATCAATTGTACTTGACATCACTGAACATATGAAAGTATCTTGTAAAAAAGCGGTCACCTTTACCATCCAAAACACGTATACAGACCTACAACCAATTTTCGGTAATGTAAACAAGCTACGAAGGGCGCAGAATGATTTTAATTAGAGGTTTGTTTACATTTTCAAGCCACGAAAATGACGAAGATCGTATCTACAACTGTTAAAAAGTATTTTTTATTGCGACGCGTAGTTCATGGACGCTTGCTCTAGAAGAATTACAATCGCGTTGTCTTATTGGTTTGACAATTCGTTGTGTTCACAGCAAAACAGCGCATCATCGTTCAACCTTACTACCACCGAAAGCCCAGCAAGAAGAAAGAAGAGAAACCTATAGAGCAGTGGTGTCTTCTGGAAGGTGGAAGTACCTCCCCAGTTGAGGGCTGTCCATATTATGTCATTTCAAAATAGTAATTTTATTGGCAGGGGTCTTCAATGAATTAACAAGAAATTAAATTTTCAGCTAGCCATCGCCCACAACAAACACATTAACCCTATTCCTATAATCGATTCTTACAACACCCAAAGGCATGAAAAGGGTAGGTGTTATTCTAACCCGAAATCAAGCATACGGGTTTTATTTAAATATTTAAAGGAATATTTTCAAATTGCTTTATTTTATTTTATTTATTTGGAGAACAAACAGACAAAGATGTACAGAAGACAAAAAAACAGTATCATTTATATACTAAGAACATGCATCTAAGTCCTAAACAGTTCTCACTAGGACTTACATTGCTAATGAATGTAGGAGTATAATAAAGCCATTTATGTAGGAGTACTTACTACAAAAAAAACAATTTAAGAATAGAATAATACTGAGTGTACAGCGCATATGTTTCTTAAAATATCACGCAGCCAATGTCAAATAAAAATAACGTTTTGTATGGTAAACGAACCACCTTAAAAGGCTGGTTCTAAGAGGCCTAAAGGAACGCTATTGTAGCGCCTAAAGCCTTCATCAAAAATCGAAGACACTAAGCCTACGTGTTAGTGGTGTGCTACCAATAATGTCCATATTAACTTAAAAAGCTGCGGGTAAAAATAGTGAATTCGGGTAACGAAAATATGCGGGTGCCTCGCCTCATAACTACTTCACATACTGCGTGTTATATTCTGAAAGGAGCTCGTTGTAGCGGCTGCCTCCATTTTTATTATAATGTGAACTGACTCCTAGCAGGGTTGGGTCAGAAATAAGATGGAACATTCGACTATAGGGATTTGATTGGCATGACAAGTTAGGGTTCCTTTGTGGACATTAGGCTTTACTGAAGATACAAATGTAGCTTCACTTTGTGGTTTTTAGGTACAGTGTTCTGATTCGGATATTTCTAACCTGTAAGATCAGCTACCATCAAAATAAATAAACAAAACAGTTACACACAGTTATTTGGGTACTTAGTAATTTTGTTATCTTTAAATAATTTACGTAACTCGACTTTGAGTTGGACGGCGAAGACTACATCGTTATAATCAACATACTGTATTTCAATTTCAGGAATATTACGTTATACACTCACATGCGATAAATTATATAAGTCAATAGGCGCCTGGCAAATTTTCTAATTGCCTTTCTGCATCGGGTAACAATAATAATAATAAATCAATATTAGTGGACAATCTTACACAAATCGAACTACTAGTATATTATTGAATACTACTACTTTTTCTTGAGTTAAATAAAGGCAGCATTCGATGCATATTCCCTTCACGTAGCGCTCCTGGCCTCGGCATGCGGGAGAATTGAAACAAATGAAGGCGCTAAGTACGATTATCGTCCCCAATAAGACCAATAGGATGTTGACTAATAGGAATCAGCAACTTTTTAACAACTCAAAAAAGCTCTGTTTTTGAAAAAAAATTAGGGAAACACGAAATACTTACGTCACGTTTCTCGATGATCAAACAGCGTAATATCTTTTTACTTATCATGCTCGTAAATTGTGTCATACTAGGGTTAGCTAGCGAGGTAAAAGTACATTTAGCCCCTGCGGAAAATATGTGTTCAATTTATGATTTTTAAAACATTTATATGACCATCCAAACACTTCACCGTATTAAATCCAACAATCACAACCCGTTACAAAAAAAATGTATGAAGTACCTATCAACTAACCAGAATGTTATATTAAAATCGGCCAATCAGGAAACAGAAGTAATTTCAAACATTAGGTCTATTTTAGTCCCTAATTACATCATAATAAAAAAACGCCTACTATTTTTATTAAGCACCGTTTTGGTAAAAGAAGCCGTTCTCAGGTTCTTTTGACATCGGATCGGATGAATAGTACAGGAGACTACCCTCTACTTTACGACATCGGATCGGATGAATAGTACAGGAGACTACCCTCTACTTACAAACTTACGACGTCGGATCGGATGAATAGTACAGGAGACTACCCTCTACTTACAAACTTACGACATCGGATCGGATGAATAGTACAGGAGACTACCCTCTACTTACAAACTAACGACATCGGATCGGATGAATAGTACAGGAGACTACCCTCTACTTACAAACTAACGACATCGGATCGGATGAATAGTACAGGAGACTACCCTCTACTTACAAACTTACGACATCGGATCGGATGAATAGTACAGGAGACTACCCTCTACTTACAAACTTACGACATCGGATCGGATGAATAGTACAGGAGACTACCCTCTACTTACAAACTAACGACATCGGATCGGATGAATAGTACAGGAGACTACCCTCTACTTACAAACTTACGACATCGGATCGGATGAATAGTACAGGAGACTACCCTCTACTTACAAACTTACGACATCGGATCGGATGAATAGTACAGGAGACTACCCTCTACTTACAAACTTACGACATCAGATCGGATGAATAGTACAGGAGACTACCCTCTACTTACAAACTTACGACATCGGATCGGATGATTAGTACAGGAGACTACCACCTACTTACAAACTTACGACATCGGATCGGATGAATAGTTCAGGAGACTACCCTCTACTTACAAACTTACGAGCGGCATACGTGCATTTCACTTATTTTAGTACATACAGTACATACAACTATCAATAATAATACATGTTTACCAGTTCATGTAAAGTAGAAACTATTATATAATCTGCGCAGTAGACGGCGATTCACTAGAGCAAATGACCTTGGCTGCGCAGAAGCGAATTTCAGGTGTCCGCGGGAGGGGGCAGTGAGGTGCGACAGCGGGGGGTACCGTGTCGAGCGCGAGCGAGCTGTTGCACTAGTACACTTTCGGCCGGTGATAAAGTTATTTTAATGTACATACCACGTCGGTGACAAACAAGCGTACCGCCCGTCTGATTGTACTTTTATTGATGATAAGAGAAGGATGCACCAACTTTCCCCACCACGTCATCTAATGCTGAAGAAGTTTGCCCGATACTATACTAGAAAGATGAGAGAATCTACACTATTCTCTGATATATTATTTCCCTCTAAATCCAATTAAGCGCATATATGGTATAGAAACGTGACGCTATTGATAAATGACATAAAATAAAAACCGTGTTAAAAATGGCATCGTTACGTTACATAGTCATTTAAAAGCAACATGATCGCCGTCAAATCATTTTCTCCGTAATAACTACCAATACCTATAGGCAGACCGCTTAACTCATTGCGCGGGCCCCGCACCCGTACTACGGGGTGCGAGGGTATGGCTACAACGGGGCGCGAGGGTATGGCTACAACGGGGTGCGAGGGTATGGCTACAACGGGGTGCGAGGGTATGGCTACAACGGGGTGAGAGGGTATGGCTACAACGGGGTGCGAGGGTATGGCTATAACGGGGTGCGAGGGTATGGCTACAACGGGGCGCGAGGGTATGGCTACAACGGGGCGCGAGGGTATGGCTACAACGGGGTGCGAGGGTATGGCTACAACGGGGTGCGAGGGTATGGCTACAACGGGGTGCGAGGGTATGGCTACAACGGGGTGCGAGGGTATGGCTACAACGGGGCGCGAGGGTATGGCTACAACGGGGTGCGAGGGTATGGCTACAACGGGGTGCGAGGGTATGGCTACAACGGGGTGAGAGGGTATGGCTACAACGGGGTGCGAGGGTATGGCTACAACGGGGTGCGAGGGTATGGCTACAACGGGGCGCGAGGGTATGGCTACAACGGGGCGCGAGGGTATGGCTACAACGGGGCGCGAGGGTATGGCTACAACGGGGCGCGAGGGTATGGCTACAACGGGGTGCGAGGGTATGGCTACAACGGGGCGCGAGGGTATGGCTACAACGGGGTGCGAGGGTATGGCTACAACGGGGTGCGAGGGTATGGCTACAACGGGGTGCGAGGGTATGGCTACAACGGGGTGCGAGGGTAAAGCTACAACGGGGTGCGAGGGTATGGCTACAACGGGGTGCGGGGTAGGGCGACAACGGGGCGCGGGTGAAGTGCGAGAGGCGAAGTCTACCTAAAATGCTACTCTGGGTTAGTTAAGGGGATGCCTCGATTAGCCTCGGTAAGTCACGCCCCGTATTAAAGACACGTGCATATCTTCCGTACACGAGAAAACGAGATGCAACAGTATTCGGGCATTTACTTTTTTGAACAAATGTCTATAAATCATTTAAATACCTATCTAAAGTGAAATTTTATTCATATTTGTTTGTATAACATTTGAAATGAAGTAAATACCGTCATTTTACCTTTATTATGTTATTCAGTAATGTATCGTTTGAGTTGGTTGAAGTAAAAAACGAAAATGAAGAGCCAAACTTCTTTTCTATTGTGAAAACTTTAAGCCATGTTTTGGTTCCTGACAATCAACATAAACATAATATTGTAGTATTTTTTTTTCTGGCCTCCACCCAATAACTAGCATCTTCGCCAAAATATGTAGAAAGCAAATAATCTGTTTATATTGTTATAATAACCACATATACATATCGAAATATCTAGAAACCTAGTTAGAGCATTTTGAAAGTATTGAGCGCGAGTAAAAAATCGGTGACTAGTCACTGAATGAAACTTCCTGAAGTGGCCAGTTATTGACGCAAACATAAATCCACAGATATATTTTTTGTTATTAATTCAGGTCTTTGAAAAATCTCATATTTTTTCCAGCGCATGCTCTTAAGGGTACCTATGAGCTAATAACGACATGATAATGACAGGGTAAATGACATCGGAAGTGCATTTTCTTGTCGCAATATTGCAACTGTTTCTTAGCCTTCGGTAAAACACATTACTTAATAATTCATGATTATTACCGTCTAGACAGTGAGATTCGAGAATCGCATTGCGAAAAGTCTCAGATAGCCTCCGACAATTTCTAAAGTTTTACGATTGTTATAAATCTAAAATCAAACCTTAATTTTAACTTAATGTTAAACTACGTCTGTAAACTACGCCTCAAAAAACATAAATAAATAGTTTACTGTTGCTGAAGAAAAAAACGTAATATCTTAAACTCCTGCGTAAGCTTGAGATTTATGGAGTAAAAGGAAAATCTCTTGATTGTGTTGTGGACTACCTAAAAGACAGAATACAATGCTTTGAAATTCACACAATTGCTCATTCAAACAATGCCATTACCAATAATGTTTATAGGTCTAAATTTATGACTAATAAAAGCGGAGTCCCACAAGGTCCCATTTGAGCCACTATGATTTCTCCTGTAAGTATATTAATGATTTATCGAAGGCGGCAACACAAAAAATCAATAATGTCCGCTGACGATACTAACTGTAATAAAATGTAATAATTAATCAAAACTTTAACATGACAATAATAAATACTTCATTACAGGTTATCATTAATTTGATATATTATAATGGCCTTCATATAAATATAATTAAAACTAAATGAATATTTTTTTATCATAACTCAAATAGTATACCATCACATATAAAACATAATAATAAGGCAGTAGCTGAGCTCGACTCCTTTAACTGTCTCAGAATCACGGTTGACAACCACTTACACTGGTGCCTTCCAGTGTAAGTGGCATTGACAAAATCTGCAACCAACTAGACCGTTTAGTATTGCGCTCAATAGGCTGAGAGACACTGTATTAAATAACTGAAGCAGCATTAACGGCTTACCATGGTTATGTATCATCTGTCCTTGGTCATGGGTTGATATTATGGGGAAACGCAGTGGAAGTGGACAAGAGTTTACAAGATACAAAAAAGTGTGTCAGAGTCATGGTGGGACGAAAGTTGCCTGCCACTTTTCAAAAAGCATAAAATTCTTCCTTTGCCTTGCTTGTACTTAAGAGAAATATATTATTTTGTTAGGTCACATCCCTCGTACTTCAAAACACGTGGAAAAGTTCTCGAAAGGCGAACACAGCAAAAATAATGAACCTTTTGTATCATCCTCGAAGTCACAAAATTATTTACAACAAAAACGTGAACACGTGTTTGTTATTGACAACCAACCTGCCAGAGGAAATAAAGATGTTAGCGGGAAACGCCTTTAAACGCAGTCTAACAAACTGGCTTTTGGAGCAGTGTTTTTACAGCGTAAAGGGCGTAATTTCGAACATCAATATTATTGGAACTTGCAGTATTTAGTAATATAATTTATTCTGCGTCTTTGACGATTATTATGTAAATGTATAGTTATATTAATATATTATTTATAATTATAATTTAATTGATAGCTCTACCATTGCACGCTTCCATGCAAGCTAGATACACATGACCGTAATATATTGAAACATCCCTAATATCCCTATACATTCCCTATGTTACATTCTGTCAAACATTGAGTTATATCAAATGTTATTATTATACGTTATGAACTTATGAGACGCTCCCTATTGATATGCTGTTTAAAAACATACACGCTGTATTAAAATAATATATATAACATTTTAACCAGCTCGAGTATCGAGTAAATTAATCTCTATTTATTAGTTGGCAATGAACTTAATTATTATAGCCACATCCAAACTTTATTTTATATTATTGGAATTTCATTTTGCAAATACTTCAAAGCTAAGGGAGGACATGAGTAATTTGTTGCCTGCCTTCAAACGAGGCCCTTTGTGATGGAACCCAAGGACCACGTGGAAATTGGAGAATTCTCTTTCTATAGTTTCAGCTTTGGAAACTGTGTGAATATATATTTCGAAGCGCGCACTAAATAATCAGAACTGACTGAACTAAGGCCGCGCTCTGAACGCGGTTCTAACATTCGAGCGAGCCTAACGGTTGACCCGTGTGAAAACATAAATGTTTACAGATATTGATTTGACGACCTCTGTAGCCTAGTTGGTAGTGACCCTGCCTTCGAAGCCGGAGATCCCGGGTTCGAATCCTGGTACGGGCATTTATTTGTGTGATGAGCACGAATATTTGTTCCCGAGTCATGGATGTTTTCTATGTATTTAAGTATTTATCTATCTATATACTCGTATATTTGTGGGTGAGCTTTGAGGTAAGCTTAAAACAAGTTACAGAATAGGGGGGCTGGGGCCTAAGGTAAGGGTGGGTATCCAATCCACCAGAGCTGTGCGAGGGAGCGTAGTAATGTGCGAGGACAAAATCCACCAATAGGATGAGATGCGTGATCGATGATAACAATGCTAATTATTACATTATAGCACAGCTCTCCTGGATAGATTCTTAAATAAATTGATCCTATTATAAAGCCCTGTACAATTACGTAGACATGTTGCTGTCCTAGCGTACAGTTATTTTCGTTTTAAAATTAAAAATAAGGCTGTACTTTCCTCGAAAATACAACGAATTCAATTCGCGCACTTAACTATATAATATACGATATTTGACTATAATAACTACAACTTAGAAAAGTTGAAAAACCCCCGACATTTTAATTTTAAAGTCGAATATCTCAAAAACGGCTATATAGATTTTTGTGAAACATGGCTAAGAACACTTGGGGTAAAATTATCTATGACACAGAAAAAACCGCATTCAAATCGGTCCATCCGTTAGGGAGCTACGCTACCACAGACAGATACACAGATAGACACGTTAAACTTATATTATAACACCCCTCTATTTTCGTCGGGGGTTAAAAAGGTCAACATTTATTTCCAAACACGGTTATAAGAACTAACAGGACAAACATAAGCTACTCAAGAAGATCCTTGGGATTTCACTACGAAGGAATAATATTTTCTCCCGCAACCATACATACTACCAATGCCTACTCAAGGAATATAACAATTGGATCAAATTATTTCAATAACAATCTAATTTATTGAGACACAGGGTCCTCCTCACATCGCCACCATTTGCCCTTTACCTGTGCTTTAGAAGGTTGCTAGAGGTCGTATAATTTATTGTTATTTATTGTTTACTGGCTTTTCCTATCCTTAGAGAATACTCGTCCTTTCACGGTGTGCTATAAATCTGTAAAAATGGCAGAGAAAACCATTTGTTTTATTTAGTCTCAAACTCTCACCGAACTAACCAACTCTGAAAATAACTGCTTTCTAATTTAGGTAGGTACCAACTCCTTCAAATAAAATAACTTATGAATATCACCTAAACTACCAACTTCTCTCAAGAACAAAATCCCCCGATACACTTTTCATAAAAATCCTATACAAACTCTTAAGAGTATAAATGATAATATTACCATAGAGTATACTCGTAATGAGACGCGTAAATGATAGTTTTTTTCCAAAATTGCCGACTAGATACAGCATTATATACCTGTAGACATACGAAAATAACATTTTTCACAGAATATTCTAGTCAAATAATAGTAAAATAATGTTGCAGAATAGATTTCTTTACCTTATTCTGAATTGAATAGGTCAAATAACGAGTATGTATAAGAAATTATTTTCGTCCCCGCCCCGACCGCGGAAACGTCACGCACCGAATCGGACATGACTGTTGCTAGGCAACGACAGCTGCGGCCATTTACTGACATGACAGCTTTTTTTACAGAATATAAACTCTACGCGGTATTATATAAGCCTCAATTTGCAACTACCCGTAAGTGTGAGTTGAAACCCTTTCATTTTTATGCGAAGATGTGCCAAATCTCGATTATCATATGGGTCAAGAATTGCTGTTGGCAAATTTTGCAATCTTGGTAAGTCCTAAATCAGGGGTTCCCAAAGTGGTCCAGGTGGACCCCCAGGGGTCCACAGGAGACTCGACGAGGGTCTACGTTGGCGTGACAAACAAAATGGGGGTGCACAATTCGTAAGTGGGGGTCCACGAAAATGTATCTGGTTTCGATAGTAAAGAACGAAAACAGATATTATTTTTTGTGTTATTTTTATAGCCTGGATGACTGATAAATACATGACAGCTTTATTACGCTGCTCCCCGATTAAAATTTCGGTAAATTAAAATAACATTTTATTAAAATTACACCATTTGCCTCCATAACTTGTCGACTGCAAGTCTGCAACAGATCGCGAGCGTCTCCAGACTAAGGTAATCTTCACATATTTTGCCGAGTTATGAGAATATGGTAGAAATGTGGTGTAGGGGGTCTACCAGAACCAGTTAACTTTTGAAAGTGGTCTATGAGAAAATAAAGTTTGGGAACCCCAGTCCTAAATAATAGTAATCTTACTGTTACTACGTCTTAACCAAGCTTTCGCCAGTTAGTAAATACACGTTTTTCTCTCAGACGCTGTACTAGGTTTTGATAGCATAGTTACGTTGAATAGAATAGAATAGAATAGAATAATATTTATTCATGGCAACAGCACATACATGTACATAAATCAAAAATCAAAAAACAGAATGGTAGACAAATTGCCACGAAACGGTTCCATCTCAGCGTTGTGCTGGCCTGGTGGCCAGCGCTGGTCTTCCGATGGAACCATCCGGTGATTCCACGGCGTAACACATATTTTACACTCGTACAAAATAATTATGATAGTAGTAATATAAAACAAAACAAACAGTAAAGACAAATAATAAACGTTGAGTAAAGTTCTTAAATAATATAATGAAATCTTATTAACACATTCACTGCCAAGAATCGCTACGCTTGCAGCCGATCCTTGTTAATTGAAATGAAACGTATGCTGAAGGTTTACGTTACTTATTATTTTGTTGAATAAATGTTTCATAAAGTTTTAATGTTTTTACGAAAGTGTATACTTGGAACCGGTAGAATGCTGGCCATTTTAACTGCCGCCATTACTATTCGACTTACGCGGTCACCCAAAATAATGGATGCCATAAATTTCGGACTCGGGCGGTGTTGGAAAGCTGAAATTGTTTTAAAATAACTTTCTTTTACATTAATCACACCTACCTAATACCAAAAAAGACGAGTAGGAGAGTCATTATAATAATCACAATTGATAATTCCCGTCTGAGTATCACTAAACTATTTCTATTTTAGTTACTAAAACTCTCAGACCAAGAAAATATACAGACGGAGCGTTACAAACAGTCTAGTGAAGCCAATCGGTTTTCAACCAAGCCCCATAAGTTTAGCACACGCTAAACAAATGAAGGCGCACAAAACTCGAAATAAATGATCTTGACAGCATTGCGACACGTGCTGAAGAGTTTTGTGCAATTTTGTTTGTATGTGTGTGCGTGAGCGTGTGCTAAACTTGAAGTAGCTTGGTTTTGTTTGTATGTGATTTGGCTTCACTTGACTGTTCGTAACGCTCCGTCTGTCTTTTTTTCTTGGTCTGAGCTAAAACTACAGTAGGTATTTCCTAAGTACTTAGTTTTCATCCGACAAGTAGGATTGCTGCAGGGTAATGAAGCAGCTTTACATAAGCTTGCCGAGTCCGAGTTTGGCTAACATGAAATAAAGTCAGAAATGGATCTCAAGTTCTTGTACGAATACCTTCACATTAAATTTATCTACTGAAGACCTATTAAGTGCAAAGCTTATTCAAAGATAACTAACGTGATACTTGAATCGAGAACTTGGGAAGTCCAATAAACTTGAATCACAATTTCCTTTAATGGCTTTCGGCCATCCGGTTGCTTAATTGGTTATTTTAGTATTTCTTGAAAAGGTCAATATCGAGAAGGGTTCGCATATCATGAATAACAACAAGTTCCTTGTTTAGGGAAAATATGGCGGTGGAGAAGTGTCCCGGTTAGAGGATTGGTTACATTTAATAAAGGACAACTGGTCCATAGTATTTATTTCCGACGGAGTATCGGAATGCTGTTAAATTATTTATAAAGTTTCTTGGTAATTGGGGGCATCTACTTTAATCTATTTAAGGTGGTAATTGAGAACTAAGAGGCCTTGAAGTGAACTGAGGGGTACATTCTTGCGTAACTTTTCAAACGAGTGTTCAAGACAAAGCTTATTGTAATTTGCCCATGCATACTGATCTCTACCTAACGCACGCACGAAACGTTTCGCAATCGACCAGAAAGGTGAGGCGGAATCAATCCAACTTTGTGAGTTTTATTGTATATTTTAATGTTTTCTCAATTAGCTACCGAAATTTTTGAATAACCATTTGTAGAATAATGAGCTCCTTCTCGGCTATCGTCTACATTTTGGGGTCTACGTGTTTCATTCAGATATCTGTGCTATTTGTCTATATCTGAGCTTGTAATAACGTATATGCATGGATTGTTATTACGAAAATCATATTCATATTCCTTATTGGTTTGATCGAATGTTATAACACTCTCAATTGATTTGAGAGTGTTATAACATTCGATCAACTTGAATGAAATGATTACTGTTTTTAACTCATTTAAGGCCAATGATTTACATATAGTCATGCCTCTACGAATTATATCCACTACAAAGTGAAAAATGCAGCTACGCGCTACGGCGTAGCACATATTATAGCGTTACTTCGCTTCAAATGGGCTTATGGACCGTAAAACACGACGAATGATATGAAAATAGTAGTTTATGCAACAGTGCTATAATAAGGGTTCTTAAAATGCAAGGGTCGAAGTTACAAGACCCGAGAATTTTAAGAACCAATTATGAGCTGTTGCATACATTACTTTTTCTATGACAGCAGCAAATATATTCACAAAATAAAGCCAATTAAAACCCACATTTGACAGTTTTCCCAAAGTTTTTCAATTTCGAAGTTGGAACATCAACTTAATAGCATAGACAAGAAACAATAAGACAGTTCTCAATTACGAAAAATGTGGTTGCGTTCAAGTATGAATGTAAAAAAATAAAATTAAGTTGATAGAATATTGGTGTTTATTTTTATTTAGTAAACAGTAATATAATTAAGTCACGTTTAAATTTTAGTCGATCTAGATTCAAAATGTGTACTTTGTAACATTTGAGGGTTACAAAGCCTAGGTTCAGAACTTAAATTACAGACTCCACTAGTAGCCCGCGTATATATCAGTAACTATAAAGGTATATAGTGTTTAACACGATTGATTTTACTCTTCAGTTGAGCTAGAATAGTTTTTAGTAGCGATTTAAGGACACAAACCTGATGATGGCATTCTCATCACTTCAAAGTGGAAAATTCACTGCACTTTCACGTTGCCGTGGATAAAATCATGCCTCACTGCCTCTATTAGTTGTACCTTTCCATTCTGGATTAATTTAATTATGCGAACACTAATAATAAAGCTGTTAAATAAAGCAAACAATAAATTGCATAAAAGAAAAACATACGTCTGTTTTGACAGATGAGTAATTACCACAGATACGCCTAGAGCGGTGCGCGTTTGCATAACCGATCGGTCTTCCTTGACAAGAAAAATCCTTAATTAATAGAATAATTATTTAATAACTAAAGCATTATCGGAAGAATGTCTACGTTATTTATAACAATAAAATTATCAATTTGAGTGGTATGGTTTTGAGTTTAGAAAGTCTATGTTCTGTCTTGATGTTGCCACGAACATATTAACGTTTCGTTACAGGTGGATGTCGTTCGGTAGTTGTGTCTCCTGAAGGACTCGTGTATTCTCTTTGCTTGCTTGTTGGGTTATTCCACGCCAATATAAGCATATCTTTGAGTTCGTAGGGAATCGTCGACTCTCACGAGTAAAAACTTAAGTAATATAATTCTTGTTCTTTTCCAATTGGAATGCGAAATGGATGTGAAACGGAACGTTTAATCATTTTTTTATGTCGCGACCTTTTGCTGAAGGGCATGACAGAGCATTTTCCTTCTGGTCTCGGCTAGTGATTGTAGAGAAAATGCACTTCTAACCGTGAATCACCAATTTCGGGGTAAGTGACATGGTCTTGGAGCAGCTTTGCATCCTCCTGTCCATTGTAACTTACGCCGGTCGTTTCTGTTTTTAGTCGTTATCGGCGAGGGACGAAAATGTGAACATGTAGTTCGCGGAAGCCCCCTTTTAAACACAACACAATGATGGTAAGCTTTATACACGGTTTTTTTTTGTTCTTCCAACCTAATAAAAAAGGTTGTATTCCGTGTTTTAAGGGCCTCATATAATAATGCTCGTGTGTTCTTTTGTCCACAGCAGTATCCACCTACTATCGCCTACGTGGCAAACCTAACCTTTTATAATTGAACCCGCCATGTAGCGGTAAGTTTAACCTTTTATTTTTAAATATAAAGACTAAAAAGCTCCATCGTAAATTCCAAGTTTATAACCTGAACATTTTTTGTTCACAGGGTTCCTACTTTAGGTTTTAAAATCAGGTTCCTACTTTAGGTTTTAAAATCAGGTTCCTACTTTAGGTTTTAAAATCAGGTTTCTACGTTAGGTTCAACTCATGACCGCTGGTCTATAATGCCTAAATAACTTTGTACCAGAAGAATGGTCCCTCTTCAACTCTTTAATATATCTCGAGCTGTACGACACGTGCAGACTCCAACGTGTATGTGAAGGAAGGCCTGCCGGTAGTCCACCGCCATTGGGTACGTGGTATACCCATCTCGGTGTGCTGCGAACCATCGCAACTGTGGCGTTGGAGTAGCGCCTCGGCTTATCCTGGCTGCAGCTAAGTAGCTGTGATAGCTGGTAATGTATTGATACTTTTGGTATATAAACTTTAAATGCTGTGCGTCTTAGACACTTATAGTGAAATGTGGTGACAAAGGAAGACTTTCCTAGACTGAGTGTGACAGTACCCTTTTATTAAAGTGTGAAAAATATACTTCTTAGTTTGAACAAGGCTTGTTTTATTTAAGCATGGTCATTCAGCTTGAGTATTGGTAATTGTCTGGCGCCCTGTGCTAATTATAAATTTTGACAGTTGCCTACCTCCGAGGGTGGTCCAACACAACCCATGCCTTGAGAACGCTTGAGTTACTTTCTTTCCGCTGAGCCTAGTCAAGTTATTACAAGTGGCGCCCAACGTGGGGCCTCGGATGAATGACATGCTTAAATGAATGTATTTATTGAGTGCATATTTCTGGTACAAACTCAACATTTAGTGATACCAAACTTTCTTTTGGTACCTCTAACTATTATTTACTTGTGTGCATACTGTGTTGTTTTAAGTTGTGTTGTGTACATTTTAGGGTGGTATTGATAAATTTAATATGAAAAGTAAGCATTTAGACTTACTAAACTAAACATTTATTTAACTATTTAAGGTACTATCTTCATACCTTAATACTGTGTTATTTTAAGACTATATTGATAAACTACATATGAATAGTAGGTGCTTAAACTTAAAGACACATTTTTATAAAACTTAGAAATTAACTACTGGTCTTCACATTGAGACATTTAAAAATAGGTGTATGTTTAAAACTTGAAACACTAGTGTGTGCAAACTAAAGCCATTGTGGTTATTACATTACTATGTTAAGGTGCATTTCTTAAAACATTTAGAACTTAAGCTACGGTTCTAATATTTGAATTTACTCAATTAAGAATATAACTAAACTGTTTCTGTTGCTAAACAGCTGCAATAAGCTGACTTATTTATAATTTAAGTGTGTGTTTACTTTCTTTATAAAAGTGAATGGTATTTATGAATACTGTTCTATGTTATAACTAAATAACATTTACCTTGGTACATCAGGTAAATACCATGAACCATTTGTAAATGAATTTGGAATTCAAGTGATTGGACTAGACCTATTAAAAATACTCAACTTTCATTTTGATTCTTGACAAGAATAAAATAACTTTCTTTATTTTATTTTTGGACTTGGATTAAAAGAAAAATGGATTTTATACAAGCCGGTTGTAGCATTTCTCACCTGAAGAAGGACGAAATTTCACACGAGCTTATTATTAGGGGATGTAAGGTGAACCCAGTGTCTCGTCGTAGTAGCCTACAACAGGTTCTTGTGCAAACTGCCGACCTAGCTCAAAAGGGAGGCATCCATTTAGATTTTTCTGGAAAGTTTGACGTCTCGGCAGAAATCTCGACTGTTCAGCGTAAGGTCGAAGAGATTGAGAGGGCATTGCAGGAAGTTCCGACGCCTTCTGCTAAATCTCGTTTACTTGCACGTTGTAAATATCTTCTTTGTCGTGTCTCGCGATTACCCGCAGACAACGAAGACGTTCAACTTCTCAAGGTTACATTGAACGCTACTATGGATCGCTTACAGGCTGTCAGTAGTTCAGATTCTGACAGTGACGACGGTGACGTCAGCTCTCATGACGTTCCAGCCCAAGTGATTAAAAAGGTCATTTACAAAACTGAAAAACAATTTAATATCAATACTTTGAATCTTAAATATAACGGCAACTCTTGTGCACGTTTATTTTTAAGGCGGTTGGAGGAATTGCGTGTCGCTAGGCAGATTTCGGAGCAGAGTATCTTCCGCGGTTTTCCGGAAATTCTGGATGGGCCAGCGTTATCGTGGTTCCGTTCCAAGCGTGAGCAATTCACCTCATACTATGACGTAGTCACAGCTCTGCGTGATGACTTCGATATCCCGGATTTAGACTTCAAGCTGTTACAAGAAATTCGTTCCCGCACTCAAGCGAGGGATGAATCCATTGTGTCTTTTGTATCGGTGGTGTTAGGCATTTTCGAGAGGCTGAATAAAAAGGTGCCCGAAGAAGAGAAACTAGATATTCTCACTCGCAACATCCGACCTGACTACAGCAGGGAATTAGCTTTACAGGATGTTACCTCGATATCACAGCTGACTTCGTTGTGCAAGCGGATTGAGTTGGCTAAGGTTAGAGCGGATCAATTTCGAGAGCCGTCTTCTTCAAAACCTAGTACTGGTTCTTACAACCATAAACCTCTAGCGGAACCTAGATTTGTTTCACGAGGTAATTTTCAAAAGCCTACGGGTTCATACTCAAACTCCAAGTCTTATGTAGCGTCTGTTGAACCAGCTGTCTCTAATCAGGCTTGTTTTCGCTGCGGTGGTTCTAACCATTCTACTCGACATTGCAAAAAATCTCGTGAGATTGTTTGTTTTAAGTGCGGTGAGAAGGACGTTCGTACACCTGAATGTCCAAAGTGCAATACCGTTTCAAAAAACTAACGAGGGTTGTTTCTTCTAATACAACATCTGAACTTTGTACTCCCTCGCCTTCTGAACAAACAACCTACTTTAATCCTCCAAAGGGAGATGATCGACTATACATACTCTTGAATATTCTAGATTTAAAATGTAAAGCGCTCATGGATACAGGTGCAAGTACTTGCTTCCTGGGATCACATAGCCATGCAATTTTTGCGTCGATTGGCATACCCATTCGTACTCATAAAACTCCTTTAAGGCTCCGAGTAGCCAATGGAAATGAACTAATTTGCACTCAGTATATGTCTTTACCTGTTAATTTCAACAACAACATTCAAATTGTGCATTTTAATATTCAACCTGAGATAACTACTCCTATTATTTTAGGAATAACTTTTTGGAAAACATTTAAACTAGCTCCTGAACTGATCGCTAGTATAACTTCTACTGAATATGTTGACAGTCTTTCTACCGTACCTAGTGAATCTGGTTTGAACGATTTCGAGTCTTTGACATCGGAACAAAAGTCTCAAGTAGAGGAAATAACTATGCTATTTGATCAAATAAATACCGACAAGGTTGGTCTCGGAAAAACTCACTTAATAGAGCATGTTATTAATACGGGAGACGCTAGCCCTATTAAACAGAAGTATTACAGACTTAGTCCTAATAAACAGTCCGCATTAGAAAAAGAACTTGACCGTATGCTTAAAGAAGGGATTGTCGAACCCTCCTATTCTCCTTGGAATTCTCCTGTGGTTATGGTAGAGAAACCCAACGGCGATCTGAGACTCTGTCTGGATAGTAGAAAGATTAATGCTGTTTCTAAATCTGACGCGTATCCTTTACCGTACGTTAATCACATTTTAGACAACCTGCGAGACGCTAAGTATCTTACCTCTTTGGACCTTAGTGCTGCTTATCACCAAATACCTCTTAGTGAGAATTCTAAAGAAATAACAGCATTCACCGTTCCAGGGAAAGGATTATATCACTATAAACGTATGTGTTTTGGACTCGTAGGGGCTTCAGCTACCATGCAACGTCTCATGGACTCTCTTTTTACTGCCGACCATGATAGTAAAGTATTCTGCTATGTAGACGACATTATAATTTGTTCATCCGATTTTGACGAGCATCTACGACTCCTAAAGGCCGTATTTAGAAAATTAAAAGCCGCCAATCTAACCATCAATATGAAAAAGTCTCTGTTTTTCAGAACGGAACTAAAGTATCTCGGATATGTTGTAGATAGATATGGGCTGCGTACCGATTCTTCTAAAATTGATGTTATTTTGAATTTTCCCATTCCGGAAGATGCTAAAGGCATAAAACGTTTTCTAGGGATGTGTGGATGGTACCGTCGATTCATCAATAACTTCTCAAAGATTGCTCGACCTTTGTCACGTCTCACTAGTAAGAAAGTAAATTTTGTTTGGTCTGAGGAAGCAAATGAAGCCTTCGACACCCTCAAAGCTGCTCTTGTCTCGGCACCTATTTTAAAGTGTCCTGATTTCAATGAACCTTTCTATATTCATGCCGATGCTTCGTCATACGCCATCGGAGCGGTTTTGACTCAGCGTCATAAGGATGTTGACCATCCAGTGGCGTATTGTAGTCGCACCTTGAACAAAGCGGAAATTAATTACTCAGCATGTGAACGGGAATTATTAGCTCTTTTATTTGCGTTGGAACAGTACCGAGCCTATGTAGAGGGTCGTAAATGCTATATAATTACCGACCATGCTTCCCTAAAATGGTTTACCAACTTAAAAAACCCTACTGGTCGTCTGAATCGATGGGCCTGTCGTCTCAGTCAATTTGAATTCGAACTGATTCACCGGAAAGGTAAAGAAAATATTATTCCTGACTGTTTGTCTCGGATTCAGATAGACGCCATTGATATACTTTCTACACAAGACCCATGGTATTTAGAACTGTATAAAAAGGTTAGTGATAATCCATCGTTGTTTCCCAATTTCAAAATAGAAAATGACAAACTCTTTCGTTTCTCAAAGAATAAATACCGTTTGACAGCTCAGTTCGACTGGAAGCTGGTAGTGCCTTATGAGAACCGGAATGAGATACTTTTGAAGTGTCATGACGACGTTACTGCTGGTCATTTCGGAGTGGCTAAAACCCATGCTAAAATTGCTAGTTTTTATTACTGGCCTACTATATATCACGATGTAAGGGATTACGTAGAGGCTTGCGAAACTTGCAAAACTTACAAACCTATTAACGTGGCCCGTCCCGGTCTTATGGGTAATCCTCGACAAGTCTCAGCGCCTGGAGAAGCCATTTCTTGTGACATTTTGGGACCATTTCCACAGTCCTATCTGAGGAATCAATATTTGTTTGTCTGTACGGATTACTTCAGTAAATATGTAACATTATTTCCACTCCGTAATATAACTGCGAAAGCAATAGTAAAATGTATGGAAAAGGGTATCTTCTTAGTTCATGGTGTACCAAAATATATCTACTGTGACAACGGAGCCCAATTTATTTCGAAAGACTTTAGAGACTTAATAATAAAATACGGTGTACCTCATCTTTTCTACAACCCTAGGTATCATCCACAGACGTGTCAAACAGAGAGGGTGAACAGGGAAATTGTCAGAGCCATAGCCTCCTACGTGCGTTCAGATCACCGCAATTGGGATAAGAACGTAGCGGAGATCCAATGTGCTCTAAACACTGCCGTTCACGAGGTTACCAAATTCACACCCTACTTCTTGACTCACGGTCGTGAGATGATCCTAGAAGGAACCTTTTATAACTCTGATGACCCGGTTAACAGAAACAGTCTGACTATAGATAACGTTAATAATTTCTCTGATAAACTAAAAGACTTGAAGTCAATATTTCAAAAAGTACGTGGTTGTATGTTGTCGTCTCACGAACGCAACGCACGTTACTATAATTTGAGGAAACGTGCCTTTGAACTCGAAGAAGGACAGATTGCCTATAAAAGATGTTTTCCTTTATCTAATGCTGCTAAGCACTTCTCCGCGAAGCTTGCTCCTCGATTCGAGAAATGCGTTATTTATAAAAAACGGGGACCTTTAGTATATACTTTAAAGAATTTAGAAGGTAAAATACTTGGAAACTTTCATATAAAAGATATAGTTCGACCAGGCGAAGCCGCCCCATCTTCTTGAAAAGGGTAGCGTCTCTCGTACATATCGAATTTTATCGTAGTTTACTTACCTGGATGATATTCATTTCTATCAGGACTTACTCACCTTTATTCTAATTGACGGTCGACATGAAAAGTGGCGACTTAGTCACCTATGAGATGTAGTGGTTCATCTCGCTCATCCATTTAACATGGTTCTCGTTGTGTTCACAGACCATGATATCCTTAAATATATGTTTAGTTACGTACGAACTAACCATAGCAAATAGATTAGCAGACTTGCAGACCCCACAGTTGGCATCCCGTGGTTAAAGGGCCAGTGCCTGTAGAGCACTTAAAACTTGTAAGACAAAACGCTCGTGTAGAGTCGATTTTAAACATTCTACCAAGTACTTTCCTTTACTGAAATAAGTTAACCAATACTTACTTCCAGTTTTATGTAAATAGTTGCAAACTAGTATTCAAGAATTGACTAAATACAGATAGTCATTCCAATACTAATTGCATAGTAAATAGGTTTACATGTTCAAGATAAGGACATAATTTTTGCATGTAGCTTTAGAACGTAGTAAAGGATATCCGAGTAAGTTAGTAGTAGAGCGCGCATAGATTTGTAAGGCAGTAAAGTGTACACCCATAACAAATAAGTTAGGCTAGAAATCTCGTTATCTCCATAAGTTCTTACTTCAGTAAATAGGCTCATAAGTTCTTGTCTAGTTTAATCCTAAGGGAACTAATAGAAAAAGCCTTAACTTCATAGGTTTTTACAGTATTTATAGTAGTTTCTTAGTTTAAAAAAAAAAAAAAAAAAAAAAAATTTTTACTCTTAATTTAGTTTAAACAAAAAAAATTTTTTTTTTACCCAACGAAAGGGGTACTGTAACATTTGAGGGTTACAAAGCCTAGGTTCAGAACTTAAATTACAGACTCCACTAGTAGCCCGCGTATATATCAGTAACTATAAAGGTATATAGTGTTTAACACGATTGATTTTACTCTTCAGTTGAGCTAGAATAGTTTTTAGTAGCGATTTAAGGACACAAACCTGATGATGGCATTCTCATCACTTCAAAGTGGAAAATTCACTGCACTTTCACGTTGCCGTGGATAAAATCATGCCTCACTGCCTCTATTAGTTGTACCTTTCCATTCTGGATTAATTTAATTATGCGAACACTAATAATAAAGCTGTTAAATAAAGCAAACAATAAATTGCATAAAAGAAAAACATACGTCTGTTTTGACAGATGAGTAATTACCACAGATACGCCTAGAGCGGTGCGCGTTTGCATAACCGATCGGTCTTCCTTGACAAGAAAAATCCTTAATTAATAGAATAATTATTTAATAACTAAAGCATTATCGGAAGAATGTCTACGTTGTTTATAACAATAAAATTATCAATTTGAGTGGTATGGTTTTGAGTTTAGAAAGTCTATGTTCTGTCTTGATGTTGCCACGAACATATTAACGTTTCGTTACAGGTGGATGTCGTTCGGTAGTTGTGTCTCCTGAAGGACTCGTGTATTCTCTTTGCTTGCTTGTTGGGTTATTCCACGCCAATATAAGCATATCTTTGAGTTCGTAGGGAATCGTCGACTCTCACGAGTAAAAACTTAAGTAATATAATTCTTGTTCTTTTCCAATTGGAATGCGAAATGGATGTGAAACGGAACGTTTAATCATTTTTTTATGTCGCGACCTTTTGCTGAAGGGCATGACAGAGCATTTTCCTTCTGGTCTCGGCTAGTGATTGTAGAGAAAATGCACTTCTAACCGTGAATCACCAATTTCGGGGTAAGTGACATGGTCTTGGAGCAGCTTTGCATCCTCCTGTCCATTGTAACTTACGCCTGTCGTTTCTGTTTTTAGTCGTTATCGGCGAGGGACGAAAATGTGAACATGTAGTTCGCGGAAGCCCCCTTTTAAACACAACACAATGATGGTAAGCTTTATACACGGTTTTTTTTTTGTTCTTCCAACCTAATAAAAAAGGTTGTATTCCGTGTTTTAAGGGCCTCATATAATAATGCTCGTGTGTTCTTTTGTCCACAGCAGTATCCACCTACTATCGCCTACGTGGCAAACCTAACCTTTTATAATTGAACCCGCCATGTAGCGGTAAGTTTAACCTTTTATTTTTAAATATAAAGACTAAAAAGCTCCATCGTAAATTCCAAGTTTATAACCTGAACATTTTTTGTTCACAGGGTTCCTACTTTAGGTTTTAAAATCAGGTTCCTACTTTAGGTTTTAAAATCAGGTTCCTACTTTAGGTTTTAAAATCAGGTTTCTACGTTAGGTTCAACTCATGACCGCTGGTCTATAATGCCTAAATAACTTTGTACCAGAAGAATGGTCCCTCTTCAACTCTTTAATATATCTCGAGCTGTACGACACGTGCAGACTCCAACGTGTATGTGAAGGAAGGCCTGCCGGTAGTCCACCGCCATTGGGTACGTGGTATACCCATCTCGGTGTGCTGCGAACCATCGCAACTGTGGCGTTGGAGTAGCGCCTCGGCTTATCCTGGCTGCAGCTAAGTAGCTGTGATAGCTGGTAATGTATTGATACTTTTGGTATATAAACTTTAAATGCTGTGCGTCTTAGACACTTATAGTGAAATGTCGTGACAAAGGAAGACTTTCCTAGACTGAGTGTGACAGTACCCTTTTATTAAAGTGTGAAAAATATACTTCTTAGTTTGAACAAGGCTTGTTTTATTTAAGCATGGTCATTCAGCTTGAGTATTGGTAATTGTCTGGCGCCCTGTGCTAATTATAAATTTTGACAGTTGCCTACCTCCGAGGGTGGTCCAACACAACCCATGCCTTGAGAACGCTTGAGTTACTTTCTTTCCGCTGAGCCTAGTCAAGTTATTACAACTTAAGTAAAATATTAATTTAATTTCAAAAGTTTGTTATTGTTATTGAAAACGAAAACAAACCTTTTTCAAACATGTTGCACGGATCTTGAATCTTAAAGTGCATTCATCCTTACTTGTCTTATTTGGTAAACAACATTCTAACCTCAAAATGCATATTTTTAGGATAGAATAGCAATTTTGTGAATATTAATGTTCATGCCGAGACGACTTTTCGGACATCACTTCACGATTTTTTGTCTAGCAACGCTTTTTTTACGATAAAATAGCTGCTTTAGTCTAAAAAGATACATTTTGAGGTTAGAATGTTGTTTACCAAATAAGACAAGTAAGGGTGAATGCACTTTAAAAAAAAGCAGTTGTAATATATTCATATGATGACTGCTAGCAGTCATCTTATGAGCCCATAGACAAATAGACTTTATTGCCATTACTCAAAGGAAGTTGATTGAAAAGATATCGCTGTCAGTCATTTAATTGACAGATAGAAATGCTGGAGTAGAAAAAATTAAAACCTTATGTGAAACCCGTGAAACCTCAGAAACGCGTTCCTAAACATAGATGAAATTCAGAAAAACCACGTCAGTTATGTAATTATCTATTGCTTGACAGTAGTGTACTAGTATTGTGGCGGTAATAAATACTCGTAATTAAGTATCTTAAAATGTTAGTGTATTTGAAAATGCGAAAAAAGAATAAACGACATATTCATTGGATTGTTGTAAACAATAAGCAAGCTTCGTATAAACATAAAAGTATAGAAATATCAGCAGCGAAATTGCGTCGGTTCCAGTAACGACGTCACGTCGCAATGGCCATTTAAACATAGTCCCCGACAAATTTGTATCAGTGGCCAGTAAAACTTTCATCATATTTTGCGGTCTGTTGTATTTACAGAGAAACCAAGTAAAGGGTAAAAATGGTGAGACATGTGCGAAGATGTGTTTTAGTGTATTTGAGACAACGCATGCTTGACAACTAGCAGGTCGATCACGTAACGCATTGTACGCGCGTCAGGTAGATAAATGTCATGTTTTGTATAAGAAAATGACAGTTAAATTGTCCTAGCCGTCGCTCGAAACGCTACGTGTTTACCCCTCAGGTGTCAAATATACAAAAACAAATCTTCACAAATCTCTTGTGGATGATCACCCTAAGTAAGCTAGCTGCGATGATAATAGTATTTTATGCAACTGTTGTATAAGTAGGGTCTTAAAACGCGAGTGTCGTGAGTTGCGATGCGAGCCTTGGCGAGCATCGCAATTAAAGACGCCACGAGCGTTTTAAGACCAAGTTATACACCGTTGCATACAATATTTTTTCTACGACTATTTTAAATAAATAGCATAATTTGACTTTTCAGGCAGTAAGTTTTCCGTTAGTTCTATTACTACTCACGCAATTTCATCAGCGGTGCAGTTATTTTCTTCTTCGTCCATTTTAAAAGGAACGTACACATTTTTCTTCACTTCACAAACACGAATCAAATCTTAAGAAGTTATTAATAACGAATAGTTATCATATTTGACATATTTCGTCTTTTAATTTTGAACTGGAACTTTGGTGGGAAATTGTAAACATGACACATTGACACCTCTTGTTTATGGTCTGTTTTGTTCTTAATTCAACTTGCCAGTACTGTCATATTAAGACAAAGGTTTTTCTTAAGTTGGCAGCAATGCCTTTAGTACAATAATTTATTTGAAGTAAATACATTCAGTGGTTTGTTAAGTTGGTAGTACCTAATGTATTTTATGTTTCGGCATGGCCCTCTAGATTAGTCGCGTCGCGGCCTACTCGATCGTGTCTAGTAGGCCGTGGCACAATGTAGCACTACCCAGGTTTAGAAGCGTATGGCTGCTAAGCGTATCGTTTTGGCGACAAAACAGCACGGTTGTGCCGTACTGTTATGGGGAATAGAGTATAGACTTTTCTGCAGACTTATTTTGTATGTCTTTATATTAGTGTTCGGGACTATGTAAATGACAGATAAAAGTACAGGAGTAGAAAAATATATTAAAAACACAAAAAAATGCGTTAAAGGGAGTATTGAAAAAAAATTATATCGAAATATGAAGTCGCTAGCATAGCTATTGTTTTCGACACTTTACGGAAGCCGTATAAGCCGTGCAAAAAATGATTAACCATTACAATGGCATACCACAATACAAAACGTGCCCTGGTCCTTAATGAGGGAACCCTCAAAATTACCTACCTCGAAATAAAAGGCAGGCACAATACTTTGTTCTTCGATTTCTCATTAATAATTGAAGTGAGTGCGCAGTTTTATTCAATAAATAAAAATTCTGCTATATTTCTCGAATATTATTTTTAGGGTTCCGTAGTCAACAAGGAACCCTTATAGTTTCGCCATGTCCGTTCGTCTGTCTGTCTGTCCGTCTTCGGCTTAGCTCAGTAACCCTTACAACTAGAAAACTGCAATTCGGCGTGGGTATATAAACCAATCACGCCGACAAAACAGTAGAATAAAATTCTGAAAAAAAAATTTTTAAATGAAGTTTGTGACTTATTTTTTTTTCTCGTTAAACCTATAGTGGGGTATCGTTGGGTAGCTTGTTCAAAAATATTATGGGTTTTCTAAAACTATTTTTCAAGTCAGTTATGCGCTTGCGAGATAGTGGGATTTAAAGCCCTAATTTTTGTTCGAGTCATGTCCCCCCCCCCTGCCGGCTAAATGGCTACTACTGGGGACGTGAAAAAATTCGTGGCAGTAGTACATATAATGAATTTAAAAGGAAAACTATCGCAGTTAAGTAGACATAACTAGTTAACGAGTAGTAGACATAACTAGTTATCGAGTAGTAGACATAACTAGTTAACTGGTAAGAAATGCACTTAATTTCGGGTGCATATCACCCGAATATTGTCATTGGCATTTGAACCTTTTACCGTGGACGGTAGAGTTGCCCCTTTTAAGTCCGCATTCTGTGACAGACGGGCAACTAAGGAACCCTACCCTGCGCGTGGCCCGACACGCACTTGGCCGCTTTTTAATTGCTTAAGATTACAAATTTCAAAGTCGTGTAACTCTATAATTCTAGTCATCGATTTGTTAAGTAAACCTAAAGGCTAATCACGTAACGTTTTCAATGCGGGTTAGCACACTTGTCATTTTTTCATATAAAAATAATTAGATCATCATTTAGATCTACCTGACGCGCGTGCTATGCTCTACGTGATCGACCTGCATTAATATATACTTAATATAAGAATCAATTAAAAAAAGGTGCCGTCAATAATGGCGGCAATTATGACATTTAACTTCTGAAAAAAAGTATAATCATTATGCCAAAGGGTATTTATGGACGACAACATCAACACGCGACGGCAGAGCTACGCATCGCGTCATACGAAGATTATACGTAAAAGAAATATGTGATTATTTATAAAGACTTAGATTGTTTAGAGTAAATAAAGAACCCAGTAGTTAGATTCCCCATAGTAATTATTTATATAAAACACCCTCTCATAGCATTCATTTGATATTGTAAACATTAAAGTAAAATCCCAATACAAATTGTATTAGAAAGAGAGAGGAGATGTTGCCTATGCGCGAGCGCAGCGCGGACTGGCCGCCATGGAGGGGAGGGGTGTATCGCGCCAACATGACCGTAACGAGAGCCGCGGCCACCGAGCCTGAATTAGAACTTAGTACGGCGCATTTTCACTTTGTAATTAATATGTTTACGTTTATAACTTTACAACGGCTCATCGTATCAGAATGATTTATATATTGTTAGAAAGCTTATTAAAAGTTCTATTAAATGTTTAAACTTACAAATAAGTAAACTCAGTAGGTTCAGCGCAAATGATGAATAAGTGTTAAGAAAGGGACCGAATTACGGTTTGCCCGATTTCCATGTACGATTATTCAGATAAGAAAATATTTACGAACCCTACTGTACTTATAAGATCTCAATCCATATTAGAACTTTGTAAATCAGCTTAGTCTTCCACCCATTTAAATGTATAACATCCCAATAACATCTTGCAATGTAAATTAGTCAAGTCAAAGTGGGCGTAACCTCTATTGTCTCATTCAGCACGTCTTGCTCACCCACTAGCAGGTATAAATAGCAGGTACGGCCCGGAGCAAATCAGTGTCAAACGGAGCCTCCTGGAAGTCACAACAAGAAGAAGAAAAAACTACAAAGTAATAGGAAGTTAGGGACTTGAAATCAAGTCACTTAGGGCAGTGATAGGGCAGTTAGGGAAAAGTAAATAAAAAGTCTATTTCTCGTTATTCCTTCTTTTATTTTGGTAACATCGATTACCCAAAGTGTCTGAGGACACGGGCGAAGCCCAAACACACCATTCGGGCGCCGAGTGGTAGTACGCGCTGTCCGTACACATAGGGGCGGAGCTCGTCCGTCGCCGACTTGTGTCACGGAGCGTGGTCGACGCACTGTCCGAGCACATAGGGGCGGAGCTCGTCCGTCGCCGACTTGTGTCTCGGCACTAGGTCATTCTTAGGTGACTGTGAGGGGCGAGCATTGCCGCGGCCGGTAGCGCGCGCGCTCACTCGCCCAGCCGACGCCGCAGAGAGCGGACGTCGCTCACAGTCGTTTTGGTCCTTCGAACCGGATCCGCTGGATCCAGATTGTGTTTGACGTACCAAAGGGACGTCAGAAGTTTTCAGGGCACCAGGTTACGGGCCCATTATACCGCCCGGGAGGCGTACGCGCGAGTCAGAGCGCATCATAAGAGGATTATTCACCACGATGTCAGACACCAGGAGGAGATTGACACGATCAATGACGTCGGGAAATGAAGATGATGAAGAAAGGAAACAATTCCTGCAACAAGGAGCCGAAGCTGCACAAGAACGAGTGCAACGCAACTCTGCCGATAAGGCAAAGAAACGGTTCGCTGAACCGTCCACCAGCGACACGCTAGCTAAGCGTGTCCATCAGGCCGGCCCAGGAGAGGGGCCCGCAAAAGCAACGTCCGACGCCGTCGAGACGTCAACACCGGTAGTAGACACCCCGGTACTTTTAGGTAATAATGACACTGCCCAAACATCCAAGAAAGCAGCACCTGCCCGTCTGTTAGATATGGGCGTACCAAAGTCTCCATCCATGGACACCACTGTATTATGGCGGCATGAATTAGAAAAACGGCTACGCAAGCCACCGGTAAACATACCTCTGGACACTCACTTAGGACGAGTGATACGGGTACCCCCCACCGCGGAGGAACAAGCTAACAAAACAGGCACCGAAAAGGAAGTTACGTTTGCTGAAACGTTGACGCCCCATAGACCCGCGTCCATACGATCAACTGAAAGCCGCCTAACGGAAATCCGTCAGCAGGAATTAGAGTTAGAAGAAAGTGAGCAGTTAGCCGCCTTAACGGAAGAGGAATTAAAACAACAAGCGGAAGACGAACAGAAACAAATAAAAATGGAATCCGAACGACGGCTGCGACAGAAATTATTTGATATACGAAGGAAGCTCATTAAACAGCGTGCTATGGTAAAGAGGACCCGAGAGGAGTCCGAATGTTCTATTAGGGACGAACGATCTAGCGGTGGCACCGTAGCAAGATGGATCGACGAAAGTAAGGAGAAAGCACGCGAACCTACAGTGGCGCAGCCTGACGAAAGATACAGAGCTCGCTCACCGCTACAAGCATACGAGGCACGAAGAGAATGGCAACATCAAGAGCCACAAACGCCGCATACAAAATGCACAAATGAAACCTCACCTGAAGTAATGGTGCAATTATTCGAGCGCATGCAGATGGCAGCTAGGCCATCACCCAAGGAAGTATATGAGTTACCTCCATTTTACGGAGACATCTCAGAGTGGCGGAGTTTTATAAATACCTACGAAGAATCGAACCGAAGATACAAGTTTAGTGAATATGAAAATGTAGCCCGATTGCGCGCAGCAATACGAGGAGAAGCTAAGACATGCGTGTAGCACATATTATCAACGGCAACCAGGCCGGAATTAATAATCAAGGTATTAGCCAAGCAGTATGGAAGGAGTGACTTTCTGGTGGACAAAGCATTAGAAGATTTGAAAAGGATGCCTCCCGTGGGTGAGAGCACCCACGATCTTAACCAGTTCGCAATAAAAATCGTGAACATCGTAAGTACGCTAATAGATTTAAATCAGCGATACTACGCTGATAATCCCATGATAATACGGGAGATTACGGACCGACTGAGTCCACATTTACGTAGTAGATGGTGCGAATACGCTCGTCAATATGCACGCACAGGAAAAGCAGAAATACAGCAGATAGCAGATTTTCTTATGGAAGAATCGGACTTACAAATGTCCTTCACACATGCTCGAGCACCGGTTCGACGTTATCCCAACCAAGTAAACCGGGAACTCCCTCCGCGAACGCCGAATCAAGGAAACAGGGCACGAGGACCTCTGCGCCCTCAGGGTCGAGTCACCCAGCCATATTTCAATAAACCGGTCTACCCACAATACTCGCGCGTTACTTACGCCACTCAAGATACGAATAGACCAAATGTAACCTGTTTGTACTGCGGAGGAAGGCATTTAACCTCAGAATGCTTGAAACTTAAAGCGCAGCACGTCGGAGCCCGATGGGACTGGGCGCGAGATAACAGAGTCTGTTTTAGATGTTTAAACGCCAGACACGAAAGCACGATGTGCAAAAAGAAAACATGTGGGATATTAGGATGTAAATACTTGCATCACAAATTGTTGCATGGAGCAATGAGACAATACGAAGAACCCCCACAAGCCCCACAAACTATGGAGGCGACAACAGCCACCACAGCTTACGAGCACCAACCAGCAAGGATCTCCGAGCAGGCGGAGCCTCCTGCTGAAATAAATGATATCGAAGAAAATACATACGCATCCTCGTCAAGTACAACGCAAGTACTTTTAAAAGTGATCCCGGTAACACTAACCGGACCTAAGGGAGAAGTAAACGTATACGCGCTTCTGGACGAAGCATCAACAATCAGCATGATTGAAGAAGAGATCGCCGATCAAATAGGGGCAACAGGTCCCGAAGAAAAGATGCGAGTAAGAGGAATAGGCGCCATTTGCCACGAATCTAATAGTAAGACGGTCAACATTTCAATACGGGCCCCCGACGGGGGCAATAATCACCCTATAAAGTTGCGAACAGTACCCGCGCTGAAAATAAAAGGTCAAAGGGTGAGCAAAGAACTGCTCGATAAATATGAGCATCTGAGAGACGCACATGGAGCATGCTTCGAGTTGGGAGTACCTCAGTTATTAATCGGAGCCGATCATTGGCAGTTGATGATCCCAGAGGAGATAAGAATCGGCCCCAAGGAAGCCCCCGTAGCAGTTAAATGCGCTATCGGCTGGGCTATATATGGTTCTGTGCCTAAGAATCTAAGCACCATCGAGCACTCCACATACCATGTGCAAAGCGAAGCGGACATAGAATTGCACGAGCTAGTAAAACGTCACTTCGCAGTAGACTCATTGGGAGTGAGTCTAAAGGATAACGTCAAACCTCTGGAAGAGAGGGCTACGAAAATATTCGACACGACCGTCAAGAAAAAGAGAGGCCAATTCGAAGTCGGACAGTTATGGAAAGAAGATATGCCACGATTACCATCAAGTTATAATATGGCGTTTACACGTTTACGCAACCTCGAAAACAAAATGGATCGTAATAAAGAATTCGCCGAAGAATACTGTAAACAAATAGAAAATTTGCTAGAAAAGGGGTACGCACACCGATTACCGGGAGTACCGAATAGCCCGTTGAATTATTTCTTACCGCATTTCGCTACATATAATAAAAATAAGAAGAAATATCGACAAGTCTTTGATGCAGCAGCAAAAAACGGAGGATTATGTTTGAATGATTTCGTCCTGGATGGACCCGACTTATTGCAATCATTGCTAGGAATATTATTTAGATTTCGCGAAGGACCCTTCGCAGTATGTGCTGACATCCAAGAGATGTTCCTGCAAGTCAGGATTCGTGATGAAGATATGCCATCACAACTATTTTTATGGCGAGGAGCCCGACGAGAGGGCAAACCTGATGTATATGTGATGAATAGAGTGTGTTTTGGGATAGCCAGCTCGCCATGCCTGGCACAAATGACAAAAAATCACAACGCTACGATGAATGCAGTTAAGTACCCAGCCGCCGTGAAAGAGATTCACGAAAATCACTATATGGATGACTTCGTATCCAGTTTTCATACAGAAGAGGAAATGATAAGTACGGCAAAACAAGTAAAGATGTCTCACGCAGAGGGCGGTTTGAACTTACGCGGCTGGGCAACCAATAGCGCCAAATTGCTTAAGGCTACGCCAGTCGAAGATAGAGCCATCGAGCCTACAAGCCTGGGCGATAAAGAGCAAAAAGTACTCGGGCTAACATGGGACCCTGTCACAGACACCCTAGGTTTTAATACCAAATTACTCCGAGTCTCAGAAGAGGTAAAACAAAGTAAACGCGCACCTTCGAAAAGAGAATTATTATCTACGGTAATGTCAATTTATGACCCTATGGGATTAATCGCGCAATATGTAGTAACCGCTAAAATTATCATGCAATCTATATGGAAAACAGTGGACTGGGACAAGCCCCTTCCAGCTGAAGCAACGAAGCAATTTCAACAATGGTTGAACGCATTGAAATATGTGGGAGCCCTTCGAATTCCAAGAAAACACCCAGCACTCAATGGGACAACAATAATCGAATTACACATGTTTGTAGACGCTTCAGAACAAGCATACGCCGCCATAGGATATTGGAGGTTTAAAAATAACGAGCAGACAACAGTTAGTCTGGCGGCAGCCAAGTCGCGAGTAACGCCACTAAGGGCGGTAAGCGTCCCACGCATGGAGTTAAACGCAGCAGTAATGGGGACTCGACTCGCGCAAACGTTGAAAAAAGAACACCGTTATAAAATAAATAAAATTACATTCTGGACAGATTCCAGAACAGTATTATCATGGATAAGAGATGACGCGCATCGATACTCACCTTTTGTATCACATCGGCTATCAGAAATAGCAGAGAAAACAGAACGTCAGTCGTGGAGATGGCTGGAGACTAAATTAAATCCGGCTGACGACGCCACTAGATCCAAACCGGATCAAAGAATAAACATAGAAGATAGATGGTATCAAGGGCCTACATTCCTGAAATTAAGCGAAGAACACTGGCCAAAAATAATAGAAAAATTGGACGTCGAACCCAGTGAACTCAGAAAAATACACACCGTCTGTGTAACCGTCAAATGCGAGCCGTCAGCAGTGTTACCAAACATAGAACGCTTCAGTAAATACGAGAAGTTGATACGAGCCACCGCATATGTGTTATTATTCATAGAAAAATTAAAGAAGAAACAGAAAACAATTGAACTAGAACTCCGCCATATAAAGGCAGCAGAAAATATGTGGATCCAACACAGTCAACGGAACAGTTTTCCGAATGAGCTACGCGCCTTGAATAAAAAGGAGGAAATAAACCGAAACTCAAGATTGTACACACTAGCTCCTGAATTAGACGCCGACGGCGTTATAAAAATGAAGACACGTCTAAATCAAGCACCTGTCCGCTACATAGCGGACAAACCCATCATATTAGACGGAAAAGATACGTTCGTAAAACTATTAATTTCAAACGCCCACAGAAAAGGGGCACACGTAAACAACGAGGCCATTGTTAATGCCCTCCGGCAATCCTACTGGATTCTACACCTCCGACCAAGTGTAAAGGCGATCGCACACGCATGTGGATTATGTAAATTACGTCGAGCCAGACCACATGCACAACCCTTTGGGGACTTACCTTCAGAAAGATTAGAAGCCTATCAGCGAGGGTTCACTTACTCCGCTCAAGATTACTTCGGACCATGTTGGGTCACCGTCGGAAGACGACGCGAAAAGCGCTGGGTAGCGCTATATACATGTCTAACAACGCGCGCTGTGCATCTAGAAGTAGTACACAGCCTATCCACAGACAGTGCAATAAACGCCCTGCGGCGATTTGCTGCCCGCCGCGGATGGCCACGAGTAATGTGGAGCGACAATCAAACATCATTCCGCGCCGCCGCATTGGAGCTCAAGGCCGCTCACAACGAATGGATGCCGGCCTTGCGAGACTACGGACTACGGCAACGAATGGAATGGAAGTTTATTCCTCCCGGCAACCCGTCAGCCGGAGGAGCCTGGGAGCGCATGGTTAAAACAGTCAAAAACGCGCTCAACTACACACTACATGAAAGGGCACCGTCTCAGGAAGCCTTTGAAACCTTGCTCGCCGAGATAGAAAATATAATCAATTCTAGGCCATTGACTCATGTTCCTGTCAATCCCAACGACGAACATGCGCTAACGCCTAACCACTTTCTTTTACTTAGTGCACCCGATCAACCATTGATCGGTCTCTGCGATACTGATGATAGACGACGCTGGCGACAAGTGCAAGCCCTAGCCAATCACTTCTGGCAAAGATGGTGTAAAGAATACTTCCCTCTCCTTGCACCCAAGAGGTCGTCAAACGATGGAGGGAGACAAATTGAAGTCGGCGACTGCGTGATTATCGCCGACCCAGCCAACCCCCGCAACGTGTGGCCAAAAGGATTGGTCATGAAAGTCAACCCGGGACCTGATGGGAAAGCCAGGTCCGCCGACGTGAAGACAAAACATGGGATCTTCCGCCGACCTACATCACGATTAGTAGTGTTAGAATCAGTGAAAGAAAAGTCAATCAGTGAAAGTGCCTAAGTGTTAACACCGTTGCAACCAATAGTGCGAGGCTTCGCCTCACACTAAAGGGGGAGAATTATGGACGACAACATCAACACGCGACGGCAGAGCTACGCATCGCGTCATACGAAGATTATACGTAAAAGAAATATGTGATTATTTATAAAGACTTAGATTGTTTAGAGTAAATAAAGAACCCAGTAGTTAGATTCCCCATAGTAATTATTTATATAAAACACCCTCTCATAGCATTCATTTGATATTGTAAACATTAAAGTAAAATCCCAATACAAATTGTATTAGAAAGAGAGAGGAGATGTTGCCTATGCGCGAGCGCAGCGCGGACTGGCCGCCATGGAGGGGAGGGGTGTATCGCGCCAACATGACCGTAACGAGAGCCGCGGCCACCGAGCCTGAATTAGAACTTAGTACGGCGCATTTTCACTTTGTAATTAATATGTTTACGTTTATAACTTTACAACGGCTCATCGTATCAGAATGATTTATATATTGTTAGAAAGCTTATTAAAAGTTCTATTAAATGTTTAAACTTACAAATAAGTAAACTCAGTAGGTTCAGCGCAAATGATGAATAAGTGTTAAGAAAGGGACCGAATTACGGTTTGCCCGATTTCCATGTACGATTATTCAGATAAGAAAATATTTACGAACCCTACTGTACTTATAAGATCTCAATCCATATTAGAACTTTGTAAATCAGCTTAGTCTTCCACCCATTTAAATGTATAACATCCCAATAACATCTTGCAATGTAAATTAGTCAAGTCAAAGTGGGCGTAACCTCTATTGTCTCATTCAGCACGTCTTGCTCACCCACTAGCAGGTATAAATAGCAGGTACGGCCCGGAGCAAATCAGTGTCAAACGGAGCCTCCTGGAAGTCACAACAAGAAGAAGAAAAAACTACAAAGTAATAGGAAGTTAGGGACTTGAAATCAAGTCACTTAGGGCAGTGATAGGGCAGTTAGGGAAAAGTAAATAAAAAGTCTATTTCTCGTTATTCCTTCTTTTATTTTGGTAACATCGATTACCCAAAGTGTCTGAGGACACGGGCGAAGCCCAAACACACCATTCGGGCGCCGAGTGGTAGTACGCGCTGTCCGTACACATAGGGGCGGAGCTCGTCCGTCGCCGACTTGTGTCACGGAGCGTGGTCGACGCACTGTCCGAGCACATAGGGGCGGAGCTCGTCCGTCGCCGACTTGTGTCTCGGCACTAGGTCATTCTTAGGTGACTGTGAGGGGCGAGCATTGCCGCGGCCGGTAGCGCGCGCGCTCACTCGCCCAGCCGACGCCGCAGAGAGCGGACGTCGCTCACAGTATTATTTTAAATAGTTCTTATTTGTCAGTGTGGCCAGAAACTTTTCAGACGACCCGGGTACTTATGCATATTTTTTTAATACGAATTGTATCTTTATAACTATCAACACAAAGTATACTAGATGCTTTCTCGTTAAATAGCATGGGAAATCCGTCTAGCTAGATCGTCTGGTCCTACACACGATAAGGAGGACTGATGTTAAGTGACAGATTGAAGGTGCATTGCAAGCCGCACCCATATCATACGTAATCTAATGTTACGTATACACATGCCTCGTTAAAGACGTCAACACGAAAATATTCTCTTAGAAATAAGGTCGTAGCACAATGTGCTTCAATCAATGTCAGAATATCGCTCACCGTATTTAAGCTTAAACAGGTTATTCAATCTAAGTTGGCGGAAACTTGGTATTAATTTGCCATAAGTATTTTTCATGTCATGTCAACACGCTTCGAGCCAACAGAAGTATTTTGCGAATAAACAAAGAAGTTCGAACCGGGATAAATGCTATTGAGGGTAGTGAGAATTTTATATAACGTAAGCCTAACACTAAAGGAAGCCGTTGCAGCTCCAGTTGTTTAAAACAACTGTAATAAACACAATCACTCATTAAACGCACGTATTTATACTGTAGACTCCTTCTAGGGTTACTTCTTACTTTAATGTTACTAGTAGATTCTAGAAAACAATTGGTTTTAAAATTGCCAAGTTGTTTTCTGTATTTTCCAGTGCACTGATCGCGAAGTAGATTTATTGCGTCGATTCTCTCAATGGATGTAGGAAACACAGACCTACGCATTTGTCCTTTAAACTTTTTTTTACCGTGACAAGGTACAATAGGGGTGTAGACACTAAATAAAACCGTTTATAAAACAATCAATAATGGTGTATTTTCTTGAAAAAGGATTAAGAATTCGAATAGAGAAAAAGGCAACGCAAGAGGTCACAAAATTATAAGTGTCCAAAGTTTTAAGAGGGGGTATGTTCTGTCCCTTTTCCGGAAAAGGCACCTTCATATGAAACGATTGTCATTTACCTACTATGACGCTCGAGGATCATGTCACGAACTGCCCCGATCTGCTACCGTTTTCTCTCTCTCTAACAAGCGACATTAAACGGTTGTAGCTTCGTAATTTTTTGTGATATTCGTCTGTAATGGGATTTTCGTCAATAGGCATATTTTTTGCCTTCTTTCTTTTGGAGTAATAATACATTTTGAGTCTACACCCCTATTCATTCTTTATTTACATATGACCATTCTTCCAATTCGTCCAATAATGTTTAGGTACACTGAAATGAATAAGTACAACAAAGGCTCGATTATTGTTCGCGTCAAACGCAGCTGTAAAACAAAAGGCAGAACCGTGACGAGCTTTTTGTGAATTGCTGTGTAATTTCGCACGAGTAGCCTATTCTAATGCTACGCGAAAATGCATGAAACATATGCCATGAATTTAGAATGGAATTGTTATATGTTTTACATGATATATGTCCTCACACTTAGATTAAAAGTAACTGGCTAAATATACACAATTAGTGTCTGGTTCTATACTATTTATTCAATTTAATTATCCAAACATAAAAACGTTCAGGTTTAAAATATTAGTATGCCTAAGATATAACTTAAAATAGCCGTAGGTATATATGTATAAAGATTATACTTAGCCATCAAACTGTAATTGGCACAAGCCATAATTTACATATTCTAATAATCAGCGAATACCAACAGTGAGATTAGATTACAGATCAAATATATAACATAGTAATATTTCACCAAGTCTAGCAAAACAAAGAGGCACGGCCGTACCAACCTTTACTCGAAGCGTTTTTTCATACACTTTTACTAAAATAACCCTATCTTACATTTATTTACTGCTACACAGTCCAAGCAAACTTCAAGTCTATAGGGAATAATACATATATACTCGTAGGGGATCCTGTTGTTTTATCAAATTTATTTTGGTCAAATTTAATTTCCCAAATAAATTTTAGCAACTAGTTTGTTTGCCAATGCAAACTTTGGCATAATTTTACTACGAATAGTTTCATTACGTCAAATTTTCATTCAGTAAAATATTATTACGAAAAATTACATTATGGCATGTGGTCTTTTAGCAAATTAATGTTATGGCAAACTATAAATAGACAAAAATCACAATTGTTTGGGTTATGACATTTTACCAAAATACTATTAATAGAACGGCTCGGTCCCTTAAATAAAAAAAATGCACGGTTGAGTAGGTCGGTAGGCAAAGGCGTAAAATTAGGTTAGGGCAGCCAAAAAAGGGGGGCTCGGGGGGCGAAGCCTCCTAGCAGTAAAAAAACAAACAATCGTAACAATTTTATTATTTGGCAGGTTAGGTTAGGGTTAGCTTGAGTCCCTTAGAGCGTAATAGGCACCCCGCGAAGCGGAGTGACGTCGACACGCTGGCGGTTAGGTTAGAATTGCGACCTCTACACAAATTAATTTTCCCTACCCACATAACAAAAAAAGTTGTTATTTTATTGTGTATCTTATACACCATTGACATTAAAATGCAAATGATTTGTCATTGAAGAGTTCCTCTGCTGATTAACCGACGCTGACGGAATAGAAATGGTCAATTAAATATTGACGGTACAAATCATTTGCCTTATTTTGTTTTGGTTAGAAACATATTATGCCAACTAACATATTTGACTGAATGAAATTTGGTCAAAGTACCAGTTGGTAAAAGAGATATTGCCTAAACATGAATGTGCCAAACATATGGTTTGCGTAAGAATAATTTGTCGAGTGTTAATTTGGCAAACGATTATTTGGCAAATGAAATTCTACGAAAAATGTTTTGAGGAGTGATAATTTGTCAATTTTTTTTGGTAAAACAAAGGTAACCCAATATATAGACTTAACCAAAAACAGAAAAGCCCATGTGGTAATACCCATTGAAGGCCTGTCTGCCATGTACGAGTATTGAGTTTTCGATACATACGGGGACTAAGAAGCTACGTAGACGTGGCATTCGTAACATTGCTTGGCTTCGTTCAATATACGATCTGAAAGCGTAACATAAGATAATGTACGGGGTAAAAAATTCCAATTTCTCCAACTAAGAAAATTAAATTCCGATGAGGAGCTAGCTGATTATCTACATAAACGTAGGTATCTTTCTTTTTGATAATTCGAAAGGAATGTGTTAAAAAATGCGTATCATCATGTTCCTATCGAATGTATGGTGCGTATCATCAGGCCATTGGGAGGTCTGGCTTTGACTGACATTCTATCATCACGAAATATTTCGATAGAAACTAAAAAAAATTGGCGATATGCCCATCCAGTCACCGTCCTTGGTGTAGTTCTATAAAACATCTTCGAAACAGTCATGGCACATGAAACATAATTGCTAATCCAGATACTGCGGGAGACGCAACGGATGTCTCTAATTTTCCAAATACCAAGTCTGGACGTTTATGAGAATTATGATTTACTCGTTGGAGTGTCGCCAGCCTAACACTAGTACGAGTTATAAATGCGCGCAATATTTCTGTATTTCTATTCTCATCTTGTATCAAAGGGCTTGTCGATAAAAAATGTTTATAGCTCCTCGAATTGAGTAATATCGTGGATGTTATTTTAGAGTAAACGAAGATATATGTAATGTTGCTCTGATATCACGCGTTCTTACCAAATTTTTAGTGTCAAATATGAGTACCCTGTCAATGTGGTGTTAGGTGCGCATACATCGGGAACGTCAATAAATTTTCTTTCTATCTTTCTCTCTTTCATATTCACCCCTCATTTCAGGAGACAAAAAGTATAAGTACCTAATATTTTATTCCATTGAATACTTTACATCTCAAACAATCTCTATCTCAAATTCTATTACATTTAGTTCCGAGGTTTAAGCGTTATTACCATTTCACAACAAACAGACGACAGACATATTTTTGCGCTTATAATAACTATTAGGATACTTACTTTATTACATACATACATACATACACATTCACGCCTTTATTCCCATAAGGGGTAGGCAGAGCACATGAAACGTATGCTCCAGCGCCACTTTTAGCATAAATGTGGGTATAAAATATCGACAAAATGTGATATTGCAGGGATAGGTTGCTAGCCCATCGCCCACAACACACTTCAACCCTGGTCCCTTACTCGACTTTTACGACACCCACGGGAAGAAAGGGGGTGGTGAAATTTTAACCCGACACCACACAGGACACGGGACTTACTTTATTATTATATAATATTATGGTATGGCAGTGTTGGGCGTAATTAATTACTTTTTGTAATTTAATTACAAATTACACAATTATTAATTCAATTACGTTAATTCAATTGAATGTAATTAAAATTTCATGTAATTGAAATTACTTGTAATTGGTAATTGCAATTACATGTAATTTGTAATTGCAATTACTTTTTGCTCAATTACTTTTAACTGGAACTTCGATATCTCTCTAACGACACATGTTGTTTGTGTTGTTAATTAATGATCTACCGAATGAGGTACGCGGTTCCACAGTGCTGCTGTTCGCTGATGATGTCAAGCTGATTAAGCCTATTCGAGGCCAGAGGGATTGTTTGGAATTGCAAAGAGATATTGATGCGGTAAACCGTTGGAGTCTTAATAATAAACTTGTCTTCAACGCTGGCAAGTGCCAAATGATGAGTTTCACGCGTTCTCACACTCCTAGCGAATTGCCCTACACCATCGGAGGGGCTCTTATAGCGCGTGTGGAGCGGGTACGCGATCTTGGGGTGCTCTTTGACCCAGCAATTACGTTTCGTGACCACGTTCAAGCGGTTAGTGTTGCCGCGTACAAGAGGCTAGGGTTCGTTCTACGGAATTCCGCACCCATGACCGAGCATGCTATGCGCGTTCTGTATGCGGCACTCGTTCGGAGTGTGCTGGAAACTAATACTGCAGTCTGGAGCCCCCATGAGAATAAGTATATTCTTATGCTGGAACAAGTCCAGAAAAAGTTTTTAAGGGCGCTATATAAAAGAATACACTTTTATTATCCTTATCTGTACCCTACATTATTCTTACAGGGTCAATTGGGATATGACTCTCTGCAACTACGTAGGTTGCTCTCTTTGGCAAAAGTGGCTATAAATGTTATCAGGGGCACTATTGATAGCACAGACCTAGTTGAGGCTTTTGTCCGCCTGTTTGTACCTGACCAATATACTCGCGCGCGACGGCACCCGCTTCTGGCGGCGGGGCGCGCACGCGCGCTCATGCGCAGGCGCCCGTCGCGCGCGCACTGGCGCTGCTCAACTCCGTACTCGGGGCAGCGCCTCCATCTGATTTGTTTGTGAGTTCGTGTGGAAAACTGATGATTGAATGCAAGAAAGTGATAGAAAGTGAGATGCCTGTAAGTACTATAGAATAATGTGTGATAATTGTTTTTATAATCGGTATTGTTTGTATTGTATTTTCTGTTTGTCAATTAGCAATGCAATTTGTGCCGTTTTGGCTTTAGCTGTTAAGGTGCAAATTGTATCTAATAAATAAATAAATAAATAAATGTTAGAAAAAAGTTTACTTGACAGTTTGTGCTTATTTTTGCGCGTTTTTTATAATGAACTAAAAAAAAATATTGTTTCGTCCAAAATTATCTAAGTCCTTAAATAGATTCGTTCGACCATTGTGGTTGAGCATAACGATGAAAAGAGCGATTTTGGGAAAAAAGTTATGTAACGTTTTGTGCTTGTTTTTAATCATTGTTTTCGATAGAAAAAAACAAAAACCAAAAACTAAGAAAAATTTTTTTATGGTAATTTCACAGTCCTAGATAGCACCGCCGTCTAACACATCGAGTATATCGTTGAAAGAAGCGATTTTGGGGAAAACTTTATATGACATTTTGTGATGCTTATTAAGCATTGCTTTCGATAGAATAAAAATAAAACCATAAACTATGAAAAACATTTTTGATGGAAATTTCTCGTCCTTGAGAATTTCGCTTCTGATCCATCGAAGTTAAGTACATCATCGAAAAGAGCCATTTTGGGAAAAAGTTTATAAAACGTAATATACTTTATTTTAGGCATACTTTAAGACGCAATTGAAAAAAACAGCAAAACGTCAAAAAAAATTATTGACAGAAATTTTCTGTCCTAAAAACCGTGTGCCGATACTGCCGATGGCAGTTGATAGTTTAAGAGTTGGTATTGCATATTTCTGAAAAGAGAGATTTGTTTAAAATATAATTTTACAATTTTGTGATTCTTTTGATGCGCACTTAAAATAAAAATTAAGATAAAGAAATTTGTAATTGACTAGGTATGCCGATTGCTTAGTTATATAATTTGTAATTGCAACTTTCTGCTCAATTACTTTTCACTAAAACTTCGATATCTCTGTAAGTATACATCGTAGAAAGAAGTTTATTTGACGTTTTGTCTTTATTTTTGTGTGTGTTTTACGATTGAACTGGAAACCAATAATAAAATTAAAAATATTTTTTTTGCTCGTAAATTCTTCGTAAGTCCTGGAATCGATTCCTTCTAACATTGTGACTGAGTATATCTTTGAAAATAGCGATTTAGGTAAAAAGTTTATTTGACGTTTTGCGCTTCTCCTTAAGTATTGTTTCAACGGAACGAAACCAAAAAGTAAGAAAAATTTTTTTTATGGCAATTTCTTAAGTCCTTGATAGCACCTGCACCGCCGTCTAAAACACATCGAGTATATCGTTGAAAGGAGCGATTTAGGGGAAAACTTTATATGATATCTTGTGATTGTTTTAAGCATTGCTATCAATGGAATAAAAATAAAAACCGAAAACTAACAAAAACATTTTTGATGGAAATTTCTCTGTCCTTTGATCCATCGAAGTTAAGTAGGTACATCGTTGAAAAGAGCTATTTTGGGAAAAAGTTTATATGACATAATATGATTCTTTTTAGGCATACTTTACGACGCAATTGAAAAAAAACAGCAAAACGTTAAAATAAAATTATTGTTAGAAATTTCTCTAAGTCCTAGATAGCACCGCGCCGTCTAACGTCTAACACATCGAGTTGAAGTATATCGTTGAAAGAAGTGATTTTGGGGACAACTTTATATGACATTTTGTGATTATTTTTAAGCATTTTGTACGACCGAATTAAAAAAACACTAAAATGTGAAGAAATATTTTTATGAAAAATCTCCAAGTCCAAAATATACTCGAACATTGTGTTAGAAAAAAGTAATTTGTAATTGAAAAAGTAATTAATTACCAATTTTAATTACAAAATGTAATTGGTAATTGAAATTACAAATTACATTTTGTAATTGCAATTTGTAATTGAGGCTTCAATTACTTTTTCCATGTAATTGTAATTTGTAATTGCAATTACATTTTGTAATTGCAATTAGTAATTTGTAATTCAATTACGTTTTGCCCAACACTGTGGTATGGATAGTTAGAAATGCACACTTTGTTACGTTTACCTACCTAGGTGATTACTTACACCTAGTTTAACAAACTATGTATATCATAATTTCACAAATTATACCGGGAAAATGTTAGATAAGGAATACGAAACGTTATACATAATCGTGCTCATCACGTACTGCCGCCAAAGTGGCGCCATCTATCACTCTCGCGTGACGGTGACAGCGTCACATGCAGGGTGTTACTCAACGTATAAAATGATTTATCTGAGGACTCACCCAGAAATCACGTTATGTTTTATTAGACAGCCTAGGTACTTATTAGCTTTTTGAGCCGCCCCGTCCTCTCTGGTAAGGGATAAGCCTAGGAGAATAATAATTAATATCAGCTATTGACGTTTCGAATTGACCGAACAGATTAAATAGGAAGGAAAAGGAAAAGATAAAAACATGTAATCGTATTTATTCTGACTTTCCAGAAGCTAGTTAAGTTACGTATACTTTTTTTGATGTCAGAAATTTTGTTGGATTTGGTATACGTAAGTAACTATTTATTGAAATGTTAAATGTAATCGTATTTATTCTGACTTTTCAAAAGCTAGTTAAATTACCTATACTTTTTTGATGTCAGAAATTTTGTTGGATTTGGTATACGTAAGTAACTATTTATTGAAATGTTACATGGAAAAAATCAGCTGTTATAAATTATTTCCAATACCTACCGTTTTTTTTTCATACGAGTTCATTAACTGGACTAATGTTAAATTCATACCAAAGGATCATTAATCCTTAGCTGTTAATAATGGTAATGAAATATTTTTTATATCGATCTTACACAAATCGACCTAGTCCCAAACTAGGCTTGTAAAGCTTGTACTAGACGGCGATATATACTTACATAGTTACTTATATAGATACATAAATACTTAAATACATAGAAAACATCCATGACTCAGGAACAAATATTCGTGCTCATCACACAAATAAATGGCCTTACGGGGATTCGAACCCAGGACCTCTTGCTTCGTAGGCAGGGGTCGCTGTCAACTATTTAGGCTAAAGCGGTCGTCAAATATGACAGGGATATGATATGTTTTCATGATTTAATTACTAACCTAACCTTACTTGCATTTATCCTATAAATTGGATCATATCTTACTTAGATGTGCACATGTAGCATAGTGTCTGAAAAACGTCATGTTTATTTATTGGTTAATAACTTTTGACATAACAATTTTCCCAAATGATACATTTCACCTGAGTGTATGCCCAATTATTTTCTGAGACCGTACATTTTTCACGAATGCAATGATATAAAACAAACCTATACTAACCTCATGGGCTCTGTGCGATGATTTTTAAAAATCCTGGAAAGATCGAGGTTTCATCATTGAAAAGATGTTCACCCATATGAAGGGATTCACTGTTCAATGGATAGGCAGTATACTTCCTGAAATTAATTCATTTGAATTTTTTCCTTTATTTCACTACCTCCTAGCTCTGCTTCCTCATTTCGCGAGTAATTTGGTGTTTGCTTAACAGCCAAAAATAAAAAGTTATTCGTAAGTGGATTACTTTTGGATTAACGATGTGATTTCATGTGGAAAATAAAGTTTCCTTTCGGTGTTGCCACTTACTGGCTGTTTGTTTTACTTAATTACAGTATCACAACAAAGTTCATTAAATTCGTGTTTCATATCGCTTATTTAACGAAATTGGTATGAAAACTGGAAGCTCAGAAATCGGTATTAAGCATCGGCATGGCAGTATTACGTTTAACGACACTTGGTTAAACGGCTTTTCAGTTGCTTCCACAGTAACATTTTTTTTATTTGTTTAAGGAGCTCAACTTCAGGTTCAGGGAGTTAATGTTTAACACCTTCATTGCAATACCTTAGTTAAAGTTAAAGCTATTGGAATCAACGAAATATATTTTATTTAATAGGGATAAAGATGACTTTGTGCTATGAATTAATATTGAAGTTGCCATGTAATGGGGCAGTATCAAACACTGGGACGTTTACCTTACTTGAGGTACTATATAGGTAGGATTCTCACACATTATTTTTACTAAACTGGATTGAGATCTCCCGACGTTTCGGATGTGTCGCAAATGTGGTCGCAACATCCATGATCACGGGATGTGTCACGCCACATGTCAAAATAATATATAGGTTGGTATTCTAATTACAGATACGAGAGGTATCAATCGTCGCATAAAACTCTAGTACCTAAGTTAAGAACAGTGAGCTGCTTAAATTACTTCACTACTTCCTTTTCACATTAACCTACTAAGCCAAGTATAGATTTAACTTAGCTTTAATTTAATTTAGTTAATGTCATAGTTATCATCTTGTATATAATAATGTGTAATAAGCCAAGTTAGATTTAATAAGTTTCTGTCAAAATTGACTATTTTGATACGAGCTTTTATTGCTAACTGTAGGTACTTTAAGTACGTCAGTTAAGTACTGAATTCGCATGGCCACCTCAATCATCAGATAAGCTCGATGGTACAATAATCTTGAATTGTCATCCAAAGTATACCTTTACCCAAAATTTCAGCTCAATCGTTTGAAGATATCTGCTTCAAAATTCAGTTGCAGGATTCCACCCGGATAAACATACATTGCAAGATTTGCAAGTTACTTAAAAGCTTGTTAAATACCGGAGTATTATTGTAGTAATGTGACGAGATAAAGTAAGTAGATAAACTAAAGTTTCCAGCGAATTCTCGAGCTGATATTAGTTGATGCAGAAAGCATTATGATAATGATCGATCATTTTCATTAGTAGCATAAGCACATTTCTGTCTAAAATCAAAACCTAAAATTTATTCGGATTAAAGTTCTCTTGAAAAATCTGTTTTCTTAAAATGCTTCCATAAGGTTGTTAAGCTTTAAACCTTTTTAAGCCTCCTTGTTATATCGAATGTAATGGATAATATTTTGCAATTTTGTTTTATTTTCATTTCGTGAATTTTCGTTTGTTAACCGTTTATATCGGTCCTTAATCAGCAAATTTTAAATGTTTGCTGTGTAAGATTATTATTATTTTATTGTAAATTACCGTTTGACATGTAAAAGTTAGTTCCCTTGTATTTGCAGAATAAATAATTGATTTTGATTTAGTCATATTGCAGATATTGGGATGGAAAATATAATTCTACCGGAAAAATATATTCTGAAGGAGTACATTAAATCAGGGATGAAGTATGAAGGTTATTGATATTGAAGAGAAAAATATGTACCTACCTATATATCACGCTGAAAATTAAGATTAAACCCTACCTACACACCGCCTACACTACCTACAGGGATTGGAGGAAATTAATCCTAAAACTAATTACATTTTTAAAATTAAATCGATATTATATACTCGTACACACCAAGTATACAACTACCTGCACGGCCATCACGCGACGGTACGCGAGCTCTCTCGATTTTTCTCGCACTATCCGTCTCTCTCTTATTAGAACACTTAGAACAAGAGGTATAGTGCGAGAAAAATCGAGAGTATGTCGCGGCCGTCCCATGATAGACGTGCTGATGGTAAACGGTTTATTGTACAAAACTAGCTTTTGCCCTTGGCTTCGTCCGCGCAGAACTCGTTTATATCGTAACTCCACTTCATACAAACTTTCACCTCCCTTTTCACCCCCTTAGAAGGAATTTTGGAATAAAACTATCTTGAGTCTTTCCCCGGGATTAAAAGTATCTCTAAACCAAATTTCATCTCAATCGGTTCAGGAATTTAAGCATGAAATGGCAAAAGACAGACAGAGTTACTCTCGCATTTATAATGTTAGTATGGATTGTATTTATACAATACAATATATACGAAAAAGGTCCAGGGGTGAGTTCCATGTGGTCGACTCGAATCAAGATATATTTGTGGGTGAGCGTTGAGGTAAGCTAAAGACTTTAAGCTCACCTCAACGCTCACCCATTTTTAACTTTTAACTAGTGCACACTTCCGCGGCTCCGCCAGCTCCTAACCTAACCTACCCTTTAAACCTAACCTTTGAGTTGACAATTTAAGTATTTGAATGACGTTTTTCGGGCTCTTTTAGTAAGAGAAAATCCGCGATCTTTGTCTAGATATCTGGGGAACAAGCAATTTGAGAAATCTGACGGCTGCTGTAGGGTTTTTTGTATCATGTAATTCTTTTTTAACCCCCGATGCAAACAGAGGGGTGTTATAAGTTTAACGTGTCTGTCTGTATATCTGTCTGTGGTATCGGTAGCTCTCTAACGGATGGACTAATTTGAATGCGGTTTTTTTGTATCATAGATAATTTTATCCCGAGTGTTCTTAGCCATGTTTCATGAAAATCTGCTAAGCCGTTTTTGAGATATTGCAGTTTGAAATGAAAATGTCGGGGGTTGTTCAACTTTTCTAAGTTGTAGTTATTTTAATAATCAGTACCTACTGATTGGAAAATATTTACACATTTACCAGTTCAGTACCTACTGATCAGTACTGGTGTAAATATTTTCTACGTTAACTCTGCAACGAAGAATCAAGTGTCTATTAGCTGTGAGTGACGTCCACACTCATGCAAATGAAGTGCTAATACATACACGCGTGGTGACGGTGACATTCGCGACGCTAATTGCACTGCTTCAATTAGGTACTGTGAAGGATATAATGGTTTACGTTTACGCGTGGGGCAGTAAACATATTGTATATACTTGGATTCACGCCTTTATCCACAAAAGGGTTAGGCAGAACACATCCGGAACTTATGTTCCAGTGCCACTATTAGCATAAATGTGGGTATAAAATATCGACAAAATGTGATATCACAACTCGGTCGCCTATTACTACACCCACGGGAAGAAAGGGGGTGGGGGAAAATCTAACATTTCTAACCCGACACCACACGGGGTATACGTAGGAGTAACTAATTTGTTGTGTTCTTTTATTACTAGCTGACAGCGCGACTCCGTCGGCGTATTACAATATTACAAAGAACTCGGGTACAGTCACTTAAAAAGGAAAAAAAAACTGTAGTTTCATGTAGGTTCATGACCTCTTCCTAATTGTACAGTCTATCACCTCATTAATTTCCTACATCGTCATCCCGAACATCCTGTATATGTACTGGTGAAACATTTTTTTAAAATCGGATGAGCATTTTCGGATATTACCCCTACGTACAAATTTTCAATTTTTTAACCTTGCGTGTGTATAAGTTTATTTCATATTTACCGTTAGCTTTTCGGTGAAGGAAAAACATTGTAAGGAAACCTGCATACATCTGCGAAGAAATTCAAAGGTGTATGTGAAGTCCCCAATCCGCACTGGGCCAGCGTGGGGACTACTGCCCGTTCCCTCTCATACATGAGAGGAGGCCTGTGCCCAGCAGTGGGACGTATATAGGCTGATGATGATGATGTGTATAAGTAGTACAGATAATATTATTAAATATATATTTGATGATGGTGTACGTATTAATTAAAATCCACACACTTACATAAGCTTGTGTGACAAACAACGCTGATATTTCTCGGTCTCCATAGAAGTGGTGTATCCACGAGTTTACCTAATTGCCCCAAAACTCGCGTGTTACACGTGTTTGGGAATAATCAGTAACTGTAGCCTAATATAATAAATTATTTGACAAACTAAAAACACATTTCCCGGAAGTACGACAGCTTTGCCTCGTGACAATGAATGACAGATAAGCACCTGCTATGTGACCTCAGTACCGTTTTAATTTTGACAAATTATTCAAACTTCACTACTCAAAATTAAATAACAACGTGTGAAATCGGTAGTGGTTTACAAAGTGTTTCGAATTTGCAGCGTTCCTAAATACAACATTACACTATTACATCCGCGCCTCTTCCCTTTTACCATTATTCATTCCCTTTTACCTTATCATATGCTTGTATGTCGGTCAGTACCCATGCCATGATTTCATTTTGAGACGTGTATATATCGCTCTAAAAACTGGCGTCGCCTATTTATCATTTATCATGACGAAAAACACCGACCAACCCCATACACGCGATGAAACACTCAAACGTGTACAACGTCGACTGAGTGGCGATATTACCCCGATTATCGCTATCGCCGACTACCTAATCGATTCCAGCATTGACTGGCTATCGTATTAGTCAGTTAGACGAACTGATATAACTATGTGGACTAGTGATTTATTTTTGAGATTACAATATAGCAACATACTAACCGAAAGCAGTTAGCCCCAAATTAAAATAAGCTTGAGAGTGCGAGAAATAATAAGACGCCAATAACGCTATGTGCTATTTATAGTATATGTACGCTATGTTATGAAAATTTGCTTAACTCGGCTTGTATTTAATTCAAAGAGCTCGCGAATGCGTCGTGGAAACAAGTGGGGACCAGAAGCGTCTATCTCGCGCCACGGATCAGCGGCGCTAGATACCACGAAAATCGAAGTTCGTATACATGCATCCCTGTCACTCGAGTAATGTAAGTGCGATAGAGATGGAGACACACGAACTTCGATTTTCGAAGTTCGTGGTTAAGTATATAGATCAGCATTGCTATCCAGCGCGGCAGTGGCGCCAGCCTTATGCCCTACTTCGTAGCGCACGGCACAGATCAGGGGACCGATTTTTGACTCTCGAGTGCTCGACTCTTTCACTCGAAAACTGACAATAATTATGAAATGCTATTTTGAAACAGTGATAGAAAATTGAAAAACGAGTGGTATTGACCACTCGTATTCAATTCTATTGGTAGAAAGTACGAGTCTGCCATTTTGACACTAAAAACGTATTTAATTATGTTTGATTTTCGAGCGCTCGAAATCAAAAATCGGTCCCCTGGAGCCGGTTTTTTATTTGTAAGTAAATATGTAGTTTTGCTTTTTTTTTCTTTATTTATAGTCAGGATGTACATAGTTAGGCTAGGCTAGTAAGTATTATTTTATAATGTATTTTATAAGAATCCTTTTATCAATTAAAACTTAGTAACATCATATACCTGAACGTTTACTTACATGGAAAAAATATGCCTTATTTTGAAAAAATATTCTTTATCAGTTAGAGTTAGTTCTTTATTTGTTTCGACTCCAATTAATGGGAAAAGAGAAAATTTAGGTACATAATTTAATTTCAGTAGCGACCTGTTTTGGCGAAATTGTTTAGGCACTAGTTTCATAAAACAAGTGGTCTTAAACACATACACAAAAGGGATCAGTCAAAGTCAGGGACGTGAAGCTAATTCCACCAGCGTCACCTTCAGATGAGGGTTGAGGTGGCGAAATGCGAGTGCAATATCACAGAATAGATAATAGTACAAGTACAGAAGGGACACTCCTTTGATCTTTCAAAAAGGCGTTTTTTTCTCAGCCGAAACATTAAGATTTATGGCCCTCTGACGTCGTCGACGACGACGTCGACATTCATCGCTACAAGTACATGCCGGTTCCCCAACGTTGGGGCACCGGCATGTGCCTGTAGCGATGAACGTAAATCGCGGAATGTCCCGCGCCTGGCAATATGTACCTAACTGAAGTTGGTAGCATTGGCCCTGTGTCCCCTATACCTAAAAGCTTAAACCTATAAGCAGTCTATATTCAAGTAGCAGTGATTATAGTTAGTGTAGATAATAGTGTTCACTGTGTTCAGTATTCCAGCAGTAATGCTTTGGCTTCCATTAGTTTCGGTGAGCAGAACAATTGTCCCTAAAGTTATGAACGGAGTCACGTGCAGTGCTTACAAAGTCGTTTCAGTTGAAGTAGCAATCAACTAAGCTAGTCAATTACTTATTCAGTTGGTGCTTTCGATGTAATTAACATTTCACACCTCTTTCCGACTACGTCCGTCCTTTTTCAAGGTAGGTACATGGGAGGAATCGAAATAATTTTCCCAGTGTATTTCCGATCATTTTCAGAATAAAAAATGTCATATAAAGTATAAGTAAATAAGCGCCTAAAATACTATCATCCTGGCCCTGGCTTGGCATACTTGTAGATGTAGATAGTAGCCGTTCCCCCATATCTAAATGAAGTCTATCTTACGATATAAACTTGTAATTAACATAAAAAGTCTTTAAAAACTCCTGCAAAACCGTGCAGCAAAAAAGTATCTTAAAATAACTCACCTAAATACTTTAGGTATTTTAACATTTATTATTTGAGCTTTATTGTGACGAAATAAATAAAATATAACATCATTTTATTTTTTTGACATTGTGACTTATATTAATTATTAGGTACTATTACCTATATGAAGGGTCCACGGAAAAACATGTCTAGTCAATACTTTCGAAAAATGAGATTTTAATCTCAAAATGTAGAGCTCTCAACGCACTATTACCTACTCCTTCTGCTATAATTGTAAACATTAATATAAAACCACTTTTCTGCACTTGAAAAGCATCTGCTTTTCAAGTGCAGAAAAGTGATTTAACTAACCATACTATCTTCGCGATTAGATAATCGCGAAGATAGTATGGTTAGTTGAATCATTCTAAACTTAAAAACCGCAATATATCGAAATGTTTTCGAAGTGACTAGACATGTTCTTTCCGTCATGGACCCTTCATAAATTGCTGTGTATGATTATTTTAGCTACGCCCTGTGGGTAAAATTGTATATTCATTTTAAGGCTGAATAAATGAAATGAATGAATGAATAAAAGGCATGTGAAACGCGTGGGCTACGTTTCTCTCGGCATGAATGAAAGAAGAACTGCGGTCGTGAAAGATAAATCATACGATTTGTAGCCTCAACGGGTACGCGGACCAGAGTTCAAATGGATTTATCTTGAATAGACGCACTCGTGCGTAAGTGCATTTTGTTATTAGCTGGCAGACAGCGGTCAATGTCTCGCTCGAGAGACATCCTGTTTTGAAATAAGTGACACAATTGCAGATAAGCTGTGCTGTTTCAACATGCTACTGCAGGGGCTCAATCAGACAAGTACTGACGTTTCACATTCCAATTAGATTCAAATGTGTTATTAATCATATGGTCGTATCTTAACTTGGTGCTTTGCGTTGTCCGTGGTAGTGTTTTTTATACAATCTGAGTCCATATTTTTATATCATCGATAAAAAAATACTTATCTTTATTTTCAAAAAGCAAATAAATATTTACAACAAGTATGAAAAAGAACTGACAGTTGTATGTAGAAGGGAGTTGGTAGTATTAGGAGTTCTATGAGTAGGGGGCGATTTTGGGTAGAGATGCCCCGTCGTTGAAGCCTCCATATTCTTTAGATGAATGTTTAGTTATAACACTAGCTCAGCGCCTGAGGCGCCTGAGGCGCTGACGTTGACCTTTACGTTTAACGTTGAGTTAACGTTGATCTTTCCCCTCGACGGTGTAATTCATAGCTCTCCTTTTGGAGAGGCATTGTAATCCACTGTCATAATTCTTTAAGAATTGAAGTCGCTACAGTGACCGCTATTGACGAAATTCCTAGCACGTAATACATACAACAACCTAAACACTTATAAAATATATATATATATATATATATATACATAAAATTGGAAGCCATAAGCCATTGTGTAACTTTTCGAACGAGCCTATATTAATTGACTACAAAACCGGAAGTCCCAGGTTCGAATCCCGGTAACGGCGTTAGTTATCTGTTCGCCTGTCGGTCCATGCTTTGAGTCCAATTGATGGCATTCCTGACAGTAGTGTAGTTAGTCATACTGCACTGGAAACATTGAATTTATTGGATGTGAAGTTCGATGCCTTCCTCATATCGCGTGGTGGCGACATAAACTGGCCACCGCGATCGTGACTTACCTACTAGCTTTTGACTACTTTTGTGGGGCTACGTGATGTGGCTTTTGCATACAAACCACAGGCATTTGTCGCTCTGACGGCCAACATAACTCGCATTCTTCATGAAATCGAGCCCCATTTGTGCGAAAATGTCGTCTAATATCGGTTTAAAGATCTTTATTTCTCAAAAGAATAACAGTAATTCTTTTATATGAGAAATTTAAAAATAATACATGCTTAGGTTACTGACAATGGCAGAACTAGTTACTAAAAATATTTCATATTTAAATTTCAACATGCGCCGCGCGCGTTTCTAAGTAGGTAGTTTTAAAACATAAATAAAATAGTGGTATAATGACAGGTAGAATAACAAGAGACAATGATTAGCGGCATGCAAAACAAGTTCGTAAAACTATCGTTGCTAAGGAGCGCAGTGCGCTCTGCGGTGCGGTGCAATCTCAGGGTGCAATGCAAGCGTAGTAGATAAAATAATAGTATTGCGCAGATGTAATATTGGTCCACCACCCACTAGTATACAAAATACATCACCTACGGAGGAGTCCCGGGGGCCATTTGGATAAAATCATATTCTATATATTGATTTGTATTTAGTTATATTTTAATGTAGTGTGAATTGTTATGCAAAAATTTTGACGTACTTTATTGGGATGCCTTATTTTAGTAAAAATTAACATGTGTATTGGTATTGATATGTAATTTTTAATTTTTGGTCAAGTATTTGTTTATTTGACGATCATAATATTAATATCAAGTCGTGTAAATTGACCAAGGGTAATTTATATTGTATTTTTACATTATGAAATAAAGAAATCTAATATAATCTAACCTATAAAAGTCATGGAATGTCCATTAAAATAAAATACAGTTTGTGACAATATCACTCACATAGGTTATATTATTTCATTTAAAAGTTCGCGTTCTTTATGAAAAACCCTTTACTTATTAATTACGAAACGTTACGCAATCACCAGCAGCATTCTAAATTTAGGTATTTTATTACGTCTGACATTAGATTATAAAACATATTTTTCATGTATATTTTTCCTTAACCATGATTCGTGACATAATAAAATCTTGTAAACAGAAAGCAGAAACCAAACAATATCCATTTCAAAATATGAATGCTATTTGCGTCAATTAGAAACTCAGTCTCACAAACTTGGCATAAAAAACTTCAGCCATCAGTGTCTTATTACGGAGTCATCAGATTTCCATTTAAGTACGCCGTGGATTGTCCACGTCACGGACCTCCTGACGCTTATCGTCCTATTAGGCTTAAGTTTATTAAAAACTCACCCTTTAGTTACCACGCCTTGGAAAATATGGATATTGTAGACAATTTAGGTTCTCGTTAACTGTCTGGAACGCAAAATGTAGTAATTACGCAAATAAATGAGCGGCCTGCGCAGACTATACAATTGAAATGTTCTCTTAGTACATGGATGGTATTCTCGTCTCACGGGTAAGGCATATGATTACAATCCCTCTCTTAGCATCTGATACTCAGATCAGGGATGTTGGGAAATCTGTTCTAATAAGATTAATGACTAGCCGTGATCTCTGCCTATCCCTCTGGGAAAGCGGCGTTTTTATACAGGCTGAATCCTTAAGTCGTGAACAGAAATGTTTTTCTTACTGTTTAACTTTTGTTTAAACATGTGGACGTCAAAACAGGTAAAAATATGAAAACGTTGTTTGTCAATTCATTATTTTAAAAAAATATTCCCATTTTCTGAGTGGTTACCCTAATTGCTACGTTAAGCTCTCTCTCTCTCACTTTAAGCTACAGACTGTATTGAATTGTCGTATAGGATGACCATAAGGTTGGTGTTTTTACTATTTAAAATTATTATCAATAAAAAGTGTTTGCTTCTACAATTAATGCAATTAATTTGCCTTCAAATACTGCGAAAGAAACAAAAATATCTGTTTGCGACTTAGGTTTCACCCTGTATGTAAGTATGTACCTCTGTGAGATTAATAAGTACTATCGATATCATTCATGTAAGTATATAAATATAACACGGAAATTGGGTCGGTCTTATTGTTATCGAAATGCAAACAATTCAGGATTGTTTTTGACATCGCTACCTTCCGACATATACTAAATTACGTTCTAATTCAGGGATTTCCGGGGAAAAAGTACTTCTTAAAAGCGCAATTACAGTGTTCTGCATTTAGAAAAGTTTTGCCTCTTTCTCTCCGTTCTGACAAAAATACAACTTTTCAGCCGAGTATAACCTTCTCCGTATTTGAAGTCGGTTGAAAAGTGTAAAGTACCATGAATTGATGCGGTTTTCTTGATAAATAGCGTTCGCAAATCACTCTACTAGTTACATAATAGACCGCTGGGCTCGTACCCGCACGTGACTGAGTTTAGTAACAGGTGCCTCCCAAGCCCGCAAGGCATGAAGGTTATGTGTTAACCGAAAAACTTCCCTGGAACCCGAGGACTAAACAACTTTGTTTTTCACACATCTTTCTTACCTCTTTATTTTCTCAATTTCAGGGTTGTAAGTTCGAAAGAAAAAAAAGGATTCGAAGAATTTCATGAAATTTCAGTCTCAATTTGCAATAAAACTGTATTGGGGTGGATTAGGTTAGGTTAGGTTAGGCTATATCGCTTTCAGTAATAGTTATTAGGTCCCTTAGAATTATGCTAAAGTTTACACAAAAACCGTTCTTCTTATTCTAAAGTTACTAAATAACAAATGTACCTAATGGAAGAAATGAAACGTAGTACAGTATTCCGTACTGAATAATGAATCTGGAGTGCGATTTTTGAATCTCACTGGTGATATCAAAGTCACCGGTGACTAAAATTATCGCCGATGACTTTTATGTCACCATTTTCCTAAAGCCGTATTTTTGAAAGTCACACGCTGTTTACTAGCATGCAGATATTTTACAATGTCAGTCGGAGACAATCTTCCCGTTACGGTTCTCTATTGTATGGGCAAAAATCATTTCCCAAAGTGTTACTTCCCATAAAATGTTTCCCAAATGATCATTTGGCAAAAAATCACTAGTCAAATTATTGTTTCGCATTTAATCACTTGGCATTATCTCCTATGGCAAATAATTAATTCGCAAATTATTATTTGGCAAAGTTTTACATAGTCAAGTTTCATTTGGTCAAACGTATTATTTGGCATAACATTCGTTTTCCAAATGATTGCATGGCATACGATTTAGATCCTAATTGTGTAGTGCATACGAAATCTATTTGAGTGAGATTACATATTTTGCTAAGCTTGAGTTTGTAAAAAACAAAAGTAAATAATTTACAGGTAAGTTTATATGTTCTTTTGTACTATATGTACTTAGGTAGCAATATATTATAATGCAAATAAGCAGCATGCATGCAAGCAAGCCCCGAGTCGGTTTCGCCCTTTTCATCGAGAGTCTCCAGCGAATCGACGCCACCCCGCTGCGCGGGGTGTCTATTTCTGGTCTGAGGGACACAAGTGAACCCTAACCTAACCGACCAAAAACAGAGTTCGCTTATGACAAGCCATTTTTTCCACCCTGATACCTAATGTGCGAAATGAAAATTTGAACAAATGTTTTGTTTGGAAAACAATATTAGCCCAAACAAAGTGTTTGCTTAATAAACTTTTGTCTTAATAACACTTGACAAAGCAAAATTATGCCAGATGATATTTTGACCAAATGAACAAAATGCGAAACAAAAATGTGCTATTTGTTGGTTTGGGAAATGAAACTACTGCCATAAGTTTTGTGGGAAGTGAAATTTGGCGAAAAATATTTTGCCGAAACAGCAGGATACCTCCCGTTACGTTCCTTTTTACGCAGATGTTGTCTATATAACTTAAAACAGATTCAAACGTAAAACGTAGCTTATGTGTCAGTGTCATGTAACCGAAAATTAAAGTTTTGAAAAATGCTTGGCAGATGTCACATACGCCAACTGTCAAAATCAATCGCATGGTGATTACAATTACGAGTGGGTAGGGGCACTCGTAAATCGATATCATAGGTATGACAAATGTAAGTCACCGATGAGTTTCAAAAATACGAACTTTCGGAAATCACTCATATCGGTGAGAATTAGTCACTTGGTGAGATTCAAAAATGGATCCCCTGGTTCTAATAAGGAAAATCGTTTTTGTGTAAAACTGATCGTGAAAAATAACGAATGACGTGAATTGCGGTTCTGAAGAATTTTGCGTAAATCCTAGCACAGCTGGAAGAGATCCCTTATAGGGATAAGTTCGCCTTTGTCCTTTGATCTATTGTGTGTGACATGTATATTCATTAACCTGTTATTGTGTGATGATGATGATGATGATGATTGTGTACAATAAAGTGCATACATACGTACATACACAGAAACTAGCACCCAATATTCTGCACCTGTGCCAACAAACACCTAATAGAACTGGGAAATGTAACCAATACAATTAAATTGTAGTAAAACAAAACGAACGTATTCCATTGGTTGGCTTTTATTATTTATCAATTACAAAACACCCAATAGGGATTACTGAATTAATTTAGCCTAAAGTATTGATTACAGTCTAAGTTACAATGGCCTGGGGCCCAATCCTATAAGTTCAATTGTGTAATGTATTAACAGCGCAATTGAACTCGAGAATTGGTCCATTAAGAATAGATTAATAGAAAATTTATAGCTTCAGATTGACTAAACGAATAAGTATTGAATCTCCAATTTGATGGCATTGACAGTACTTTGTTTTAAGAGACAGATTCACACTTGGCTCAGTTTTATAATTTTAACACCTTTGCCGTGGTAAGATAGCAGGGCAGAATATACGCCCTTAGCGAACGAATTAATTAGTACATTTATTACTAAATTGCTACTACATATTTTAATGATCGTTCTGTCGCATGTTTGTATACAATTTTAAGGCAATATGAGACTCAGCGTAACATTTAATCTAAGCTATAATTGAACCGCAAGTTTATAACGGATTTCTACGAACCGCATTTGCCGAGTCCTTTAACCCCTGTTTTAAGTATCTGAGGTCGGTAAATGTGCTCAATGACATTCGCTCTACCTCCGCTGACAATACAGTTCTAAATGTCCATCACGTTGATATCTGATCGCCGGTTACTGTAAAAATACACACATGCACGGGGAGAATTTTACTTTTTAGTGTGGTTACCTGCGTTTTCGTTCAATATGCAAATAACTATAGGTAAAAGTCATCATTTGTTACATTTCGCTACGCCATGCGACGTCACTTTCGGCGTAAGGACTCAAGTGATGAATTAACACAGTAGGTGGCAATAGTCCCACAAAGCCTGTATCAATGAACGTAAAAGTTTCAACACGCAGCAGGCTCTTATGATTATTTAATCGATCGGGTTGTTGAAAGTTGACGTTACCCTTTTTTACCAATTATACCAAAAACACGCCCTTCACAAACCCTTATCATTTTAGTAACACGATCTTAGTCTAACTTTGCTATATGAACACATTCACGTAAATACTAGTTGAATCAACGCATGAAGCACGCACTTATTGAGAGCAATATCCGATTACTGCCGATGACTGGTTGAGCGGCACTCCTTCTTTATGTTCCTTCTTCTTTCGGCAAATGCATTGGCAGCAGATATAGAGCGTTAAAACAATTCCTAAAGTCGCCGGCAACCAAATGTATACAGGAACGCCGGAAGGTTTCATTGTGTCAGCGTATTCTTTTAATAAAGCGCAGTCAAATTGAGTTGTTTTGTTAGCAATAGATGTATTATGCCAAATTACACATATCTGGTGTCTGTTTATGCTCAATGGGTATCCAGTATTGTTGATAAATGGTTTCACGTCTATGACGGACGAAGTGACATCAAACGTGTTTGGATCCTCTCGGTTTGTATTTGACTTTCGCTCTATGAAAGTCGACATCATGAAACAGGGGAAATTCGTTTGTTCAAAATGATTCCATTCCAGGATCTGCAGATTGCAGTTTTCCTTGGTGCCTTGGACGTGGTAGGGCACACTCGATGATCTCCCTAAGTTGTACAAAGCTAGTCCGCTTAGTAGTACTCCATATCGGCTCACAGTCTCCCTGTATTTGTACACGTACGTCGGCAGTGGGCCGTGGAAGACGGGATACGTTCTCGGCGATGAACAATGGCGGCACATGAAGGATATATGCGTTGGCGGATGGTACGAGAAATGTGTGTGTCGCGAACTGACGTGGTAATAGTTCGGGGCGCGCAGAGCTGAATAGTTGCTGAAGCGTCCGCGCGGTCCGCCATGGATTTTTCCTTCAACGAGTATGGTATTAACGGTAAAATAAATTAACACCGAGTACAGCGGCTTCATTGCAACGCGAAAGGGCGGGTCCCGGCGCGCGACTGGCGCTGTTTGGGGGAAAGAGGACGCTTGGCGCCAACGCAGACTGGTTGTCGCCAGACTGGCGCCCTGCCCTCCCTATAAACATCCAACCGAAAATATTTCAGTTGCACGCAAGGAATATTCCATGCATTTAAAAAATGATTTATGCGCAATCACAGTTAAGGAGACCTCTCAGGATCCCGAATTCATCATCTATATATATAATCTTCTATATATATATATGTATGAACATAAAAGTTCTGACTCACTCACTTGAATCAACGCCCAGCCCAAACCGTTGAAATAAGAAAGCTGATTTTTTCACAACATGTATTTTATATAACGCAAGTATATATCCGCTAAGAGGGTTTTTTGAAAGTGGAATTTTCAAGGGGCTAAAAAGGGGGTTGAGTGTTATGGGGATGATGGAGTAAAATTTTAGTGAGAGACTTGAAAGTTTGTGTATGGACTCCTTATTGCAAGAAAAGTAAGTAATTGCACGGTTTTGGAACTTAAATGTTTAGAGGAAATAATTTCTATATACTATTCGACAAAATGATTCGCATAATTTGTGTACAAGTACTACTTTATTAGCAAGCCAGGCGGAGGAATCCAGAGACACAGATCAAGAAAAATCTATTTTTTTTCGTATAACTTCATTAACATCCTACACCAAAACATAGCCGGATTGTTGACCAAAGCTGACGCACTGGCGGTGCAATTAGAAGAACTTTCCACTAGCAACACGCCTATTGATATATTGTGTATCACCGAGCACTACTTATTAGAAGGCATGGAAGATCTCGTTACTTTGCCATTTTTTAAACTTGCCGCAGAGAACTCAACGCTGTTAAAAAATTCTGTGTCAAATGTGCTATAGAATGTTGTGCCATTGAGCTATTGTGCCATAATATTATAATTATATGTGTATACCGAACGCCGAATTCGAATATTAATCTATTTTTTGACAAAATTGACATGCTGCTTCATACAATATGTGATAACAAGGACAAAAGAATAATAATGTGCGGGGATTTTAATATTGACATTTTAAAGAAAAATAATAATTCGCTTCATTTTGAATGCCTACTATCAAGTCATAATCTACACTAAGAAATAAGAAAACCTACCAGATTATGTAGTCAAACATGTCTAGACAATTTTGGGCATAATATCAAAGGATGCAAGGGGACAGTTATTGAACTCGGACTATCCGACCACACTGCACAGTTACTAAAATGCCCTGTAAGGAAAACATGTAACATAAGTAAATGGAAACTAAAACAACGCGATTACAGTAAAGAGAATTTGATGCGGTTCCGTAAATGCCTCGAGAGTCTTTCTTTTTCTGACACAATGAATAACAGTGACCCTAATTTGGCCTGTAACAATTTTGTAGATACATTCACACTTTTTTATAAACTATGCTTTCCTTTCAAAATAATCAAGTTTAGTGCACACCAGAAGCCTAAATGGATTACACACGGTATCAAAATCTGTAGTAGGAAAAAACAGCAAATGTTATTTGACTATAGACGCTCGCCATATCAATGAACAAAGCAGCTCTGAAAGCGTATAGTTATAGATTAAGAAAAATTATAAGCCTCACACAACGTTCCCAAAATAATCATTTTATAAGACAAGCTACAAATAAATCTAAGGCAACATGGAAAGTCATTAATAAAATGAAACAAAACTTTCCAAAAGAACCGATAGCTGAGGTAATAAAAGATGACATGGTTTTTACTAAGCCTCAGTGCATAGCCGAAGCATTTAATAATTATTTTGTAGATCAAATTCAGAGTAGTAGCGACAACAGAGAGTGTCGAAATATTAATATTAACATAAATTGCCCTCAGTCTGTATATGTTAGGCCAACTACTTCTCAAAGTATAATAAAAATAATATCCTCGCTGAAAAATACAAACAGTGTAGGATACGATGAAATCTCTACTAAAGTGTTTAAATACGTTTCTCACATCATTGCGCACCCCTTAAGTCACCTTTTAAACCTTAGTATTTCTGAAGGAGTCTATCCCGATAAGCTCAAACTGACGATAGTAAGGCCGCTCTACAAAAAGGGTGATAAGTTAAACTTAGCGAACTATAGACCTATTGCACTTTCCACGGTCTTCTCAAAAATCTTTGAGAAAGTAATGCATGAAGCGATTTGCGGTTTTCTAGAAAAACATAACCTATTCGCTACAGAGCAAAAAGGCTTTCGTAAGCAAAAAACCATTAATATGGCCATATATGATTTATTGAATCCCATTATCACCAGTATGGACAATCGAGAGCCGGTATGCGCTATATATATGGATATGACGAAGGCTTTTGACTACGTCGATCACTCAATCCTTCTCAAAAAGCTTAATGTGTATGGCATTCGTGCCAATGTGCTTAATCTCATGAAATCTTACTTAACTGGCAGAAAACAGTACACTGAACTATCACAAATATGTTTGAAGACAAAAATGCAAGTTTGTTACAGGTCCGGTAAACGAAACTTAATATATGGAATGCCGCAGGGAAGCGTATTGGGGCCGTTATTATTTTTAATCTATATTAATGACCTCCCTCGTCACATTAACTATCCAATGGTGCTATATGCTGATGACAGCACAGTAATAATTGACTGTAAAGATGATAGGGATTATGAGTATGAAATTAATCATACCTTACATACCATAATTGGGTGGCTTAGGGACAATAACTTAACGGTGAATATAAATAAAACAAAAATAATGCACTTTTTTCAGAGAAAAGTTCCGAGACCCATAGATTGCAATTTTGAAGGAACGGTGATTGAGTCAGTTAGTGATACGAAATTCTTAGGAGTGCAAATTGACAACAAATTAAATTGGACTGCTCATACTGAGCTAGTATGTAAAAAACTACATCAGTATGCCTTCGCTTTGTACAAACTTTCTAAACAAACTAGTACGGAGACTGTGATGATGGCATATCATGGTTTTGTTGCATCTACCTTACGCTATGGGATCCTCTTTTGGGGTAATTCAAAAAACAGGGAAGCCGTTTTCATAGCGCAGAAGAGATGCGTGAGGGCTATGCGAGGACTCATTATGACGGATAGCTGTGTGTCGCATTTTAAAGATTTAAATATTTTGACAGTTCCGTGCCTCTACATATTCGAAATTGCTATGTATATTAAAACAAACCCCTCACTATTCAAGACGATCTCCGAGATATTTACTAGAAATACTAGGTACCCCCAGAATCTCTTTCATGTTTCCGCAAATACTGCCCTAAAGCGCAAAAGTGTATTCTGCTTAGCTAGTAAGATTTACAATAAATTGCCTGTCGACTTTAGAATGTTACCCATACGTCAATTTAAACATAAGCTCTTGACTTTTTTGATTGAAAATTGTTTTTATTCTATTTCTGACTTTTTGCTGTATAAATTTAATAATTCGATATGAAATATAAATTCTTGACATTTTTATTCTATTTGCTGTAATAATTCAATATGACATGATTTCTGACATTAACAATAGAGATATTTAAATTTATTTTGCATGTTACCATTTAGAAACATATTGCTATAATCGAGAATTTGTACGCCGTCAGGCAGGGTATAGTGCTACGTATAATTAATTATTTACCACCACTGTAATCAGATTGACATATACTCACAAATAAAAAAACTTTGAACTTTGGAAAATCACACCCCGAAGTGGGTTAAATACGGGTTAAAAGTTTCTACGGGCGAAATTTGATATACTTAGGGATAGTTTCGAGTCCCGGGGAAGGCATAGTTTTTATCCCGGAAATCAGTCCCTAAAGAGGTCAAAGTTTGTACGGAGCAATAATATAAACGAATCCCACGCGGACGGAGTCGCGGGCAGAAGCTAGTAATTGCATAAAATTGACATCTTTAAAGTTTTAAAACGATAAAGCATTATTTTATATACTCGTAAGTATAGGCTCAAATATACAGTCACTCCTAATAAAACGCATGCTTATTTAAAATTCTAGGATTATAAAACTATTAATAGTTTCAAATAAAAACAAATACTTGTTACTCAAAATCAGTTATAGAATAATAAAATCCGAATTAAGATAATTGTCACGGGTGCTCGACACTTGTCCACTATTTTTTATGGCATTACCAGGAAAACAAAATAGATGATATAATTATGGTGCCAATTATTGAAATTAAGGTAACTATCAAACATTGGGATGTTTGACCCAAAGTTTAGCAAAAGTGTTTTGAGAAATAAATCATCATCCTCTTAGCGTTATTCCCGGTAATGCCCCCAAAGGAGCCCGGGGTCCGCTTTGACACCTAATCCCAAGATTTGGCATAGGCACTAGTTTTACGAAAGTGACTGCCATCTGACCTTCCAACCCAGAAGGAAAACTAGACCTTATTGGGATTAGACCGGTTTCCTCACGATGTTTCCCTTCCCCGAAAAGCTAACGGTAAATATTCCCTACATAAGTTCCGAAAAACTCATTGGTACGAGCCGGGATTCGAATCCACGACCGCCGCTTGACAGCCGCATGCATGAACGACTAGGCTACCGTAGCTTAAGAAATAAATCAATATTCTTTATTTATTACACTTTACATTTCAAACACCGCAAGTAATAAGTATTAGGTACTAATGCTATGATGACAGTTTTACTAAAAAGCTATTTTATCAAGGTAACGCTACATCGTAAGTCTACCTGCGTGTGACACGTATTCGTTACAAACTCAGTGTTGATAAGATGGAATCAAGGTTGGAGTGGCAAGAGGCGTCTGGCACAATGGTCAGGAAATTGTCCATAATGCCCGTGATATCTCGCAGGAAGCACTACTTGCGCCGGCTCGCTTTGTATGGAGTCATCACTGTCATCAGCGAAATCTACACCGCAATCGCACGCGATACGAGTCAAGCTAAAGGTTAAGTTCTACTGTACAGGGTGTCCCGAAACTCAACGATAACCTGGTACTGGGTGAGAGGCCAAGGTATACCAGTTATAAGAAATAAGAAAAACAATCTATGTCGCTTTTTTTTCACTTTTATGTTAACAATGCATAGGGATGCATAAAAGTGAAAAAAAAGTGAAAAGGGTTTTTTTTCTTTTTTTCGTGACTGTAGGTACGTCTAGCACAACTTGCTGACAAGCCGCTTGTCGCGCGACTGAGCTTCCCCTGTCACACTCGCACCGTGCAAATTAGAACGAGGACGGTAGATCCGCGTCGCGGCGCGGCGTCAGTTGTGCTAGTTGTATACCTTGGCCTCTCTCCAGGTTATCATTGAGTTTCGGGACACTCTGTATATCAGTGGCGTTGCGACAGCTATCCGTAGTGTTGCCAACGTTTTTCTTCATGAGTCCTAATATAATATGATAGTCAGGCGCTCCATTTTCTTAAATTCGACGGGAATCCAGTTTTATGGACAATCGCCTCTGCTGTACTTATATACTACAGGGACGTCGCTTTTTTGACGGACGCGGATATTTGGGGGCACGTATCCGCGGATGCGGATTTTGAATCCAAACACTAGTTTTTGATATCACGCAATCATCAAGTCTCGTCGTGAATTGCACTACATCTTCGACATCTCTGTCTTCTACATAATAAAAAAAAGTAATTAAAATAATTAAAATACAATTATAGAGAGAAAACACCATTTAAAAGGTCCGCCTGCGACAGAGTTCCCAATACGCTGGCCGCGTTACCTCTCGGTATGGCCAGAGAAATTCTCTGCGCGAGGTAAGCGCCAGCTCTGGGGTCCCCTGGGGCCGTAGACAAGGTGACAATCGACAAGCGCTAACGCCTATAGAAAATAATAAAATGTATGGGAACGACAGATGCCGACGAAACACCTTTCTTTAACATCTGTCATTCCCATACATTTTATGCGTTTTCTATTGGCGTCAGCGCTTGTCGATTGTAACATTGTCTACGGCCCCTGATGTTTCAACCAGCCGCGACGATAGAGCCCTGATAAAAGCCTTCATGTCAGCTGACCAGGGTCCGAGTGTCTCCACTGCGAGCGCCGCAAACTCGTAGCCTTTTAATAAAGACGAATATTTGCGGCGCTTGAGAACTTGGGCCTGGTCAGCTGCACCACCGGCCTGGGAGCGAGTCGCCTGGATGTGGGATTGAGCGAATGTGTCGACACACATGTCTGTCTTCTTATTTAAGAGCCAAGCTCTTGTCGGTGTAGCTCAAAGTAGGCCCTCCATCTACTCCGATCCCAGGAAAGCTCTTTGACATCTCGATACGACCTAACATCAACTCTCTTTTGGTGTACTATATAAATTCATTTATTTGTATTAGTAATATTATAACAGAAATAAAGTTAGAACTAAAAACTACATACATATTTACAAATTGCCTACGATATATTCCCCTAGGTCGGCGCTCAGCGGTAGGGTGCCCATAAGGCTGGCTACGTTTCCTCGCTGTCATTCCCATACATGGTCCAGGAACAAGCCAGCCCTATGGTCAGCCGTGTGCTCGAAGAGCCGTTTTTTTAGTTCCTGGTATAATTTCTGGGCGTCTGGGCCCCACGGCCCAAGCGTCTCAACTCCGAAAGCCGCAAACACATGGTTGCCGGTGAGGCCCGTGTATTTGCGGCGTTTGGCAGCCTCTGCCGAAGCTGCCGCTGCGCCCGCCCTCTGTGAAGTGGTGGGTAGGTGGGACGGAGCCAATGTGTCGACGCAGGTGGCGTCCCAGACTAGGGGTCGTCCCACTTGCCACGGAACGAGCGTCATACCGTCGGGCCTCTTGCCATCGTCGCGTGCGAGGCCAGGTGGCTCTAGGACGGCTGGAACGTTTATGCTGGCAAGGGCCCGACGGATTATGTCGTTCAAGCAGGTGTGGCGGGCGAAGCGGCCTGCGCTTTTTTGGCAGGAAAGGCCGTGGTGGCCCAGACGGTCTACTTCCACGCCGCAGGGGCAGCGATGGGGGACCACTATGTTGGAGCCCAGGCGGAGGCCGACAGCTAATCTCAGGGAGTTGTTGTCCAGTAGTGTCGCGCAATGGGCCGAAGGGTAGGCGTGGAGCCAGAATCCGGACTCTTTTTCTGAAGATGCCAGGAGCCGGGCCTTTTCGGAGGCTGACGAGGCGGAGTCCAGTAGCCAGTCGTGGACCTGGCGGCAGAGTGGTTCATCCCAGATTCTCTGGACAACTTTGCTGATTGGCAGCTCTTTACCGGGACTCTTTCTCTGCCTCGGTCAAGCACGATACCTCAATATCACGGAGTGATGGAGCGAGGATTTTTCCAATGAGGGATATCGTACTGTGGACCGAGGAGAGGAAGGCTGGAAGAACGACGCTCGAAATTTGCCGGATACCCAGGCCGCCGTATCTGATTGGGAGGGTGGCATGTAGGAATTGCCTGTCGTTCAGTTGGATGTTTAGTGTTTTTTCGATTTGGGAGTGTAGGATGGAATCAATTTTTTCACAAGATACGGGAAATTTCCATAATGGACTGCAGCGCATCAGATAGGTGAATTTGGGGGCAAAAAGACAAAAACGGAGGATAGAAAGGGCCATGTGTGAGTTAATTTTGAGTAGGCGGTCGGAGTATTCGGAGAGACGGTTGATTTGGCTGTCAATAAAATCTGGGATTGAATCTTCAAATATTGGGGCTCCAAGGAGGTGAAGTGAGTTTTTAGTCACTACTTTGATACCTGGGCAAATGCTTCGAAAGTCGTCAATAATTTTGGTTTTGTTTGTATTTTCCTGGCTTACATACAGCTCGCATTTGCTCAAGTTTAGGTCCAAACCGATTTCATGAAATTTTGTTATTAGAAAAGACAGGTCGTCTAGTACGCAGCTCGCTTCACCTCCGAGGCTGCCGTCGTCCAGGTACCAGATGTTAAATTTTGACTTTAGGGCTGAAATGATTGGGTGAACAGCAAGGCTAAAGATGGCTGGGCCCAGGGGGTCGCCTTGCTGACAGCCAACTGCCGAAAATATGCTATGGTTGTTGTACATTAAATTTGATGGCGAGCTGTAGCACTGCCAGAGATAAGGGTATAAGTTTGGAATCTCTTTTTGGATTTCTGTCAGCATTGCTACTCTGCTGACAGAGTTGAATGCATTTTTGACGTCAACCTTTAGCAGAACCTGATCTCTGGAGTTACAGAGGAAAGTACGGCAGGCGTGGACGGCGGCCTCGCAGCCTCCTCTTGAGCCAAAGCCGAGCTGGGTTGGCTTGAATTTAGATTCCAGATCTTGGACTATGTATCTGCAGCACACTTTGGAGGTTAGTCTCCTATATGTAGCTCCAATTGCAATTGGGCGTATTCCGCCATCTTTCTTACCAAGTGCACAGAGGTTGGCACCGTACAGGGTAGGAGCTATCTCGGTGTCTACCTTGCCTGCAAGCATAAAGTTGACGAGACGAGTGATGCTAGATAGAAGGACGTTATTCCGGCTCCCCGGAACCCCGACGATAAGATCCTTTAGGTGCTGAGGTGAAATGCCATCCAGGCCCCCGGCAGAACCATTCTTGAATGACTCTCTTTTTGAGTTGCTCTATGTGGTTTATTCTAGGTCTTCCTCTACCTCGCTTTCCCTCTATCTTTCCTTCAATTATATTGAGTATAAAGAACCACATATATATTTTAAATATGAACATTTGGATGTTTACGTTTATGTTTGGTACCTACTGTCATCAAGCGAAATGGATTTAAGATAATTCATAAACTGGATCAAAACAGGATACTTTTTGTCTGAAAATAAACCCCCAAAAAGATGCTTTGTGATGTAAGTAGACGCGGGAGTTTACGTCGACGAAGTCGCGGGTAAAAAGTGCCCAAATAGTTATGCAATGTAGCTACGTGGCATCAAATATATCTGAGAGTAAACTGTGGGTAAGTACTGTAACGTTAGCTAAATAAAGCAGGAGTTAAAATTAGGCATTCCATCACTTGAAAATAATTATTCTCTATATTTAAAAGAAGGTCCACGTCGTCCTTTGCTGTGTTCGCACAAGAATTCAATGTAAACAGCAAATTCTTCAGCACACGTAATGTAAACCACATCTAAACTATGCTTCACCCCAGTGAACAATAAATTATTCAAATTCAGTGCGAATAAACAGAATAAGTAAACATACAACTATTCCATTAAACGCGGGAATACAAAACACATTAGTTCCTTCAGGCGCGTTAAAATAATCTGGAAAGTACTATTTTTAACGGTATGGTTTCATCGGGATCTAATTCCCGTGTGTGTACTCTATGAGTCAGCACATGAATGGGTTAGAATTAATTGAATGAATGCGAATTAAATCAACGTGTTTCATAGTAAATTTATATACATCCCTATACATGTATTATAAGGCACAACAAAACGTCCTCTATTTGTGGGGTCACGTAGTTTTTATAATATTATGTAAGTTGTACTTCTTAAATAAATAAATAAAAATACAAAGTGGGGCTAAAAAAGGCAGGGGCAAAGTTGTCTCTTTAAAAATAACGTCAAAAACGTGTACGTTTTTATGTTACTATATTTCTTAAATAATCACGTTCTCCATCTACAAAAGATATTTATTTATTTGGTAAGAAGCTCAGAAGTTTAACTAAGTAAGTTTAACTAACTAAGTAACTATGTCCAGCAGTAGACGTCTTTTAGCTGATATGATGATGATGGTGAAAAACATACTTATACTTCATACGGTATTTGACCATAATAATTAAAAAAAAAACTACCTACTCCTGTAGCTTTATCTGCCATTTGTGTAGGCACAAACTCTATGCCCCATAAACTCACTGTTTAGCGTGATGTTATGGTTCATACATTTTTCATAACAGCACTCTTTAGCACGCAAGAAACCTCTAACTGAAAAAAAAACTCGGTCCTTATATTGCAGTGGTACCAATTCTTCAATTATGTTCGAATAACTATGTAGACCTTATATTCGCGAAAAAAAGACTGGGAATCACAGTGTTACGGGTGTTACGAATTTACAGGTCGGTAATCGGATTTGTATAGGAAATTGCCGGCGTGTTTGGAAATTTTATTTGGAATATTTAATTAACAGCTAAATACCGACAAGCTTTGACACAAGTGTACTCTACACACCTACCAGATATATATTTTCGGAGGTAAATACCTTCCCTTGGCAATCGCCACAACAAAAGGAAACGTGTAATGTCAATTAATTGTCGCACTCAGGCAGAGTTCAATTAAGAAAATGGCTATTACAAGGACACAAATACCTCTTAATAATAATCGGCTGTTAACAGGGCGCGGTGATGTATCGATGTATGGTCGTAAACTGTCGATCCCTTCATGATATTTGGCAAAATTTTGGCATGTTTCGTTTCTATAAGTATTTGTTTGGTAAGTTTGGGATTCTGTAAACAACTGCATGAGGTAAACAACCCATACGTAACGTAACACAAGATGTGTCTTGCTCGGCATGGTTTTATTTCATGTTTCTGTATCTCAGAATTCAGAATGGCAGAATTGATATCATTTTCTCTTCTACCCCAGGAAAATTACGTTTTTTTTGTTTGTTTAATTTTGAAACGTTATTCTAAGATGCCTTATCCAAGAATCCACTAAAATTTCCATCGGGAAGTAAATATATAAAAATGAATGACACATCCATTATGTTTTTTGTGTGATTTATTTATTATTCTTGAAGAGTATTTCTGTAAATGAACCAAAACAAAAAATAAAATATCTATTAATATTTTTCCTCTTTTTTCAGGAATTGGTTAAATATCGATTTTTTTGATGACTAATATTTTGGTGGATTTTAAGTCTACGTAATTACTAAAATGATAATATATCAGTTACACTAAAAAATTCTGCTGTTACGAATTATTTCCAAATTTCCATTTTTTTCCATACTAATGAAAGTAAAGTGCTTGGGCTATTCTGACATTACGGAAACTGGAATCTCGGCTTACAAACAAAAGAATAACCAATCAGCTGTCAACTGGCTTGGCTTGGTATATTCCTTGGAATCTTAACTCATAGAGCACATCTGACTGTTGTCAACCGGCCTTTGATTTCGGTAGGTACCTCTCATTTGGTGACGAGGATGGAATAAAAAAAACATGTTCTTATCATCTTCTTCTTTTGTTTCTTATTCGGAGCAGGGCTGTTATTCGCTACGCGCTAATATGGCTCACCCCACCGGTCACCCGTCAGGAAACTATAGACCTCTACCTACGATTAGTTACGCATCGCGGTGTCAAGATATATTTGTGGGTAATCGTTGAGTTGAGCTTAAAACAAGTTACAGACTAGGGGGGCTGCTTTGAGTAACTTTGGTCGCTCGTTTTGTTGTTCCATGATGGTCGCATAAAGAATCAAGATGCACGTATAGGTGAATGTGCTGAAGTATTGACACATTTCTTGCTTTCACAATACCCTCTGAATTCACCGGACCTCTCCAGGCCATATGACCGGAGACTGGAGAGGTTCATTTGGCTGGCCATATTGATATCATATCAGCATGTATGTTGCGCGCTCGCTACCACGCGAACGTGCCCAATAAGATATGTCAGGGATCTCAGAATCCAATTATTTTATCGGAACTACTACTAATTAGCTTGCCTAATAAATTACAGACGCGAACATGTGATAACGACATCGTTATCGATGTTAGACTTGATTGATAACAAAAGCTATATAATGTTATGCCACTTATAAAAAAAATGCGATCGTTATTCCATGAACATCTGATAACCCGCGGATAAAGTCACGAATACTAGCGTGTTTTCACTGAATTCCCGATAAAGCCCTTTCAACACGCTTTCGGCTATTTGAGTGTAACGATTAGCACACAGGACAATCGGGGGCATTTTTGGGCATAATAAGATAATACCATAGACACCCATAGATACAAAAGGTTGCTATTCACAGCAATCTTATTGGCTGAATGACCAAGTCACGTGGTTTTGTTTGTTTACATTCTTTTAAATACCTAAACGTCCAGACTATAGTTGTGAACTACAACTAGTTTTGTAGTACAACTAGTTGTGTTGTGTGCTGCAACTAGGTGGCAGATAGGTGCAGTACAGGGATGCCGCGGATGCGATATTTTTGACATCCGCGAATGCGGACATTTGAGGACACACATCCGCGGATGCAGATGCGGATTTTGGGGTCAAACACTTAAAAACGTAAATAAACACCGTCCATTTTATGATATCACGCGATCTTAACACGTTGATACTAAATTACAATCGTAGCGAACAAATCCAAAACGCGTTTGCTCTGTTGATCACTGAAACGGAAAGAAGTTTTTTTATACTAATGGCGAAATTATCTGAAACGCGCGCGGTAAGCGCCGCGTGGGCTTCTCTTTTTTTCGTGAATTGCACTACATCCGCATCCGCAAAAACTCCTCATCGATTTTGGCGGATGCGGATGCAGAATGCTGATGTTAAAATTTGTGCGAATTTTCCGCGGATGCGGATGCGGATGCGCATGTGAATGCGGATGCGGATGTGAATGCGGATGCGGATGCGAATGTCTGCAACATCCCTGGTGCAGTACACAGCTCCCCTCCCTCATAGTATGTATCCTCATAATATGATTTTGTGAAGGTGAACCAGTTCCATACGTAACACGCACCTAATCAATACGGCCAAAATAATTGCAATAACATAATTTCTTGATGAATTATTACGTAACTTGAATTACAAAAATAGGAATCTCGGTCCGCATTTGTAGTTCCGAAGTTCAAACAACTCATTACTATGTAAAATATAGCGGTAAAATAAGCAAAGAATACGAAACTTCGGGAACATAAATATTTGTGCCGTCCATCCGAACTGTTTAATTAATTCTTGCGTTGTATGTACCTACTCGTAGTAAGTAACTGTAGAAGTATTTTTGAGATTTTCCGGCCAGCCATGATTTGATATAACTGGATTATCGAATGACTAGCGGCCGCCCGCGACTTCGTCCGCGTAGATTTTTGATGATGACAAAGATATAAAATAGGTAAGTGAATATTATTCTTAGTTATGCGATTGTTAAAGATTGTTTAAAGATTTTCCAATCAGATTACGGGAATTGTACTTATTCCGTCCTGATGCTTTAATCTAATTTTAATCTTTGGCAAAAACGACTCTGAAACATATAGAGCGACGCATGGATTTGGAGCTAGAAAATGGGGATCTTAGTTATTATGAGTGAGATTTAAAAAACTCAGCACTGGAAATCGAGAAATGGAGACAGGTTAATGAAGAGTACATCTTTTTAAAAAATCCAGTGTTCCCCTTACAAAACCTTCAACATTTTTTAACCCCCATAGGGATATAATTTTCTTAAACGCTGAAGTTACTTTTTTTGTATATTAATAAGTAATCTTTCTACAAAGTTTCAAGATCATAGTTCAAAAATTAATGTTTCCCCCATACAAACATTGCACCCCTATTTAACCTCTTTAGGGGTGGAATTTTCTAAAACGCTGAAATTACTTTTTTGTATCTTAGGAAATGAAATCAAATTTGTTTATTTGCTTAAAATTATGTACGTTTAAAGATGGTATGGTAAATGGTAAATAATGTACATATAATGTCTATATCTTATAAAAGTAGGCATGCAAATCTATTTATTATAATGTACATGCATGGCAAGGGGAGGATATTGAGCCTTTTAAAAGACTTTAGCTGAAATACCACTTAATGCCCTTATGTATTTTTTTGTTGAGCTTTGAATGCTGTTTCAATTACTCGTAACCTTAATAAGTAATCTTTCTACAAAGTTTCAAGTTTCTAGCTCAAATGGAAAAGTTTTCCTCATACAAACTTTGCACCCCTATTTAACCCCCTTCGAAGTAGAATTTTCAAAAACGCTGCCTGCCTTTTTTTGTATTCTAATAAGTAATTTTTCTACAAGTTTAAAGTTTCTAGCCCAAAAAAGAAAGTTCCCTCATTGCACACCTATTTAACCATTTGGGTAGAATTTTCTTAAATGCAGAAATTCCTTTTTTTGTATCCTAATAAGTAATCTTTCTACAGAGTTTCAAGTCTCTAGTTCAAAAAATAATGTTTCCCCCATACAAACATTGCACCCATATTTAACCCTCTTAAGGGTGGAATTTTCTTAAACGCAGAAATTGCTTTTTTGTATTCTAATTAGTAATCTTTCTACAAAGTTTCAAGTCTCTAGCTCAAAAAATAAGATTCCCCCATACAAACTTTGCACCCCTATTTGACCCTCTTAGGGGAGGTATTTCCAAAAATCCCTTCTTTTCCCTAGCCCACTTTATAAAAATAACCTTAAGTTACAAAACTCTAGTTTAAAAAATAATGTTTCCCCCATACACATATTGCACCCCTATTTAACCCCCATAGGGGTGGAATTTTCTTAAACGCGGAAATGATTTTTTTTGTATTCTAATGAGTAATCTTTCTACAAAGTTTCAAGATCATAGTTCAAAAATTAATGTTTCCCCCATACAAACATTGCACCCCTATTTAATCTCTTTAGGGGTGGAATTTTCTAAAACGCTGAAATTGCTTTTTTTGTATCTTAATAAGTAATCTTTCGACAAAGTTTGAAGTCTCTAGTTAAAAAAATAATGATTCCCCCATACAAACTTTGCACCCCCATTTAACCCCCTTAGGGATGGAATTTCCAAAAATCCCGTCTTACCCGTTGCCTACGTCATAAAAGGAAGTCCTGGTGTAAATTTCAAGTTTCTAGTCCCAGTAGTTTCGGCTGTGCGTTGGTGAGTGAGTCAGTCAGGACATAGGCATTTACTCGTATATATATAAATTGTAAATAACACTAAACGAGATCGATTTTGAAGTTGTTTTATTGAAGTGAAAACTTCTTTAGCGGCGCTGTGCACTTTTTGGGATGGGGAAAAATTGTTAAACTCCGCTCAGATTTCGATAGGTCACGTGACCGTAAGATTCGTAGGTGAGAGATTCGGGACGAGGCTTGGGGGCGGGGCGGTGTGGGGGAGGAGGGGGGGGGATCATTTATTATTATAAATGACTGTATTCAGTAGATGGCAAACAAGTTGAGCAAATGACCTTGGCTGCGCAGAAGCGAATTTTAGGTTTCCTTGGAGAGGGCGGTGAGATGCGACGTCCCGCAGTCTACTTACTACACATTCAGCCAGTGATAAAGTCATTTTAAATTTATACCACGACGTCGGTGGCAAACAAGCGTACCGCCCGCCCGATGCCAAGCGGTTAATTTGTTGTAAAGTAGTAATAATGATTCGATGACTTCCTTTTTGAAGTTATTTATTGATTCGTAGTGAGAGAGTGAGTGTACACTTTTATTTTTTTAATTGTTTGTTGTGTTTTTGCTGTTTGTTGAATTTTATTATGAAGAGACTATGCCGCCAGTAATCCGTGTTTTTTTTTTAATTTCCAGTGTTCGTTAAAAAGAACAATTAACGTTATTAGTTTATGTATGTAATGTATGGAAGCACTTTCTTGTACAAAAAACAAAACAGGTTAAAACAAAAACATTAAGGAGGATTAAGGCACAAAGGCGACCTTATCCCTATAAGGGATCTCTTCCAGGTAACCTTTGAGCAATTGCGTGGAAAGTAGGAAGAACGAGATAGACTAATACACCATGTACAAAAACACAAAGAGATCTACGAAAGTCGAAAAATACAGACATAACTAGTGTTCTTATTCATTATATAAATACTATAAATATATACATACATATAAATATCACAAGTATGCAATAAATAAACAAACAACGTGAATACCTAATCACCAGTTGTTGGAGACCCACATTTTTTTTAAAATTATGATTAAGTGATGCAACAGACTGGCACTGTCTCAGCGACAAGGGCAACTCATTCCACAGCTTCACAGCGCGCACCGTAAAAGACCGTTTATTATCTACTCAAAGAAATGTGTTTTAGACGGCCGGCCAAAAGGCCGTCTTAGACAGTCTATTAGTGGTTACCGCGGGCTACTACGGAGCGCACGCGAGTGTTTATTTATTTAAACTTTATTGCACAATACAAAATAAAGTACAAATGGCGGACTTAATGCCATAAGGCATTCTCTACCAGTCAACCATTGGGCAAAACAGAAACAACAAGGTGAAGGCATTTCAATTTAAATGAAAACTTAATCCAAGATAAACTATTATCAAATACATACTGAAATAAAACCTACACATATACCAAATAATATATACTAATATATATACATATTACTACCTTTTGTCCTTTTGTGAGTGTTGCAATACACGAGACTTGGAAATAACTGCACCCGTGTGTAAAACAGATCTATTCAATCTAAAGCGAGGAAAATACTACATAAGACAAAAATCATTTCAAGAAAGAAAAATGAACATAAAAAAGAGAAAAGTATAAAATAACATTAAAAAAAAGAAATATTTTAAAAAAAGTTGAAAAAAAAGCAGATGAGCGAAAATTGTCCTGTCTGGACTAGTCTTGTAACTAAACGCAGTAATCTCGTCTAGTTTTCTTTATATGTATTAAAATATAATTTTGTAGTCAGCATACATACCCCGCGATTTTCCTTTTTTGTCGAGTCAACTTTTGTTTTACTTTAAACCTGAGAGTCAAGCGCGAGTCGGAAACTTTTGTTTTGTTCTAAATTCAAACCTAAGAGTCAAGCGCGAGTCGGAAAATTATGTTTTATTCTAAATTTAAACCTAAGAGTCAAGCGCGAGTGGGAAACTTTTGTTTATTTTGGGGTATAAAAGGGCTGGGCTGGAAGGCGACGACAAAGCATTCACTTCAGCTTCAACTCTCGGACTGACAAGGTCTCTGGATTATATATACTTAATTGGGAAATCTTTGGTGGGTGGTTTAGCTATCTTCATATTGTCTTCTCGCTCTTTCAAATATTTGAAGTTATTTTAATCAAGTAAAATCCAGAAACAGTGTCCAGGTTTACAGTATACCTAAGGGGTCATGCTTACCTAACGGTGCCAAATGAGAATGAACCAGAGTCTTTGCTACAGACATGAGGAAGTCTGGCGTCTTCTTTTTTACTCAGCACAGAAGACGTTACTCCTAAGAAGGGGCCTCACGAATCTCAAAGTCCAACTGACGACGTGAACGAGGCGTAGTCATTCATGTGATCCGCACAGAGAGATATCCTCACTCGTTGAAATCGTGCAGTAATTGAGATTCGGACTTGTTAAATATATTTAAATATAAACTTCTTACACATAGTAGGGCGCCTTACTCCTCTTACTCCATCTAGACTATGGTCGCGAGGGGGGGAGGCAATCACACAGGCCTTAGCGTTGCAATCCTCAGATTGGCCGATGAATTCAGACAGCTTAGTTAAGGCATACATCTTCGGTATTAATCTTATCTAAAATCAAGATGGATTTTGGATTTGAATGAACAAATAGGCTCCAGATATGATAGTTAGGAATAAATTCATACTACTATTTTGGGAGGGATAGGTTATTGAAGGAAAGGTTGGGCAGTGGCCCTCATGGTTGAAGTTATTCATAATAGCTCCGTGAAGTAGAATTTGGATCTAAAGTAATGAAGTACTGGGTTTCTGTGGTTAAATGTGATGTTCTGAATAATTTGGTTAGAGAAACAGAGGCGTTTTAGAATGGAGCAATCCTGTTGTAGGGACCAGCGGGTTACGGGCGGAATAATACCCTTATAACTACTAGCTATTTCAATTCGCGTATACCTTCGGAATTCGCGTTTGACTTCAGTAGGTTCAGTATTTCTATGATTGCCTAAAAGAGGTCTATCGAATGCGGGTGATATTTTATAAGCAAAGACTATAAAGAAAGCAATATTAAAAAGATGTCCGAAGAGTTTGTTTCGGTGTTTCTTCTCATTCAGTCCGATAGATTAGAAACACTGGTAATTTCATTCTCTGAGTGTTAGACTCTAGGAAAGCTAGGAAGGTAAATGGATTAGGACGCTCTTACCCCATCCATGCAAGGCGTAGCCAGTGAGTGTAAAAGGTTACTTTTACTTCACTACATGTTATTAGTAATTTTGTTATAAAAACAAGTACCTAGGGAAAGTTATTAGCCATTAATAATGTTGTTTGTATGAAATCTAAAAGCTACGTCCTTGTTTAACCGAGCGTGTAGGCGGTAGGGGATTTTATACAAAAAAATATAAATATTTTCTTAAATTCTTGTTTATAACTAGTAGGATTTGGTAGTAGAGGTTAGGAAGATCATAGTTTAAATAGGATTTGATTGAGTAGACGAGGAGTTTATTATAGCCTGATAAGATGATGGGTTTTACGGATCACAACGATACGGGGTTCTACCTAGATGAATCAATTTGACCATTTCTTAGTTTAGAGTTATACTAGTCTGGATTTAAAATATTCTTTACACTCATTTGGATAAAACTGCAGTCTTGCCATATGTTTTTAAAGAAAGAAAAAGGCCTTTACGAGCTAGTGAGGTGAAAAATAAAATTTCATTCTTTGATATAAGAAGTTTACCTGACAGAACCCCAACAAAACCTACTCGTAGGTATATCGCGACGTAGTGGCCAGAAAGTCTATTTACAAGTTGAACATACGAGGTTTTACACGAAAGAAAATACAGCCCTTATAACACGGAACTGCTAACAATATACGAAAGTGTTAGTTAAGTCCTTTCGACACTTATTAGAGCTCAGACTTGTTGTCATTTTAACGGACGTGTTTAGCTTAATGTATTTTCAACACTCTTCATTTACTACTACCACCTACAAGCCTATGGAAAATCCTCAAATTATTAATATGGCGGCTATGCCATTTGCTTTGCCATCTGTAAGCAATGTGTTTGAAAGTTGATTGAATTGTTCACAGATCCAATCATTTGGTCAAGAACCATTTGTGCAGGAACCTGCTCTTTGCACAAAATTCTTTGAATTCGCTGAATTGATAAACAGAAAACAACGATAACTTGAAACCTCCTCATCGTTTGAAGCCGTTTAAGGCCTGCAACACACTGGCGCGGCCTGCGGTGGCGGACAACAGTAAATTTGACAGCTAATGCCAAGTTTACTATTGTCCGCCACGGCCAGGCCGCGCCAGTGTGATGCAGGCTTGAATGTGGTAGCGCCAGGCAGAGAGTATACAATTGACTAAGGAGAATTTTCTTTCGAATGCTATTCAAGATATGCTAATTCTAAAGGACGCCGGATAAGCGTTTTTAGAAACTTCCCACTTATTTTCTCCATTGTTTTCAGCTATAATAAGTTCGTCTAGAAGAAACTATAGGATCTGAGTGCTTCAAATCTATATTAAATTATATATATAATATAATATATAATATTATATAAATAGACGCGTATTGAGCGAATTTGATCCGAAATTACGGAGACGATCCTTTAGATGCTTGGGAGTACAAATAGTATACAATTTTAATAAACCGGGACTGTGCGTGTATAATTAGGGAGTTCCTGTGAATGCGTCTGGCTGAATTTCAAAATAATAGTCTGTCAAAAATAACAGTTATAGAGCCTGTTTACTTACATAGTTACGAACGAAAACAACACACTAAATTAAACTATTGTATTATCCCCACGCTGGTATATTCATCAATCATCATACGTCTCTACTAATACTAAGGAAGTCGGTAAATGATCTAAGAATAGGCAATAGGTTAAGATCTCCACGTGCACTAACCACAAGGGCTATGAAGGCTGCGGTATGGAATATAAATATGATATCATAGCAACTATTACAATACGGCGAGGTAATGCTCCTAGAGACCCTAAGAACCAGCCAAAGACCGAAAGACCTACAGAGCGGCTACCACGAACTTCGAAAGTTGAAGTTCGTAATACATGCATCCCTGTCACTCGAGTGAGGGAGTGCGATAGAGATGGAAATACCCGAACTTCGACTTTCGAAGTTCGTGGTAGCGCCGCAGGATTGGGTGGTATAGGGAACTCTGCCGATATAAGTCAATTATAATGCGTTGTGCAATTTGTGAGAGTTAACTTAAAATTATCCGTATAACGCGGTGTTCTCATATTGAGTAGTTAATTAATCATTAATGTGTCTAGCCGATATATTGACAAAAGTTTTATTTTCACTCCTACTATTCGAAAAAAAGTATTTTTAGCACGTTTATACGCAGTTTGTTAAAATGGAAGCAAAAAACGTCAGTAACGCAAATAATAGCAAAGCAAATTATTTGAACGCCTACTATGAAACCGCCTGGAAAAGTAGTAAAGGTGCAATATCGTTTCCAAGAACTATTCGAAATATAAGCAGCTTTCTACTCTTTGGATATTGGAGATGTATATTCAACGCTCAAAGTGAGAGTCAGCATGGACAACGACATTCAAATGATATACTGTTAGCGTACGTTAGGTACGCTGAATTAATCACTTTTCTGAAAAGACTATCTGATAGGCCACAAAACAAAATTAAAATAAAGAGCCTTTTCTTATACAATATGCCTGCGACAAATATATAAGAAGTTTTTTATCAATCACTTAATATTATTTATAAATTATATTATATATTTTTTAATACAGTTGCTCAAAAAGTGGTACTTTTTGTGGCTGCGTAGCGTACGAGAAGCTCAATTTCTCGAACTAGTGCTTTTTACTTTTTAGTTCCAAACTATACTTTCGAAACGCAGTAATTTTATATTAGATTTTTTACCCGATGGCGCTGATTCCAATAGTATGTTGTCACTGTCAGTGTCATTTGTAAAGTATGGATTCGTTCAAAAATAACTTCGAAGCAAGCATATTTTATCGCAATAATGATATATTAATTTATTATTTTTCTCAATTGTATTAAAAAACGTCGTTTACAACACGTGTGAAATGTCTTTTACCACTCGTACCGAGTCTTGCCACTCGCTTTCAGCTCGTGGCAAGATACCTCGGTACTAGTGGTAAAAAGACATTCTTTTCACACTAGTTGTAAAATGTACTATTATCAATAAATATTTTAAACTTTCTTATTCCATAATTCGTGCTGTTACTTAACTGGAGGCAACAATCGTATACGTACTACCATACATACACATACTACCATACACGTTGTAATAAAGGCTGGCGAGATTTTTACGACGCACACGCGTTCTTAAAATATATGCTTTCTGCAAACAATATCTCCCGTGCGGCAATCAGCCCCTGTTTAAAAATATAATCATTATAAAAATATATCTACTTATATCAAATATACAACGTGTTAAAACAGTTTGTTCAGAATCGACAGTAGAATGTGAAAAAATGAAGAAAAAAAATGTATGGCGCGTTGGCCGACTGGGGCGACCTGCTCCATACAAATGTACAAACATAAATGTAAAAAATTCACATTCTACTCTCGATTCTGAACAAACAGTTTTCACGTTTTGCGTTATTTTATTAACACGTATATTAATAGTTAATATTAGAGTAGAAACTTATGTTCTATTTTGTGTAAAGTTACTTTTTATATTTAACTTCTTCTTTATCTGTCATGCGTCGGTGGTCAACTTTGCAACGTATTTCCTATTCATGGCCAATCTTGCAAGCACGGCCTGTAAAGGGTAACCTTGTATAAGAAAAAATGTCGTTTTTATTTTTTGCGGCGGCCAAGGATGTTTTAAATAATCTTTTAAAGAACCTCTTAATACGCGTTGAACAATATCGAAGCCGATATATTAAGTTTTGTTTATAACTTTTCAATATGACCTGCGGTAATACACATATATTGGAAATATCTCGGTTCCGATGCATTTTAGAGTATTACATTTCAGAACAAAATATATTATTTAGAAGAGATCTATCTTAATATACCACTCCAACGAGTGACCGCTCATCTTAAAAAAAATACAACGCAGTTACCCAAACCCCTTTAGTAGGTATTTGATTTGCTACTAGGTATTTAGTAGATCAAATCATTTTTCAACGCATAAGAGGGTATTTACTGCCTAAGTTCAGGTAGGTGTTTCCATGTTTTGATTTTATTGTTGCCAATTCCGTGGCCCGATTCTGAAGACGGAAAACCTTAATTAAGTAGGCATTCCTTTGAAGATTCCCGTTAAGAAATAACCTTTTAAACAAGAAGATACCTACCGACGAAGGGACTTCCTTGGCGGCCCTTAACTTTTTTCCCTTTTGCTCCGTAATACGATATAACAAAGTTAAATGTTTCATCTTTATATACTTAGCTTACAATACCGCCTATAAAGCGTTTTATCAAATTAGGTTAGACGCAGGTGTCGATGAAAAATTAATTCGTTTTATAGTCTTGCACTTTAGTACCAGCCTTAGTTTTTTTTTAATACAAAGATATATAATGACGTAAATTTCACAAATAAGCTTTCCGTTGGCTCGATTCTGGTACGGAACACTAAAAGGTCTAGAAAACTTTATTCATATAATTTCGAAGTAGGTAATTAGCGATTCACATAAGAAAACTGGGAAGGGCCAATAAAGGATCAACTGCCTTTATGCGATGCAATTATTTTTAACCTCAATCACATCTCCTCTCAACTCATGTCACCATTCATCTCTATTTAGTATAACTTGATCCCTAGATTTGCTGCTAACTAAACTAAGGTCAAACTTGTACTACAACAGCCCCCCTGGGACTGTAGTTCCTGTGAGGCGAGTTTTAGTAAGCCGGTGAATAGTCACCAGCCCCGCGGACGTCATACGCGGTGATTTAACACCCGAGTCGCCCGACGCCGGTTCATCAAATCGAAACCCGATGACAAGGGATCAAAGGGCGTTCAATCCAATTTGTATGATTTTATGAAACTCAAAAAGATAAAGCGATTTAGTGTGAATAGTCGGGCTGTTGTCTACAGATTTTCATCATATTACAGAAATTATATTGAGGCGCCGATAACTGTTTTTGTAAGAAAGATACCTCTAAATATATTAACTTATAAGTATTTGACAATTCATACTTATTGATTTATAATTATACTCTTATGGACGTGCGGTTACACAAAACTTCCAAAAGATAGTTATTTTACAGGTTTGCTTAGGCGATAAACTTAAAACTACTTACCAGTTGTTACATTTTACAAAAAAGTGTTCTATTTTCGAAACGAATAATTTAAAAGCTTAGTGATGATACTATTAATGATCAACTTACCCGGAAACACCTCGGCATCCTTTCGGCATCCCTTATGAATATTTAAGTAACACACCTACCTACTTACTGGAGTGTGAGATGGTAGGAGTTACTTCCCTTTATTTGACAAAAAATAGCGAAGGTCCATAGTTCAAGCCTCGATGACGCAGGGCAGTCCCAACGATTTCTGTCAGGAAAAAAATACAAAAAGAGGGCCAAAGACTTTGTATAGCCTGGTATACATTATCAAATAAAGGGTTAGGTTTCCAAAGGTTTATTTTTTATCGCTATAGTCCTATAGTCTGTATAAGTATTCAAAGCGATCGGCACAAGGGCAATATCTATCCGGACGATACAGCATGATTGTGAATGTTTGCAACTTTATCAATATCGTCGTTAAACGCCCACAATGGGTTGTATTCCAGAATTGCTATACGCATCATAAACTAAATTCGATACGTCCCTAATAATCCCTCGAACGTTGGCGTTGTACAAAATGACGTTATGTTTTGACCGGTGAGAGATTACGTCAGTTGTGGGCTAGGGCACAGAATAAACACAAGTTACGATATATACGCAACAGTGCATACAATGGCCTAAGGAGAGGAATGAGGCAGAGCAGCCAGGCAGCCACTGTCTTCGCTGTCATCATATCAGCCGAAAGACTACCACTGCTGGACATAGGCCTCCCCCAAAGAGTGCCAAAGTGACCGGTCCTGCGCCACCCGCATCCAGCGGACTCCCGCAACATTATCCCGGTCATCAGTCCACCTACCCACGCCGCGCCTTCTGGTACGTAGTCGCCACTCGAGAACCTTTCCGCCCCAACGGCCATCGGTTCTACGTGCTATGTGCCCCGCCCACTGCCACTTAAGTTTAGCGATTCGGGCGGATGTCTTCGCTGTGACACACACACACACACACACACACACACAGACTATGCCTAGTGTAGGGGCCAGTGAAACCGCAACTGTAACCGTTAAAGGTACATAAATGTCACCAAATCTTAATTTATAATTTTATCTTTGTCAGCTCTCCCATTGCATGTGTTGGTTTTTATGTAGGTACAATAAAGAATTTTGAACTTTTTTGAACATCTAAAATATATATATAATTACAATCGTAAAAAGATATGGCCTTATGAGTTTAGAAAAAACATGCATTTTTTTATCGTCCAAGAGTAAATTTAGAGTTACCAATAGAATCCTTACGCTTTTATACAAACAAAATTGTAACAACTGTGTGCTAAAACGCAGTATTTCGCGACCTAAACAACAATTTTTCCATACAACGATACATGTACTTTGTACTAGCAAATGTCGTTGTGACGTCATACCTCTCTGTCTATCAGTATGAAGCGCGCCAGCGATTTCAATAGTTTTCTCTATTTGTTGGGTATATTTATGTTCTTTAATTGTAGTTGCTCCCATGACAAACTTTTTTTCCTCTCCAAAAACTGGTTCGAATGACATCATAATATTTTTTTGTCAGCATCCCTATTTCACCGGTAATTCATATGGAGAGTACCTACCGTGTCATCGGGGTATGGACTTCTTGCTCTCCCGCTCTGAAATATGCCGAAATCCACAGAACAGAAAAAACAGTAGAACTGCTTAGTGGGCGTGGCGCGTGTGCCACTGATGCGCGGAGCGGAGCTCCGCGCATGCCGCTTAGTTCGCCGCTTACACTTATGCGTGACAGTTGTGCAGACTATTTTCAAACAGTACGATAAAAACACACAAATTATGCCTTATTGCGCTGTTTTGGAGTGTAAAAACGATAACCGCTTCAAAAATATCACCCACGGTGGCATTTCGTAGCATCGTTAAGGAGAATTTAATTTAAATTTAATAAAAATTTTAGTTATTCCATTCCGCACGCCATACTTAAGCTAGGTGCAAAATCAATATGTACTTTATGTGATTACAATAAGGTCGATTTCTATCGGCTTCAAATAATGACATAGTTCTAGAACATTCGCTACTCACTCGTCCGTTGAACTCGCAAAATTAGTGCGTGGGTGTTGTCGTTAAAGTTATCGATAAACTTATCGATAGTCGTACTCTATCGTGATTGAGTTGAAATGTGATTTTGTTTATTAAGTGCCTGAGAAAACAATCAAAATTATATATTATAAATGTTTTATTTCATTCCCATATATATATTCTGTAACTTCTTGTATTTTCGCATAAAATTGAATTACTTTGATTTTAAAGTGTTAACTTCTTACTTTGGTAGTAGCCGTATCATCACTCAATTTGTCCATATAAACTTGTGTTATCTGGAACTTAGTACTAAATTATAAAACTAAATGACGCTGGCGGATTTATTGGATGTATGTTCATCTATTTTTACGGATTTCGTGAACAGATTTTGAAAGCCGTGATTATGCGCTATCTAAATGTGCGAATACATCATTTGCTTATATTAAGACAAAAAATATCAAAAAGACAACTGCTTAACAAATACATTTTATTTCAGGCTCAATAATGTTAATTTAGTCCAGGCAATGAACTGACACCTTGTATGGAAAAAATGACAATTTTGGAAATAATTTATAATAGCTTATTTTTTCTGTGTAACGGATATATTATCAATTAAATAGTCACCCAGCGACAGAATCCAGCAAAATTTCAGACATCAAAAAAATGATAAATTAACTAGCTATTGAAAAGTCAGAAAGAATATTAATTAATATTTTTGTCTTTATTTTGGTTCATTTACATTTTCTTTGTAATATTCAAGATAAATCATGCAAAAAAAGAAAACGCATGCTTCATTTGATTCTAATTAATTACTTCTAGGTGGAAAGTTTGCCGGATTCTTGAATAAAGCATCTTAGAATAAGATTTTAAAATGAAATCAACAGAAAAAACCCTATTGTAATTAGTGTTTTTAAAAACTAGTGGCGTGCCTAGGGTTTTGGAATAGGGCAAGCTGAGAAATCTGTTTTGTAGTTATTACGGTTATTGTGGATAAATCCATCTTCTTGCCTCATTATTGATCAATCTTCAGTTGCATATGCACTTGCTAGCGAGGACGAGCTCACCAAAGCACACTGAAGGCATGCTACTACTAGATATAATTTTACAGACATATCTACAATCCAATGAGTTTTGTACACCGGTCTATTAAACTGTCTTTTATGCGATTTACTACTCTGAGAAATACATAAATCAGGCGTAGGTTTTGGCGAAGAAATTAGTGGTTTTTTCTGAGCAAAGTTTAAAGTTTACCTTTCCCTCGCCAAGCAAAACTAGCACAAACTTTAAATTATCACAATCACAAGGAATTATCAATCCGATGAAATAGCAACACAGCAAACAAAATACTTAATGACCGCACTGACCGCTCAAACAAACAACAAACAAAAGTAATTGCGCGCGTAAAGTAACATGATGGCGCACGCGCGAGTTTCGCATTATACTAGACTTGTGTACAACTTCATACGCATGCAGGGCTTAATATCTCGTACTATTTGCTATATTAACCTATAAGCACTTATATCTCATTATTAGGCAGTCTTCATGGGTAAGAAAGAGACATAGATAGCTAGAATAGAAGCCCGCTTGCAAGCCGACGCGTGCGAGTGAGATGACTAGCCGTGTGCCTGTCTCAAGCGAGTTCGGCTAGTTGTCACAGCGATTGTGCTGCCGGCAGCCGCGCCGCGGTGGTGCGCGGTCGAATTTTGTACCACGATGTATATGGACGACAAAATCAACACGCGACGGCAGAGCTACGCATCGCGTCATACGACGATTATACGTAAGATAAATATGTGATTATTTATAGAGACTTAGATTGTTTAAAGTAATAAAGAACCCGTAGTTAGAATCCCCATAGTAATTATTTACATAAAACACCCTCTCATAGCATTCATTTGATATTGTAAACATTAAAGTAAAATCTCAGTACAAATTGTATTAGAAAGAGAGAGGAGATGTTGCCTATGCGCGAGCGCAGCGCGGACTGGCCGCCATGGAGGGGAGGGGTGTATCGCGCCAACATGACCGTAACGAGAGCCGCGGCCACCGAGCCTGAATTAGAATTTAGTACGGCGCATTTTCACTTTGCAATTAATATGTTTACGTTTATACCTTTACAACGGCTCATCGTATCAGAATGATTTATATATTGTTAGAAAGCTAATTAAAAGTTCTATTAAATGTTTAAACTTACAAATAAGTAAACTCAGTAGGTTCAGCGCAAATGATGAATAAGTGTTAAGAAAGGGACCGAATTACGGTTTGCCCGATTTCCATGTACGATTATTCAAATAAGAAAATATTTACGAACCCTACTGTACTTATAAGATCTCAAGCCATATTAGAACTTTGTAAATCAGCTTAGTCTTCCGCCCATTAATATGTATAACATCCCAATAACATCTTGCAATGTAAATTAGTCAAGTCAAAGTGGGCGTAACCTTTATTGTCTCACTCAGCGCGTCTTGCTCGCCCACTAGCAGGTATAAATAGCAGGTACGGCCCGGAGCAAATCAGTGTGTCAATCGGAGCCTCCTGGAAGTCACAACAAGAAGAAGAAGAAAACTACAAAGTAATAGGAAGTTAGGGACTTGTAATCAAGTCATTTAGGGCAGTGATAGGGCAGTAAGGGAAAAGTAAATAAAAAGTCTATTTCTCGTTATTCCTTCTTTTATTTTGGTAACATCGTTTACCCAAAGTGTCTGAGGACACGGGCGAAGCCCAAACACACCATTCGGGCGCCGAGTGGTAGTACGCGCTGTCCGTACACATAGGGGCGGAGCTCGTCCGTCGCCGACTTGTGTCACGGAGCGTGGTCGACGCACTGTCCGAGCACATAGGGGCGGAGCTCGTCCGTCGCCGACTTGTGTCTCGGCACTAGGTCACTCTTAGGTGACTGTGAGGGGCGAGCATTGCCGCGGCCGGTAGCGCGCGCGCTCACTCGCCCGGCCGACGCCGCCGAGAGCGGACGTCGCTCACAATGTAGGTAATAAATTTGAAAAATGCAATGAGAGCGCAAGTGCGAATTGAAATAGTTCGTGCCCTCATTACCTTTTATTTTTGATCGATAATGAGTTTTGAAAGGCAAGCCCGGCTTTTGGGCATGTATGGCAGTACCGTCACTGTTAAAAACCGTATTTTGCCTGGAGTAATTTGTGTTATTAAAATTGGATCACGAATATCTATTCCCTTACATATAATACATACTTAACCCTCACGCCATGTCCCCTTATCACCACACGGCCACGCCTACGCTATTATATCAAATACAAAACTACACATTTTTAATATCCTACATTTATCATTTTTAAAGCAAGTACATAATCGTCATAATAATTATAATCCTGCATATTTGGATAATTAGTTAACTTTTATCGATATAATTTTATGGACTCACTGAGCACATCTCTAGTGCAAGAATGAAAATCAATGTGCATCTAGCGTCGAGCGGCCGAACTAAATTGTGTCATAAATCGGCTACTCGACGCCAGGTGGCAGCGCTTTCTATGCAATTTTAAATATTATATCCAAACGTAGTAAGTATCAAACCCGTGCAATAAAATGTGGACCATGTCTATCAGACATAAGGTTTAATATATGTTTAACTACGTGTGGTTTTTTTATTATATTTTTATAAATCGCATCGGCCAATCGTGTTCAAGATTCCTTTGTTGTGAACTATTTGTAAGTGTGCGTACTGGCGACACCGGTTCTGATAGAAATCGACGCGTATGGCACTTCCACTAGTTTTTTATATTCCGTGCCGAAATCTGATACAGGTACCAGCTCGGCCGAGTAAAACTTCTATACTGATGTTACTGTCTCGCCCGTTTACTCGGTACGTGTAACGAGGGCATAAGGGAGGCCAACCCCATTCCCGCACACACTGCACATGGAACATCGTCTGAAACGAAGCAACAATAACTACATAGAATCGGGAACTGCGAGACCCGAGGCTCTAGTATAAGTTTTACCGAAACAAAACGTTACGACCGCGTTCGCGTTTAGCTGTCAAATCCCATACAAATTGAGAGTAAAACGCAAACGCGATCGTAAAGTTTTGTTTCGGTAAAACTTATACTAGAGCTTCTGAAGCATTAGCTGAGGGAACCGCGACTGATGCAAAAACAATAGAAGGTAAGTTTCATTGTATTACAGTGTTCGAGATTTGGAACTGGTCTTTTGACACATCGCGACACCCATATAACGTAAATTGGCACTGCTCATCGAAATAATAAAAAAAGTTTCAATAGCTTCGGAGTTACAAAACAAAGTTTAATCTCCATGCACGCTCTTTTTAGCACTTATAAAATGATTGTCATATTTTTTTACGGCTTATTTGTATAGAAATTAGCATTGAAAACTCGGTATGCAAACCATTACGTCCTACTTTTAATTTTTTAATTTAGTGATATACTGCTTTAATCGTTTGGAGTCTGTCAATTTAGAAATAAATCGATATGAATCAAATAATTGTGAATAGGGAAATAACAATGTATTATTTAATTACTGTTACGATAATACAAAATAAAATCACATCGATCGAAACCGACATATTTGATTGTGCAAAATGTTGCCTGTTGCCTTTGCAAATGTGGCATTGATTCCTGCACGGCGCGCGAGCTCTCTCAATTTTTCTCGCACTATCAGTCTCTCTCTTTACTTACAGGACACTTGTGTTAGCAGACGACAGTGTATAGGCTCTCTATTTGATTTCCTAAAAATAATTATTACACAGTAATCAATCGATACCTTTTATTAGCCATGATCAATCGTAATCGGATATTATGACAATCGATTTACTCTAAGCCACATCACTCTTTACATCATATTGGAACTGTCCAAAGACCAGTCCCAAATCTCGTACACTGTAGGTACATAAAAGTTGAAGTAACTGTTGGAATAGGAGTTATTGAGTCGAAAGCAGTATTGCAAATTCTTTTAGTAGAATTTTTAACAATACTTGGCATAATTCCACTAATACACACTAGTTGTAAGAAGGTAACTATAGAAATAAACCGCTAATTATCATAAAAGGGCATTTTTCCTTCCCTTATACATACTGTAACCTTTCGCACCAATAATGAGACAATCTCGAGGGGTTTGACGCAAAGAATAACGAAACCTTAAAAATCACTCGCTACATTAATCGACCCCTTCCTAATCAAAGTTCACTGAACCTTAGTCGTCGTATCAAAATCGTGAAACCCTATTATCAAGGTGCTACGGGCGATTTTCAAACAGTCGCATATTATGTACTAGCTGTACCTGCGACTTTGTTTACATGGTAATGTGGTAGGAGTTAACGCATTTCTTCTCTTGGATATAAGAAATAATTCAACATGTAAATCAATGTAATAGAATCAAGTAAAACGTTGTATACTTAAACCTACTTTAGCTGAAATGCCGTTAAAATTCAGTTTGTCTTGATCTGTCACTGATATTTAAAATTGTAAGAAAGGGACAAAACTCGTTTTATTTAACAAAGGTATTTAAGTTTTATGAAAGGGGGTAAAAGTTTAGTAGATATTTGTGGCAATTGATACAAGTTACAACAGGTAGGACACAGGCTGCAGCATTAAATGTTTATTGATCTTCTTCTCTACATATTTTAACACTATATTAAATAAATAAAAATGGCCGAAATTATCTTGAGTCACTCCGACTCTCAGGTAAAGATGTGTTTAGGAATTAATAATAGAATATAGATAATCCTTTCAAGTACCCATTGACCGGTAAGTGTTTACGCGGAACAAACGATCTCTTTTTCAACAGACGGCCAATTTATACTTTCCAAACTATACCTAACCACTATATGTAAGTTCTACAACCATAACGCGAGTCCGAGACCCTTTATTTTCTAATAAAGTAATTATTAAAAATATTAATTAAAATAATATGTTTATATTTTCATACTTAATAGCAATGTTTCAGATTACATTCTGCCAAATCTTGTGTATGTTTCGTGTGTGTATTTCCGTTCATGGGAAGCTGAGATCATTCGTGACACAAAATGCTTAGTTTGATACCTGGCTGATTCTTTTTTTAATTTAGAGATTTATTATAAGTGAGGTATAAAAGGGTAAAGCATTATCACATTAGAATTGATGCAAAAGCGACCAATGTCAATGACCAATGTCAACCAATGTCAACTGGTTCATTTGCTGCAGATAGAGAATACAATTAGCATGCCTACACATTGGGTTTCTATGCTGAAATTTTCCTATATAATCTTCACTGGGAAATGGAAAAAGCTCGGCATAGGAATAGTTTGTGCTAACTGTAAGGGTTAACACTTAACTTCAGAACCAATTTACGTGGTACGTGAGAAGCATAATATATGGCACAGGAGTTCTCTAACAACTTCACATTATATAAATTATAGTAAATGTTGTAGGTGACACTTGGAAAATTCACTAAGAGGATTAAAGGAGTTTCTACAGATTAACATTAAGTAGCGAAAAACGCCATCTGCCTCACAGCACGTCAAACTATGACTCAGCGCGACGTAGCAATAAGCCGTCAATGATGGTAGTTACGTAGTATGGCATGATTTGCTACGGAGTCTGCTAGTTACTACGCCGTAGCGACTGATTTGCAAGTATAAGTACCTACTTTAGATTATATGAGTTGGCCGAATTGCATCAAAGCAATCCGTTCAAAAACTACAGCAACAACTCTACAGTCCTAGGTAGAAGATTCCAATCCAATGACTGTTTTTTAAAAAGGGTGCCACATTAAATAATCTCAACCTATGTACATGGTCGGGATTTAGACAAATGTTAGTGTGTTTCGCGTTTCTGTGCCACAAACGCACGAAACCAGAAACCCACATGCCGCAGAGTGCCACGAATGCCAGAAACGCATAAAATTATTACGATTAGTATGGAAGAGTCATGAACCAAATGGAATATCTATTTCAGAATTCGCACTGCAATATGCAGGAACACTTGACCCGAATGATCTATGTAGAGACCATTGCTAAACTATTTGAGTCCGTCATAAATAAAATTGTGGCTCCTCAATTAAAACCGATACTCTGCGATGCTCAGCATGGCTTTAAACCTCGTCCTTCGGTAGAGACTAACCTTTTAACCGGTGGATGATTCCATTTCAGATCATTTGGATAGCGGAGTTCAGGTAGACGTGCTACTTAAAGGAAGAAACTTAAAGGAAGCATTTGATCGCGTAGATTATGATGTTCTCTTGGGCAAGTTGTGCAGTGTTGGTTTTTCACCAAAACTGCTCCGGTTCTTTGCTAGCTATCTACGCGATAGGCAGCAGTACGTGCAGCTCAGATACTTTGTATCAAATACACACCCGACACGTTCTGGAGTCAGCCAGGGTTCAATATTGGGTCCGTTGCTCTTCAATGAGCTGGCTTCAGTTTCAAAGTGCGCCAGTTTTCTGCTGTATACCGATGGCCTAAAGCTAACGTATGGTGTGCAAGATATTTCGAATTGCAAGCCTCTCCAAATATAAATTTATTGAAAAAAGAGACTTATAATAACATTAAACAATGACTATCTAAACTTAATATAAAAGCCTTAAAAATTAATTAAAAACTAAACCACTCAACTAAAATAAAAACTAAAATATATCTAAAAAAAAATATAATTTAGAAAATAAAAAAACCCGACTGCAAAACGGCTATCTTTAGAAAAAAAAAACTGAAAAGAAAAAAACAAGTTCAGTAGTCGAGAACATTGAATCAGTTTCATGATTAACATTTCGTATGTCAATTTGGACCTTAGAGTTTAAAAATAATGTCGAAATCGCTTGTGACGGATCCGGAACGAGGCATACGAATCGTTATGACACAGATAAAACAAACTTTACGTTCTTATACGAAACAGCAACTTCATCAGTCGGGACCCATTAAAAGTCTAGGCTACGGCACTAATGGGTCCCGACTGTTGAAGTTGCTGTTTCGTATAATAATACCAACTTAGAATACATAAACTGTTTAAGTAAGTATGAACAAAACAATAAAACGAATCGTTAATTCACAATTCTGATCCGAGCTTAAGCATTAGTATCTATATGTTGCAGGGAAATGGTCAAAACAGAGATTTGATCAAATCTCTAAGGGATATGATCAAATCACGCAGGATGTTAAAATGGCCAATTCATTTTATCATTTACCTAATACAAATCAGTAATTTGATCAAATCTCTGAATCTGTTTAGTGAAATGACGAAATCGGATAAAAAAGGCAACTCGTTTTTTCATTTCACTAGACTTGTTTAGTGATTTGATAAAATCCCTGAAACGCGTCAGTGAGTTGACGAAACTAACGCGATAAAGATTTTTCCGCTCTTTTATAAAAAAAATAACCACCATCCGACCGAACCGATCCGATCCGATCCGATCTAACCTATCCGCCATCCGAGCCTAAGTCCCAGAACCGTTTAAATGACTAATGATTTAGGAGCCAATATCTGCGAGTTAGTTTCGTCAATTCACTGACGCGTTTCAGGGATTTATCAAATCACTAAACAAATCTAGTGAAATGAAAAAACGAGTTGCCTTTTTTGTCAGATTTGTCATTTCACTAAACAGATTCAGAGATTTGATCAAATGACTGATTTGTATCAGGTAAATGATAAAATGGATTCTCCATTTTAACATCCTGCGTGATTTGATCATATCCCTTAGGGATTTGTTCAAATCTCTGTTTTGACCATTTCACTGCGACATATATATTAGTCCGAAAAATTCAAAGAATCGACACAACCAACAACGTCGTCTGCCCTCACGTGTCTGCCCGTTTGGGTCGCTCGCTGTATAAAGAAGCCCGCCCCCACTCCCCGGCTCGGCCCCTCAACACTCTCCGGCTCCACGCGCTTCGCAAGTAGGTAGGGTAGGCAGGTAAGGTATTTATGTGTTCGGAAACGTTGAATTATATGTGTAAGGTATTTATATGTGTTCGGAAACGGACCCGAGTATGTCCTAAAACTACGACCAAGACCACCGGAGGATGGGCAGCAGCATCCCTGGAGTGCGGTGGAAATACTGCGATCGCCAACCCGCATGCCAAGCGTGGCGATTATGGCACATACCCCCCAAATGAATAGCACAAATTATACCGGCAGCTCAATAAACAGATCTCCAAGTCCCTTACCCGCGATCTGCGCCAACTCAATACAAATCGTATAGAAGAGGCCATCCAGCGCAATAAGGGCTCTAAAGTATTCTCGAGAGATCTGTCTATAGAGCAGAGCCAGCTCGCGAAGTTAAAAACTGAAGATGGTAGAATCATTTCCTCTAAACCTGAGATTCTGGGTGAGATAGAGCGCTTTTACGGACAGCTATACACATCAACGCGCAGACCCGAAGTTAGTCAGGCGGAAGACCGTAGAGCTAGACTAACCCGACACTTTACCGACGACATCCCGGACATCAGCCGGTACGAGATTGTAATGGCTCTTAAACAGCTCAAGAACAACAACGCACCCGGTGAAGACGGAATAACAGCCGAAATTCTGAAGGCGGGTGGAAAACCGGTCCTTAAGGACCTTCAGAAGTTGTTCGATTCCGTCTTACTGGATGGGAGAACTCCATAGGCATGGAACAGAGGGGTGGTGGTGCTGTTCTTCAAAAAGGGTGACAACACTCTGCTGAAGAACTACAGACCCATCTCACTTCTGAGCCATGTCTATAAGCTGTTTTCGAGGGTCATTACAAATCGTCTCGCATGCAGGCTAGATGACTTCCATCCTCCCGAACAAGCCGTCGTCCGAAGAGGCTTTAGTACCGTAGACCACATCCACACGCTTCGTCAGGTTATACAGAAGACCGAAGAGTATAACCTACCTCTCTGCTTAGCGTTTGTGGACTACGAAAAAGCCTTCGATTCGATTGAAACCTGGGCTGTACTACAGTCTCTCCAACGGTGCCAAGTTGACTATCGCTATATCGAAGTGCTGAAGTGTTTGTACGAGAACGCCACTATATCAGTCCGACTTCAGGACCAGAACTCGAAACCTATTCCGCTGCAGCGGGGAGTCAGGCAAGAAGATGTTATTTCTCCAAAACTGTTCACCGCTGCACTGGAGGACGTTTTCAAGACTCTGGCCTGGAGAAGGCTAGGCATCAGCATCAACGGCGAGTACATCACTCACCTTCGGTTTGCTGACGATATACTCGATGACCTCAGTAAAGCATCCGAGCGAGTTGGTCTAAGAATGAACATGGATAAGACGAAGATCATGTCAAATGCCCATGTAGTACCAACTCCGATTACAATCGGACACTTTACGCTCGAAGTTGTAGACGATTATGTATACCAAGGACAGACGATCCAGTTAGGTAGGTCCAACTTCGAGAAAGAGGTCGATCGTCGAATCCGACTCGGCTGGGCAGCGTTCGGGAAGCTACGGCAAATCTTTTCGTCCAAAATATTCCACAGTGTCTCAAGACGAAAGTCTTTGACCAGTGTGTGTTGCCAGTGATGACATATGGCACTGAAACGTGGTCGCTTACTATGGGCCTCATAAGAAGGCTCAAAGTCACCCAAAGGGCAATGGAGAGGGCCATGTTGGGAGTTTCTCTGCGTGATCGCATCAGAAATGAGACTATCCGCAGCAGAACCAAGGTAACCGATATAGCCCTCCGGATCGCTAAACTTAAGTGGCAGTGGGCGGGGCACATAGCACGTAGAACCGATGGCCGTTGGGGCGGAAAGGTTCTCGAGTGGCGACCACGTACCGGAAGGCGCGGCGTGGGTAGGCCCCCGACAAGGTGGACTGATGACCTGGTAAAGGTTGCGGGAGTCCGCTGGATGCGGGTGGCGCTGGATCGGTCACTTTGGCACTCTTTGGGGGAGGCCTATGTCCAGCAGTGGACGTCTTTCGGCTGATATGATGATGTGTTCGGAAACGTTGAAAGTAAAATAAGTAGGTATTAATTACCAGACTGCGGGACGCAAAGGAGGGTAGGTAATGTGTTTATCTCTTATTTATTTATTTATTCCAAATGAAGTAATATCTCACCGTAAGCTGTCAGTGACGCTTTAGGTCGTTAAAACTATTTGAAGCAGAAGCACTCTGGGTTTGTCAATAGAATTTTATACAACCGTGATATAAATTATGACAGCTTTTTCAACCAAGTACCGCGTTTACTTTTTCTTATTTAATTCTTATATTACTTCACGAAGCTTATAAAATTTTTCTTAGGTACCTATTCTAATCAAATTGAATTAGTCACATAGTCACATTGGCCCTCCTTTGCGTCGCGCAGAGCAGTATTAATACTGAACAGAATTACTATATCTTTATAACGTTATAGAATTTAAATGGTCACTCTAAATGAAAAACTGTAAAAGAAACCTATAACTGATTTTTAAATACCTATTCAGTGATACCCCACTCGACATATTTCGTTCACTTTTTTTGTTTTTTTTTTTTCAATTTTGGCGTCTGATTGTCGTCATATTGAATTTTGATTACTGTCATGTCTTTAGTGACACACGCAAGAGTAAGACGGTTCGATTGACGTAAGAATTATCAAAATCGGTTCACGCGTTTGGTCTCTGGAGTGCCACATAGGAACAAACATACATACATACATACATACATACATACATATATAGGCTGATAAACACATTACCCTCCTTTGCGTCGCGCAGTCGGGTAAAAAGGGTCCCCGTGGCATTGTGCCGAGGACGCTGGCAGCATTTCCTCGCTGTATCGCGATGCTGACGCGTTGAGCGAGGAAGCTGCCAGCTCTTATGTCCCCGGTGGCGTCGACTAACCTTTTCGCGATGTTTTTGAAAAGGTCAGTTGCCCCTGGATCCACGGACCGAGGGTCTCGACGCCAAAAGGAATGAAGTGGTATCTGGCGTCGAGACCGCTGTATTTACGCCTTTTTAGCGCCTCCGCCGCCTCTGCCGCCGCCCCGGCTTTTTGGGTTGTACCGTGGAGATGGGACGGGGCCAGTGTGTCAACGCAGGTTGCGTCCCACACCAGGACCCGGCCCATCTTCCACGGTATGAAGGTCATTCCGTCCGGTCTCTTGCCGTCGTCTCGGGCAATACCGGTCGGTTCGAGGATCGCCGGTACGTTCACGGTAGCAAGAGACCGGCGGATAATATCATTTAAGGCGGCGTGGCGAGAGAAGCGGCCGGCGCTTTTAGTACATGACAGACCGTGGTGCCCAAGCTGGTCGACGTCACTGCCACAGGGACATTTGTGCGGTGCACATATTGGGACCCCGAGGCGCAAGCTGACCGCTATTCGGAGGGTGTCCGCTTCCAGGAAGGTGCCGGTGCTAGGCGAGGGGTAGGCGCTCAGCCAGTGGCCGGAATCCTTGCATCCCACTGCGGTCAGACGTGCGCGCTCGGCTCCTGAGCTGTTATGGAGGAGAGTAGCATACTGTAATTTGGAGATGGTATCGTCCCAGCTCTTTTGGGATTTGGGATTTGAGGGTGTGTCTTCCCCCGGGCAGGCCGACAACCATGCATTTTTAGCGACGCCCAAGCCCGCAATCTCGTAGTTTGATGGGAGATCCCCAAGGATTTTACCTACGAGACTGTATGAGCTGTGGACGGACGATAGAAATGCTGGTAGAGCTACACATGAAATTTTTCGCAATCCCAAGCCTCCGTGCCGCACAGGAAGGGATGCTTGACACCAAGAATCTTCGCTGAGTTTTAAATTTAATATGCATTCCAAATTTGATTTGATAAGAATGTCAATTGGTGTCAGTAAATTTTGGTGTTGCCAAAAAGGGCTGCAGCGAAGCATGTATGTGAATTTAGATACAAACAGACAGAATTTCATAATAAAAAGAGCCGAATGGGTGCTGATTTGAAGTAAACGATCCGAGCAGTTTTGAAATTTTGAAATTGTCTTATTTATGTGGTCGGGAAAGGCTTCATCGAAAATGGGGGTCCCTAGGAGGTTAAGTGAATGCTTGGTTTCTATTTTTATATTTGGAGCCAAATTGTTAAATTTTTCTATGACGTCTTGTTGGTTAAGAGTTGGGCTGTGTAAGTAGAGCTCACATTTATTAAAATTTAGTTCTAGGCCAATGGTTTCAAATTTATTTTTGATGGTGAAGAGGTCTGACAGTACTGTATCCACGTTACCTCCTAGGGTGCCGTCATCCAAATACCAGACATTGAATTTAGAGTTTAAATTTTGAATGATTGGGTTGATTGTCAAACTGAAAATGGCCGGCCCGAGGGGATCACCCTGCTGGCATCCGACTTCCGATGAGATTTGATTGGCACGGTACATTAATTTAGATGGGTCGGCATAGCTGTGAAGGAGGTAATTGTAAAGTTCCGGTATGTGGTTTCGGACTTCTGCCAGCAGGGAGTCTCTGTTTACGGAGTTGAAGACGTTTTTTACATCTATTTTCAGCAACACCTCACATTGGTCGGTGCTAAGGGAGGTGCGTAGAGCGTGGACCGGTGCCTCACATCCGCCTCTGGTCCCGAAACCTCAACTAGGTATGGGTTCGAATTGTTGTTGTACCTTCGGTAGGATGTGTCGGGCTGCAATTTTTGAAGCCAAGCGTCTAAAGGTGGAGCCTACGGCAATGGGTCTCACGCCGCCGTCTTTTTTCGTCAGAGCGATGAGGTTAGCGCCATATAAAACCGGAACTATTTCCGCATTTACTCCGCCAGTCAGCATCAGGTTTATGATGTTCTTCAGTGATGATGCGAGTTTCTTGCCGGCATCTCCCACTATGTGTGAAGTCAAATCCTTAAGGTGTTGGGGAGAGATCCCATCTAGTCCGGCTGCTGACCCGGTTTTGAAACTGTATATTCCGTCCATGATATGTTTTTCTTCTATTTGAAGGCATTCCAGGGTTGTGGTTGGAGGATCCAGGAATGGAGGTGTTGCTGGAGCTGGAGGATGTTTCGATTGTAAGGCCGAAAGCGTGTCAGGGGAGTCGGGAGATAATACGTCACTAGAAAAAAGTAACCGGGCAGCACCTTTTAAATCTCCGTCACTGATTTCATTTTCCACACTTTTGCCTAAGTTGTAAGGCTTTTTTATTTTTGTTTGTAGTGTGAGAGCTGGGTCTAGGGGTGTTAGACAGTTGTTTTTAATTTTTTGGGTTAATGATATGTGGTTGTCCTCGGTTGTGGTGTTAGTGTGGAGACTGCAGTAGGAGAAAGTGAGAAGGTCTTGCCAGGTTTCGTAAGTGTTTTTTTCTACGCATTTGTCTATTAGGTGGGATAAACGTGTAGCGACACATGTTCTGGCTCCGTGTGGAATTCTTTTGATAATGGGAGTGTTATTTTTGAGATAGCTGAGGTGTATGTGAAAATTACTTGATGGATGTGTAGGGGAATGTTGTGAATTATCCGAAATTGATGGTTGAGTTGCATTTTGTGATATGCAGTTTCTGTGTACTTTAGAAAAGTGGATGTTTAGTCCTCTAGAACTTTGGAACGATTTATGGCATAGGTGGCATGACTTCGCTAGGGACGTATTACCTGATTGGGGTTGGGTTTGGTTGGGTTGCATCCGCACAAATCTAAACTAGACGATCATAAACACTGCACGTATTATACACATAACTAAGTTCTTACAGAAGGCGGATATTTACGACAGAATATGACATATCAAAATAAACATGTTTACGCTTTCTGACTTTGACAAAATTAGTAGGTTGCGCAGATAAAAGTTCATAGAGCGCAAGCGCTATTTGGCCGTCGCCTGAGAAACGCGTGCTAAGAGCCAATCAGATGTTGTGGTGGTTCGTGAGCAGCTGGTCACTCCTGGTTACCGCTGGACAACTGTTTTTGGCGTCCTGTCAAATGCCGTGCCAGGAAAATATATTTAGGAATATCCTCAGAATGGGTGCTTGCTGTAGGCTGTCTACACTTGTGCGGCGGAATCGAGCGTCCGGGGTGTGATTGTGCATAGATTCGCGTGGTTAACGCTATTCTTCGAAATGATATATATCTAATACACGCCCGACTTGTCAGAACATCAGCTTTTTTTTTTTTTTTTTCTCCAAATTAATATCGATAGGTTGTATCAGTGGAGCATCGAGATTGGACTTCTCTTCAATGGGCCTGTAATCCGCTGTATAACAATTACTCTTTAGATTCTGAAGCAATTACCCGGGTTGATTCCATTCGGGATTTAGGCGTTATTTTAGTGACGAACCTTAATTTCCATGAGCTATCTCATTCGGAATGCTAGGAACTTTGTTGATGCCAGAACCATGAAACTTCTGTACACCGCTCTTGTCAGAAGCAAGCGTCAATCGGCTGCTGTTGTCTGGAATCCCCATGAGACAACATATATCTTGCTCCTGAAAAGGGCACAAAGAGTGTTCGTGCGTTTTCTGTATAAAAAAATGTACGGTTATTACCCATTTCTATACCCTGCTATTTTTTTGCTAGGCGTTTTAGGTTTAAATTAAATTCACTAGAGGTGAGGCGAAATTCCGAAATTCTTTCCTTTAGCTAGTAGCATTTTGCGTGGTGATTCAGACTGTCCTGAGTAGGGGAGAGTGGGTAACAGTGGATCACGGGTCACAGCGGATTATTCGCTATAATTCTTACGTGTGATGCTTTACGCACACAAGCAAACGCGTGGCTACTGCTCGTCGATACCCCCCTCTCACGCGCCAGTCGCCGCCGCGCTCGCCGAGCGGAATCACGTGCTGTCACACGCAGGCCAGTAGGTAAGTACGAAAGTATTTTTTTACGTAGGTAATTTAGAAATTTGTCGTATTCCCAACCCTTTAATAAATATAAATGATAGTTGTATGTTTTGAACTTGTTATTTGTTAAATCCGTTGTGGGTAATGTAATTTTGGCTAGGGTATAAGTAGTTATTTTTTGAATATTTTTTTTCTGTCGTAACATAATCATTTTCATTTAGGTCACAGTGGACAGTGGAGTCCACTGTGACCTAAATGAAAATGATTATGTCCACTCAGTGGACTGAGGTATCTCGAGGATCCTGTTGTTTTACCAAATTTATTTTGGTCAAATTTCATTTCCCAAACAAATTTTAGCAACTATTTTGTTTGCCAATGCAAAATTTGGCACAATTTTAATACGAATATTTTCATTACGTCAAATTTTCATTCAGCTAAATATTATTACGAAAAATTACATTATGGCATGTGGTCTTTTAGCAAATGCTTTAATAAGGCAACAAAACATTAGACAATAAACATTTCGTCAAGTTAATGTTATGGCAAACTATAAATAGACAAAAATCACAATTGTTTGGGTTATGACATTTTACCAAAATACAATTAATAAAACGGCTCGGTCCCTTAAATAAAATAAATGCACGGTTAAGTAGGTCGGTAGGCAAAGGCGTTAAATTAGGTTAGGGCAGCCAAAAAAGGGGGGCTCGGGGGGCGAAGCCTCCTAGCAGTAAAAAAACAAACAATCGTAACAATGGTATTATTTGGTAGGTTAGGTTAGGGTTAGCTTGTGTCCCTTAGAGTGGAAATAGGCACCCCGCGAAGCGGGGTGACGTCGACACGCTTGCGGTAAGGTTATAATTGCGACCTCTACACAAATTAATTTTCCCTACCCACATAACAAAAAAGTTGTTATTTTATTGTGTATCTTATACACCATTAAAATAAAGATGCAAATGATTAGTCATTGAAGAGTTCCTCTGCTGATTAACCGACGGAATAGAAATGGTCAACTAAATATTGACGATACAAATTATTTGCCTTATTTTGTTTTGGTTAAAACATATTATGCCAACTAGTAATACTAATAGTAATATCGTTTATTGCATATCACATAGCTATAAAGGTAGGTATAATATAGGGCAGTTTTACATGTGATACCCTGCATAGGGCGCAGCAATATGAGAGGGCATCTACAGCTTTATAGCTGTTATTTTTAAGTTAGTTATACATACACATTTTTAAGACTTCAGATTCTACACTTTATCATTAACGAAATCGTCTATATTATAGTAGCATTTATCGACTAAATAAGCTTTTAATTTTGTACAGAACGATTTTAGTTCGGTCTCATTTTTTATAAAATTAGGTAAGTGGTTATAAATTTTTATTGTCATATAGTGCGGGCTAGATGTAACGAACTTTAATTTTGAAAAACGTAATCTTAGTTTATTTAAATTTCGGTCATTTCTTTTGTTTTGCGTTATCTGTGAATATAAATCTATATGTTTTCTAACAAATTTACTCGACTCCAAAATGTACATGGACGTGACAGTCAATATTTTGTACTTTATGAAATACATTTGAAACTAATACATTTGACTGAATGAAATTTGGTCAAAGCACCAGTTGGTAAACGAGATATTGCCTAAACATGAATATGCCAAACATAAGGTTTGCGTAAGAATTATTTGTAGAGTGTAAATTTGGCAAACGATTATTTGGCAAATGAAATTCTACGAAAAATGTTTTGGGAAGTGATAATTTGTAACTTTTTTTTTTGGTAAATCAAAGGTAACCCTATATTCATGTTTAATAGTTGAGTTAGCATCAACAATGTTCTTATTAAAATGTTTGTTAATGATTACTGAATAAGTAAATATGTTTATGTGAATAGAGAAGAGAGCTTTAGGGAAATTAAAGGAGAAAAACTGTTGTTTATTTAAACAAAATGTTGATTAGTTTAGGTCTCTTTATACCAGCATAATTTGTAAGATTTTTGTTAATTTCTTATAAGACTGTGATAGAAGACTGTCTTAGAATATAAATAAATAAATAATTATGTAGAAAAGTAGTATTTTGTTGAACAATTTTTTAATAGATCCAGTGTACCCCAAGTGATTCCCTGTCACCCATGAAAAGATCCAAAGTGACCCATCCACGGGTCGCAGTGGATCATTTCCCATTTTTTTTTAAACTTGTTATAACTTGTAAGTTTATGCCATTTTTGCCAATAATTGCACTTGTTTTTGTAGATTAGGGACGTATCTTGTGGTTAATTATCATAGACTAATTATTTAGGCATGAACTTGGGATTTGAAGAGCTCAAAAAAAAGTGATCCACTGTTACCCACTCTCCTACTAACTACTATCTGGCGCAACATCTGAGCACCAGTATGTTCCTTCGCCCTCTAGATTTAATTTTCGACTTCGTTGTCGACATTTACTAGCGGCGCCGGCAGCGCGAACGTTGTCTCGCAGAAAGTCCCCGCTTATTCGAGCTTTGCACTTTATAAACGCGTTACTTGAATCAGCACTAAATTGTGATGTACATTTGCTAGCCTATGGATAGATGTGTGTGATGAATGTTTGACGTTTTGCGAGAAGATGGATGCACGACCGTCTTATATGGAATAGTTATTATTATTTGTTTCTTTTGTGTATTATTTTTTGTTTCACAGTGCGTTGGTACTACTGTAATGTTAAATTGTATAGAATAAATAAATAAAATAATAAATATATGACACATGGAAATCGTTATCAACGGCAACAACGTTTAAAATTTGTAACTTTTTCAAAGTAGTACCACTAAATCGCAAATATTTAAGTTTCGAACGGTTGTCGTATCCAATTGCTGAACTTTTTTTTAATCTGGCATGTTTGGGTAGATGTGTTTCAAATGAAATTGTTAAATGCAGAGATCTGCAGATAGAAGCGCGGGTGGGTACACACCTAAGGTACACACCTATTGTTTTGGTGGAGATGAATGTGTCTTAAAAGAAGATTAATGCTGGACATTATTCACAGGATGGTGAGAGATTACTTACTAGTTCGAATATAAATATTAATCTCATTATAGCAATGTAATTAGTACAATTGTACACCAGAGTATCGTTATCGTAGATAAATTATCCGTTCGCCCGAGAACATGAAGAGGAGAAATCCTCACGGACCCGCGCTTTATCGAGTTCGGTTCAGATGCCTTTAAATCTTAAAAAACCTATTACTTTCACAACCACGTATTTTCCTCAAAATTATATTATGAACGCAACTCAGGGTCTTGTAGCACAAAGTTTATTTTTCCAAATCTTGTCAATGCGACATACGAGGTCTAAAATTACTTTGGAAATGCCCTTTGAAAATTGATACGTTTCCCGAAACTTGATTCAGTTTTTACCCGGTTTCCAAGAAAAGCTAAACGTTTGGCTGTATGTTTGTACGTGCAGTACCTCCAGGTCCTTCTGTGCTTAATAGTAGGAAACTTGTACATTGGCTGAAGTTAAGTTGTACCATCGTTTGTACAATTGATTATGATTATTATTACATATAAAACGAGGAAGACGCAACGGAAAAGTTCATGGACAATAATTCCGTATAGGAACAACTTGATCAATTTATGAACCATGGATTTTCGAACATTTATGGAAAATCTAGCATAGTATCCGGTAGTTTTTAGGGTTCCGTATCAAAAATGGTAACAAAGGAACCCTTATGGTGCGACTCCGTCCGTCTGTCTGTCACAAAGTGAAATATCTCACGAACTACTCAAGCTATCAACTTGAAACTTGGAATGGTTATAAATGAGAGATCCGCGTGCATGGAAAATGAAAAATTTAAATAAACATTTAATTTTTCTATAAAAACTTACGAATATAAGAAGGGGGCAAAAAAAAAATCAACTATAGGGTCAAGTGGGGTATCATTCGAAAGGGCTTGAGTTGCACTTTTTGAAGCAGTTTTTCTTTTTTTTTCTACACGGAAAATTTAGATCTATGAAGGAAAATGTAAAAAAAAATACCAGTCCTCCCCCCCTTATCTCCGAAGTTATTCAAGCGAAAAATTTGAAATAATTACTTGTGATTAAGATAAACATAAATATTACGGGAAAAGTTTTTTTTTCTGTATCTAGCATATTTTTTGTTTTATTTTCAAAAATCATTTCCTAGTTACATTTGCAATTTAATCAACTTTATAAGTTTTTTTTGTTTTGAAATTCCTATAAAACTATAAATAGAAGTATCTATCAAATAAAACAATAATAATCGAGATCAGTTCACGTGATAAACAATAATCGCTAAAAGACCAACATACATACTAAGCCCTTGCACGTTGGTACCAAATGGGGCCGATAGATGGCGCTGACCCCATTCGCGCTGTTAAGATATTTCTAGAATTAATGGGGTTGGGATTGGGACGCGTATATTTATTTTCAATAGCAGGTCAAAAAAAGATCGCGATTCAATCGTTGTTTGAAATTGTAAGTAATTTAACAAATATATTGGGACTTTTACTTTACCTTGAGTTAATTGTTAGTTTGCACGGAACCCTCGGTGCGAGAGTCAGACTCGCACTTGACCGGTTTTTTCTTTTAAGGCGCACTTGGACGTAAGTTGTGTATTCATAATTATTTGTCTAGATGATTATACTATTAACTAAAACGTTAAGGGGCCAACTTTTCTTTTGGCCTTGTAGAAACACCCTGCGCACATAGGTACCTATTTATGTAACTAAATACTATAGGTAGGTACATAAAGTTAATTGTTAAGTCTTCTTTAGAATCAATTAATACGAGCTGGAACCTAAGTTTCTTTTTAATTATGACAATACAGCCAAAATACTTTCTAAATAGGAGTTAGTATACTAAAATAGTCAATTAGTAATAAAATAGTCAAAGTAGTAGTGGTAGTGGTAGTGGTGGAAATAGTGGAACGTACGTATATAGTAAAGTATATAGTAAAGTATATAGTATATACAACCTTTAAAAAAATACATATCTGCTTAGGTTATTGTAACTGTTAAATTTATAATAATTTACCTGCATGAATCTCTCAATCAAACTCATGATAAACTGCAATAAACAAATATAAATTATAAACTTCGTCTCTAAAGTAGGGTTGCCATACGTCCTGGTACGCCGGGACATGTCCCGGTTTGAAGCATGGTGTCCTGGCGTCCCGGCCGAAAAGGAAATTGTCCCGGTTTAAAAATCATAGTTATTTATAATAGGATTGGGTTTTTTGTAAAAAAGAACCTACTGGCGGGTCATCGCTGGCATTGAATGGCTGGCTATGTTATCTCCGCTACTTCCGAGACCCATTAAATTGATGTATCATTTTATAGCCGCTTTATAGCCCTATAAACATCCTTATCCGTACCAATTATGAGGCATTGTCACTGTATATGATCAGTGATCATTTGATCACACATCATCTAGTCGTATAGTGGTGCAGTCCTGGCACTAGGTATAAAATCTGGAAAATCTTGACTTGGCCACTTAGTCTCACATGCTTAACAGAGACACTAAAGCGCTCATAATCATTAAAGTGGGTACCTAGGTTAACCCTTTACTTAGTTGTGTATCGAATTGTATTTTGCGTTGAGAGCGTGGTGGGTGGTATAGTTTAAGTATTAGGTGCACCCCCTATAGTGCAATGTACCCAATTATCCTCGTTCACTATTGAGAGGGGATGATACGTGGACGCACAGTATTTTATAATTGCCATACGATTAGGAATAAAATTACCTAATCTTCAATGAGTCATTTTATTTATTAATCGTATAGCAATTCAAAAGCTACCTGATGGTAAATGTATCGATTTTGATCTCAAGTAGTCTGTTTAAACGAGGCCTGACTAGGCAGTGTCAGCCAGTGACGGACGCTCTATCCTGTCACTTATCGTGTGATAAAGCCGACCATGATACGGGGTCGTAAGTACCTACGTTATGTTGGACTTATTACGCAGGTACCTATTGAATGGATCCCCAATCCATCCCGCTCCATCATCGTACTGTCATCTCTTAGATTATTTACAATCGTTACGGTTTCGGGAGATGATAAACGACTTTAATTCGACTCAAAATTTAATTAGGGGCGTAGTTCAACCAATGCGAGAGAAACATAAGGATTACCTAATAGATGCTTTTTTTCAATCGAATTCCGAATTTAGTATAGAATTGACAATCTAATTCGACTCCAAATTAGAGATTATTATTCGGTATACGGCATATTTTTTAATGTTCGTTATTGGCAGAATTATTCGATTCAACTGGCGATTATTTACTGAATACTTGTATAGGTGATTCTTCACAGATTGCAAGAATGTACTATACTATTGCCCTGTGAAATCATTATATATAAACTAATTATTATTGTTTTTCAACTTATCCACGTTTCACTGGATCTCTCGGTTTGAGAACCGCTGGTGCAGGCATCACGTTGAACCGAATAATTCTTGAAGAAAAATAATATATTGTGTATAATCTACAGGGCTTTCACAGGACGGTCCGCGAGCTGAGTCGCGGCGACATTGACTATCCGTCGCTTTCTAAGCGTTCTAATTAGAGGGAGACGGTTAGTCTATCTCGCCGCGAGACTGCTCGGGGGCCGTCCTATGATGGCCGTGACGAGTGGATAAATATCTGAATACGACTCTATTACTTATCAAGGCTTTAGAGCGATAGTGTGCGTGTAGACATAACCAAGTTAAGACATATTTGGTCACAACTGCACAACTCTTGAAACCGCATCATTATTTCTTCCCTATCAATACGATTTAAATTAAATAAAACGTTACAATAAGCACAAATTGCGGATTTAGTATTACCAATTGGAAACCGCACACTATACAATATACATATACTCGTACATTTGTATGTAGTTCAGTTATGTCCCCAGTACCTAATGTTAATCTAATATGTGTATGTGAACATCTGATACATGTTCGTATACACATAGAGTACGTCTGTGACCAGCGTCGATTAGATTAAATCAAATTGCTTGCGTTGGCACAAGGACAATACATCCTTAGCTGACCCGACTTAGTGGATCTATTTTGCTGTTATTTTATTTTATGTCATATCTGCAATCTGCATAGCCAATTAATGCATGCAGCTACGGTTGTAAAAGTAATAGACAAGAAAGTCATTTATTCGGTTTACAAATATAAGACCGGACCAACAAACAGGGATGTGCTACCGAAAAGGTCTGCACTCAGCAATCCAGCAATGCCAATGGTGGAGGTTTTATGAGTAATCACTTTTTACAATCAATTTACGCAGTCGTCATCTCATCAGATATATATATATCGGACCGATCAATATGCTCACAAACATCTGTGTAACCCTATTTTCAAAGCGTTGGAGTGCATGTTTGAGCACCCTGACGAGATATTTGATGGACAGTACCTACCTTACAATATTAACAATAGAAAAAGGGGCCAAGTGCGTGTTGGGCCACGCGCAGGGTAGGGTTCCGTAGTTGCCCGTCTGTCACAGAATGCGGACTTAAAAGGGGCTTTTGGGGTTTTTATTATAGATTACCCTCGTAAATACTCGTAAATATGATTATTTTTATAACACATCAATGTACAGGGTCGTTTCGCCGGTTACGCGACCACCTTCGGTTAGCGACCACCAAGGTTTTTTCTAGTGAAGATAACGTGCCGTGAAAAAGCAACTCTACCGTCCACGGTTAAAGGTTCAAATTCCAATGACAATGTATATGCACCCGAAATTAAGTGCATTTCTGACCAGTTAACTAGTTATGTCTACTACTCGTTAACTAGTTATGTCTGATTAACTGTGATAGTTTTCCTTTTAAATTAATTATATGTACTACTGCCACGAATTTTTTCACGTCCCCAGTAGTACCCATTTAGCCGGCAGGGGGGGGGACACATGACTCGAATAAAAATTAGGCCTTTAAATCCCATTATCTCGCAAACGCATAACTGAGTTGAAAAATAGTTTTAGAAAACCCATAATATTTTTGAACAAGCTATCCAACGATACCCCACACTATAGGTTTAACGGGAAAAAAATACATCACCAATTGACATGTAGGGGAGGTACCCTAAAAAAAATTTTCTTTCAGGAATTTATTCTACTGTTTTGTCGGCGTGATTGGTTTATATACCCACGCCGAATTGCAGTTTTCTAGTTGTAAGGGTTACTGAGCTAAGCCGAAGACGGAGAGACAGACAGACGGACGGACATGGCGAAACTATACTTGTTGACTACGGAACCCTAAAAAATATGGCGGACTCCGGGTCCGGTCTAGGTGAATGGGAATGAAATTGGTCTAGTTGTTTAATGGAAGTTCCGGTACTTTCTAAACATATATTTTCATTCAAATAAAAATAATAAAACACTTTTACCTTCATTGGGGCCTCAGATCACAGAATGTTTTAAATCGGGGCATTTGTTTCGCATTCTGACCTAAAACAAACGTTTTTTGCTGCATACCTAAACCTGAATTAGGAATTTTTACGTTCGACGAATCATAGTCACCCTAACGTTTGTGTATGGAACAAAGACCGCCTTGAAATAAATAATAAATAAAAATAAATATAAGGGGACAATATTACACAAATCGTCCTAGTCCCAAACTAAGCAAGCTTGTACTATGAGTACTAGACGACGATAAACATACTTATATAAATAAATAAATACTTAAATACATAGAAAACATCCATGACTCAGGAACAAATATTCGTGCTCATCACACAAATAAATGCCCTTACCGGGATTCGAACCCAGGACCTCTTGCTTCGTAGGCAGGGTCACTACCGACTAGGCTAAAGCGGTCGTCAATATAAGTTTTACTTATATATAAACCTAAAAACCCTTGTGCCTTGTGTATGTGTGTGTGGCAAAGTAGATTTAGGGTGGGTTGCACCGAACAATCTGTAATCGTAAGCGAGCTTCTGACGCTGCCGATTGCATTATTGACGACTGACCAAACCGAGCAACGTCGCTTTATAAGCAAACGTGACAAAATCATCTTAACTTAGACGGAAGCAATTTTTTTCAAGAATATATTACAAGGAGATAGACAAGATGTAAAGATTTTATTGACAAGACATAACAAATTTCCCGCCAAATCGTCTAAATCAAACTACAGAACTTCAAGAAATGTAGAGTGACCATACAATCAGTGTATATTATTGTTAATACTATCATTATATGAAATGAACTAAACAGTGACCTAATTGCATGATACCATAGATATAGGTCACTTTTATTACCAACCACTCTGTGAATAATAAAGTAGGTACATCCTATTTGGAAACTCACTATGGTTTCTCATAACAATCCAATGTTATTAATTAGAAGATAGTACTCGTAATAAAAAAGTCTTTAAATTCACCTCCAATACAGTCCCATTCTAATCTAATCACGGTTACACAATACCCGTAGCACCATACTGAAGAAAATTATAATGGAGAAAGTTTTCAGCTACCTACACTATACAATCACTAACTACGCCAATAATATTAATATGTTCCTACCTAAAATTGGTCATAATTTATTTCAAGACAAAATTTGTATAATTTTCTTCTTTTTCTGATGCAAAAAGGTTAAATAATCACTATAGCAAATGACGACACTGGCTATAACTATTTTCTGGAAACATACATACATGCAAACATATAATCACGCCTCTTTCCCAGAGGGGTAGGCAGGGATCACGGATCTCCATTTTCTACGATCCTGGCAAACCACTTTCGCTTCACTCACTTTCATAATATTTCTCATACTTCGCTAAATTGCCATTAAAATAAATTAAAAATGTTTGATTGTTTTTTTTTAATCCTATTTTCAGCTAGTAAAATATGAGTATAGGGGTATAAGTAGTTACCTATCACATTAAAGCGTTTATATTACTAAAAAATAAAATTATTTTGACTGCCAACATAATTAAAAAAGTTGAAAAGCCCCCGATGTTTTCATTTCAAAGTCCAATATCTCAAAAACGCCTGAACAGTTTTTCATGAAACATGACTAAGAACACTCGGGATAAAATTATCTATGACACAAAAAAAACCTCATTCATATCGGACCATCTGTTAGGGAGCTACGCTACCACAGACAGATACACAGATACACAGACACGTTTAACTTATAACACCCCTCTTTTTGCGTCAGGGGTTAATAAAATAAAACAAAGTCAAAGTGAATCTGAGTCATATCTGACATATATGGGAAATCCTTTAGAAGATATTTGAGATATAAACTTTTTTTTTAACTAATTAGCTTGTTTGGGTGTCCCACCGCTGGGCAACGGCCTTCCTTCTTTCCTCTGAAACGATTCCCATGGTAAATTTCATCAGAAAGCTTTGAAGTAGTTTGGTGTCTTTACACTTTTACGCGTGGTTGTAGATAGATATATATGCCGAAGTTTCTTTAATCGGTACCTAACGTAACGAATTACACTTTAGTACGTAGTTTCCGCAACACTAACCATTCAGGTCACTTCAGCCAATTCATAAGAGTAAGTACCTAAGTCCAAATGTTTAATCCACCATACCTACTATTACTTTTCCTGACCCTAAGTAATTTCCTCAATTGGATATAACCTACTCTACTCGTCAAACAGATCCGTCCTTGTGTTATGATATTTACTCATGTGCTAAAATATACTTATATAAGAGTTTATCTTAATATGTATCAGACAGCGAATTCGCTGATCAGAGACTGTTAAAAAGTGCATGGAACGAAGTAACCCCTACATCTGAATGAGGTTCCTAACACGCTAGCATAGCAAAACCAATACGCATCTACCTATAGTACTACTAACTGACGCACGAGTCCAACATGGGTTACTGATAACGCGTCATCAATTGCTTAGGAGATAGTTAATTTCGCAAGATAAACCAAGATAAGTACCTAATCTAAGTACTCACTTATAGCTGTTTTGGTGCGCACGTTCCGCGAGTAGCACATCGGGTGGAGGATGGCCCAGTAGCGGTCCACGGACACCCCCACAAGGCAGAAGATGCTGATGGTACACAGCATAACCAGCAGAGACACAGTAAATAAACACGCATGAAGGTTCTGAGGAAGTCCTACCGACGCCAGAATCGCGAACGGAATCCCCAAGAGTCCAACCAACAAATCCGCCACAGCCAGGGAAACTATGTAATAGTTGGTACGACGCCGCAGCCTCCTGTCTCTTCTAAACACATGAATCACCATAGCATTACCGATTATCGCCACTAACGCCACTAGGATCTCTAGAGTCGTGTACGCAGCGTAAAGCTCCGGGGTGGGGGACCGATGCCCCGGCGTTGGGGTCGTCGCTTCAGTGGACTCTGTCACTACCTCAGCCATGCCGTCTGCAACCCCTTTAACCCATTGTCATCGCTTAACATACACTGCTGCGCAACGCAGACATTACTTTAAAACTACACTTAACTAAACAATACGCATCGCGTGTTGAAATAGGAAAAATTTCCAAATCCGATAGGTACGTCATTAAAATACTGGAATGTATTGTTTTAAACTTTCCCCGACGAACTGTTATCGGTTATCGGTCGGATGACGGAGCGCGGAGCGCGTGTCCCGCCCGCCAGTCTTCCCGCCACTGCGGCGAAGTGGCGCGAATCGGAGCCCGCCGGGACGCACGTCCGAGATCACTTGTTGCCATTGCAACCGGTGACCGCAGCTGAGGCCTACGAATGTACAGGAAAACATGTAGGATGAACCATGACATTTAACTAAACATGCAGTGTGAATTGAGAATAATTTAACTCGGTCCCGTACTTCTCCACATGAACACGAATCTTTGCGTAGCCCCCGCGTAATTGAGAATCTCAGCACTCACTAGTCATTCGGAAACGGGTTATTGGATTGGAGTTGTATTGGCGAGCCCGCGTTCTATATGATTCGCTCGTAAAGGCAATAGAGAAAGTGCGACGAACTGAATTAGGTGCCTATTGGAGTACAATTTATCTCGTGTATAAATTGCGACCATTAAACGGGGTAACAAGTACCTACCAACGACTATAACACACCAGACGTCTGGATCAACAGACACAAATCCTTATGTAGGAGTTTATAAATAATACAAGTATATTGTTCGGTGAAGCACGTAGGAGCGTAAGCTGGTATTCACAACGCTAAAACCAGTATAAATTTGGCCTCCGAAGCGGAGCTACAGATTTCCAAAGCTGTTAAAAAATCCCCAAAAAAATATCGTATTCTAAAGATAAGTAGCGAGGTGAGTTGAGGCAGGTTGAGGACTAGAAATACTAGAATTTCCTTAGTCATTGTTGTGGACCGCTTGTTTGTATACCGACAAGCGCTAAACTAAAAGTACGTTGTACACGCTGACCGACACTTAACCTTCACTGTTCACTGGCCGTTTCAGTCTTGCGTCTCAAGACCCCAGTTCAAACGAATGCTTCTTGTAAGTACGCGAGGTTTCTGCTAAATATCCCAGAACAAAGACTACAATTGATGGTAAAGCTTAGCATTCACCATCGATAATATTTCCAAGCGCAACAGATAACCTGACAATTCACTCATCTTTTATTTATCTTTTGTAAGGCGCGCAGCTACCCCGCGACCGTGCTCTGGTTTGACACCGAGGACGAAATTTGATGGTTCCGATTACGCATACAGATGAGCGACGGTTTAAAATAAACTGACTCTGAGTGACGATCGTCAGATTTCCTCCCTAGATATGCAATCATAAATATCAAGTGTGGAGCTTACCGTTTAACTGAGACGGGTTCCCTCTATTTGGCATAACTTTAACCATCCGAAACGCTTTTAGCATAACAGACTTAGCATATTCGGTATTCGACGAATGTGAATGTGGCAGAAACTTTATATCGTATTCTTTATTCTAACATTCCGAAAATTTGTTAGTTCGAAATTGAACAAACAATTAAATAGGTACTAGCTGTACCTTCGACTTCGTTTGCATCATGGTAATGTGTTGGGAATTAACGCATTTCTTCTCTTGGACATAGGACACGTATGCAGTTCTAATTTAATTAACCTAACAAGTAAAACGTTGAGCCAACCTATTTTAACTAAAATGCCGTTATAATTAGTTTAGCATTATATAATGTCACCCTGATATTTAAATCCGTAAGAAAAGGACATTTTATATATCAGAGGTAAGTATTATAAGTTTTATGAATACTTAACATGATAAAAGTTTAGATGTTGGCGACAAATGATGCAACAGGTAGGACCTAGGCTGCAGCATTAAATGTTTATATTGAGCTTCTTCTGTAAGTACATATTTTATATTAAATATATAAAATTACTAAAATGGACTTGAGTCACTCCGACTCTCAGGTAAAGATGTGTTTTGGAATTCATAATAGATAATCATTTCGCTCGTACCAATGAGTTTTTCGGAACTTATGTACGGAATATGATTTCATATTTACCGTTAGCTTTTCGGTGAAGGAAAAACATCGTGAGGAAACCTGCATACATCTGCGAAGAAATTCAAAGGTGTATGTGAAGTCCCCAATCCGCACTGGGCCAGCGTGGGGACTACTGCCCGTTCCCTCTCATACATGAGAGGAGGCCTGTTCCCAGCAGTGGGACGTATATAGGCTGATGATGATGATGAGTACCCATTTACCGTTAAGTGTTTACGCAATAAGAACAGACTAATTTATATTTTCCAAACTATACCTAACCACTAGGTAAGTTAGTTCTACAACCATAAAGCGAGTCAGTCCTTTAATTTATAGTACATTACTACAGAGGCCGGGAAGTAAGGGGTTGCCGGCCGAGCGTAGCGAGGTCGGATAGTTATGAGGCTGGCAACCCCTTTTCACGCTGAGGAATCAAACTTTAATTTTTATGGCTGAATGCCGTAATCCTGTGCCACCTTACCCTTACGGTGTGGTCTAATGAGACCCGCACTTCTTTTACGGTGCGCGCTGTGAAGCTGTGGAATGAGTTGCCCTTGTCGCTGAGGCAGTGCCAGTCTGTTGCATCACTTAAGCATAATTTAAAGAAAATGTGGGTCTTTAACAACTTGTGATTAGGTATTCACGTTGTTTGTTTATTTATTGCATACTTGTGATATTTATATGTGTGTATATATTTATAGTATTTATGCAATTAATATGAACACTAGTTATGTCTGTATTTTTCGTAGATCTCTTTGTGTTTTTGTACATGGTGTATTAGTCTATCTCGTTCTTCCTACTTTCCACTCAATTGCTCAAAGGTTAGCTGGAAGAGATCCCTTATAGGGATAAGTTCGCCTTTGTACCTTAATCCTCCTTAATGTTTTTGTTATAACCTGTTTTGTTTTGTGTACAATAAAGTGCTTTCATACATACATAAAAAAGACCATCTTGCAGGCCTAGGCCTCCAATTTTGTATGAAATGCCATTACGGATCTCGTGACACTTCGAAGCCCATTATGAAGAACACGTCAATATTTCATTACATGTTTGAGAAAAAAATCTTTCACCCGTGTATACTGTGTAGAAATGACTTTCTAGGTGGACTACTTAGGCTATATTTTTTCCTGGGGGTCTGCCTGCTTCCTTCGCGATATGCGGGCGAAGCCGCGCGGGCAGCTCGTCTATGTAAAGAGGAAGAAGGGGTTATAAGGAGGAAGTCTGTGAGATGTGTGCTTTGTGAAGTTTATAAGTTTGTATGTAATGGGAATGGGTAATCACCGGAACCACATATCCGATTCCAAAAAATATTTTACCTGCGTTGTAGAATGGACTTTCTGGTGGTAAAAGTGCGCGGTCTTGAGTTAGTAATATAATATAGAGGAAAAGTCAGTGAGTTTGTGTGTACCTACATAGATCCCTACCATACACACAAACTCGCTGACTTTTTCTTACCCACTGATTACCACCTGGTAATCCCGTATTTCAAAAATTCATTCTGGTTATACATAGAATATGTTTTATCCCTCTGGTTGGCCTGCGTTCTTTGCAATAAGCGGGTGAAGCTGCGCGGGCAGCTAGTCAAATATATGTAAACTGCCGTTTTTTAGCTACTAGTCTCTGCCGACACATTTGTCATTCCAATATGTCAATGCGCACATGCGCTTCCCGACTTTCCCGAGCACGCGAGCTAACGTCTCAGATCTGAACACATTGGTACACGAAATGTAAATGGGTAGTACAGCTTGGGTAAAACAAAAGTAAGTAGTCCATCCCGTCTTGAATACTCAATAGTCAACCCATTCAGGGCCAATGACGACACATTTTCGTCAACGCCATAGTCGCTTTCAGCAGCGCAGCGTAGCGCGTAGCGATTCTTGGCCCTGAATGAGCACATTCAGTGGCAAGAGTCGCTACGCGCTACGTTCGTAGCCGATCCCGGGGCTTTCCTCGTACTGTAACGGAAAGCGGCTACGGCGTAGGCGCCGGCCAAGCTGCATATAAAAAAAACATTGATGCCATGAAATTACGTAAGAGGAGAGAAGGTGAATTAAGAGTCCTACCGAAAATTAGACGCCAACCTGTATGACCCACATGTCACATTGAAATACTTTTTTTCGCAATGGTAGGCTGTATGTTGCCAGTGCAGTAATGTATGGGCCAGGGAAGTTAATTGTGTTTAATTAAAACAAATTTTATTATCAAACACGGTATATTTCTGGAATACCATTATGTATACATATATTATGATCGACCTCAATATCATGAAAAATTCACCATGTGATAGATACTCCAGCGTTAAATTTAAATGAGTCTATGTTGAGTTCAAAACCCAATTCAAACATAAATATTTTAACAATTACTATTATTTTAATTTTATTGAGAGGACACAATTCGTTAACATAAATGCACTTGTAACACATTCATCTATTTCTATAGTTATACGTTACTGTTCAATATTGCCTACTTTGGGTAAATTTAAATTGTTATTATCACTACGGATGATGATATAGGCGTCTATAGTTAATTTTAAAATTAATATCTCACTAACTTGTAAATAAAAAAATAAAAATTAAGTGACAATCTTACACAAATCGACCTAGTCCCAAACTAAGCAAAGCTTGTACTATGGGTACTAGACGACGATAAACATACTTACATAGATAAATAAATACTTAAATACATAGAAAACATCTATGACTCAGGAACAAATATTCGTGCTCATCACACAAATAAATGCCCTTACCGGGATTCGAACCCAGGACCTCTTGCTTCGTAGGCAGGGTCACTACCAACTAGGCTAAAGCGGTCGGATTAATAATTCTTAGCGGAGAAAGAAGTCTAATTAATAATATTTTTAAGTAAAATAAATACCTTTAAGATTATTGCCACATTAATAAAAATATTTACAGTACATATGGTGCTACTCTCCCGCACTAGTGCGGAAAAGAGCCCTTTTCGTGCATATGTCGAAACTTTAAAGAGCCATATGTACAGTAAAACGTTGTACCATACACGTGCGAATAGGTAATTCGCAACTCGTGTCGATTTAAAACACTCCCTTCGGTCGTGTTTTAATTTATCACCACTCGTTGCGAATTTCCTATTTTCGGCACTTGTATCGTAAATAACTAATTATTTAACACATTCGAAACCAAGAACCCGCTTGGTAAGCACTCGTAATGTTTGCTCAGATGCCGGCTCAGCCCGCTAGGCGGGCAGTAGTATAAACATACACGCCTAGCCAGTTTTCTGTCGGTTTCTGGTGTATTGTTCAATTTTTAGTATAAGTATTTGTTTCTGAGTGATAAGAAGATGGATGTTTTCTATGTATTTATATCTATTATATATATCGTTGTCTAGTACCCATAACACAAGCCTTACTGAGCTTACTATGGGACTAGGTCGATTTGTGTAAGATTATCCCGTTATAATATTTTATTTATTTATTATTTTAGTCCGGTTGCGAAAGTGTTAATATGTGTTTTTAATTTTTACCTCAGTATGAATACGCCATTACTGGTTCACTATTTTCTAACGCGAACGGACTATAGGTTAAGCTTTATAATTTACGAGCCTCTGTTATAGCACCGTGTACACACTGAGCCAATAAGCTACCTATCTCACTCTAAGGCGTAAACCAAACAGAGACGGCATACGGCGAGGGCGAGGCGCAGGCGCGGTGCAGGCATGGAATAAAGTGCTAGTAAGGTACTAAGGAGACGTATTTTAAATTATACTGAAGCGGCGCGGCGGAGGCACGCTAGCGAGCTACTAGCACCTTATTCCATTGTATTAAGGTCTACAATGGTTTGAAGCTGCATCATGCCTGCACCGCGCCTGCGCCTCGCCCTCGCCGTATGCCGTCTCTGTTTTGTTTACGCCTAACAAATGGCAGTCGTTTACATGCTTCGCATTCATATTCCGTCTATTTTCTGAGAGTGTATGCGGTTTAACATGTTACATTTCAAAGATAATTTATTTGCTTATATCAAGTAAACATAACAATTACCAATAGATAGGTGAATGTGTTAACAAAGAATCATTGAAATGCTTTCCGTTGCGGAAATTAGCAGAACATAGTAACTGCCATAGTTGGAGGGTAAAAGCAGCCAAATAAATACACATTATGGATGTATCCTGTCTACTAAGTGCACAGGTATCCCAATATCTAGTAACCTATCCCTAGACAGTAGGTCTAGATTTGGATGTAAGTGTAACATTGCATCCCAGGCCATCTCACTCAGCTTCGGTATACTCAGCCAAACCTTATACAAAATATTATTCCTACAAGTTGCATCCTCTTTAGGTTCAATCCCTCCAAATACATACATGCAACCTTGTGATGTCACAGTAGATGAATGGAAATAAAGAGGGTGTGGCAACACAGTCTCTCGCATTTTATGCCATTGCATTTCAGCAACATTAAGCCTCCATATATCTTCAAAGACTGAATTCCCGTCCGATCCGCCCGCCACAAATACTTGAACACCAGTTGGTGTGTCTATCTGTACAGCGCTGTGGCATTTCCGTGGTAAAGGAGCAATAGTATCATGCATAGTGTCATCAGCCTTTGGTGTCAACATAGACCAAGTTCGCGTTGGCAGGTCGAACACTGGAATCTCCATGAGTTCAAAAGCCCACTCGCCAGTCCCACCTCCTATTATGAATAATTTGTCATTTACTCTGGCAACTTCATGTCTGTACCTGCCTATAGGCTCCCCTTCACTTCCCGTACCTACAAATACTGGTTCCCAAACCAGTGTTCGGAGATCTAACCTGAAAATAAAATATACATAATTAAGTCTTATTGGATATTGACAATATAAACAAAGACAATAATTTATTTTAATTTTATTAAAAATAAAAACTAAAATTATCATACTTTTGCAAAAACTGACCAAATCCAATACAAAAAGCTATCTTTGTTGAACTAAGACATAAGTCCTAGTGTTTGCATCTTTCTTTATTTCCATCAGAGTTCATAATGTCATTTTTTATAAGCCCTTTATACTGATTAAGAGGATTCTTATACAAAGTCTTATTGTAACTCAGTGTGCCTCATGCATCAGTGGCATCATCATCATCATCATATCAGCCAAAAGACATCCACTGCTGGACATAGGCCTCCCCAATGAGTACCAAAGTGACCAGTCCTGCACCACCGACCTTTACCAGCCAGGTCATCATTCCACCTTGTGGGGGGCCTCCCCATCCTGCTCCTTCTGGGATGTGGTCACCACTCGAGAACCTTTGGGCCCCAACGGTTCTAAGTGCAATCCCAATGCCTCAGTGTACACAAACAAAATACTTTGGTTAATTTCTTCTCTATGGTCAAATAGACAAGCCGATAACTAAAATAACTTCAACAACTACCTGTAAATATCACTGTTGTAAGCAAATCCATTGGTGCCTCCAATAGTATAGAAATATCCATCATGACACAGTATGGCCTGTCCGTATTGTCCAGGCGGCTTAGCCCCAGTTGCTTCCAACACTAGCAGCTTAGCATCTCCAGGACTTGCCTTCCATGCAATCACATCATTGCTACACTTGTTACCGAAAGGAGCTCCAGTTCCTCCGAATATCTAGAAATAGAAATAGGTCACAAGTTCACAACAAAACTATTTATTAGCAAGACGTTATTTGTAACAGCTGGAGTACAAACCATTAAGTAACGGCCGTTCATGCACATAGCATTCGATGCTAACTCTTCTGGCATATTCTCAACAACCTCATGTTCCGTCCATTTACGCGTTGCTATCGAAAAACTCCATAATTCTTTGAAAAGCGGCCGTTCCGGTGTCCAAGTGGGATTTTCTCTTTGTATGCTGGTGCGCGGTAATGACGGGTTGTAGCCACCAAAACAGTATATATTCACATCGTCACACGCTATCCTATGTCCACTACGAGGTCTGGGACACTCAGAACTACGAAACTTTACTTCAGTAACCTTAAAGGGCTTGAAAACAAAGTCTTTTCTGGACGAAGTCATATCGGCGAGTGTAACAGCATGTAAACTGAAAAATTTCACTGAGTACCCGAATAATTATAATTAAATCCACACACGTAGGTCAATTAGTGATTTTAGGGATATGTTTCCGATATTTCGGTAACAATAATGAAAATTCCGGACACAAATGTGAACATGACAGTTGTACAACAGATAAGACAGAAGATAATTTCATGAATGTTACTGAAAGTATTGGATACCAGGACCGTTTATATTTGGCACTTAAGAAAAGAACATTAAGGCGCACATTCGAAAATCGATTATACTGATGAAATAAATAAAATAACGAAAAAGAGAACAATTGATTCACTGCTTTTTGTGCAGTATGGCCCATCACGCCCATGGTCTTAGCCTGTCCGAATGGACGAATTAAAAAAAAAACACTACTTTTTGCTCTTTTCTAAAAGACACGCTATACGGGCCGATATCAGCAGGACTGCATGCAGGCCGCCGCGTGAAGGGTAATCCACATTATGTGATTTTACCCCAATTTGTCAGTAAAACATGTCGAAGTCAGAATTGGATGTAGCGTACGGTTTGATAACCGCATATTGATCATGAATGACGACACAGTGATTATAATTGCTAGTTTTCTATATCCTAACGAATTAACAAAAGGAAAAATCCAGAAATGAAGGCGGAGATGGTGAACAACGAAATATTTTAAAAGCAGAAACATTGTAAGTAAAATAATTGCAAAAAAAGAGTAACGTTTAATTGACAACTTTATCAGAATGTCTTCTGAAGATTTTGAATGGTTGTTGAATACAATTGGACCATTCGTTTTTTGGCCTTCGGCAACCAATCCACGCCACGTTGGGACGATTGCTTCAAATCCTTTGATGTTGCCGCCTCGCTGCGGATCGCCGGCACAGGCCACCAAACAATCGTTGGCGTTTGTTAATCCGTCCAGACACAGCCAACGAAGGCCAGCGAAACCCTGTGTAGAGCACGTGTAGAGGAGCCTTAGAGATGAATTTGAACACGCTCTTATTGAAAGAACGAACAGGAAGACTCCTCCTCAGTATATTTATAAATATATATGACAACCGGTTACTAGGCATTGGATAGTCACGCTGAGGGGCTACCGCGAAGTGAAAACGAACTTCGTTCGAATATCTCCCTCTGTCGCTGGCACTAGCAAGAACGACAGAGACAGAGATACATAAACTTTTCGTTTCGCGGTAGCCCCTCTGCTTAGGAAGCCGAACGAAAGGGCAATGTTTTCTATGTATTTATATTTTAAATCTATCTTCATCTAGGGAAGAGGGGGGACAGTGGATCACGGGGAACAGTGAATAAAACTATCTAGCGCCATCGTTTACGCACACATTCAAACGCCAACGCGTGTTTGTAAACTCGTCTCGACAGGCCCTACACTGCGCCAGTCGCCCGCGAGCTCAGGCACAAGGAGGGTGCGTTATCGCTGCCAGTCGAACAACACAGTACGTAAAATTTATTTTACATATTCATTGAAAATGTTTGTAGGCAAATTTACGCGTGTTATTGAATGTGTTTTTGTTTTATCTTGTTACTTTGTGATTGCAAATTGTGTTGATTGGTGTTTTGAGTGTAATAATATATATTTAAATTTTTTGGCGAATTATTCTTCCTTTAACGGTTTATGGGGTACACTGGGCCATCTCCTTGTGGGGAGCAGTGGACATGGGTCCAGTGGTACTATGTAAACCTAGGAAACTGGCTACCTCGCCTAGACTGATTATATTATATTTTTATGATTATTTGTAAACTAGTGAAACTAAAACCTGCCTATATGGCTGCCTGATTGCTGTGATTTTATGTTGTAGGAAGACATTTGTGCCTATATTACAATTATAATGAGTGATATTAAAATTAACGATAAGTATTTTTTTTGATGACATAAAGTATTGTCTTTAAGTTTTCTTTTTTGAATTTATATTTTCTATAATAAAACATAACTTTTGTTGATTTATGACGTTATTTTATGTAACTTAATACATATGATCCCGTGTTCCCCCTATGGTCCATAGTTCCCAATGCCCTGATTCAAGGTTCCCCGAGCATGGGGAACAGTGGACCAATTCCCATTTTTTTTTAAAGTCACTCTGTGGCCTAAAGTTCCATTTGTGTGCCTTCTATAGTGCATTTTATTTATGCCTTAATAACCCCTTATTAATATGAGGACAAGAAAACGGTCATAAAGTGTGTATCTGCTGGGCTATGTGCCTCAAAACAAAAACTGATCCACTGTCCCCCCTCTTCCCCTACCTACACACACCTTATTGAGATTACTATGGGAATAGTTCCGATTGAAGCAGATAAGATTTAGGGCGGGTTGCACCGACTTACGATTACAGACCGATCAACGTTAAATATGGCGCTGACAGCTGTCAGTCCATAGAAAATTGTCAAACGTTCCATACATTCAGATTTTAACGAACACCGCTTACGATTACAGACGGTTTGGTGCAACTCACCCTTACTAAAGCTATGTAAAGTCAAGTGTAAAAATATGTGTGCATACAAATTGCTCATAAATATGTCCCATTGCTCTTATGTAAGCGGATTAAGGTTTTGGTACTTATTTATGAGAGGATGTTATCGATACATATTTTTGCACTTGAATGTACTTTAGTAAATCTTTAGGGTTCTACTTCTAAGATACTTTAACATTCAGTAGGTAATCTAAGTATACTAATATAAGCGGTATTCTCTAATAATACAAAAATTGATAATTAAAACAAAAAAACAACAATGATCTCACACTATACAATAGGCGATCTTAAACCTTATGAGCTATCTCTTAACCCCTAACCAGGTAACGTTTGGGTAGGAGAAATGGTGCAGATTGTTTAATCGAGCAGGGAGACAAAAAAATTGGGTATCAGAAAATAATATACATATGTATACAATGAAAAACCAAATGCTGTCATTTTTTTGTATATTAATAAACGTCACAAATAGTCACAATACGTTGCTCCTTTTCGGGATAACTTGTACAGTAATATTATGGAAACATATCACTACATAACTTTGTTATAATTCTAGTTGACTAATTCGACAGGAAAATTTATATGACTTTAGTTAATTTGTTATAGTCAATTGTTCTTGTCGTATTAGCATTTTAAACAATAAAAACCCGCAAACTGATTATCTAACTGAATATTTAAACTATAATTGGTACAAGTAAATCTTTTTTAAATATTTTATAAGCAAAACTTAAAAATTAACCTCTAGCGAAAAGCGCGACACGCCCACCAACAATAATGTGACCAGAAAAGCCTGTTATTATTTCCCATTTCGTAAGTCAATTGAAGGGAGCGCGTTCATTATGTAAATAACAGAATTTATGCAGCGCGGTGCATACCGGTCGCAAATAAAACTTTATGCTTCGACTTCTTGTTCTTTTTGCCAGATGGGGACGGAGCCGAGGCTATAGAGGACTGAAGCGCGGCCTCGATGGCGTCGCTGAGCACGAGCGCGCGCGGCGCCGCGCCCTCCGCGTCGGGCGCCGGCGCCGGCGGACTCGGCACCCTGACCGTGCGCACGCGCCAGGTGCCGCCGGTCCCAGCCATCTGGAAATATAACCTACACTTTAAAATTGTACTAAGTTGAAATCAAACAATGCCAGGTAAATGACCATAATTCGGGCAGAACCTGACGATTGATGAAACAATTAAATTTATGCATCTCTTCGCAGGACATGCCGCGGGAATATCTAGTTTTATTTTAGCATTTCATTATGTTGATGCAACATAACATAATATTTACAAAAATCCTTTAAGGTTTTATTTCCTGTTCTCCACTATAATCCCGTGGCCTGGTCCCTCAGGGGAAAAAATCAAAACTAATTATTTTTTCATATTAAAAACTACTACAACTACTACTACTACTTAAACTAATTATTTTTTTATATATATTTTTTATATTTTTCGTAGACTCTAAGGCCTGTCGGTGTAGGTACGACGACGAGGAGTGTTAGGTGAACTGCGACCCTACAGCGCGCGAGCCGTGCGGCAGCGGCCGGCGAAGCGCCGTTTACCTTGGCAAAGGATAATCCTGATGAGGAGGGAGCGCTACTAGGCGAGGGGCTAGGGTCGGGCGTGTCCTGGTCGGGCGGGCTGGGTCTCGGCGCGGCGGGGAACAGCAGCGCGGAGGACAGGTCGGGGCGCGGCGGGCCCTCGGCGGCGCGGCGCGCGGCTCGCTCGCGGCGCCGCTCCAAGCACTGCTGGCGCGCGCGCTGTCTAGCGCGCCGATCTAACTCCTCTGCAATAATACCACCATTGCTATAGAGGCCGGGAAAACAGGGATTGCCGCCCAAGTGTGATATAGACGCCAGAGCGTAGCGAAATAATAATATGTAAGATTCCCACCGAACGGGCGGGCCTGGTCGCCTGGCGCCGCGGCGCAACGGGTGATCGAGCACCCGGCGGCAGCCGACCTTTTGTTTTAGTTTTTAGAGTGCTGTAGGCAAAAGCCGCACGGAGCCGGTCACATGCGACGACAGCCGACCACAGCGGTCCACGTCCGCGAGTAGCCGATCGGCCGCAAGTAGGTACATTCAAATATGAAATTTAACGTCTATATTAAAGCTTTGAAGCAACTCCTTTGTCAACTTGCAAAAAACGCGCAGGCGGGCGCGCTCCGGCCCGGCCCGGTCGGTGAGGAATTGAGAATCGTACATTACGAGGCAGGCAATCTCTAGTTCCGGCCGAGGTTTATCTCAAAAAATGTGAGGAAATTGGAAAATAATAAGAAAAAAATAACTAAATATTTGTAACAAAACTGCTAGGCCGCGAGGGCGATGCACAACGCTATGTTACGCAGTATTTACGTGAACATAAGGGCTAAATTTCATAGTATGTCCGAGAGTACATTATGATGATACAAGTGAGCTATGTTGATAATTACGCGTTTCATACGACGTTTTTCAACACATTTGCGAGGAAAAAACCATTTTCACACCTTTCATTCGGAAAAGTAAGTTTTGCTCCACGACGAGAGGGACCAAAACGCTGCTTTTCTGTTCAAGCTACTTTTTTAATTTATACATTGGCATTGGAACATTTGTACGCAATGTGCCAATTGAACACAGATGTTAATAAAATAATCGATTGTAATTTCATCGTAGTCGATTCAAAACGAACATATTTCAAGTTTTAACTATAACAATGTTGTATAAAAATTTATACATATTTCGTAATATTTAAAAATGAGTAATAAAAATTAAGATAATTTAGATATATTTTAACAATAGCTTTTTTAAAATTTCCTCATAGTCGGTGTGAAAAATAGTATGTGTCACTCGGTAGCAAAATTATTTTCGTCTCGGGCGTAAACACTTGTATCCCTCACTACGCTCAGGATTCAATACACCGCCCTCACCGTAAATATACTATTTTGCTCCCTTGTGACACAAATAACTATTTCATAAGATGAACATTTTATAGGCTTCCAAAGTTATTTTCTTTAGTAAATGATGGCTACAGGTTTTAATTCACTTCATCGCCAAGAATTGCCGGTGGCGTCAATTCTATTTATCACTTTGCTATTCACGACAACTCAACATTTTTGATAATAACCACACGCATTAAAAATGTTACCAAATATTAATATAATTTGTTTCGTGAACTTTGGGCAGTGCGCGCACAGGTCTTAAAGCTAGACTTGGATACAATCTCTTAATAGCCAATACAAAATTAAATGTTTTTTTTTTCGTTTTAAAATGCTACTATTATAACTTATGTAAAATCTTATCAAATGTGAAGTTTTCCTAAATTAAAGGTTTTGTATATCATATCCAAAATAAGTAGTCAATTAATTAACAAAAATGATTTAATTTGTTTAGTGGATTAAGAATCCATTCGCCAACATTTAAAAAACAGCTGTACATTCTGTACAACCCGGTTAAAAAATAATATAGTTTTCCTAAATTAAACGTTTCTATATCATATCCAAAATAAGTAGTCAATTAATTATGAAAAATTATTTAATTTGTTTAGTCGATTAAGAATCCATTCGCCAAGATTTAAAAAACAGCTGTACATTCTGTACAACCCGGTTAAAAAGAAATATAGTTATATCCCTAGTACAGTTTTGATACGTACCGAACCTATGATGATTCGAACCTATTTAAATGTCTAATAAAGACCGCATCAATAGTATTTTTAGAGATTGGCGATTATGGTTCTAGTAATGATGATGGTGTAAGAGTCATTGAAATTATGGATCGAAGTTGATTTTTCTGACAGATAAACTTTTGAATGTTAAATAATTGTAATAGTTCTGAAATGTTAAATTTTTTATGTAATATAAATTGTCATGTTTGTGTACGATAGCGCAATGAATATTGTATTTTACCACATAAATGATAGCATTCCAAAATATCAAAAATGCACAACATTAATATTCAAGTTTTCACTTCTGCCGGCACTCCCGGAGTGCTACCCGGCCTTTTTTTTTCAGTACGTACGTGACACCTGACTTAGGTCGTTACATACTGCTCAGTGATAAAAAGTATTTTGTTTTGTATATCTATGATAACTTATTGTTATTGTTCAAATGTATTGATTTACTCGTACTAAATAAAAAGCAAATTTAAAAAATAAAGACTAAGTTTATTTCATGAAGGTTTATTGAGTATTTTGGCTGTCGGTATCCTTGCCTTGGTCTTAGAATACTAGCGAAACATAATAAAATAAAAATAAAGAGTTTATTCTATGAAGTTAACGTTGGTCCGATTGCCTTTGTGTTTGACGAAGATTTTACTTTATATTATGCACTAGAGCATAAAAAGCGACTATATCGCCTACGCACAGCATAAAGACGAACTTTTAGAGCATGAGAAATTAAAAGTAGGGGAAGTAGGGTACATTGATACACGGGGCACATAGATACGACAGACATTGAACGAATAGCAGTTCACATTCATTCACTCACACATAAAAACCACCCTTTACATAAGGGATTCCACATTATGTAGTAAGTATACACTGGAAATTTCACTATAAAATAATCCTTTTTGTGTAGTTATTTTCGGTATTTTTTTAATATTACTTTAAATTCAAAAAAGTACTTTGGGGCACATTGATACGGAGGTCAATGGGGCAGATTGATACTATGTCAATGTACCCCATGGCGATCAATTGCCCACACGGGTAACTAATGTTTTTTATTTTTCAGAAAATGGTTCGCATTTATAAAAAGAAGACTGACAGAGCGTCTATAGACGAAACTAGTATACCTTCTGCGATGCTAAAAATAATAGGTACTAAATAAATACATATGATTGTACCTCTCAACAAAGTGATAAATGAGAATAAGACAGATCATTTCATAAATAAAGCTTAAAACGAATGAATACATGTATATTGTTTTATTTCTAATACACATTTATATATGTTATATAAGAAGATATATGCGAATCAAAGTGCCCCAGGTATGTATCAATGTACTCCGTATATGGGGCAGTTTGATACGAAACCCATTTTCTAGAAAAAGAGTCATAAAATAATTACGTGCCTTTTTGCAAAGATATGTGTACCTACGTTTCTACCCAGATACATACTCGACCTGGAAAAATAGTTTGTTACAGTTACTCTATCCCTGACTTTTTAGAGGCGAAACAAAAAAACCGTATCAAGCGGCCCCACTTCCCTCTATATAACGCCATTATTTTCATACTGATTCCTTCATAATGATAATGATTTCAAAGATAATTTGTCTATAAGTACTAATATTATTATAAAACATTATTTTACTAGCTAGTATGTAGAATGGAACGCAGAATGGATATAGGCTATATTTTTATCCCTCTGAACAGTCTGTGTTTTTTTGTAATACGCGTATGGATATGGGCAGCTAGTTTATAGTAAACATACCTGAGAAGCTATTGATTGCGGCTTCAGTAGCATATGGTGGCTTTAAATCTATCTCCACGATGTCAAAGGAGCAATTCAATGGCAAGTGGGATGCATAAGGCATGTGTTTTCTGGTCTGAAACAAAATCAAAATATTCAAATGAACTTATCAAAATATACAATTCAAATTAAAACTTTGTATACTTTAACTGCTGCAAAGAAACAAATAAAATAAAAAATAAAAACAAAAAACAAATAAAATAGCATTAGTTCATTGGCAGAAATAGGCGATTTTAATAATACTGTACCACTCTGCCAAATCTAACATTCCTGATTAAGACTTGTTTTAGTAAGTATGTTTTCTCAAACATGCAATGGTATATTGACGTTGTGCTCTTCATAATGGGGTTTGAAGTGTGACGTTTCGGGCGCAGGAGACGAAAGACCCGTAACGAAATTTCATACAAAATTGGAGGCCTAGGCCTGCAAGATGGTCTTTTTTAATTTCCATTCCACAATTTGTGGGACAGGATGATGGCGTTCAGGCATCTTGGAGTTTCTTAATTTATTTCATTGCATGTTTGAGAAAAGCACTATACACAGGTACCTAGGCGTGAGAAGGGGTGGCCAGCCTCATAACTATCCGTCTATATGTACTCGGCCCGCAACCCCCTACTTCCCGGCCTCTGTAGTAATGTACTAATGTGTACCTGTTCAACAAGCGACATAGTCTCGCGATGCAAGACGCGTCCGGTGACGAGGGCCGGCGCGGCGGCCAGCGCGCCCCACGCCGCGGTCAGGATGCGCACGTTCAGGCTGTTCAGGAATACTTGCTGCCCGTCATTTGCTACAAAATTACAACAATTATTAAGTTAAGCTATAGAAAGATGAACCATGACACCACTTAGTTTCTATAGAAACAAGTGAATTCAAAAGATTTATCAAAAAAACACCTACTTTTTTTAAATTTTATAGCCTATGTCACTCCCACGATTAACCTTTTCACCGCCAAACACGTGAAATCACGTCATCGACGATTCGTGACACCGACGCCAAAGACGGCATTTGCCGACATTTTTTTTTATTTATGAAAACCTACTCTGAAATAGCCCAATTTCATGTTGGCATTATTTCTTTATCCATTATTTTTTTACCCTTGTGGCGTGAGGTGGCACGGCAAGTTGCTTTACTATCTAGCGGTGAAAAAGTTAAGAGGAATCCAACGACACCTCATATGTATGTCCAAATACGTCAAGCGGTTTAGACTGCAGGGTGTGCCAAAGAATAAGCCACATATGTACATACATGCCTTACTGGTTTTTTACCATCCATACTAATAATATAAATGGGAAAAGTGTATGTGTGACGATTGACGTGATTTTTTAAGTGGAGATAGTTAAAGAGATGGAGAGTGACATAGGATAGTTTTTATCCCCGAAATCATCCCCTAAGGGGGTGAAATGGGGGGGGGGGGTAAAAGTTTGTATGGAGCTGCGATATAAACGAGTTCCACGCGGACGGAGTCGCGGGAAGAAGCTAGTAAGCTTAAGTTTAGCTGTTTGGTTTCATTACATTTGGAACAATTAGTCAATTTGATCTAGCAGCAAAGGCCAAATTTTGTACTTTCTATACAGTAAAGCTGTCTTCAAAAGTCTAAAAACCAGATTCAGGAGGCTATACTTGGCAAGACCTATATTGGATCTAATTGTTCAATAAACAATAAAATTTTACTGCAGGATTATTTACCTTGATAAAAATAGAAGTATTTCGCTTGATTTTGCTTGTCAGCGTCAGTTAGACCGGTATTGTCTTTCGCCTCGTCAGCAGCCTCTGGGCAGTCAATCAACGGGAATTCTTCAGGCTGATTATCATTCAATTCATCTATATTGAACTCAGGTGCATCTGGATTTAAGCTGGACTCCACATCGGCTAGTTCCAACTGCTGCATTTGTACTTGGACTATGTCCGCACATGCAGCACCTTCTTCATTTACATCAAACCAATCCACCCTGTTTTGATTAACTTCTAGTTTCTCGTATACTGTTGGAGCTTCGTCTAACACCTCTTCTTTTATTTTAGTGACATCAAATTGTAAATTAATTGACTCCTCCTTCAACTTTAGCAACTCTAGGGCTTGTTCCATAAATACAATTTCAGTTGTATCTATCTCGGCTAGTATTTGTTCCTCAATTTCCTTCCTTTCCCTCTTCAAGATGTCATGCACCTGTGTACAATGTCAAAAGTCAAAATCATAACCCAGTATGGGCAAATACTTGCGCGATGGCCATGAAATATATAAATTGACATGTAATACCCATAACACAAGCTTTATGGAGCTTGGAAGAAACTCTAGAATAATTAATCATAATAAAAGTAAAAAAGTTGACATGTAAAATGTAAAATTATCTGTATCTTGTTACTATGTATGGATTAGGTGTCAAAGCGGACAGTCGGGAATGACGCATGCTATTCCAAAGGAGTAACATGGGCATTGCTGACCCTTGATATGTTTGAGGATTCGCCATGTTGACAGCTGAGGGAACAAATTCCCACGCTCTCAACACAACCTCAGCAGCTCTGATGATGGTTACTGTACATGGGACTAGTTGAATTTCTGTAAGGCCGCGATCTGGACGCCAGCGGGCAGCGGGACGACGAGTGGCTGCCCAATTGCCCATACATTAAAGTTGCTCGAATGTATGAACTGCTTCTAGTGACGAAGTAAAAGCTAGACAACATATATATATATAAACCTGATGTTTGTTAGCAGCGAAGAATTTAGCGTATGGTGCATTATTGATATCGTCCAGCGGCAACACCGCCTCTGCAGCGGAGTCCCGCGCGAGCCCGCGCGCCGGCGCCGCCTCCACCACCGTGGACCCGCGCAGCCGACGCACCAGACGCATGCTTATCTGGAGCCAAACCAAATATTAATCTAATGACTAATGATTGATTACGTGTTAGTAGTATTATTCTACTTTTACACTCTTATCATAGATATGTAGTGATAGCGGTAGCTTGGCTTGCTTTATAGCTTGGAATATAGTTCTAAGGGCACTCCTATGCTAGTAAGCCTCTAAGCCTACAAAAAAACAGTGAAATTTGAGTCAAATTTAAATGGGATATACTGAATTTTTCATCATGTGTCAAGGCTTTTTAATCCCTACTAAAGTAAACTCAATAACAGATATAGATTGAAGGCAGCTAAGTACACAGCTGGAAACATTTGTAACCTGCTTTTACTCAGTCATTAAAAAAGAATTAACTAAAAAACATTACACTAGTTTATATGCAAGTTATGCAATACACAAAGGATTTATATTGCATAAATAGTGAAGACTTATTTATTTATTTAATCTTTATTGCACAAAAGAACAACTTATCATACAAAAGGCGGACTTAATGCCGAATAATTGACTTATTATGATCTGTTTCATCAAAAAGTAATTTAATACATAATTACCTCCTCGGCAGGTGATTCCCATTGCACCATTCTGGTCGGCTTCATATCCTTGACCTGAAGAGGAGCATGACACACAGGGCATGGTGGAGGCTGCTTGTCATGAGTTGCAGCATAGTGCATCACACAGGCCCAGCAGTAGACATGACCGCAAAGCCCTGTGCGGCCGGCCACTGGAGCTCCCAGGCAAATGGGGCACTCGGTGCGCCCAGTGCTTCTAACCACCTATGAAGCATTCAATGATTTCGTTTTAGACACAATAGGAAATGCCAGCAAATTTGCTGAGTTATGCAATTTCCAAAGAGGCAGGTAAATCATACTTAGAATTTCAAACAATCAATGGTGTATGTGTGTGCATCACCACTTCAAGAAAAATTGCAATGATAATAGACAAATGGTGTCTATACAAATTTCATCCATAGCCCAGTTATCTTCCCACTTAACTTATGTGGGTAATATGTGTTGGTGATAGGAGCGCACAACAAAATGGATGAATACATATATGTTTATTGGTAAAGTAGTGTACAGCGCGCGAGACGGGCAAAGACTGGCTGTGTGATGGGACTTAGTTGTACGAAATGCCTACTAAGCAATCTGCGACCCCACACCTACAACAGCCTCCAATGCCTGCTGCAACCGCTTCACAGGTATCTACCGATAACATCAAACCTCGCCATAGAACCATTATGTATTAGATCTGTATCCTGACACATGTATATCAAATATCCAGTTTTTAAAGAGGGTTTTTACAAAGTAAATACAGACTACCAAAATTAATAAGTAATTGAAAATACACACTATTTCCTCAATTTGCTCCCACTTGATAGGCACATCAGGATCCAGTATGTTCACCCTGTAGTCTCCATCCTCTTTCACCACAAACTGGCAACTGTAGACAATGACTTTATGAGTTTTTGACTAGCTTTTATAAATTATAGAATTAAGAAAGTCATTTTTGTATGTGACAAGTCTCTCAGTGAAAGAACTAAAAGTAAGATTATATGACTTACTAGGCACGCAGATAGAGGTCGTGACTGTGCCGTTGTGGAGTACGCTGGACACCCTGTCGACGCGGCACTGGATCCCTTCTGTCGGGGCCCCCACGAGGGGTATACATGAAATTCAGCAAATGGTTCCAGTTTTGCTTCTTGCTTCCAGGTGTATACACAGACCCAATTTCAGGGTCTTCATCTTCCCCTAACCTGTGCCACATAAAGCAAAATCTTATAAGATATATATAGGTATGTAACATGATGTCATACATTGCTACTCAAATGTAAAAAAAAGAATTAATATTTGTATAAGGCTACGCATTTGTTTTACCTGGCGATCTCCGCTCCACCCATAGAGTTGGTGGGGCCCCCACGAGCTCGCGGTCGCCGGTCAACTTGACCCCGACCCCTCTGCGCTGGTACATTCTTCCGATTAGGCTCATTTTTGGGAGCACTGCCAGGTCCTTCGCGTTTCTTGTTGTTTCTTGGCCAAGGTTTGTTCGTCAATTCTGAGATTAAACAAAAATAATGAAGTCACTTGACATAAGAAAACAACAACAAAATGTCATCGTCTTAGAACCTGCGTGACCTTCATCTATTGTACTCACCCGTACTTTTTTTACCATCGACGGCCGAAGCCCTCGATTGTAGTTGAGACGACCGATTTATAGATTTCTTGTCCATTTTGGATTCTTCCAACATCCACAAAAACAGCTGTGCGGGATTCTCCCCGAGGAGACAACGATTTTACGTAAAAGGGCGACATTTTAGAAAGCCATGTTTATAACCGGACACAAGGAAAAAATATGATTCCTTTCTAAAAACACACTTTACCTAGCGGTAATTGGTTGTTGCAAAACTCTTTACACAAAAAAGGGAGTAGATTCTACTCCCTTTCGTCGATACCGACGAAAATATTATAAGAAACTAGTTCACCGCGTGCCGCTAATATGGCGACTACACCAGAGGTAGGGGAGTCCGTCCGTAATATGATTGCGCACTTCCGTAATAGTATTTATTCTTATTCACGCCTTACGAAACAATCTTTGAATTTATTTTTGCTGAAACTTTTATTTTTCTTAATATGACTATATTTTATTGACACATATTCTTTTAAATTTAAAAAGTATTATAATTGATTAGAAAAAAAAACTACTTTTGTTGTGTTGGCATTTGGTTGGTAAAAGTGCGGTCCAAATCAAATTCAGTTTTAAATACCTATACATTTTATGCAGATTTTGTAGATGATAACGACGCGTCGTGACTATATACATATCTTTTTAGTAACAAAATATTATTTAAAACGGAACAACATGAACCATAACATATAATACTGCAAAAAGGTCGATTCGCAGAAAAGTATTTTGATCAAAAGAAAACCAGATGCAAATTTGGCGGCAATTTCACTATGAAAAAAAAATTCAGATACCGTGTACCGTACGTACTGGTTGATAGAATTTTCGTCAGACTATTTATATTTTGTGATTATTCTTGTAACTTATTACATTACTCTCAATATCTCTATTAATTTATGATTAATGAGTGAGTAGGGACCGTGAGTCTTTATTTCAACATGGAGAACGTTAAAGTTAAATTACCGACTGAAAGGGCTCATGAACCTGCGGAAGAAGCTCATCAACCGATGATGGTAAGTAATATTTTTGTAATCACTCTATGCCTACGTGAAAAAAGAGAAATGATATATATGTTGAGCTTGATAGTTATGGGTGCTTATTGTGGATAGCGGAGTGCTCCGATTCGGATTTTGTACCAACAAATCATCGAACTCACGCCTGTTTTTACATATTTAGGCTGTAGAGAAAACACATTTCTATTTTATTTACAAGATTTAAAGCGCCGTAGGTTCAACGAAGTCAAGCGAACACAGGTTTTGAAACAATATAATGCGTTTCTTTTTAATTATATGGTTTCAAAAAAATACGAGTACCTATCTACTATCTAGTAATCTTGAGGCTTTTCTGCAGGGAGGATCAGTGTTTCGAAACATGACTAAGCCATTTTCTAAAAGGGTCTAAAATACACTGAAAATATTCGTAACAAATTATGCACAAAAGCTAAAAATATTAAAATGGCTTCTAAAAATAGGCAATAGCATGTTTGAGAGAACTCAGTGATTACTTTTTTACTAATTTAAACGGCCAAAAATTTTAAATTAAAAAACATGAAATCCGCGCTTCCGAGCACGCACTTCCATCTCACTCACGCTTATACTCAGTGAAAGGGAGAGAAGACCAAGAACCTACGGCGCCTTAGTCCCACCGCGAGCTAGTACGCTATAAGCTATCGGCTATAAACACGAACAAAAGATAAGCACTCCCGTGTAAATAAAAGAGACACGGTGATATTTATAGCTCACCGCTGGGCGAGTAACTATAAATATCGCCGTGTCTCTGTTATTTACACGGGAGTGCTTATCTTTTGTTCGTGTTTATAGCCATAAGTCCAAAAATCGGGCCCTTTTTTGCTATACCCCAACCTACCTACATACCTACTGAGGGGCTACCGGGAAGTGAAAACGAATTTCGTTCGTGTATCTCCCTCTCTATCGCACCTGCTAGTTCGAGCGACAAAGGCGGAGATACACGAACGAAGTTCGTTTTCGTTTCCCGGTAGCCCCTCTGTTTACAGACATGTCATCACTGTCATTTTGCCGATTTATTGTCGATGTTGCGTATTAAATTCATGCATTGAGTTAGCACTAAATGCCCGACTGTTCATTAAATTCTAACATCAATATTCTATTACTGTGACATTTGTGCTGTAGCGCTTTGTCAGCCTACCCGTGTCCTTCCCACTTATAAGTTATCAAATATATATCTATACCCTCATTCCACAAACTTCTAAGAAGATAACACTCACAACAATGTTACGTGGGTAATTCTTGTTATTGTTGCAGTGCAATAGCGGCAGCGCCATGAGTTCTCAAGAAGCAGAAAAGCCTAAAAAACGGCATGCAACATTTGCAGAGAACGCGATGACGACTGAGAAAGAGCCTTCCCAAAATAGCAGGTAATGTGTCCTGTAAACCTCGTTGAACTGAAACACCGTTAAATCGTGTAACCACTGAAACAGTAGGCGGCGTTACACGTACGAAACCGCGTGATTTCTAGTGGTAGCCCTACGCTTAAAAAAACCGCAAATCGATGTACAGTTTAGCCGTTTGGCACACACATACTGTAGGACAAAACATTTTTTTTGACCCGCAGTTCCTAAAAAAATTTCCCTTAGGGGGGGAGTGCCGAAACATTTTTATTTTTGTATGGGAAAAAAAAAAAATTTGTTCAAAAACATATCGTGTGCAGTATCATATGAAAGGGATTTTCGAGGCGATTCTAAAAATATACCACATCATTACATTTTAGCCATATTTTTTTAATTGAAACAAAAATAATTTTCGAAACATACCAACTTTGGGCTCCTCCAGACACGATATGGCTGATTTTTTTAAAATTCAATATACCACAAATGATACGTGATATCCTCATATCTAACCTCAAAAAAGCAATTTTGAAAAGGATTGCATTAAGTATTTTTTTTTTAATTTTTCAATATCACCAAGGGACACAGTTCTACTTGAATACCTATTTTACGTGACTTGTGGAACTGTACTGCAGATACGTTACTTATTAATCATAAAATGATACGTAGTATCCATATATCCAACGGGAAATACCTCTTTAACCCTTTAACTGCGCTTTTTCATCAGTTGGTATAGTTTGGTTAGTTTTTGTCACAAAATATCAAGGTAATATAAGGATAAGGATATCAAGATATAATGTATCACAAATGATCCGTTATATCTTTATATCTAACCCCAAGAAAGCAATTTAGAAATAATATCATATAGTTTTTTTTTATTTTTTTACTTGATTGTTTTACTTGTTAATATTGAAAAATTAAAAAAAATACTTAATGCAATTATTTTCAAAATTGCTTTTTTGAGATTAGATATGAGGATATCCCAACCAGCAAAACTAAGTCGTATGAAAGTCGAGAGCACGTTTCTATTTTCACCTAAAGCTGGGAAAAGGGTCTTCAAACTGTCGAGTAATAGATCTGTAAACGTTTACTCGACGCGATTTGGGCACACTTTACTCAGCTTAAAGTGCTATAATTGTCATAAAATAGTCGAGTTAAGAGCCAAATGATGGTATAAATGTCGAGACAAAGCGACATACAGCACCGTCAATGCTATAATAGCTATCATTTCAGCATTAGTCGACTAATAGGTCGGTTGAAAGCAACAAAATTGCTTTTTCTCAACTTAATAGTGCTGTGATAGCTACTTTGTTGCATTCACTCAGCTGTTTAGTCGATTGATCGCAACGAGGCGAGCTTTAATAGCACTAAATGTTCGAAGTATTTGCAGCGTTAATAAATGTGTGTTATTTGTGTCAGAAAATAAGAAAATAATTGAAGTAAGTCAAAACATTTTTATTTTCTACTTAACAACTATAGAATGGTAGCCATGTTCTTAATAAATAATGTTTTCATTGTTAGCTATTATTCGTGTAACATACTAAATTTCAATGCGAATTTTTATTTTTCGATTATCTTCCTTATATTTCTAGTTATTATTTTAACGGGCCTCTTTATTTTCGAGATATTAAGAAATTATTTATAAAATTATTATATCAAAAGGAATTGTTCCGCCATGATATAAGTACGTTTGCTATCTTACGACCTTTACTCGACTTTCAGTTGCAAAATAGAAAATATATTACATTTACATTACTATGTAGACGCCATTACAGACAATATTGGGGTTCCTTATTGCATATGATAAATCTTCTCTCTTTTAGCAAAGTACTGACTATACAAACACACAGTGAATTTGGTCCATTGATTATTATCCATTTTCTAGAATATGTGATCCTCTAACGTAAACTCATGAAATGCGGTTTGGTGCTGTAAAAGGTTTCAAAGATCATTTATGCTACTTTTTGCTGCAAGATGGCTTTAAAAGTGCATTTGAATTGCTGTAGGTGCTATAACAATCACTTTTAGAACTTTCTCTCGGCAAGTGCTGTAATAGTGAATCGATATCTTTTATATGACACTTAGTGCTTTATGAGTAACTGAGATGCTATTTGGTCATATAAGCAGCTTTTTTACCATTATAATGCTTCCACGGGAACAATATCGAATGATGGTGCTATAAAGACTTCCTACAGCAGCTAATTAGAAAATTAGAAGCTTTTATACAGCTAATTTAGAACTTGAAGTGGTATAAAAGTGAAATTTGACACCTTTATACAATAATTGGGTAAACGCGCTGTAAACATGTCGAGAAAACGTTTATTGTAGTCGACATGGTTTTACGCCCAAAATGCGAAAATGCTAAAGAGTTGAGTATAGTTCTTTTATACGGCGATTTGGCAGCTTTAGCTCCTTTTTACGACTGTTTCTCGATCATTAGCTGTAAAAAGCTTTCCTTATACGACTGTTTTGCTGGTTGGGATCACGTATCATTTGTGGTATACTGAATTTTTTAAAAAAAAACAGCCATATCGTGTCTGGAGGAGCCCAAACTTGGTATGTTTCGAAAATTGTTATTGTTTTAATTAAAAAAATATGGCTAAAATGTAATGATGTGGCATATTTTTAGAAAAACCTCAAAAAGCCCTTTCATATGATACTACATAGGATAGGTTTTTGAAAAAAATTTTTTTTTTTCCATACAAAAAGAAAAATGTTTCGGCACTCCCCCCTAAGGGATTTTTTTTTAGGAACTGCGGGTCAACAAAATTGTTTTGACCTCTAGTATGCGTGTGCCAAACGGCTAAACTGTACATCGATTTGCGGTTTTCTTATGAAATTGGGCTTGTGGGGCTTCCACTATTCGGCCCGCGTGGATGCCGGAATCACGCCGGCGAAATCAAGGTCACTTCGTACTAGATTTGCTATGACCTTGCTTGGCCGTCCGCCCATTTCGTAGTTCGTAGGTGTAGCGACTACTTATGTACGATTCCCACCGAACGGGCCGGGCCGGAGCGCGCCTGCGCGTTTTTTGCAAGTTGCCAAAGGAATTCGAAGCTTTAATATAGACGTTAAATTTCATATTTGAATGTACTGGCGCCGGTCGGCTCCTCGCGGACGTGGAAGGCTGTTGTCGGCTGTCGTCACATGTGACCGGCTCCATCCGGCTTTTGCCTACTGCACTCTATTAAAACGCGGTCGGCTGCCGCCGGGTGCTCGCGCACCCATTGCGACGCGGCGCCAGGCGACCCGGCCCGGCCCGTTCGGTGGGAATCATACATTATGAGTTTATGAGCTTCGTCGGAGAATGGATATAACATTTTATTCTAGGTATTTAACTTTGCATGTGATGTGTTATCGACTGTATATCGTTCATCTTTTTTACACCTATGTATAATATGTATGCGCGTTCTTCTTGGATTAGCGGGACCATGCCAGCACAAGGGCCGAGTGGAGGAAAATAGCCCAGCAGTGGGACACTTAAACAGTTCAGGAATAAAAAATGCATGCAATCGCATTTCTAAATCTATATTCATAATTATTTATCAATTTGTTATTAGATGTTATTAGGTAAGCATACGTACTTGTGTGTTTGTCTGTGGCGTCGTAGCTCCCAAATGGATTAAAGTTTCGCGGGCTTTCTCTGGCACCTTAGCAAAGTCTACGCGGAAACGAGCGCTGGTACACATTGAAATCCGCGGCGCTACCACGAACTTCGAAAGTCGAATTTCGGGTATTTCCATCTCTATCGCACTCCCTTACTCGAGTGACAGGGATGCATATATTACGAACTTCGACTTTCGAAGTTCGTGGTAGCCGCTCCGGTTGCGATCGGAAGCTGTGAACAAATATAGACGTCAAAAGTGAGGTGGACATGATAGATTTTCCAGTAGTTGTTGAAATACATACTAGTGAAGGAGGTGTTCGAAATAGTCTGCCTAATGAGTAAAATGTGTCAGGAATAAGGGCGTAGCCAGGAACTAGCTCAGCGGCACGGCTGTCTCTCGCTCTGTACCTACGTCTAGCACAGAGGGTTGCATAATGTGTAACATGGACCCCTTAGAGGTCCGTGAGTCCGTGACATGATTGCTAGGGGGGCACGGCCAGTTCGTTTCCTTAACGTAGGTCGTAGACACACGAAACGTGAGATTTTGAACATTTTCTTCAACAGGGCTCCGCAGCATTTTTGAAATTCTGAATGTGGTCCATGCCTAACAAACGTTTAAGAACCACTGGTCTAGCACAACTTGCTGACAAGTCGCTTTCGCGCGCGACTGAGCGTCCCCTGTCTCACTCGCACCGTGCAAATTCGGAAGAGGAGGGTGGATCATCTCAACTTGCGTTGCGGCGCGGTGTCGGTTGCTAGCCCCCCTGGCATGGCATAACGAACTCCTGGATACGCCCTGAGGCATGATAATCAGAGTTCTCTTTATCGCAGCGCCTACAAGGAAGCTCTAAGTCAGCCCGCTCCCGAGACCTCCCACCACCAGCGGCTGGTCTGGCTGCAGCGCCGTCGAGGGCCTGGTCTGTGGGTACAATGCGATGCGTGCAACTCTTGGCGTCATCTCCCGAATGTCGTCGATTCACACCAACTACCACCGAAGTGGTATTGCTCTATGAATCCAGGTGAATCAAAATGAACATACACGGTCTCGAAAGACTATTGCACCTAGCAATTTGTCACAACCACCTCAGTGACGCAGCTAAGTATAACATGGAAAGAGAAAGCACACATTCAATTAAATTTAATTCACTTTGAAGGCGGTTCTTGTGACAAATTGATAGGTGTATAGAACGCTTAAGTCAGTCAATCCAAAGGATCTCTCTCCGTGAATCACACGTTGCAGCGACGGTAAGGACCTGGTTTGTGCTTTGTGGTTTGTCCACCAGCTGCTGCCGAAGTGGTATTGCTCTATCATCATCTATCAGCCGGAAGACGTCCACTGCTGGACATAGGTCTCCCCCAAAGAGTGCCACAATGACCGGTCCTACGCCACCCGCATCCAGCGGACTCCCGCGACCAGGTCATCAGTCCACCTCGTGGAGGGCTACCCACGCTGCGCCTCCCGGTACGCTCTATGAATACAGGTAAATCAACCCGTTGAACATGGAAGTTTCTAAGTCAGTCAGTGCTATGATCTTTCTCCGCAAATAATACGTTTCCAGGCTGTAGCGTCGATCAGGACTCAGTCTGTGGTTGAATGCGACGCGTGCAACGCTTTGGCGTCACTTCCCACATACCTATGTATATCGTCGATTCACACCAACTGCCACCGAAGTGGTATTGCTCTAGGAATCTAGGTTTAGGTGATTCAAAATGTTAAACAAGGAAGGTCTCTAAGTCAGTCAGTTCTAAGATCTTTCGCCGCAAATAAAACGTTTGCCAGGCTGCAGCGTAGACGAGGATGCTAATGTTACATTTTCCCAAAATATTATTATAATTACAGAAGATCTCTTAGTCAGCCATCCCTAGGGATCTGCCAATGCCGACGACTGGTCTGTAAGCTTGAAGAACCACAATTTAGTACACCTGCCGCAATTCGACCGTCCTTTTATGGCTCCTCTACACAGTCGGCGATCACAGACGATTACGGGCGAGCACGATTGTGTAGAGGGCGTACTCGGCTGTACTCGCCGATCATCGTCTATGATCGCCTGCGACCCGTAGGTTGTCGGTTTTTGGCCACGCATCAAAGGGAATTAAGGCGCCGCAGGTTCATGGTCTTCTCTCCCTCTCACTGAGCATAAGCGTGAGCGAGATGGAAGTGCGTGCTCGGAAGCGCGGAAATCATGTTTTTTAATTTTAATTTTTTGGCCGCTTAAATAAATAGAAAAGTATACACTGATTTCCCTCAAACATGATATTGCCGATTTTTAGAAGCCATTTTAATATTTTTAGCTTTTGTTCGTAATTTGTAACAAATATTTTAAGTGTATTTTAGACCCTTTTAGACCTATGTTCGTGATTTTTTTCTATCGAGCGAAAAATGCTTAATCATGTTTCTAAACACTGATTTCCCTGCAGAAAAGCCTCAAAATTACTATTCGTATTTTTTTTAAATCATATTATTATAAACAGACGCATTATATTGTTTCAAAAACACTGTTCGCTTAACTTCGCTGAACCTACGGCGCCTTAAAGGGAATCACCAACTACAGACGATCGTGTGGATGCTTGCACGATGATCGTGCCGATTATAGACGATCACACGATCAACGATCATCGCCGATAGTGTAGGTTCAACGGGCCTAAGATGGTTACCATTTTTACAAGCTTTTAATTAACTTGCAATGCATGTTTGTCCGGGTGGAATCTTGCAACTGAATTTTGAAGCAGATATCTTCAACCGATTGAGCTGAAAATTTTACTAGGTAGTATGCGAGTGCAAGAGTGACGGGATGTTATCGACAACGATAATTGATATCAACTACAACTTAGAAAAGTTAAAAAACCCCCGACATTTTCATTTCAAAGTCTCAAAAATGGCTGAACAGATTTTCATGAAACATGGCTCGGGGTAAAATTATCTATGACACAAAAAAAAACGCATTCAAATCGGTCCATCCGTTTGGGAGCTACGATACCACAGACAGATACACAGATACACCTAACAGACAGATACACAGACTTATAACTGCGTCGGGGGTTAAAACTGGCAACCGTCTTAGCCCCACTGACTAGTACGCGAGTGCAAGAGTGAAGGGAGTGTCACGACAACGATAACTTATATAATTTACTTTAAAAACAAAGTTTCAACTGACTTCAATTTAGTACTCCGCCAAGCCACGAGAATATTTCCACATTTTTTTAACAATTTACCTCATGAACCGATTTCCGATAGCAAATGCGTTGATTAGGTACTATATAGAAAAAACCGAATCGCTGTATGTGGGCCGATAATATTTGAGGACTTCCGTCGATTCCCCAAGATCATCACCAATGGCACTTCATTCGTTCCTATTTCAACGGAATCTTATCTGAACCTGTGACGTACTTTTGAACTTTTAAGTACATAATTGAGCAATTCGAGAAGTCATGTGTGGTCTTCAGCATCAATTCCTCGCCACGAATTGAGAACCTCCTCCTTTTGTTTGAAGTCGGTTAAAAAGGGCAACCATCTTATTACGCCCACAGTTATTGTAAACCGTAACTTTAACATGAACATTTCTAGATAAATCCATGGCCGACTGCTCCGCCCCCGAGACGCCCCTGCGCACGACGGACGAGGAGGACCTGATCCACAGCGAGTACTCGGCGGGCTCGCTGGTGTGGGCGCGGCTGCCCGGCTGGCCGTGGTGGCCCGCCATGGTCGACGACGAACCAGACACGGAGCAGTTCTACTGGCTCGACGGCTTCTCCGATATACCGGTCATTTTATACCCCCTACAGACTCACGCCGAGAACACCCGAGAAGCGTGAATGTGATGTGATCGCTTTCTCGCCGTCTCGTTCTCGCGCTCACTTACGGGCCTACGGGCCTCGCAGGACACCTTTTGCTCGGCTTGGACAGGGTGTGAGTTGGCCATAGGGCCAAAACAGCAAAAATCTATGCGTCGCGCACGCACAATCAAACAAAATCTCGACCCGTTTTTTCTCAGTGCGCCAGTCATGCGCCAGTAGAGACTTTTTTTGAGTGTGCGTGCGGCGACGCGTAGATACTAATGGCGCACACATACAAACCGCGCGCGGTGCGTTTGTATGAAGTTAACGTACTTTGCACTCCTTCTACTATGGTGCGACCGTGGCTTGATTGTGTATTGTCGTGTTGGTACTATATACATTTCTAGTTAAAATAAATACAACTAACTACTGTCTGTAGTCGCTAAGCTTAGGTACACGTTGGGTGGTTTGTGCTACGTCACTGACGTCAGTGCTATAAAAAGTATAATTCAATGCTACAAGATTATAATATGCTAATGCAAAAAAAACCACTGACTTCTCGCGTGAGCACAGTGAGTCTGTAGCCGGCATTTCACTTGAGATTCTAGATGATTCCGTGGCTCCTGTCCACTGCCCTGTACGTTCGGCTGGCATTACTGATTAGTGATTACTGATTAGGCAAGTGAAAATGTAGGTACAGATAAGGAAAAGACCTACTATGCTCGAAAGTTATACATTATGAATAGCTGTCCGACCCGGCTTCGCACGGTTACTTTTCCGTTTTCCCGTAGGAATGAAGCATTTTTCCGCGGTAAAATGTAGCCGCTATGTTCATCAGGGATAATGTCGGCTTCTAACCGTAAAATAATTTTTCAAATCGGTGCAGTAGTTTCGGAGCCTATTCAATACAAACAAACAAACAATCCAATCTTTCTTTAATATTTCTTTTATACTTAATATTAGTGTAGATTGCGTGTGCTAATAATTTTTCGCAACTCGGTAAACGACTTTCATTGCGTACAAAGTAATATATATGGTGTCCTGCCGTTTGACCAAAAGTCATTTGGAAAAATTACACTTGACAAACACCGTTTAGCAAAAAAATGTTTCGCCAATTGATCATTTTACTACTAGTCATTTTACAAATGACTCACTTTGCGAAATGATCAACAGTTAAATTTACATTTTATAAATAATTATTTGACAAAATAATCATTTAGCAACTGAGTTATCAGATAAAACTACTATTGGTCTAAAAGTCTTACATCTAGACACAATGGAACAACCCTAAGTATACTATGCGTCATGTAAAAAGGCAATTAGACTAATCACGGAAAAAACCTGGGTCTCCGTTAGGTACGACGACGAGCGAAGCGAGGAGGAGTGTTAGGTTGAACTGTGAACATACAGCGCGCGAGCCGAGCGAGCGAAGCGAGCGTGCCGCGGTAGCGGCCGGCGAAGCGCCAGAACCGACAACTTTTTACTAATACTAATCTAATCTTGTAACTTACCTGTAAATAATCTGTACCAAATGAAAGTTGACATTTGGACAAATGCTTAAATTGCGAATCATATTAATTGGTGAAATGAAAAAAAGTTGATTGACATTTTATTGTTTAACCCATTTACCAAGTGTAGTGTTTGCTAATTGATCATTTGCTAAGTGAGTTTTTGTAAGATGATACTTTTGTCAAATGTCTCGTTTGCCAAATAATCATTAGGTGAAACGTTCTTTGTCAAATAAACTTATTGTCAATATTTTTTTGGTCAAACATTAGTGAACCGCATACCATGTATACTAAACACTGCCCGCGGACATTGTTCATGAACCTGTAAAACTAGATTTAAAAATCTATTTTAAAAATACCTTATCGATGCCCTCTAGTAATCTCCTACAGTGTTCGAGATTTGGAACTGGTCTTTTGACACATCGCGACATCCATATAACGTAAATTGGCACTGCTCATCGAAATAATAAAAAAGTTTCAATCGCTTCCGAGTTACAAAACAAAGTTCAATCTGCATGCACGCTCTTTTTAGCACTTATAAAATTATTGTCATATTTTTTTACGGCTTATTTGTATAGAAATCAGCATTGAAAACTCGGTATGCAAACCATTACGTCCTACGACTTTTTATTTTTAAATTTAGTGATATACTGCTTTAATCGTTTGGAGTCTGTCAATTTAGAAATAAATCGATATGAATCAAGTAATTGTGAATAGGAAAATAACAATGTATTATATATTTAATTACTGTTACGATAATACGAACTAAAATCACATTGCTTTTTAAAATATGGCATTGATTTCTGCACGGCGCGCGAACTCTCTCAATTTTTCTCGCACTATCAGTCTCTCTCTTTACTTACTACAGGTCACTTGTGTTAGCAGATGATAGTGTATAGGCTCTCTATTTGATTTCCTAAAAATATTTTTCACACAGTAATCAATCGATTCCTTTTATTAGCCATCATCAATCGTAATCGGATATTATGACAATCGATTTACTCTAGCCACATCACTCTTTACATCATATTGGAACTGTCCAAAGACCAGTCCCAAATCTCGTACACTGTACTAAGAAATCTCCTAGTAATATATACATTGTAGATATTTAAAACACTACTACTATTAGAAATGCTACTGTAATTTTTGACTCCACTGTCAAACTATCGATGTAGTTTTGTGGAGCAATGTACTTTATGTTAATGCCTAATTTTAGTTTTTAATAAATAAATAATAATAAGTATGTAATAAAATAAATAAATATGAATTTTGAGTGATGATTACCGACCCAAATTTAACTGCACGAGATTGCGCGCGAACTAAGTGTTCTAATTAGATATTACATAGGTACCCATCAAAACATATATAAACAGGCCTCAAGAGCCCAATCGAGCCTCTTGAGACCTCTTTATGTTCATGCAACTTCAACCGGTTAGGTTGTTATAGTCTCACCCAGAATTTCCCGACCAACTGCAATTTTGGAGCGAATAATCAATGATATGTTTCGTATTCCAGACACACTACAACGTTGTATTCTTCGACGCAACTGGTCCAACACGGGCCTGGATTTCCCCAGAAAACCTTAAACCGTACACTGCAAATAAAAAGAAGTTCCGACATCTGTTAAACGTAAAGCAATACAAGAAACGACTAGAAAAAGCAATAACAGAAGCCGACAAAGCCGCTGAACTACCTGTAGTTGATCGTTTAGCGAATTTTAGTTTTATCAGCACATACAAAGGACCCATAGTCAGCCCGAAGAAGGTGAGCAAACGAGAGTTGGAGATGTACCAAAATAAGTTAAAAAGAAAATTCAATGTTGATTTTCCCATTGAAGCTACGTCAGAGTCTGAAGATGACAAGTCTATTCAAACTATAAGGGAAATGAACAAAAAGAAGAACGTTATCCTTGTAGGAACCCCGAGACGTAAGAGAACGAAACAATCTGCCGGTTCACATAAACACAATGTCATAGTTGAGAAACCAGTGCAAGCAAAGCAGGATAGAAACGAAAATCCCACGAATAAAGCAGAAAATAACTTTAACGGGGAAAACAACGACGATCTGACGAAAAAAGATGGAAACAAAAAAGCTGAAAGCAATAATAACACCTTTAAAAGCCCTAAAAAGTCCTCCATGGTGATCAAAAAGATGCTCGGCTTAACAAGTCATGAAACTCCTGATGCAAATGAGAAATCATTTAAGCTTCCAAACTCTATGATAACCGAAATAGGCAGCACTCCGAGTTTAAACTTGGGTTCACAGATGAACGGCATTGATGATGGTAATAATATTTCTAGTTCATTGCATATTTTATTAAAGTAGGTACATATGCAAACTTAGTTATGTGTGAGTTAGTAGATACTTAAGTAGGTACTTAGGTCAATTAATTCAAACATTGTATTTTCGTAGTTTGTTAACAGTTTATTTTATTAATTTTAAAAGAAATGCTTAATAAGTACCTAGTCCTAGGTATCTAATAGTTATTAGATTATAATTCAGACGCGCACTTATTTACTTACCATCGCTGTACGACGAATCGAAAACTTTAATTGTATATTACTTTTTCTCGACAGACTCTTCGAAAACGTATGTACCAGAAGGGGATGAATCTGGCTCAGTGGCCATTACTCAGGACTTTCAAATTCGCGCAGAAACTCCGAGCAGTGATGACTTTGACTTCTGATTGTTGTACCTATTGTTTTTGTGAATTTCTATATAGATAGGTATTGTTTGATTATTGCTTGGTTCCCCTGGGGACCTTTAATTGTAAGTTATTTTTAGCATTTCTTTTCCTCATTCGTCTTAAAGCAAGTAGTACCTATTCAAGATCGTTTGTCCAATGTGCATTGCGTCTCACATTTTTTTAAGCAAATTGGTGAGACCCAAATACAGATTGGACAGGGATCTTGTGTTATCGACTATAATTGTTGGATAGCGTTACAGGCACGACAGTACCTCACGACAACATCACTTGTCGCAGGCGTTCAAAAGGTTCCGTCGTTGAATTTATCAATTACTATAAAGTCTGTAGGTATTTGACCAACATATCAAGACTTTTCAACATTGTAACACACAATACTTATTTTGTAATTTAAGTAATGTTGAATGTTAATTATAATTTTTTTGTTAATTTCGTGTTTTGTTTTATTTTCGAAATGCATTTCCAACAAAAACAAAGTTAGTTCACGGCGGTAACATGGTAGCTTTTCACATACAAGTGACATCTCATTTTTAACCGACTTCAAAAAAAAAGAGGAGGTTCTCAATTCGGTTGTATTTTTTTTTTTTTTTTTTTCAATGTTTGTTACCTCAGAACTCCGTCATTGATGAACCGATTCGGAAAATTTTTTTTTTGTTCGTATGTATATACTTCCAGGTGGGTCCCATTTTTTTCAAAATTCAGTTAGATGATGGGATCCATGAGGAATTGAGGGGACTCCTCAATTTTATAAGGCACGCGTGTAGTGATTTTGGTATTTTCTCTTATAACTCGTGTATTTACATCCGGAATCATAAATTTGGTGGCATGGAATTGATGATGAAGACCACAGATGACTTATCGAATTCCTCAATTATGTACTTAAAAGTGCAAAAGTACGTCACAGGTTCTGATAAGATTCCGTTGAACTAGGAACTAATGAAGTGCCATTGGTGATGATCTTGGGGAATCGATGGAAGTCCTCAAATATTATCGGCCCACATACAGCGATTCGGTTTTTTTCTATAGTAATCAACGCATTTGCTATCGGAAATCAGTTCATGTGGTAAATTGTAAAAAATAGGAAATGTGCTCGTGGCTTGACGGAGTACTAAATTGAAGTCGGTTAAAACTTTGTTTTTAAAGTAAATTATAAATTCACGTATTATTCATAAAGCACAGATTACTAATATGTAGCTAGTCGTAAAGCAATGCATCAAACAAAATATATGAAAATAATGCCCATCGTGCATGAACCTAGAATACTATGGACGGGCTGTACATGTTGCCACAGTGAGGGACGGAAAAGCTCTTATACAGCTAAATTAAGAACCGGTCCTAAAATGGCTAATGACTTGCCATAAACAACCTACTAAATTTGGACGGGTAACTTCATACTAAATCAGTTGTGCCCAACAAAAAAAAGTGGAACTATGACAAGGACAATGAATGATATTTCCCTTTCTGTCACACTTATCGAGATTTGTATGCTACCAGCTCGCTCGCACGTGGTATTATTATTACCATAGCCTGTCCAGATTATTCTACGTTCATGCCATCGTGGGAAACCCGGTCTAATCTTGACAGGCCCTAGATTTTCTTCTGGGTAGGACGGTGAGATGGTAGTCGCTTAATCGGTTTCGTAATGTACTGACGTCAATTCTTATGGTACACACCAAGCCAACGAACGGGTATGTATCTCACTCTAACAAATAGCTGTCACGTAAATGCTTCGCGTCCGTTGGTCGTTCGTTTGCTCAGTGTGTACCCACCATTAGCATTAGGTGCTAAAAGCCGACCCCGGGCTCTTTTAGGTCATGGAGCCGATGTTTACGTGGCGGTAGTGCCATTTATGCATTTGTGATCGATTTTCCTGCTATGTAGAGGCGCCTATGAGGCGCTCACATAGCGGCATTGAAAGATTTGAAAGTGTTAATTCATAAATGACACTAAATTGGAGGGCGAAATAAACATTAATTATACAAAATTGCAAACACCTCCATCCTCCCGTGTCCCCACGCTCTAGCGCGGCGGAGGGCATGAGCGATACGAAACTATAAGGGTAGGCGCGCACGAAGCAACTCTGTCGCCGGCGACAGTACATCTGTCTCTTTTGCACGCTCGAAGTGAGAAAAAGAGAGATGTACTGTCGCGGCGACAAAAGTTGCTCGTGCGCGTATACCCTAAGATAGAGCGAGACTCGGTCGGTCCAAAATATTTTATTTACCCATCTTTCTCTATTTTATGGTATCAAGGAGTCCGTCGCTGTACTGCATGTAGGATCGTGTGGTAAACCGTCAGGATATATGTAGTCCAAGCCATTAAAAATCGTCTATGGTTTCAATCTATAGTGTCTATGTCTATGGGCAATTAAAAAAGTCGGAAAAGTCAGGAGAAGTATTGGAGAATTTATAGAATTATTTTTCTTTATATTTACCGGACTAAATAAGTCGGTAAATAGCGTTTCTGAAAAGATCCGTTATTTATTTATAACAGTTCTAAAAGAGTAAATACATAATGGCGACAATATCATTTGCCAAAAGTTTGGTTAACCCTGGTAAGATATCGCTATTAATCCTTGCAATTGACCGTTTTACCAGTAAATTTTATATAATTACATTTATTTAAACATGTTTAAGTTTAATACTCTTTATATTCAAAACTGTTTTATATAAATCATTATAATTTCCTATCTGGATAAGGTAATGGTTATGTTCGCGAATATTATGTAAAAGATCAATCAAGCTATGCTCTTAGTCAAAAATCGCTGTTAATAGGATTAACAGTGCTATCTAGTATAGTTTTATATTTTTATTGTTGTGTGTTGAGACGATTTCTGATGCTAAGTAATTTTTTGAGGTTAGTCATATTATTGATTTTACTATAAACTTAACTGGATTTTTTTTGATATATTTTTTTTCAGCCCTGAAGACAGTTCTAAAACAAGGTCAATGCTCTCATCTAAGAAGCACCGGTTTTCCTGGCCTTAGCCCGCTGAGTATAGTGCTCCGGAGAAACTATGCTGAGAAACAGATCTTCGAGAGAACCAAACCTCATTGCAATGTTGGCACAATTGGACATGTTGATCACGGAAAAACCACCCTAACAGCTGCCATTACCAAAGGTATTTCCTTTTTTATTTTGTTGATAAGAAAGAACTTTGTGGTCTCATGTTCCCACTTATTTCAAAACATGCAGGTGCTTCATTCATTGTGAAGGTACTTTAATTCTAAATTAGTTGATTAATTCAGTATTCCTACTGTCAAATATTTGCTTGTCTATCATCAGCCATCAGTCTTTATGAAAAATACCAAAAAACTAATTTGTGTAGGCTTTATTTTTACTTTGAAGAAGACAAAATCAATGCAACTGTGTTACATTTCTAAAGATGTCAAATCGGAGGTACTGGTAACGGACCCAATAGGTGTTATAGTTTCCGCACTGGCCCAGTATAGAATACCCAACAGTTAAAGTATTATTACTATTACAGTATTAGCCGATCTCAACCTTGCCCAAAAGAAAGGCTACTCCGACATAGACAATGCTCCGGAGGAGAAAGCCCGAGGTATCACCATCAATGTTGCCCATGTTGAATATCAGACTGAAAGCAGGCATTATGGACACACAGATTGCCCTGGGCATGCTGACTACATTAAGGTTTGTAAAGATTCCTTGATATGTAATACAGATTTTTTTTCTAGTTACCTGTACATATTTAATTTGCCTGGTGATCTTCCTATTTAAAGTCGCCATCAATAGAATTTGCTAACTATTTAAAAAAACCGCCATAGTGAAAAACAATTTCAGTATGGCGGTTTGTTTACATAGTTAGCAAATTCTATTGACGGCCACTTTATGGGAGATCTCTCGGCTTGGCTTCCTAACCGATGCTTATTGGTTATATCTATCTCTAGTTTTCGCCCCAGTTGCAGCTTGAGCAAATTAATAGTGGAAACTAGACCTTATTTTGTTGGGATTAAGCCTTGTCTGACTTTAAACATTCTCAAGTTGCTTAATTTGGCTTAAACTGTTCAGCTTAGTAACACATTTCTTCACTCTTATCAAAACAAGTGCTGCATATTAGTGAGCACATCACACCTAATTTTATTCACATTTAATCAAATTTATTACATTATGTTTTGAACATTTGACAACACTGACCAAATTTTGCTCATTAAACAATTGAACATCTTAATTTTCAGAACATGATCACAGGTACAGCTCAAATGGATGGAGCAATCCTTGTAGTGGCTGCCACCGATGGAGTCATGCCTCAGACTCGTGAACACTTGCTGTTAGCCAAGCAGATTGGCATCCAACATGTGGTGGTGTTCATTAATAAAGTGGATGCAGCAGACCAGGAGATGGTCGAGCTTGTGGAGATGGAGATTAGGGAGCTGATGACTGAGATGGGTTATGATGGCGATAAAATTCCAGTTATCAAAGGTATTTTTCTCAACATTTGTATGATAATCTGGTGCCAGATCCGTAGATCCTTTTTATATACATTCATGAATCAAACACTTCGTCTAACATAAGCTCTACGTAAAATAGGCGATCTTTTATCACAACCCTCATAATACAACCTGTATTATAAGGAGATTAGAACAGGCCAATTGTGGGGCTCCCAATTTGATGTGATGTTGGTTGTCTTGTATGTTGTATTACTCAAAGACAGCCGCGAGGCTACAGGAGCGAGTGTAGCCTACTACGGTATGAATGGATGGTTGTTTGCCTCATTATGTTCATGCATACTGAGGATGCCTTAGAAGGTAGAATATCTCAACAAACAGCAACATCAACAGAATTCTTCATTCCAGGATCAGCCCTTTGCGCCCTCGACGGCAAGAGCCCCGAAATTGGCGCGGAAGCCATAACAAAACTACTTAAAGAAGTGGATTCCTTCATCCCCACACCAGTCCGGGAGCTTGATAAACCTTTCCTCTTGCCAGTTGAGTCTGTACACACGATCCCTGGACGCGGTACAGTTGTTACTGGACGTCTACATAGAGGTAATGACTTGCAATATATAACCCGATACACATACACGCACACAGCACGTAGAACCGATGGCCGTTGGGGCGGAAAGGTTCTCGTGTGGCGACCACGTACCGGAAGGCGCGGCGTGGGTAGGCCCCCCACAAGGTCGACTGATGACCTGGTAAAGGTTGCGGGAGTCCGCTGGATGCGGGTGACGACGGAGCGGTCACTTTGGCACTCTTTAGGGGAGGCCCATGTCCTGTCTTTCGGCTGATATAATGATGATGATGATATAACCCGGTTACAATATCTGTGGACCTGGCTTCGATGACGTCACGTCGGCGTTCTGGTACGCGACGGGGTGAGCGCGGGTAGGTAAAAGGAGAAGGGGGAGGGGCTTCACATTCCAGCGAGGTCCACAGATATTGTAACCGAGTTCTAGTAAGATATCAACAAGAAACTAATTACTGAACACATTTAAGTTGCTTGTCTGCACCCGATAGGTCACTATATATACCTTGCCCGGTATTCTATTTTTCTAGTACTTACTTGATTTGTTACATCTCATCAAAATTAAAACTAAATCCATGGATGACTTCACTGAATACTTTACTTGAGAAAGAGACATTGGCACAAATGAATAACATGACACTGTAACTGCAGGGTGCCAGTGGTTTAGGTTTAAGAATTTCCTGGTCACATACATCTGTCACTAGCATTGAATATATTAATTAGTTTCATCAGTTCATCACATTATACACGGTGTTCCCGGGAATTTCCGTTAACTTCGGCATATTGCAGAATACATTCACAGAAACCAATTAGAATAATAATTTCGTGAAAAAAAATTTTTTTTTCTTTTGTAAAAAATAATTTAATGTAGCATTAACAGTTATTGTCTTACTGTGCAAGGGTCTAAGACCAGAAGGGAAAAAAATGTACTTCCGACGCAGTTTTTGCCTAATATCGAATGAACTCACTTGGTAAACCTTCTTGTAGTGTATAGGAACCTTACAACATTTAAAAAACTATGATAACACCACAGTTAAGAGCCTTTACACTGGTCAAATCTGCAAATCTGATTAAATTAAAATATTCAATATCTTGATAACAGCAAGAGTTGAGATACTACTGTCTTGGAGAAATTAACTTTATTTGATCTAACCTATGCCCCCTTGCAATTAACGGAAATTGCCAAAAACACCTTGTATGTATAAAATTGTCTTATTAATATTTTCAGGAGTATTGAAAAAGGGTACCGAATGCGAAATCGTGGGACACGGAAAAGTTATGAAGTCCACTGTCACTGGAGTGGAGATGTTCCACAAAACCCTTGAAGAAGCTCAAGCCGGAGACCAGCTTGGTGCTTTAGTCCGTTCCATCAAACGAGAGCAAATTAAACGCGGAATGGTCATGGCAAAGCCCGGGACTGTGAAAGCCCATGATAACGTTGAAGCGGCTGTATATATCCTGAGCAAGGAGGAGGGTGGACGGTCCAAGCCCTTTACATCCTTTATTCAATTGCAAATGTTCTCTATGACCTGGGATTGCGCATCGCAAGTCACTATTCCTGATAAAGAGATGGTTATGCCTGGTGAAGATGCGACGTAAGTTTCTCTATTGAATATTGTTGTCACTATTGAAGTGTTTAAAATTTTCACATTAGCTTTCCGCGCGTCTGCTCCCGCGTTTTACTAAAACACAGTTTTGCACCAGTATCTAGGTTGGTGAATGAATTTTGGTAATTGGATGAGTAGCTACAGAGATTACAGAACCATACAAACACACGGAGTCGCAAAACATTGCATCTTTATAATATTAATTTATAAATAAAAACATTGCATTATCCTACTCAATCCTACTAAAATATTATAAATGAGAAAGTAGATGCAATAAACATCACACTGAATCACGCTTAACGGCTCAACCGATTTCGATGAAATTTCGTAGGAAGATAGTTTATAGCCTAGATTAGGATAGTTTTTGCCCCAGGTCCACGAGGACGAAGTCGTGGGCGGAAGCGAGTTGCATAAAATGATACTGTTGAATTTGATATTTTTGCTAAAGTACCATACAGCCATAGTTAATTTCATGCTCTATCTGGCTATACCATTAATCATTCTCACTAAATGACTTCAATAAGGAAGTTCTAATCAAGTCTTGAAATTTCAGCCTACAGTTGCGCCTAGTAAAGCCCATGGTATGCGAGACGGGACAACGATTCACCCTCCGCCTGGGCGACATGACGCTGGGCACGGGTGTCATCACGAAAATCAACAAGAACCTCTCCGAAGAAGACCGACTGAAGATTATGGAGGGCAAGAAGGCGAGGGAAAAGGCGGCTGCCAAGAAGTAAATCAGTGTTATTAGTTAAGTTATAGTAGTTGATAAAATTATATGCTATGCATTTAAAATTGTAAAATTTTAGTCAATAAACATTCGATACGGCTATTTCGAATTTCATTCCATCTCTAAGGCGTGACTAGAGAATGCAATCGCGATCTCGCGAGATCTCGACAGAATTTTCGTGATAAGATCTCGACTCTCGATATAACAGAGATCTCGAACGAGATTTCAGTACGCAGTATACATACATTAATAATTGGGTCCATATCGGGTTGCATAACATTTGTAGCCATTAGGCCGATAGGCATGACTACTTGTGTCATAATCATAATTACCCATAATCGAGAATTCATAAATTAGTTCGCATACATTTTTTAGCCATAATATTTGAGAGCATAAATAGCAAATGTCATAAATTTATTGTGCATAAACGCTTTAAGCATAATTATCAGTCGCCATAATAGGTTTGCGCATAACGTTTTCAAATCATATAAGACCATTTTTAACCGCTAGCGTGTCGACGTCACCTCGCTTCGGTGCCATTTCCGTTCTAAGGGACACAAGTGAACCCTAACATAACCTAGCAATAGTAAAATTGTTACAATAGTTTTTTTTTACTGCCTAATTAAATTCTCGTCAACAGCTGGTTTATTTTTTCTTCATCAATTTCATCATAATCATTTTCAGCCCGTAATCGCCCACTGCTGAGCAAAGGCCTCTCTTCGAGTACGCCACCCGTCCCTATCGTGAGCTAATCTTATCCTAAAGTGACCCGCTTGCGAATCAAAAATACAATAAAAACATATCATGTTTATTTTCTAAGCATCACTCACCGAGTCACCGCGCATAAATAGTCTATGGGCAAATTTATGCATCGCAATTCGTATGACTAAAAATAATTGTGATTTCAATATAATGAACGACTAAAACTTGTATGCTGATCAACATTATGGTTAAATAAAATATGACTTATTACAGTTATGACAATGAAACCATTATGCGCAGAATTATTAATGACAAAAGATTTTTATGCGCAACCAACAACTTTATGCGTAAAGTTTTATGGCTTTCGAAATTATGACGAGTCATTATGCGACTAGATGGACACCCTCAATAATTCGTGTCGGACAAGGAAGTATCTACTAAAGTTGACAATGTGCACATCTTTTAAGTTTTAGTTGTGCCAAAACAATCCGAATACTTTTCTGTCAACAATTTTTTTGTTCAGTATAATGTTGCTTCATGTTCAAAATATAGTAGCAATGCCTTAAGTGGATATTATTAATCGAGTCTCTCTCGATCTCGAATCGCTAATAATATCGATAAGTATAAATTTTAAATGAAAAAAAAAAATTGAAAAATTTTATGCTCCGAGCCGGATTCAATTTTTTTCCTTTCATTTCAAATTTATAGTTTCCGTTAGCAGCGTTACTGATTTAAAAAAAAAAAAAAACAAAAATTAATATCGATAAGTATCACAATTTTAACGCGAGATCTCGAATTACCAATCGGTTCAAGATTGCGTTTCCTACTAGGCGTGACCCTTTACGTAGCGTAGCGTAATTTAAGTTGAAGTACCACTAGTAACTGATTTGGTTATTCAAATACCTAAGACACATAAGTGATAAAGAGCTTTTGATCTATATTTATAAAACCCTTGTGCAATCAATTATACTCTATTGCCTACCAGTATGGGGAGGTACTCACAAAAATAAACTCATCACTCTAGAGTCTAGAACGAGCTCAACGATCTATTCTCAAAGTTCTTCTAGGTAAAACCATAAGGCACAGGACTGTTGATGTCTACCGGGATGCTAATGTACTCTCTGTGCGACAACTATATATTCTAAATAGTATTCTTAAGTTGCACAAAAACTTAAAAATTGACGACACTATACTAAAAAAACGTACTGTTTACATGGTAATTAAGCAACCTACTAAAATTAGGACCAAGTTTGCTCGAAGACAATTTTATGCACAATCTATTAATTTGTATAACAAGGTACACAGATTGACTAATATCTACACCAAAAGTTATGGTGAGTGTAAAACAATTGTCACAACTTGGCTAAAAGGGAGAACCTATGATGAAACTGAGTTACTATTACAGTAGTTCAGCTTCATCATAGCTTTGCTACTACAACTACCTACAATATGTACAATGCATATGTATGTCTGCATTTGTGGGTATGCCCCTGTGTGCATGCATGTGTATTTGTTTATATGTATGTATATGTATGTATGTATATGTGTATGTTTATATATGTGTATTTTTCTATTAAGGCTACTACAATCCCCATGAGAGACCTGTTCCAACAGACCTATGTAACTTACCTATGCTCAGGAGCAATGAAAATAGAACAATTGGTAATTGGAACTTGACTACTAACTCGCACACAATTTCGCATTGCCCTTGAGTATGTTTATATTTATGCTCTATGATTAAGTAATTTTAGTTTTATTTTTAACTTACTTTAAAAAAAACTTTGTATGAAAGAGCGAATACCTCCTGACACAAGTTTTTAACTTAAAAGGAGGGTTCCGAGACCTTGTTAAAATAAGTTATTATGAAATAAATAATTTTGAATTTTGAATTTTTTTTGAACTAGTAACATTACTTTAAGGCCGAAACGCACTGACAGCGGTGGCGGAGCGGCGCGGAGGCGGTACCGGTTGTAATGTTCGAGCTAATATGAAAGGATCCGCACAGAATACCGCGCCGCTCTGTGCGCATAGTTTCATATTAGCTCGAGGATTACAACCGGTACCACCTCCGCGCCGCACCGCACCGCTCCGTCACCGGCGCCAAATAACCACGCTACCTACTGGCCAAGAATTTGGTTCTCACCCATTTATCAATGCTAAGAAAATGGATGCAAGATAAATAATATTTATGCAGGTACAGGCGAGTGATGGCAACTGTGGATGTAGAGTAAAACAACAACTTAATTTTTAAGTTTATTTTCAAAAATTCACAGACAGTGAAATATTGTCAGTCCTCTGAGTAAATCAAAGCTTCTCAGATTTCAAGATAAATAAAGGACCCTGACCAGTCACTCAAGATACTCCTAAGCAAACCAATAATTTATGACATTTAATATTTCACATGCATTTAACAGCCTGCAACATACTTATGGCATGTACTTGGTGACTTACACAATAAGATTTGAAGTGTATAGTATTACAACAAAGATCACAAACATTTAGAAAAAATACATATGGTAATTTTTGACAGTTAATTCAGTTTCAATTAACATAATAAAAGCACTGATGTATGAAAGACGGTCAGCCATTATAAATTAGCAGAAAACTAATGGAATGAAGTTTATTTAATGACATTAGAATTCCATTCTGAATTCTAATTTAAACAGTCCTGCTTGATCTTCCAATCACATTTATTAGAGGGCACTGGGCATTTCATTAAACAATCGGTTACATTTACAAGTCTTCATCTTCATCTGGCAGGGCAGTATCTTGAGCCTCTTTGAGATCCTTCTCGATCTGGTTCTGCCATTGTGGGTCCATTGTAACTTCTGGAGGCACCAACGCAGGCATAGCCACAAATTCTAAGTTGCCATCACCAATCAATTTGCGCGCCAACCAGAGGAAAGGCTTCTCAAAGTTGTAGTTTGACTTGGCTGAGATGTCATAATACTGGAAGAGAGAAAAATGTTAAATTTAATATCATTCAACAACAACCAGGATACACTAATCAGTAATGTACTGCCTGTAATAAAGAATTTGACGCTAATGGCACTCTATGTCCTTAGAAAGCGACTATACTTTAAGCTTGCTCACTACATATTAAAGTGTCAACATATTAAAAGCATGGAGCTTACCTGAAGGTTCTTTTTCCTGTGGAAAACAATTGTTTTCGCTTTGACCTTTCTGTCTTTGATGTCAACTTTGTTTCCACATAAAACAATGGGTATGCCTTCACAAACACGCACCAAGTCTCTGTGCCAGTTGGGGACGTTTTTGTAAGTGACGCGAGAGGTTACGTCGAACATAATTATGGCGCATTGTCCTTGGATATAGTAACCGTCTCTGAGACCACCGAACTTTTCCTGTCCAGCCGTATCCCATACATTGAATCTAATTGGGCCGCGGTTAGTGTGGAACACAAGGGGGTGCACTTCGACTCCAAGCGTTGCGACGTATCGCTTCTCGAACTCTCCAGTTAAATGTCGTTTCACGAATGTTGTTTTGCCAGTTCCGCCGTCGCCGACCAGAACGCATTTGAAAGTAGGCATATCATCAGCCATTTTGGCGGTTTATTCTGTCTGAAAACAAAAAACTTAACCTGAGAACTGAACTTAACGAATCGCACGATTAACTACTACACAATGGCCTGCCAGGCATTTGCACCACAATTGATTGTTGTTACTCAATGTTCTGTTATTAAACAACAGCCGTTACAAAAACAGACAATAAAGATTTAGGAACTTAGGTTTCGAAGACATCTAAAGTTTTTGTTTCAAGTTTCCATCAAATGGCGCTCAACTATCCTCACAGGAATTTAGCCTAATGGTACCGAACATTTGAACAAATTACACATAAACTACATATCATCGGTTACAAATACATATAGGGATATAAAGCGTATCACTAGCTGATTATAAAGAAGTAAAATATAAGCACAATTTACCAAGATTGTCTAAGAAAACTGCGATTTAACTTAGCACTGGCAAAAGTCGTTACGGCTCACAATGGCGTCACTGAACTAGAGGAGAGGAATACTCTGACACCGACAGGCACAATGGCAAAAATTGTCAACTGAATGTATTAAATATTGGCGCAAAAAGGATAATATATCAAATTTATGTATCAACGCTTAATTAACCAAGTAAATAATAAAATATATTAATTACAATTGATTATAATTAAGATTTTTTATTTATTTATGAAGTAAAAGTTTAAAAGAAGTTCAACTGACTTATACTAATCTGACGTCATGCAAAAAAAAGGAAGTGAGCGCCATCTAGCCTGTTGTTAGTACTTTATTGTCCGAATCGAACTCATAAGCCATTCCGTGGACAATCCGTGGACATTCCACACCTAACAATTTGTCACAACATCTTGCTATAATTAGGAGGCGCTACACGTAATGGTGGGTACACACTGAGCAAACGAACGACCAACGAACGCGAAGCATTTACGTGACAGCTATTTGTTAGAGTGAGATACATAGCCGTTCGTTGGCCTGGTGTGTACCCACCATAAGAAATCGGGGGACTGCCTGAGGGCCACCTTCACGGTGGCACCGTTTGATTGCGACCCAGCGACCCGTGTGGCTAGAACTTGCTATAGTCGGAATGACACAGTAATACATACTTATCTTTCATTCTATATTCCACGTAACCATGAACCTAGAATACTCTGGACAGGCTATGCTAATAATAATACCACGTGCGAGCGAGCTGGTAGCATAGAAATCTCTATAAGTGTGACAGAAATGGAAGTATCATACATTGTCCTTGTCATAGTTCCACTTTTTTTATTTGACACATTTTTTTTATGATTTAGTATTAAGTTGTGGCACATAAACCATTACCCGTTCAAATTAAGTAGGTTGTTAATGGCAAGTCATCAGCCATTTTAAGACCAGTTCTTAATTTAGCTAGCTGCATAGAAGATTTTCCGTCCCTCACTGTGGCATCATGCATCATGAACAGCTTGTCCAGAGTATTCTAGTTCATGCACGTACCGGAAGGTGCAGCGTGGGTACGACACGGGGCTAACGCGAAGTGGAAACGAACTTCGTTTGAGTATCTCCGTCTCAGCCGCTCGAACTAGCAAGTGCAACAGACGCGGCGGCCGGCATGCAGTCCACCAATTTCGTGCCTGTAGCGCCTCCTTATAGTAAAAATCATCATCACCATCATATTAATCGAAAGACGTCCACTGCTGGACATAGGCCTGCCCCAAAGAGTGCCAAAGCGAACGGTTCTGCGCCATCCGCATCCAGCTTTCTTCCACGAGTCATCAGTCCACCTTGTGGTGTGCCTATTAGTCCGTGCTCACTCGATATTTAGTGCAGCGAAAGATACTGTATTATGCCTGCCTCACACTGGTGCGGCCTGGCCGCGGCGGACAATAGTAAACTTTGTCCGCCGCTGTCAAATTTACTATTTACTATTGGACCCGATTCTACGTGCACGTGACTTAACCAGCCTAAAACTAAATTATCAAATTTTTAGACATAATTTAGGCGGCAGATTAAAAACGACGTATTTAGAATAGCATTTAGGCAGCTAAGTATGTTGTATAGACCGCCTGAAATAAGAAACGTCAGATTCAAATTAGCGCTGTCATTTGATTATGACAGCTGCTCATGGAATAGCAAAGTGTTTTAGCGACACCTAAATAAAATTAGGAAGTTTAGAGGCCACGGTAGAATCGGGTGCATTGTCCGCCACCGCAGGCCGCGCCAGTGTGTGGCAGGCCTTAGTCTGTAGATGACATATTGTACTGGGCTGGGCTGACAGATTTTCTGTGACCTTGCTTGTGCCTTGCTTGGGCGTCCAAAGAGAATATAACCACTTGGGCGTACGCTAATTTCGTAGATGAGGCTCCTTATAGGAGACGCTACACGAGTGAAATCGGCAGGCCTGCATGCAGTCCTACCGCGTGAATCAGCCCGAAACGTCTCGGAAGCACGGCGGCCAACCAAATCAACGTCACTCCATACTAGATCTTCTGTGACGTTGCTTGGTAGTCCTGTCGATTTCGCTCGTGTCGTGTAGCGTCTCCTATCGCAAGTTGGTGTGCAAATTGCATCGTTTATAGTGTGCTATGGCGGTTGCAAGTAATCAAATCGCAAATTGTAAGGTATGTAATGGCCTTAAATTACCCGCGGAAAAGCTTGACGTTACGTTTTTGACAGTGACACTATAAAGGCGTTTGCTGATCATAACTCACAAGATACTTCGATACAATATACAATACACGAAGAGAACAATCATGTGACGACTTTATCGAACTTTGACTAGTGAGACAAGGATGGAAAGTGTGTGTTACCTCGTATCAGTGAGTGCGTTCCGACGGCATAAATATAGAATTTAAATATCATTTTCATGTGATTTATGTTTTCGTATTTTTGTGTCATTTATGTTAATTTTTGACATATCATTGATTTAATCAGGATTACCATTAGTCGTTTAAATATTTTGCTAATATTGTATAATGTTGCCACACTAAAATTTTAAGTTTCGTTTGGTTCTTGCGTGGTGGCGTATCGATTTTTGTTGAGTGAAGTCAGTGAAGTGATCGTAGTGTTCGTGTCCTTTAATTCCTTTATTTTAGTGACGTTTTTAGAAAAATATCTGTGAATGGGATTGTGTAACAAGATCAAACGTTTATCTGGTGTGTGATTTTCCATTAAGGATGACGAAGGACAGGTTAGCGGCGCTTCAAGCGGTGAGTTTTTCGTCTGCCTAATATAACCAAAGGTCTTCTTCATTGGCCATGAATTCGCGAAAGACTAGCATTGAGTACGGCACTTACGATACAGTTTTTGTGGGTTATAGTTTCCTCTATCCCTTCATTGTGTTTTGCGTATGATTTTAGGCAAAAAGGAAATAAATTCCAATTGGATTCTTTATTTCTATTCGCCCCACCCCTTAGATTTATAACGCTGATGAGATGATATTAGGGTGATAAAATGTACCGAAATAATACAAGATTTTTGTTGCTACTTCTTGAGTAATTGATTGTTCAGTAACTTGTCATGAAACCGCTCTGGTGGGTAAACTCAGGTTGATGGACACAGGAACTAGTTCTAAATTGTTAAAAAGTATGTAAGTAACACAAGAATAACCAGGATAAGAAAATGATTCTCGTAACATATATTTTTGAATGGATCATACAAAAGGGATTGAAACCTTATTCCATTTTTCCATACAGTAGTGATGTCATTATGTCACTGTTACTTTTAATTGAGACTGCATAAGAGTTCACTTACAACAAGAAATAAGACTAGAGGGTGTAAATGTCTGTCTGTCTGTCTTAAGTACATGAACTTGATTGTATTTCAACCAATTGGATTAACACTAGCGAAGCTAAAGCTGTAAGAGTGTCTCCAAAGACGTTCTTATATAGCATGAAATATTTATACTTTTATATTTCTTCAAAAAGTTACACAATTAAATATGTAACTAGTAACTCATACTTCTATGTACAGTCACCATCATAAAAATAGTAGCAGCCAGAGTCGCCAAATATTTAGGTATACATCTTTATTAATGTGAGACAAGGATGTGTTATGATATATTTGGCATCCTTGGCTGCTACTATGTGTTGCTGACTGTGCATATACAAATAAAATGTATATAAAGCTTTCCACCCAAATGTTATAAACAAATGAAATTTGATCCTTATTACTTTATCAGATATCGACTAAATTGACACCATGTAGTTGGTCCCTCACTGATATAATTACTTCTGGCATTCATTTATTTTTCATTGCAAAAATATGTATCAATAACATCCTCTCAAATAAGTACCAATACCTTAATCCGCTGACATGAGAGTTATGGGACATATTTATGAGCAAGTTGTATGCACCCATATTTTACACTTGACTGTATAGTGTAGGGAAATAATATCAATGTTCATGGTTGAATTAACGCTGCCAGGAAAAGAGGTTGGTTCCCTGCTCATATCATTTTGCTACATATTCCAATCTATGTTCAAAATCTGTTATGGACATAATAGTATGAAAATGTTGGCACTGAATATGTGTAGTTCTGCAACATTATTTATATTTAAAATATGCAACCTATAGCACAACCTTTTTTGACTATCACATATAAACACAATGCAGAAATTGGGCTTCTGTAGGTAAATCCTGACCAATTTTATATTAGCCCTACGTAGAACCTTCTCATAATGACATATGAATTTGATCATACGTAAATATGTCGGTTTGTTACGGCAAGGTTCTATGTAGGGCTAATATAAAATTGGTCAGGGTTTACCCGTACCCATTGAAAATGAAAATATCTTAATTGAGACAAAAAAAACAGTAACATAAATATTGTTCAACAGCGGGCCCCAAACTAGGCTGGGTCTGTATCTTGGGCACCCTACGAGTTGGTATAATTTACAAAACGAGTTACAGTGTGCATAGTACTTTAGAAGGACATTAATAATCATCATGTAAGTTGAAAAGGAAGAAAGGAAGAGTAACAATTAAAAAATACTTAATCATAAATCATTCATTTAAAAGCTCAAGTAATGAAAGCGAAGTGTTTATGTTCGAGTGCGTGTATGTGTGCGTGCGCGCGCGCGCGTGTGGTTGTGTGTGCATTGCAAGTAACAAGAGTCACTTTCAATTAACACTAATTAATTTACTGTGCGATCTGTTAAACTTGGGTTTGACAGATTATCCCCATTAACTGATAAGGATGAAACTGTTGATAATTTCATATAAGTATTAATTTTTCTCATAATGTTTAATTACTGAATTATACTTGAGATTTTATGATTTGGCCGAATTTCATGAAATATGTCCATTCGAGAAGCAAATCTACCATCCAAGGTAAAAGATTCATGAAAATGTGTTTGTCTAAGATTTTCTTAAATTCTTCCAATAGTTGGTATTTTTATTCGAGTTACCTAGTTGCACCTAAATCAGTCACAAGAATCTTATTTATCATCAAAAAGTGTAAAGTTTCTTAATGTGATCATAAAATAATCAGTAGGTATTTGGGGGCACGACAGTGCCCCCGCCAAGTCAAGCAAAACAGCGTCAAATTTTCTTAATATTGTCACTCACTGACTGACCGATCATGAAAACTCAACGGCACTTCTAGCGGACGTAGAAACTTCAAATTTAGAATATAATTAGTGTTTAGTGTATAAATCAAGGAAAAACTAAAATATTTTGCAATTTCGGTCCAGTTTCACACCAACTGCATAAATAATCCTATATAAATATGTAGGATTACAAATTACAACGTTACATTTTAAGTGAATGGGACAAAAAATAAAAAATCAAGAATGGGACTGCATTCATAACTTGTATGTATTGTTTACACAATAACCTACAAAAAGAAGTGAGATCCCATAAAAAAACATTCCATGTAAAAAAGAGGCCAAGTTTTGAAACTTTTCCACCGTGAAAAGTTGTGAAATATTTCGGAGAGCCAAGCCTCATGCATTCTTATTAGTCTTTAGTTGCAAGCTAAATATTTTTATTAGGATCCGTCAAGAACAGCGTGAACACACGTGCGCATTAACCCCACCAAAAGGGCTACTATATGGAAGGTGACCGTTTGCCATCAGGTTAGGCGGGTGTTGTTTGCCACTATTGTGTAAAAAAGGTTTAATAAAGCAAAACACATACATAGTTGTCGTGGCATCGTTGACTCGGTTATCAGTTGACGGCATCCGGCGGTAAGCAATGTTGACTCATTAATAATTTTGTATCATCAAAGGCTGCACTGCATCGCCTGCTAGTTCGTTAATGAACCTCGCTGAGACGTCATGATTTACCTTGTGAGATCATTCCAGCTATGCTATTTACCAGTCTTGGACCTGACTTGCCTGTGGTTATAACTTGACTCCGAGATTAGTAACAACTATGCGTTTTCGGAGGACCGACTTATACTGATTCTTGAGACTTGAGATGATACGGTAATCACTGTGAATAGGTCTTCTCTTGGCTTAATTGTCTTAACTTTAACTAAACTTATACCCTTGTCTAAACACAAAATATACATGGCAACCGAATTAGGATACCTAAACACTGAGACTAATTTGTAATAATGCATAAATCACTTTAGAAAAACCCCATACATCCGCTTATATTTTTTGTGGATTTCTGTCGATCCGGACATGGAAAAATTGTACTCATTTATAAATGACTTTTATATATTTAGATAACAGGACGGGGTATGCATAAGTGACGCGTGACTGTGTGCCAAATCGGACGTTTTACGGATTAATTTTAACCTGCTTTAAGCTATGCCCAGCTAGTGACGAAAATACGTAACGCAACACTTCGGCCTTAGTTGGCGCTAAACATTTCCTAATTGGACTACTCGCCTCCTAATTAAGTATGTAGGTACTTACAACTTGATTACGAAGAGGCCTCACTTTACTCAAACTGGAGTCTTTTAAAGTCTCGTATTTTCAACCGACATCGACATAAAAAATAAGGGTCTTAATTTCTACTGTATTCAATCGTTTTGGGAGTTACCTCTAAATTCCGTCAATTACTACGTGAAAATTAATTGAGCAAGCGAGCGAGGCGAACAAATTTCTATGCTTTAGCTTGGGTCGAAAGTCGTTCATATGTCCGGTGTTCCGCTGTCCGGCTGTTCTCTACAGGTCGCATTTCTCTACCGATTCTCGTGAAATTTTGTAAGCAGGTTCCATTTTCTTTTTCGTTTAAAGTTTCGAAATAAAAAAGATTCATGAAGAAAAGGCAGGCTCACAGTGCCACTAGTTTTTATCAGATCTGCTGAGATTTGATGGTGGGGGTAGGTACATGAGTAACCGACAAAAATGCATAAATATAGGTACCTACACTACTACAAGTCGCAGTTCACCAACTGTGACTTGTACACCAGTGGTAAACAGCTGGGAGTTTTTCCCCCGTCTTTCACCAGTGGGAACTGATGGGAATAGTAAACTACTGGGGTTTTTCCCCAGTAGTTATCGTCGAGTACTTAAGTGGTATAAGATGGTTTTTTTTCCCAGTATGTGTACTTTAGTGGTAAAAGTTAGGAATAACTCCATTTACTCACAGAAAGCATGTAACTCATGTTCGATTGAACAGGAAGTCGGTTCGGTTGCCATATATTTTTGTAATTGAATTGGTGAATAATGTAAATATGTATGTATATGGGTCATTCCAGCGAAACTGACACCATAGCCATAAAAAATAAATAACTTAATTCATACTTAAATCTATGTCTACAGAATAGAACATTATACCTTGTTTTATTAATCAATGAGTTTTTTCCTTTTTATATAATTTTGTTGCATTTTATTCGTTTCTGAATTCAACCCTAGCGCCAGTTATCTAGGGTAGCTTATTTTTACTCTAAGTTGGCAGGACTATTTCGCGTCTTTTCTGAACATTACGGAAAAAGTTATACGTATAAAAGAAAATATATTTAACGCAGTTTAAACTAGTGGTAAGTAATTATAAATAAAGTTCCATGGTTAGGATTTATTGGGCTTCTACAAAATGGTTAACTCATGTCCCACCCGTCACAGTAAAACAATGTTTTTTCTTGTTTAACCTAAAAATATCTATCCTCTTGTTGTAATGCTTTGTGGAAGTAACAATTAAGTTAAGGGCGATTATTTTAGCTAAAAAACACGTTGCATTTGTAAATAAAAATCGCTTTTAACGCTTTTCAAAGTATGTCCCACCCGTCACAGTGACTGGTGAGCAAAATGGGTTATCTGATAAAACTGACTTGGTGAGTATAAAATCGTTGTTTTAACTTTATTTAAACGAATCTAAAGCAAATTGTATGTGTTATATTGCTTAATTCGGTGGTGGTATTCTTTTTTAGAACACAATGAATACTACGGAAAGGAAACGCAAGTCGCGGCAAAAACTAAAAGGAAACCCAACAAAATGGCAAGAGTTTTTAGCAATTTTAGATTACTGCGAGGAATAAGTCGAAAGAGTATAAATACCTCGCAGTTTCGCAAACTGCCGGTGACCGTGACAATGAATTAAAGCGCATTTTTATAATGTGTTGATAAAACCAGTACAACATTTCGAATGAATGAGGAAGATGTCTCTTTCATTAAAATTTGTCAAATTTTAGACATTATACCTCAACCGCTGATAAAAATATGCGGTAATAGACTGTATTATAAATTTTCTGACCCTGTAAACTTTGAAGAGAAAAAATTTTTTTTGGCATATTGCTTTAAGAAAACTACTGAAATGATTACTTGTAACATTAAATAATTCATTCAAGAGCTGATTTAAAGTAAATACAATAGAACTATGTTTATATTTTGTATAGATTTGTATGCCCAAATGTTACTCGTCCCACCCGTCACAAAGTACTGTCCCACCCGTCACAAGCATTGAGAAGCAAAATTATTTTTGTTTTACGAGTTATTTGCGTAAATTATACTAATACCTAATCTGTACAATATCAGGAACTATATAAAAATAGGTTGTTTAACAAAAGTTTCATAGTTTCTTACGAATCGCGAATGGTGTAAGTCAACTCGGAGAGGAGAGGCACTTTGAAGTCCCACCCGTCACACTTCTTATACCATCAATTTCTCATAACAATAATGACATTTTCATACTTTTTTCGATGGTACAGAATGCAATGACTATCCAAGTATGTGATAACATCATATTCAATACGTAAATCGTTGCCGTTTGGCAGAAATAAAGCAAAGTGTATGCAAAAACGAGTATAAATGTCCCACCCGTCACAATGGAATGACCCATATGTAAATTAAAAGATTCACCTAATTCCCGTTTTTCAGTGGTTGAATGAACGCCAGCCGAGGTTTTTCCGTTTTGTAAACTTTCTGATACCAAGCAACCGAAACCAAAATAGTTATTTGTGTCACAAGGGAGCAAAATAGTATATTTACGGCGAGGGCGGTGTATTGAATCCTGAGCGTAGTGAGGGATACAAGTGTTTACGCCCGAGACGAAAATAATTTTGCTACCGAGTGACACATACTATTTTTCACAGCTATTGTTAAAATATATCTAAATTATCTTAATTTTTATTACTAATTTTTAAATATTACGAAATATTTATAAATTTTTATACAACATTGTTATAGTTAAAACTTGAATCGTTCGTTTTGAATCGACTACGATGAAATTACAATCGATTATTTTATTAACATCTGTGTTCAATTGGCACATTGCGTACAAATGTTCCAATGCCAATGTTTAAATTAAAAAAGTAGCTTTAACAGAAAAGTAGCGTTTTGGTCCCTCTCTCTCGTCGTGGAGCAAAACTTACTTTTCCGAATGAAAGGTGTGAAAACAAAATAACCCTCCTCTCCTTCGGCAGTCGGGTCAAGCCATCCATGTAGTCTGTAAAAATATGGATGTTACTTACCTAAATGAGGCGCTGACGCATAGTAATGACCTTCCTTCACGTTACATGTAATGCAACGTGTTTAAAAGAGGTTAAATGTTTGACAGATTCATTACGAGTGCTATTGCTATTTCCTTGTCTCGAAACGTTTTGAAACAAAATAGTAACACAAAAATAAAGAGTGAACCAGGAATGTAAACAAACTAATTTACAAATTTTTTTCGCAGTTAGAGTATATTATTTATATTTTAGTCACAACTTGCCTTCTTTGTACAAAAAAGTTAACTTTATTATGTAAATTATTGTATTGTCTTCTTCTTAGTATTACTCCCTGCATGATCAATAATCTTGTATAATTTATTAGTATACCTACATACATTTAAATATCGATATCGAGTTTGATCCTATTAGGTATGCCAAACTAACGATAAATAATGCGTTAAATCGAAAACGATTTTTGGCAGTTGTAAATTTTTCGACACTTAATAATATCACAAGTAAGATTATATCGACAGTGGTTGTAAGCTGACGGTAACTTACACACTTGATTATAACGTTGATGTTGTTTTGAAGTACGCACAAAGAACTATTTCGCTTACTAAAAATGGTTTGAGTTGACCGAGTTGCATTGTAGATTATAAATAGTCATCCGTTGAAAAAGCGACTATACCATCCAAGCTATTATATTCAAAATCCAATGACAATTTTATAAAATGTTGGCGACCTCAAATGATAACAAACATGTTTTAACTTTAATTTATTCTGATTGTCTCGCCCAAAAAAACATTGTTTTTGTAGTAGTGGTTAGGTTTTTAGTAGATAGTTAATTATTCATATACCAATCATATAAATTGTTTGTAAAAAAATTGTTTGAATAAAATTAAAAATTAAGCTATTTCCAAATCTCAAGACAGTTAAATAAATTATTACCTAAATATCATATCTTCTAAACATTGCGAACACAATTAGTATTGGAGAATATATCAAAATGTATCGTTATAATTCGAAAACACTACGATCGATGTCTAAATAAAAAACACTTCAATAGATTTATTTGTAATATACTACTAACCAGATAATACTTCCGTTAAGCAATAAGAAGATGACGAGGTGAGGTCGCAATTACCTTTACCACAACATCTTGATGACCTGCAAAAGTGATCATTAACCAGCAATCGCACGTAATACTACGAACCTAGTGTTTAAACGTCTACTTAAATACCTTAAAATGGACATCCCTTGTAGTGTTGTAATGTTAAACATGAAAAATAAATAGGTAATAAGAATTCGAGAGGAGGAAAATGTGTTCGGCGTTGACTCATTCTAATTTAATATGTAAATAAAGCTACTTCGGCCCAAATTAATTTCGCGTTTCATATTAAAATATGCAAATCTTAAAGGTGCAACGGATACGACATACTTAATGTTATTCATAGCTGTTGATCCTACTCATCCTATCTTGTTTCGTCGAACCATTTTTAGGGTTCTGGAGTAGACCCTTATAGTTTCGCCATGTCTGTCCGTCCGTCCGCGGATAATCTCAGTAACCGTTAGCACTAGAAAGCTGAAATTTGGTACTAATATGTATATCAATCACGCCGACAAAGTGGTAAAATAAGAAGTGGAAAAAAATGTTTTATTAGAGTACCTCCCCTATACGTAATCATTTTTTGATAATGTCAATATTTTCGGAGATAATCGCTACAGAAGTAAAAAAAAATGTGTCCCCCCCCTCTAACTTTTGAACCATAAGTTTTAAAAATATGAAAAAAATCCCAAAAGTAGAACTTTATAAAAACTTTCTAGGAAAATTATTTTGAACTTGATAGGTTGAATAGTTTTTGAAAAAAAATACAAAATCATTTCTGAACTAAGTTTGTAATTTAACCGTATAAGCAGGTGTTTATTGTACCTGTAATTTCTACAAAATCACAATGAAATGACGTGCTTTCAAATAAAATATTTTTACTCTACCGGTGAAAATCGGTTCACGCAATAAAGAATTATCCCATAAAAAACATCTTCCATACTTTAAGCTCGCGCGCAATAGTTAACTTAATTTGCCGATAGATGTCGCTGTACGCGGAACGCTCATATCGTACATGGCGGTGTTAAGATTTTTCCTGATTTATTGGGGTTGGAGCAGGGGACACTTACTGTGACGGACGGAAAACTACGGAACCCTACACTGAGCGTGGCCCAACACGCTCTTGGCCGGTTTTTATCTGATCTGAAGCAATACATCTTCAGTGGAAAGTTTTGGTTTGTTTAGAATTTGTTTCTTACTTAAAGTTTGGTGGGTACAATAGTAGATTGTACAACAAGTGCATAAAACGCACCATTTTACGCGAGACGTTTCTATCCGAGCGAGCTTGCGAGCGTGGATTATAAAATGGGTTTTATGGACGAATTGTACATTCTACTTTTCACTTCGATTGCGATGAAATGAAAACTATAAGTTTATTTCAAGAAGTTTTATTGTGTACTTTGGCTGTTGGTATCCTTGCCTTGGTCTGAGAATACTATCGAAACATAAAAAAATAAAAATAAAGAGTTCATTCTATGAAGTTTACGAGTAAGTTGCTCGTGTGGCTGTTGGACCGATTGCCTTGGTCTTCGACGAAGATTTTACTTCAGGCACTAGAGCATAAAAGCGACTTAATGTCGCCCTAAACACAGCATAAAGAAACTTTTTGAGCATGAGAAGTGAAAATTAAATTACACATTCGATTTACATATTAGACATATTACATTAGAGTATTCTCATCGCTCAAAGTTCTCCTTAGATATATGTAGTTACCATGATAAGTATGTATTTGTTAGGGAGCCTTTAGTTTGGGATGGTATGACATTTCAGGAATCGCCATCGGTAAAAAAGAAAGGTCAGAGGCTATCAAAGGTTGTCGCCGGGAAAGGTTCAAGTGCTCGACTCACCCGACGTCACCCGGACTTCCCTGCTCATGTAATGCAACAGCTGATTCACAATGTGTCTATTTTTAGGCTTCGTTTACTCTCTAGGCGGGGAAGAATTAAATTTCCGCTCGCATGGTCTGAAGAGAAAGAGCAAAATATAAATTGAAAATGTAAAAGTATGATGATAATGTTTTATGAACATTGCGAAGGAACTAAAGAGTCGGTATTCAGTTCACGAGCGCGATCGACGCGCTGCGAGGAAAATCTATAACATTCAATTTATTCTTACTGTGCGTTCTATGCATTGATTGATTGTTCTATTGTTTTGACGACCGCTTTAGCCTAGTTGGTAGTGACCCTGCCTACGAAGCAAGAGGTCCTGGGTTCGAATCCTGGTAAGGGCAAAAATTTGTGTGATGAGCATGAATATTTGTTTCTGAGTCATGGATATTTTCTATGTATTTAAGTATTTATATCTATTATATATATCGTCGTCTAGTACCCATAACACAAGCCTTACTGAGCTTACTATGGGACTAGGTCGATTTGTGTAAGATTGTCCCCTTATATTTATTATTATATTTATTATTTATTATTATTATTATTACTCTTCAGTTAGTTAGCTTCTCCAAGTTCTTTGATATTCGCAGATGGAATTCTTTTGGTTTCAATTCTACTCATTAACTTACTTCCATAGCGTGCTGCTAACCGAATACGATAATCATATAGACGAGTATTTTTATCTTTGAGTCAATCGTTAGAAACGATGCGATGATCATTTTTTATTGCAATTGAGTCAATCTTTAGAAACGATACGATGATCATTTTTTATTGCAATAATATAGCTTGTGCAAACGGCATCAGTAGAAACTGTTGTGAAACGTCGGGCTCATGTATCTATGTTAATGTTCCTGGCACGGGTCCAAGTCGAGCCTCCACTCGACGGGGTCGCTTGTGGTAGTTGTAGCTGTGAAGCTATGGGACCAGTTATCTATGCCAAATTGGATCAGGGTATTAACAAGAAACGGAAGTAGTCGAAAATTAGCGATTAAACCTTCACGGTACCTACACCCTAGCGTGTGTCGTTTCAGTATTCAGAACAAAACAACTTTGCCGCGTGACCTAGTAATCTGAAATTTGGTATTACGGGCTGGCTCAATAGGCATGATGACACATTTTGAAAAACTGTTCTATAATATTTACAAACATTTATTATGTACAACGAATAAGATTTTTCAAGAGAATATAACAGTTAAGTAGGAAAAAAATGCATCTTAGTTTTTAAATTTCAAATTGGCGCTAAAACGCTTGTCAGTGTCATGGCGTCCCGAGTGACGTCACGTTTGTATAAACAGAACGCAAAACTTTTTGCTATCTAGATCAGGGGTTCCCAAACTTTATTTTATCATAGACCACTTTCAAAAGTTAACTGGTTCTGGTAGACCCCCTCTACACCACATTTCTACCATATTCTCAAAACTCGGCAAAAAATGTGAAGGTTACCTAAGTCTGGAGACGCTCGCGATCTGTTGCAGACTTGCAGTCGACAAGTTTTGGAGGCGAATGGTGTAATTTTCATAAAATGTCATTTTAATTTACCGAAATTTTATCATATCATATCATATCATATCATTTATTGCATCCATAGATGTACAGATCTTATAATAGGTACATAAGTTTCATATGGGCCCGGATAGGGCGTAGCAATTCATATTTATTATTAATCTAATTATTTCATTGTATTACATCCCTAAAAAGAATCATAATTTATTAAAAATACCAATAAATGTTTATCATGCACCAAAGAAAAACATAAAAAAATAATTTTAATTGGGGAGCAGCGTAATAAAACTGTCATGTATTCATCAGTCATCCAGGCTATAAAAATAACACAAAAATAATATCTGTTTTGGTTCTTTACTATCGAAACCAGATACATTTTCGCGGACCCCCACTTACGAATTGTGCACCCCCATTTTTTTGTCACACCAATGTAGACCCTCGTCGAGTCTCCTGTGGACCCCTGGGGGTCCACCTGGACCACTTTGGGAACCCCTGATCTAGATGCTCCAAGTCTTGAGCGGCCGTGCGAGCGAGAAAGCGGAGACAATGACGTATGAAGACCGGTCAGATAACATTTCTATCCCTGTCTTACTATTCGTTCAGTACGTAAGTTTTCTCTGTAATCTGTGGTAATGTCCGTTATGGGTATTTGTTTACGTGACGTCATGCGCTCTGATTGGCGTTTAACATATCATGGCGGGCGTCCGTATTTTTCGGTTTAATTTTATCAAAATAAACAGTAATATCTTACTTAATTAATAAATATGAGCATTTTCCGAATTCTATGATTTAAATTTCACTAAGAAAATACCATATTTTAGTGATTTTCAATTACTGTCATCATGCCTATTGCAACTGCGAGTTTGAATATTTAAAATATTGAAGCGCGTGAATCGAGAGGAGATGGATTTGCTAAATCCCAGGCGGGGTAAAGCGCTTTTGAATATTTTTAAAGGTCTGCTGCTGACACAACACTCAACGCTGCATGTAAAATGGCATCCAGTTTTTCTTTGTGTTGTATGCTATGCTATAATTATAGTATCAAACGCTTTGATGGTTGATACAAACTATGGGACTACGCCCCACTCGGAATGTCCCCTACTTTTACGTCGATTTTACTCTTATATAACTTTCGTTTTATTTTTCTATATTATTTCTCGTGGCAACAAGGCTTGGTTCGTTTAAATGTATCGATATTCATCTCGATGGAAAGGTATCTGTCTGTATCACCGATCCGCGTTGTGTAAACCGATACTATTAGTCAAACCCGATGGCACATGTCGATATCCGGTGAGACCCAGTTCTGGAACGCAGCGGCTGGTACCATGGGCATGAACGATAGTATTTATGACGAATCGTAAAATAACTTCTGCTCTTTGCTCGGAATACTAACATTATTTTTTTATTCTTTCGCTTTAATGTCTTTGATAATAATAACCAATGCTTTTGAGTCCCACAACATTTTTTAGTGGATACAAGCCAACTATAGGTTAACTCGTAGTTTTTCTGTAAAAATAGAGCAGTGAAAGAAATAATTTGCAACAACATACAAGAATATTGTTTGTTTGCTTATCTGGAATGAAAGCATCTCAATTGTTTAGGTTAAGGTGATAACATGCCAATAACTCGACTGCGCGGCAATACATTCAGGTACCACGTATCAACATACAATCCCCATTGCGACGGGCCGATCCTATCGCAGTATAGTGGTGGGTATTTTAATGTCGAGTATTATATTGTTAATGGTTACTTCCTACGATATATCAGGGGACTACACTGAAATGTCAATATTTATGGAATTTGGTCCATTCTTCTGTCCGTGATTGTAAAGTATTTGTTCTACCGTTAACCTTTTACCGTTAATTGCGCTCTCACATCGATATTAATTTTTGAAGCTGAATTTAGGTATTCTACATTAATGTTATGTTGGAATAGGTAATATTTTTATGCTTTGGAATACGCTATGGAACATTTTTTGTGGTTCGCGTTTATACCAATTGGGTTAATTTCTGAAGAAAGTCTTTTCTCTTTTGAGGATAAGGCGGAGTAGGCTCTCAGAGTTTTGCTTTGTTACTAAAACTTTTCCAAGTGGCTTCCAGTGAAGACGTTTGTCTTTTCTCTGTTAGCTAGCTGTTGATAGCATCTTTAGAACGTTAGAACTACAACATATTATTAGAATTCGAAGATGTTCTGCTAATACATGTTTTTTGGGTATTAATCGTTATTTTATGTGTTAATAAATAAAAACAACCTCCTTACCTTTTTCTTTTTGGACCTTTGTCCTTTAGACTCTTGTTACGGGAAATAACCTGTCTAACCTGAGCATTATAATTAATGTTCAACGTAATCCCTCTGTATCAGGTGCTAATGGATAATCAATCAACCCCCGATCAAAAGCTAATGAAACAAAATGTGCGCAGCCTGTAATAATGTAAAGCGAGAGTTGTTAGTTCGGTACTACCAACAAATTTATTCGGGTACGGGTGTGCAAATTAATGTTTCGAAGCACGGGGCGGTACATATATCTTCGCAGCGGAATTGTGATAGTGCAGGATCTTCCTTAACTACGTTAGTTAAAGTCTCATGTTTAATTTTCTCCTCGAGAATATTCGGTTTGCTCGTGCCGGGAGAGACGTATATTTATATTTTGACGTTTATTTACACAAATGTGCTTAATAGGCGTGATTTTACACAATCTAATCGTTACGTTGCGATAATAATTATCGTTTATAATGACATTTATAGCAATCAGTGTGCAACAGTTAAAATTTTTGATATAGTGTCGGTTTTATCTTAACATATGCACCAATATTATACTTGTGTAAAGATAACAGCTTCAATTTGGGATTCAAGGTTTATTATAATTAGATAATAAAGAAAGTAGTCTTTAGTTAGTGAAAGTCACATTGTTACTATAAGGGATCAAAGTCCGGAATAAATCATATCAATTGAATACAATTAACTGGAGCAGGGGTTCCCAAACTTTTTTTTTAGGCACGCCCCCCTGCTGCCTAAAATGAAGTTCCCACGCCCCCCTTCGCTTCGATGCAAGGAAACGGAAGCGAATGGGTTAGCTAGCCAAAACATCATCATCTTCCTAGCGTTGCCGTTAGCGCCACGGCTCTTAGGAGTCTAGGGTCAGCTGAGTACCTAATCCCAAGGATCGCAAAAACTAGTGCCTCGCCGGCACTAGTTTTTGCGAAAGGATTTCCCGAGGCCCCGCGCCCCCCTTAAAATGTGGTCGCGCCCCCCTAGGGAGAGCGCCCCCCACTTTGAAAACCCCTGAACTAGAGTCTAGTCTACTTACTAGATTCTATGGAAGGATAACAGTAGGCAACTATTAAAAAAATGCAAAGAAAAATTACCTACAAATAAAATAAAAAACCGGTCAAGTGCGAGTCGGACTCGCCCACCGAGGGTTCCGAATAAAAAATAAGGGGCTCTCATACAACAAATGTGTTCTTTTTGCCGTTTTTATAGATAATGTTACGGGACCCTTCGTGCGCGAGTTCGACTCGCACTTGTTTTTTTTACGTTAACTTAGAAGTTTGATTTTTACGCAGGTACGGAACACTAAAAATCGGTGTATAAAATTTAGAAATAGTAGTAGTAATATTATATGAAGGTATTAAATGAAATAAATAAGCTTTATTTTGCTAGTACGCCGCAGTGCTATGACACTTTTGCAACTTTGGTTCTACCAGCGCTTCTCGAATACTACTCGAACAAGCGTATTTTTATTACAGTTTCAGTACTTAAAATAGTAAACCTGAATATTATACCAACACTAGCTTCTGCTCGCGACTCCGTCCGCGTGGAACTCGTGAATATCGTAGCACCATGCAAACTTTCACCCCCCATTTCACCCCTGAGCTGATGATTTCCGGGACAAATGTTGTGTCCTTCCCCGGCATTCAAACTATCTCCATACCTTTCATCTCAAACTGCGGTTTAAGCGTGAGGGGGTAACAGACAGGCAAACACACTTTCGCATTTATATTATTAGTATGGATTTTGATATAGTAGTAGAGTAGAATATCATACAAGAAAACAAGTGAAAAGTCCAAACGCGGAAAAGGGGATGTATCCGTTCCGCACAATTTTAATTGTACCTATTTTTTTTTAGAAACCTTTAATTTTTTAGGTACAGCTAAAAAGATACATTCTCTACGAAACATACGATTATACATTTATGGTACATTCGATGAAACATGTATCGGTAAACAAGTTACTGTACAAGGTAGATGAAATAGAAACAATAAAAACATTTCACGAACTCTGACATACTCGTAATTATGCCTTGTCCAATTCGCAAGAAACTATAAATACATGACATCGCCATCGTTCTGCTCTTTGATATCAGAAATCGAAAAATACCTTTCCATATTCTATTTTCGCTTATACAACGTGCTCCTGAGGAACCCGCATAAGTTTACCAGCGTATTCCTGATCATGTTTAGAAATTTATTCGCGTTTTGAATAATTTTAGATTTACACTTCATAGTAATTATCATTTAATCAATACGTAACAACTACGCATTGAATCGAAAGAGGTTGTTCAAAAACGTGAATGCTGAGCATCGCCTAGTGTGTGGCAAGCCCTAAATCGTAAAGAGTTCCGATTGTACTCATCTAAATCCTGCTTTGCTTTATTTAATGGAAAGAGATAACAATAATAAACGTTGCCAGCTCATCCTGACGACTCACTCGACGACCGCTTAGCCTAGTGGGTAGTGACGCTGCCTACGAAGCTGTAGGTCCTGGGTTCGAATCCCGGTAAGGGCAAATGTTTGTGTGATGAGCATGAATATTTGTTTCTGAGTCATGGATGTTTTCTACGTATTTAAGTATTTCTATCTATTATATATATCATCGTCTAGTACCCATAACACAAGCCTTATTGAGCTTACTATGGGACTGGCTCGATTTGTGTAAGATTGTCCCCTTATATTTATTTATTTATTATTATTTATTATTATCCTAATAAGGCATTGTTTTAGTGGTGAAGCAAATTTTTTTTTTATTATGTATGAAAACTTAAAAAAAGTTTAAATTCATATTTCGACCTGGGTTCATATAACATTTTTTATACGTTATTACCACAGGTATACGCTGGTAAAGTTATGCGGGTTCCTCAGGAGCACGTTGTATATCCGCAGCTCAAGAATATACCTGTTGTCTTGGTTGAATTTATTTTTTATCATACTACATCATTGTACTGCATTCCATTATAAAGAGCCGCGTGGGGAGCGCGTTGTAGAAGACAGGTGATAAAGGGACCGATTCGTTGTCACGAGCAATTTCATAAAAGCTCTGCTGTACGTTTATACTACCAATAACGCCCGAAAAATATGAGGTTTATCAAGTTTAAGGATTTTGTTTTAGAGACTGCGGAAGGTACATGATGTGATGTTGTACAGTTCTCGGTTGCTAAACAATTTATAAATATAGGTACATGGTACATTCAAGCCTAGATTGTATACCGAGCCTTAGCAGAATGAAAAGCCAATTAGTTTAAGTGGATTGGGTTTGGAGTAGTACGAATGCCGAAGAAAATTAGGAAAGGTGAAAAACCCCTTACATTTTCATTTCGAAGTCCAATATCTCAAGAACGGCTAAACAGATTTTGATGAAACATAGCTAAGAACACTCAAGATAAAATTATGTATGACACAAAAAAACCGCATTCAAATCGGTCCATTCGTTCGGGAGCTATAATACCACAGACAGATACCTACACAGACAGACACGTTAAACTTATAACACCCCTCTTCTTTCGTCGGGGGTTAATGAGACTGGAAAGAGTTATTTAATGTAGGAAAACATCTGAAACTTAACATTCTTCCTTAACCCACCGCAATCGATTTACCACTTAAAATTCCCAGCTTCATTATACCGCCAATCCGTCAGACCATTATTACGTGCAAACGCCGCTTCGTTACGCCCGTTGCATTGCTCATTTGTAATTCACTGACGTACAAATTCGGTGCTATAGCTACATCTGTTGCAAAATACACGTCCGGGAGGCCGGGTTGTCTCGGAAGTGTCAAGCACGGGCGGGGTGGCTCGGCTCCGTTACGTAAGTCTGCCGCAGGCCGCCCGCGCCGGCCGACCGCCCTCGGCCTATCAATGCGCGAAGGCCTTTGTCGTCGCTGCCATGCTACATTTCTTCTTGCCATTTTTATTGGGATCTTATGACCCGATTTAGTAGCGCATTTATGACGCACATGATGGCGTCATTACTACCATTGATGAGTAACAGATGAATCAAATGAGAATTCCTTTTTACTTGCCCATACAAAACGTATGAGATAATGAGATTCTATATATATTTTAGGGTTCCGTAGTCAACAAGGAACCGTTATAGTTTCGCCATGTCCGTCCGTCTGTCTGTCAGTCCGTCTTCGACTTAGCTCAGTAACCCTTACAACTAGAAAACTACAATTCGGCGTGGGGATATAAACCAATCACGCCGACAAAACAGTAGAATAAAATCTTGAAAAAAAAATTTTTTTTTTCGGGTACCTCCCCTACATGTAAATTGGTGATGTATTTTTTTTTCTCGTTAAACCTATAGTGTGGGTATCGTTGGATAGCCTGTTCAAAAATATTATGGGTTTTCTAAAACTATTTCTCAACTCAGTTATGCGTTTGCGAGATAATGGGATTGGGAAAGCCCTAGTTTTTGTTCGAGTCATGTGTCCCCCCCCCCCCTGCCGGCTGAATGGCTACTACTGGGGACGTGAAAAAATTTTGTGGCAAGTAGTACATATAATGAATTTAAAAGGAAAACTATCACAGTTAGACATAAGTAGTTAACGAGTAGTATACATAACTAGTTAACTGGTAAGAAATGCACTTAATTTCGGGTGCATATACATTGTCATTGGAATTTGAACCTTTTACCGTGGACGGTAGAGTTGCTTTTACACGGCACGTTATCTTCAATAGAAAAAACCTTGTCCCAGGTGGTCGCTAACCGAAGGTGGTCGCGTAACCGGCGAAACGACCCTATACATTGGTGTGTTATAAAAATAATCATATTTACTATTATTTACGAGGGTAAGCTATAATAAAAACCCCAAAAGCCCTTTTTAAGTCCGCATTCTGTGACAGACGGGCAACTACGGAACCCTACCCTACTCGTGGCCCGACATGCACTTGGCCGCTTTTTTTAAATATTTTCCATGTTTTAACAAATCAAAGATCGTAAAAATCGGTCGACCCCATCTTTAGTTATATAATGGTGTAGTTACACCCGATCTTGTTTTATGTATTGTGTAGATTATGTGTAGCCAAATGGGCACCCGAGCACTACGCAAAATACATCGAGTCATCGACAATAGGTGTGGGTAGCGTACCTTCATTCTTAACCGATCCTGCGTATACTTGCGCATGTTTTGGTTATGCAACTCTCGGTTAGGTTCGGGCCCTAGAATATATTCCGTTCACGCAAACGGAGTCTAGCGGTAAAAATAATGTGCTAAAGGCTGAGGCCTGAGGCAAATCGCCGCTCGTGTTAGAGAAAGTTTTCTCAATTTCTTCAATTGCGAAAATTTGCTCTCGACCTTGTGTTTCTCGTTGATAATAAAGTCACGTTCTTGTTATCGCAATACAAACGAGCCAAATTTCCCGAGTACCTATGTCTAGTCATGTAACCGAAAACATTCAAGACCGCACATGACTTTTGACCGAATTACTTTAGGGATTGTATGTAAATGAAATATAAACTTTATTTTGCACGTAGGCCTCAGAAGGTACTTATACGAGTCGTAAACTACAGCGTTTCTTTAAAAGAAGATCACTGGGCATTGTCGAGAAGAAGAAGGCCGAAAAAAAATATTTAGTTATTTTTTGGAACACTAGCGCTAAGCATAAAAAAAGTCTTGTAGGGTACGGTCGAGGAAACTGAAGCTTTGGCACATGTCAACTCTATTGTAATGATGCTAAGGTCCAGAAGTGCTGAACATTCAATTTCCTCGACTGTACCTACTTCTACAACCAGGAAACATTTTAATAGCAATTATTTTTATTTCTAGTTAATTTGCTATTTTACATTCATTGTAATAGGGAGAATTACGTTCCTTTAAAATTAATTTCTGGTGAGGCCGTACTGTTTGTCAAAACTTTAGCTATTTTCTCACACCAACAATGCCATAAGATTTTATTTGTATTTGTGTTTTGCTCCAACGCTTTCCTCTGAATTCTACGACGTTATCTCGTTGCACCGTTATTATAGTAGCCTTTACTAGTATTGCCCACGTCGTCAGGGTCCTAATCCTAAGCTATAGCACCGTAAGCGCTTTATTTTCTTCCTGTCCTAGGTATGGGAACAAAAATAGCGTACACATTGTGTGAAGTTTTATCGTCATCCTACACTTTCCACGAGGGTTTTAACCGATTCCAAGTTTTGTTATCGCATTATGTGTATCTAATGTTAGAACGAAGCTTCTGAAACTATAATGTTCTTCAACATCACAAACTCCTTCATGTTTATCGAGGTGAAATTGTAAGTCGAGAGGGAAGGTTTTCGTTACAGCCGAGTGCGTCGAGTTTAGACCTTCGTAGTTATAAATGTTATCATCGTACCGAGCTCATGTAGTACGTCTAGCACAAGATAGTACATAATTCGTAGCGCAGTGCTTGGGTTTAAGGGGCCGTAAATAAGCGCGCGTGCGGCGACGTCAGCGGCGGGCTGCCCCTCGTCTTTACTACCGCACCGTAAACCGCGGTCCGCGTCAAGCCGCTTTGTTAAGGTCACCTGTTTAGCGACACGCCATCAAATACCCCTAATATCGATGTCTCCAAGCTTTTCTAATATCCCTCCTTCGCGATCCTGAACACTCCCGTAACACCCGGCTTATACAGACAGCACATGTGCCATCATTACTCGCAGGAGTTTAGTCAGATGGGTTTAATATGTGTTCGCAAGCAAACTCATAAATTTTATTGCTACTCGCACCCTTCCACGTTCGGCAGCAAAGTTTGGAAACCTTTCATCGATTTATCTCAACGCAATGTATTACTACGACTTTATCTATGACGGGCAACTATAAGTTGTATAATTTCTTCGAGTACCCTCCGACCGCTATCTTAACGAATCTCTCTCCTTATAACTTGGTCGGAACGTCGGTATCGATATTTATTAAGTCTTGTAGATGATTTTTATCTCAATTCAGCACGGCTATCACGCGACGGCGCGGGAGCTCTCATACCTATACCTCTGGTTCTGAGTGTTCTAATAAGAGAGAGACGGATAGTGCGAGAATAATCGAGAGTATGTCGCAGCCGTCCCATGATAGACGTGCAGTTGGCCAATGTTTTATCGCGGCGGTTCGCGTAAATAATTTTCATTGATTTCCCAATGGACGGTACAAGAATACCTTATTTGTCTCCGGTGTTCGGCGAAGAGATATATTGAATATCAATATCGAAGCGGGCAGTTGCCTAGTGCAATAACAACTTACTTACCTAAAAGTTATCGCAATATTACAGTCGATATTGTCTAACCTCGAAATCCCGGGGAGTTTAATGAAATTTGGTGCGAATGTTCCTTAAAAACTCTGTTTTCGTCTCCCTAAAGTCCCCGGGTTAGAACCTTGACCTGGAGGTTTTAGCAAACTATGTTTAGCAGAGTAGTCAGGCAAATGGCCTATTGTGCAAATCAGAGGGAAATTTGAAATTCTCCCGAGCTTCAAATTCGGAGAGTCTTCCCTGGAAGGACATTTAGGGAAAATCTCACATGTGGATGCATTTTTCTCCATGAAGACACGTTTTCTCATCAAGGTTGTGTATTGCAGGCTTGTGCAGAATTTATTCAGATTTAATGTTGCTCTAGACCATGTTTTCATAGAGTAAGTAGTTTACGAACAAAACCTGAACTTCTTACGATTGGAGTAAATTTTCCGTTCTACGAGGTACTTTTGGGAGACAAGGCTTCCAACGAACATTCGTACCAAATTTTATCAAATTCCCCGTTATTTCGAAGTTAGACAGTATCGACTGTACCTACTAATATATTAGTAAAAAAAAACAAATATGCCTAACAGCCTCTCTCTTAAGAGGAAACTAAACGGCCGTTTTTCCATACAAAAGTATATAGTCCCCTGTTTTCTCCCTGGATAATGGTAGTAGAACATTTTTTTTCCATAAATATATGGCTACTATTGACATGTTCCTATGTTTTCCTTTTTTTCATAAATTTATTCTTAAAAGAGATATTAACCTTCAAAAACCTAAAAAAATGCCAGATTTTGCGCTGTGTTCAAACATCCAGATAACAATTGTGACTAAATTATAAAAAAAAGGAAGAAATAGGAACACGGCCAGAGCCTTTCTTTGATTTTTAATAAACAAAAATAGTTAAATATGTTCTTTTAATAGGTATTTTCGGTCCAAGATGCAGTTGTCTCTATCGCGGGGGGGCTTTTACAAATACCTTTTTCTCAATTATCTCTACCTTTTCGTTTCCTCTTAAAGTTCCGCCCGAGCTGGATGAACGCTTCCCATGAGACGATAAATATACATGTAGTGGCTCTGCTTTTCCGAAAAGGTTTACCTTACCGACCCGACGGTTTATCCAACTAAATTATGTAAGGGCTAAGACTATTCCAGGTTGGCAAAAGTCGGAAGACGTCACGTAAGGGTACATGACGTTAAGCCAAGCCGGGATTACTTAGCGCAATATCGTTAGACGACATCAAAATCATAACCTACCAAGTTTGCTTTCGCTGAACAAATAATTCCATTGTTGAGTAAAACGCACCCGGGTACCTGTTAGGAAAGAAAGACGCGCACGGATTTCGGAGGAGCAGTTAAATTGGGGTTGACCCAGATCTGCGTAATTTCTGCTCGTTTAGTGCGCGCCTTCGTGTTACGATGTACATTGTTTTCCAACTTTCGCTTTCGTTTCGCTGCCTGTAAAATATAGTCCCATAAATGCTTCTTTAATACAAATAAAACATTTCCTGCCTACTTTTAGTTTCAAATTAAAGAACAATAGTGAATACAGAAGCGAACGGCTTTGTTGTGAATTGTGTACCGAAGGCCGACTTGCAATATCGATTTCGTTTTCTTTTCCCTGAATTTGCGTCATTTACTTCGCCTTATTCAATTGAGTCAACTAATTTGGTACTATTATAGTTGATTAGTTTCTTTATTTAGTCAACAACGAAACTTTTCCGCTACTGCATGCTATTTCATCTAATGCAATAATGGTATAATTTGCTCACTTACAGTACGTTCACAAAAGTAGAATGATTGGGTTGGTTCAAAATCAAATCAAATCAAATCAAAAATATTTTATTCAATATAGGTTCCTACAGAACACTTTTTGAAGGTCAAAGTTCAATACATTTAACAATTGAGCACATGTTAGCTTACAAACATAAATGTTGTTATAACAATGTCAAAAAAAAAAAAAAAAACATTATCATTAGGTAGTCAGGAATTATATAAAACAAAGTCAAAATTAGAGTATGTCAGTTCACAGCGAGAAATAAATAATATAATAAAAATATTTAAAGTCATTTAAAGGCGTCATTATCATTTAAAAAATCGTTTATCGTGTAGTAGGCCTTGCGAACTAAATGGGTTTTTATAAACAACTTAAACTTATTTAATGACATACCTTGTACATTCTTGGGAATTTTGTTATAATAACGCACACAATTGCCCATAAAAGAAGAACTCACTTTTTGCAGACGATAACGAGGCACGGCAAGTTTATCCTTATTTCTAGTATTAATTGAGTGACAGTCACTATTTAGTTTAAATAAATGTAGATTTCGTTTTACATACATAACAATTTCAAAAATATATTGAGAAGCAAATGTGAGGATGTTGATTTGCTTGAATTTTTCTCTTAATGAAATGCGAGATCCTAACTGATAAATAGCGCGAATCGCTCTTTTCTGTAATACAAATATGATCTGGATGTCAGCGGCTTTACCCCAAAGCAAAATACCGTAGGTCATTATGCTGTGAAAGTAAGAAAAGTAAACAAGCCTTGCTGTCTCAACATCGGTGAGTTGCCTTATTTTTTTGACTGCATACGCTGCCGAACTAAGCCTATTACCTAACGAAGAAATATGTGATCCCCATTGCAGTTTATGATCCAGTGTAATACCGAGAAAAACTGTGCTATGAGCAAATTCAATGAACTCATCATTAAGTTTAACCTGTTCATTCTTATTGGTATTGACTTTAGAAAGACTGAATTTGATACATTTTGTTTTCTTACTATTTAAAAGTAAATTGTTAGCGGTGAACCATCCTGCAACTGAGTCTAGCGCTGCATTAACTTTATCCAAATTGGTTTCCTTTCTGCTAACTTTAAATATTAACGATGTGTCATCAGCAAACAGCACAATATCGTGTTTGTTTTGTACGTGATAAGGCAAATCGTTAATATAGGCCAAGAAAAGAAATGGACCAAGTATTGAGCCTTGTGGCACTCCTATGGAAATATTAGACCCCTTGGATTGTATCCTATTTATTTCCACGTGTTGAGTTCTATTGGATAGGTAAGATTTTATAAGATCAAGTGCACGATGTTTTACCCCATAGTGGCTAAGCTTTAAGATAAGAGTGTCATGGTTTACGCAGTCAAAGGCCTTTGACAGATCGCAAAAAACGCCAATTGCATCCATAGACTTTTCCCAGGCATCGAAAATGGTTCGTAGTAGTTCAACACCAGCATCGGTTGTTGATCGGCCTTTGGTGAATCCAAACTGGTTTGCATGTAGAAGACTATTCAAGTTAAAGTGTGATAACATTTGGTTCAAGATAATCTTTTCAAAAATTTTACTTATTGCTGGGAGTATAGAAATAGGTCGAAAATTAGAAGGGTCTGATTTGGTGCCCGTTTTGTGCACTGGTATTATTTTACTTTGCTTCATTAGGTCTGGGAAAATTCCAACGTCTATGCAACTATTAAATATGTAAGCAAGATATGGTGCTATAGCTACTATTATTGCTTTCAATGCTTTAACTGAAAGGCCCCAAAGATCTTCGGTTTTCTTTACCATGAGTGTATTGAAAGCAGTAACAATTTCTTTTGGAGATACGTGCGTAAATTTAAAAATAACTTCGCATTCATCCACACAACTTTTCAAAAGGATTTTAGCAGCAGCGGGAGAGCTATTTAATGACCTTGTCGTTTCAGTAGGTACATTAGTAAAAAAATATTCGAATTCCTGTGCTACTTCAAACTCAGTATTAACTAATTTATTTCCGATCCGAAGGCTATGTTGAGGTCCATTTTTTTTATTTCTGCCAGTCTCACTGTTTATAATTTGCCAACAGGTTTTGATCTTATCTGGGGAAAATTTAATTTTATTTGAAATAAACAAGGCTTTAGCCGCAGCACAGACCATTTTAAACGTTTTAGAATAACGCCGAGTATAATCTAAAAAATCAGGGTCATTATTTATATTTTTTAGACCATACAACTCGTATAGACGGTTTCTACTTTTATAAATACCAGGCGTAGCCCAATCACTAAATACAGTTTTTTTGTTTTTTTTTAATGTTTTTAATTTCACGCAAGAGACAAACTCTTCCTCAATGCAACGAAATAGAGTAGAATACATTAAGTTCGGGTTTTCATGCGTAGACGGTAATGATGAAAGGCGCTCGGTCACGCATTTATTGAACTGGTCTAAGCGATACATCGTGAGGGGTCTAAAAACTACGTTACTCTGTACGTTATCGGCTTTCCCAGGGAAGGAAGCGAGCTGGCCACAGTGGTCCGAACTTAACTTATTCAGTATACAACTTTGAATGGGATCTATATTGCAGAAAATATTGTCAATACACGTGGCACTAGTGGCCGTGATCCTAGTAGGCTCAGAAAACAAATTTACCAGGTTATATGATTTAAATAAATTAATTAGACTGTGGGATCTAACAGACGGTTCTAGAAGATTTACATTAAAATCCCCGCACACTATAATACATTTAGAAGAACTAGACATCTTAATAAGTGATTCCTCCATTACAGACTCAAACAAGCAGTAGTCCGCAGATGGTGGACGATAAGCACAAAGAATTATGAATTGCTCAAGCTCGGTGCAAGATAGTTCAACTGCTCGCTCGATGGACAGACTTACTATGTCCTTGCGTTCTTTACTTTTTAAAGTATTTCGGACCATTATTAAAGAACCACCTCGGGCACTAGTTTGGCGCATATAACAGCTTACAATATTGTGGTTATTAAAATTAAACATTAATTCATGATTTTTTAACCAATGCTCAGTGACGCATAGTATGTGTATATTAGAACAATCTATAAATAATCCTATTTCAAGTTCCTTGTGGGAAAATCCTTGTATATTTTGATGAACTACGTTAATTTGACTAGACAACTGTATCACAGATTGAAGGTTAATATTATTATTATGTCGGCTGCCGCGACTGCGGGCAAACGAGCCCACAGCCACAGCCACGGTTGATGGCGAATCTTGTTGTAATTTATTTTAATGTCTTTAAAACCCATGTATGAAAAAGTAAATAAGATTAAATACCTATATATGTAGAGGAAGGTATCTTATTAGCATTTGGCAGTATAATTGTAACATAAATTGACATACGGTACAGGGATTTATAAAAATCTCCGCAATGTTCATTCCGCCTTAATTGAAACATGCGTCCCCAGCTTAAACGCTGAATCCGGTTTTGCGTATGAAGCCAACTCCTGGATTGCCGTTTGTTTAATTAGTTTTCGTCAATTTACAAGGTAAATAAGTCGTTAAAATTTTACCGAAATGAAAATTCATTTAATTAGTCTCACTGCTCATTGCTCAAGTTGGGAGGGAAAGGTTACGAAATTTCCGTCGGATTTTCCGATTGTTGTTGAATTTTCTATTGTGAAAATGAATTGAGTAACTTTTTCAAAGGTCAAATACGTGCCCCAAATCAAAAGTGTTTTTGCGATAACATTGTGTTAATGACAAATTGCACGATTGATTGTGTGAACTTGGTGGGCGTGGAAGCTAGAAATTGATAAGTCAATTTGCTATTCCTGTGTGCTCATTTGTTAGTATATCAGAACGCCATGTCGGCGGGTTCGACGTTATAGAATCGGGTTCAATTGAAATACGTGACTTGACTCCCAATTTGTCGCTACTCACCACAACAGACGAAAATAGTCCCGAGCTCTGTGCGGGTTTAATTAGCGAATTTTATCGTTTTGTGCGTGTCATTGAAAGTAGCAGTCCGGTGGAATAGTTACCGCTAGGCTTTTTTGATTATAAAAAAAATCGCGAAACCCCTTATTACCCCTCAAACTGCCCCCTTTATTGGGGTTTACACCTGTTTGACTTTATTTAAGTAATTAGGCCATAAATTTCTATATCTATACCGAATTTCAGCTTCCTATGGCAAACAGTCTTCGAGAAAACTGGCTGTGACAGACAGACAGCCTCCGAGTGATCGCATAAGTGTTCCGTTGGACCAATTTTGGTACGAAACACTAATTAATAGGTATATTTTAACTGTTACACAGCCTCAACTACGTATATCGTGCTGAACATAACTTTTGCGTTCAGATACTTTTACATGTATAAATTTTATTGTTTAATCTTATTTTGTGCATTATATCTTTACCAAAACTTGAAATTAGGTGGGTATGTGTATTTGACTCAGAGTTGGGCATTATTCGAATAATATTTTATTTAAATAATTATTCGAATAAACAATCATTCGTTAATAAAATATTCATCATTCGGTAGCATTTTCAAATAATAAATGATTCATTCGTTATTTTATTCGAATAAATACCACAAATGATCCATTACACAAATGGTTCATCGTTTCCATAATTTTTAAAATTATTTCATCAATTTGTTAAAGCTGAATATGTAATAGCCTCCTGGCAGTAAAAAAAAACAAAAAATCGTAACAATTGCATTATTTGGTAGGTTAGGTTAGGTTTAGCTTGTGTCGCTTAGAGCGGAAATAGGCACCCCGCGAAGCGGGGTGACGTCGACACGCTGGCGGTTAGGTTAGAATTGCGACCTCTACACAAATAAATTTTCCCTACCCACATAACAAAAAAAGTTTTTATTTTATTGTGTATCTTATACACCATTGAAATAAAGATGCAAATGATTTGTCATTGAAGAGTTCCTCTGCTGATTAACCGACGGAATAGAAATGATCAATTAAATATTGACGATACAAATCATTTGCCTTTTTTTGTTTTGGTTAAAACATATTCTGCCAACTAACATATTTAACTGAATGAAATTTGGTCAAAGTACCAGTTGGTAAACGAGATATTGCCTAAACATGAATATGCCAAACATAAGGTTTGCGTAAGAATTATTTGTCGAGTGTTAATTTGGCAAACGATTATTTTGGCAAATGAAATTCTACGAAACATGTTTTGGGAAGTGATGATTTGTCTAAAATTTTTTTGGTAAAACAAAGGTAACCCACCAAATATATGTATTTATAAAGACAGATATGAAATTGATTTGGATAAACTTTTTTTTTGTAAATATATGTAACGAGGCACGAAGGTAGTTATTTTATTAGCTAATTATTCGACAATATTATTCGCGAATAAATTATTCGTGGAGTATTTTATTCGCGAATAAATCATTCCTGGAATAATTTATTCGCGAATAATTTATTTGCCTAATTTCGAATAAGAATAATCATTCGATAAATGTATTCGTCATTCGCGAATGATTCTGTTATTCTCAATCGTTATTCGTCATTCGAATAAATTTTGCCCTTCTCTGATTTGACTTAACATAAAAATATTTCAACCAAGCGAATATCGTTGAGAATACTATTTGTATTTGCTCAGTTTATGTTTAAAAAAAAATCCAGCAGAATTGAGAACCTCCTCCTTTTTTTGAAGTCTGTTAAATATAAGGTTAATCCTGGTTCCCAACCGTTGTTCATTCGTTTTTATAGTATGTGTAAAGGTAGAAGCAGCCTGAAGGAGAAATGCTAACATCAGAAATGCCATTAAGCCTCGAAAAGACTTTATTATCATAATTAATCCGTTTAATAACAACGGAGCAGAGGGTTGACCTATTAACGGCTTCAATTGACTATAATTGAGTCATTTAAAAGATAGTTCATATCGACGGTGGAAATTTCAAATGTCGTAAGGGACATATGCCTACTTTTGAGGGGAGCCAAAAAACAAAACTCAATTTAAAAAAAATATATAACTTTGAAACTACTCATCCTATAAAGATGAATCTTAGATGTATACTTTTCAAATAACGTCATCTACACTAACCTATTAGTGGCATAGCAATAAATGCAGTAGTTTAGAAAATAGTGTCCCTTACGACAAAAAAATATGAAGAAAATGTGTGTTACGCGTCTGAAAAAACAATATTTATGTGACAAAATCTCTTACGCCTTCCAACTAAATTATAATTTCATGTCGTAACTGCGTTAATACTAACGTCTAATACGAATTTCTTGTTGTAAAGTCATTAAAGTTTCGAGGTAAGTGAAGTAAGTACGTAGTTAACTGTATGAAAATAAAGATTTTACTACTAAATTTATTGATTTCTAAGCTTGTCGGATGCGGGAAAGTATAAAAATGTTATAAGTCTGATTAATGTTTTTATTTTTCCAAATAAATGTGTGGAAACAATTAAACATAACGAAACGTAATGAAACAAATTTGTGCTATAAGCTACATCTTACATTTATATAACAGCACTACAAAAGTAGTATTCACGAGCCGTTCGAGATTTTCCATAAGAAATTCCACAAGATGTATTTATTGACCTTATTGAATCTTAGAGCGCCTCGAACAGTTGTCTCGAGAGTGGGTTTCAAGCAGCAGCTGCAGTGCTATTATAAGCTATTCAAAATCACAATCAAGATAATCAAATGCTTAACTAAACACCTAGTGTTCTGCATCAAGTCAGAAACAGGTGTATTTCTTTGTTACATGTACATTATTGGTAACAAGTAAAAAGTACACACATCTAAATAACATTATAATTATATGCGTCATACAGATTTTAATATATATTAATGATTTGTATTTTGCTTCGCATTGCTCACAGGAATGACGTTTATTTGAAATCTGTATGACCTTTATAACTAAAAGGAACTTTCTACACGAGTATCATAAGTGAATTGTGTATTGTGTGTGTATTTTAAGATTGAGATCAATGGGAATGTCATTTCTTTTTAGTGCCTTACAACATGGGAATTTCAAAATTATTGAGACATACGACCTTGCGCTTAAGACCACGAGACGACAAGAAATTATATTTGACCGATACAACACAGTATTTTAAATACGAAGCAGTTACGAAAAACTTAACCATCTCATAACTTTTTTATTAGGAGTCGTATCGAGAGACCGATACTACAGACGGATAGAAAAAAATATACTGATTCCAATGGTATATTTAGTGTACTTACGACAAAATGTCCTTTACGACATTTGAAATTTCCACCGTCGATATAAGTGTTCTGATTGTACCTGACGTGGGCAGTAGCACCCATTCGGAGCGTTATAATTTGCACATAGAATGTAGCCAGACCGTACTTCAACGATCACTCCATAGCGGCGCAATTTCATTGCCCTACTATGGAGTGATCGTCGAAGTACGGTAATGTAATTGTTGGCAGCCCCTTTGTCTGGCCGGGCGGCCGTGACCGCGGCCAAATTACGAGCTCTCTCTGGATACTCGTACCTAACTGAATGGCTCCTTGGTGAATTCGTGGATTCCTAACTAGCTTAACATTTCAATAGACGTACATTTACTTTGGAGATATGCTGAATAATTAGAATTATTCACATCAATTTGATTATAATTGCGTCATAAACGAAACATTTTACCGTTGAGACATTCTTATGGGGTTTTTTTTTATTTAGAACAAAAACAGTGTACAAAAACTGAGAGGTGATACAAACAGACCTGGAGGTTCATAAAACACAATATTAATAAAAACCAATAAGAAGGTAAGAAGAACGTAGTAAATAGTATAAGAATACATATTAACTAACATACAGTAAAGGAACAATGAAAATGGGCCACGTTGTGTAGTAATTGCCACAAAAACAGACCCATCCCCAATGCCCCTTGAGTATACAACAATACTATATGTCGAAAGCTACGGTAGCCCAGTGGTTCAGGCATGCGGCTGTCAAACGGCGGTCGTGGGTTCGAATCCCGGCTCGTACCAATGAGTTTTTCGGAACTTATGTACGGAATATGATTTCATATTTACCGTTAGCTTTTCGGTGAAGGAAAAACATCGTGAGGAAACCTGCATACATCTGCGAAGAAATTCAAAGGTGTATGTGAAGTCCCCAATCCGCACTGGGCCAGCGTGGGGACTACTGCCCATTCCCTCTCATACATGAGAGGAGGCCTGTGCCCAGCAGTGGGACATATATAGGCTGATGATGATATGTCGAAATATAATGCTACAGTTAGGAATTACTAAATTTACAAAAAGAGTTTTACGTCGCGCTAGCATTTTTAGACTAGACAAGGAATAATTAAAAGACAAGGAATGTGCATTAAGCCATTAATATTAGTGTAAATGTTTATTTACATAAGGAGTAACGAAGATCCCTTCCCCTTCCCTTCTTTAATAGGACGTTCTGTTCTGTTTAATTTATTGTTTTAGGAATAGGGTCAGAGAAAGCAACCTGATTTAGTGGGCTCTGTAGGTCCGTATTATTCCCGACGGGACCAGGTAGGATTGATGAGTTCCGGTTCAGGATGTTCCAGGTGTTCGTGGATACCTTTTTATAGTGTTGTTAGGATCATTTTGTATCGTGAAACCTCACCATCGCTTAGCTACCTTAACATCAGTTACTGACCACCATTAAGCTTCGCGAATTGTGTTGCTCACGTTACGAGATGAATGAGTGTGACCACGGTAGTGAATCACGGGCTGACGACATTTACGCATTTAGACATTACTTATCTGAACCGTTACTGCCCCTAAAGGTTGCCAGTACGAAAAAATATCCAATGTCGCGACAGCGAAAACAAGAGCGTTATCTAAATGCCCTCGTTGTATGCTCTTGAATTTCCGCGTGTACTGATAACAACGAATATAAATGCAATACGGTTTTTCCTTCGGGAACATTAGTTTTTATGTAAACTTCCACCGTTATTCTAGTTATCCTTGATGGCAATATGATTATTCCACTAAAGTAATTGGAAATAGCTAGCTCCCGCTACCCCATATTACTTTTAGTTTTAAGTTACTAGATCGCAAAGCGCCAAGACTTTTACTCCGCAAGATGTTTCAGATTTCTTAATGGGTATAACCCTAGCCAGAATACTAAATTTCATGTTTCAAGGACTATCAGATACTTCGTGATCTGAAGTACTTATGCAATTAATGTTTACTTAAAATTCTGCCCCCCCTTTTTGGCAGGAAGTTGTAGAATAAGAGTTTTTAAATTCTATATGTCGTTTGTGGGTCAATATTTAGTATGTGTACAAAATGTTTGCCTTCGCATGGTCGGTGGCTGAGTGAGTGGCAAAATCGAACTACTATTATCAATCAAATCTATAGTATATAAAACAGACTTCCACATTTCCTTTCCACTTTACCACATGAACGATTTTCGAGAGCAAATGCACGAATCACTAAAACAAAAAAAAAACAAATTGCTTCATTGTCTATGTCTATACAATTTGGAGAGTTCCCTGGGTTCCAGCATCCTATCGTGAGATCCGACCTGACGACCAAGAGTCCACTTGAAAACTTTCAAAATAAGAGTTTTCCAAATCGGTCCAGGGGTCTGCGGGTAATGAGGATAATACATAAAAAGTAAAATATTCCCGACGAGTTGAAAACCTCCCCTTTTTAAGTCTGAAAAAAGTTAGATAAGTGGCAGTGCAGTTAAAAAATCGACCATTACGTTACGAGAAAACGGAGTAAGCTCCCTTTGGCTAGTATGTATGTATGTAAATACTTTATTGTACACAAGACACATGTAAAATACGGACAAAAAAGGTTAAATCGGTACAAAGGTGAACTTAAATCTTTAAGGAATATCTTCCAGTAAACCTTTGAGCTAGTCGTGGCGGCAGAAGCACTTATTACAAGCATTTATTTAAGCTAGTTGTTTAGTTTGATCTTTTGAGTCAGCCTATCTTGATTGTCGATATTCGGGCTTGTTTTGTTTTCCAAGTATTCATAATTCATAAACATTGTTAAAATGTTAAACTTATTTATGATAACCAAATTATCGGAATACTTAAGGAATTGTTTATAGACACCACCATAAATTGATCTAATATGTAAGTATAGGTACTTATATATAGTTGTGATGATAGAGCACTCTATTCCGCTATTGATTTGATTGGTTCGGCTTAACCAGAAGGATGAGGCATAAAGCGATTTCGTCGCTTCGCCTCATGTATTCAAGGAACAACAATGGCGCGTTAATTAGCCGCTATCAAGAGCTAGTAATTGGGTCCGTTAATGGAACTCACTGGTATTTAATTTGGAAGGTTCTCCATTATCATGGACACTGTTGATTTGTCCTTGACCCATACTGTACCCATACTTTCGACTGTTCCCTAACATGACATAAATAGGTACTTTATTGCCGTAGCTTATTATTGATTCATAGTGTTAGAGCGTTAATAAATCATGATGTGGGTTCGAACAATGTAAACAATATAACATATTTATTTTGACGTTCCCAGCTATTTTAGGGCGACTGATTAAAGACATGATATTACAGAACAGAACTATCCAACCTACTCTCTGTCAAGTGCCATGGTTTAGGGCGTCGGGCATGGGTAGGAAAGATATAGTATTAGCTCTCAGACTACGATCGGGACACATCCCACTGAACAGCTTTGCTTTTTTGATGGGTAAGACGGCTTCACCGAACTGCGCGGAGTGTGGAACGAGAGAGGATGTGTTTCACATCCTGGTGGAATGTGTCCGGAACGAAACTGAGAGGAATACGTTTGAATGTAGGTATAAGGTAAACCTGTTTGAAATTGGAAAATGTAATAGTGTCTTAGCACATCCACTATCAAAAGTAGCTAAAGAATTGTACAAAATTGTAAATGTAGGTATTAAGCGAAGATGCTAGTTTTTTTAAGTGATTTGTAACAATAGGGGTGACATTATCATAACGGATAAAACCCCTTTACCAATTAATAAAGATTAAAAAAAAAAAAGACATGATATTGGTTCCGTTTGAGCACAGTGATGTCGTTGTATATCCGCACTGGAGTAGGCAGACCTCTGTGGGGGACGCGGTCGGTGAGTGCAAATTGAATAATGGCAACCTCACTTGTAGAAGTGGGGTCTCTTTCGTGCCGTACGTGTTGGGCAACGCCGACATTCTTAAAATAGCATAGGTTTTTGCGAAGTTACTGTACTCTCCACATGCCCCATAGTTGGTGTATTCCTATTTGCGTCATGACAGAGCCGTCATCCCAGTACACGTCAAATTTGACATAATTTGTACTGGGATGACAGCTGTCAAATAACGCAAATAGGAATAATTCTACATTGGACCCGATTCTACAGTGGCCTCTAAACTCCCTAATTTTATTTAGGTGTCGCTAAAACACTGCTATTCTATAAGCAGCTGTCATAATCAAACGACAGCGCTAATTTGAATCTGACGTTTCTTATTTTAGGCGGTCTATTCAACTAGCTTAGCTTCCTAAATGCTATTCTAAATATGTCGTCTTTTTTTGCCGCCTAAATTATGTCTAAAAATTTGACAATTTAGTTTTAGGCTATTAAAGCCATGTGCACGTAGAATCGGGTCCAATAATTACACATTCCCCGCTGTGTGTATACGTGAGGGCCGGATAAGAAAGTATGGATAATGCTTTGTAGTTTGTATTGATTTGTGATTTGCAAAGGCGTTGGGATGAGGATCTAATTCTTGGCCAGTAGTTAGCCTGGTTAATTGGTAGTAGTTAAAAAGTTCAGTTGTGACACGAAAATTAACCTTAGAATTATATGGCTAATTTTCGTGTCACAACGGAACTTTTTAACTACTACCAATTAACTAGGCTAACTACTGGCCAAGAATTTGGTCCTCAGCCGTTGCTGACTCTCAAACTATTTTCATTGAGTATCGCGTTTATTCATTATTAGCTTCTGTCCGCGAGTCCGTCCGAGTGGAACTCGTTTATATCGTAGCTCCATAGTCTATACGAACTTCCTTCCCCCACTTCACTCCCTTAAGGGATGATTTCCGGGATAAATATCCTTCCCCAGGACTGAAATTATCTGTATATCGAATTTCATTTACATTAGTTCAGCGGTTTAAGGGTGAAGAGGTAACGGACAGGCACACTTTCGCATTTATAATACTACTAGTATGGATTACTATAAGGTCGTTTACAATTAGAAATATCCCTAACTCTTCTCACAAGCTAAACCAAATGCGTAGTACGCCGTATGAAAGGGTGGTAGTGGGGCAGAGTGATCGAACAAATCGTAAATGTGTCCACATTTACTATGGACCTAACAAGTACCTGAAAAAAAATTGGTGCTTTGGTCCAGCGTGTCCACATTATCACCTGAATCTGCCCTACTTTGGGGATTCCTCGTGGATTGAACGATCTATATTCTATGTTACTGACATCAACACTGATCACTTATAAATTGACATACATCTTTTTAGTATTGTTTTCCATGTACTATTGTATTTTACAGGCGCAAAGCGACGATGACGACGTCGGGCCCGACGACGTCAACGTCGCGGTTGAAGAGAGCCCCATGACGGAATTCTTCGGTGAGGTAAGTTATGTAGAATAATCATGTCGTATAATCTTTAGTAGTAGTCCAGTATTGAAAATTAAGTTCTAATCTGTTTGCCAGAGAAGGCGTACGAGATATATTTATTCACTGGCAGCACGGCAAAGTCGTTGTTACTCGTAAATGTCATTGAATAAGAAGTAATTGTAGAGAAGTCTATCATGCAGTTTCTGTAAAAATATATATGTATTTCACTGTACAACATGGCCAACTTTACAACTATGTTTAGGTCTTACACAATGTTCATGTCCCTGTCATTTACACATACAAATGAAATTCAATATGCGGAAGAGCATAAAATATCGGCTGGAAGCACACAATGTGATCGTGTTTTTGACAAGTTCACAAGTTGGTTAATAAATTACGGAACTTTCAAAGCGCCCAGTTCAAGTTGTTGACAACAGTGTCATTATCATTAATGTAATAAAAGCCCTGATTAAGTAGAACGACCTCGATACGCGCTAGTCGCTACGAAGATGCGTCTATTAAATTAAGTAGGAAAATTATCTTTATATGACAGCCCACCCAATGACTAATAGACATATTTTCTTCCTAGGAATATATCAGCTGCGTAATTTTTTTTGCTTTTTAGGCCAACGTGCGGATTATAGTCCATTCCCTCTCGTCGATGAAGGTGGCTTTTACCCAGTAGTGGGATGTGTAAATGGACTGCTGATGCCTTGTCGATATAAATAACCTTTGAGTCAGGTAGCCTTATAAATACATTCTTTTAATGAAGCGGTCTTGTAGATTCTTTTTTTGTTTTCTTTTTCAGGCTGAAAATTCTGAACGTCCGAAATTGTTATCTCCATTTATACGTTGGTTCTCGGTTCAACACGACAAGGGCAATACTTCCGTGCTACCAATTTTATACAACAATGTATGTAACTTAACTAAAAGTCATTATTTTAACAATGTACCGCTTATTCTAACATGTGTTGGTCTGTCATTGGAGGGAAGGTATGTGTGGTAATGAAAAGGAAACACAAGAAAGGCATTATCATTCAAAACAAGACCACCAGTTAAGCTTTTATGTGTCAAAAGCAGTGCATGCTCTTGAAGCCACTAAGTCTTGTACCCTTGTGCTTATTAAATCCTCATTCTGTACAAACATAATGTTTAATACGTTCTAGTCCCGTGCCACTGTTAATACTATATGATGATTGGAGGTTTCCGGGAAGAAATGCGGTTCTTTGGTTCATGGGCTTATGTTTCTACCATCTTAATTGACATTTCTATGTTCCGATTAGAATAAGAAAAGTCCCTCAACCATCTGCCGTCTGTGAAATAATGACTACCTATTTTTTATTCAAAAGCCAAGTGTCCCACAGCAAGACGGGATTAAGGAAACGATTAGTAAGTAACTTAATAATTCTGAAGTAATCATTGAATAGGACATTAAATAATTGAGTTAAAACAAAGCAACACAAAAGCGGCCAAGTGCGTGTCGGACAACGCACAAAAAGGGTTCCGTGCCTATGAAAAATGTCGTATCGTCACTGAAATCTCATGGCACTTACGTCCTTTTCCTTAAGGAAGGCAGTTTTTTTAGAAATATCTAGAAAACCTCTTAACCGATATTGATCAAAACAAAAAATGTTCGCTGAGAGAATTTAATAAGCCCTATTTTCATGATTTTTTTCATATTTTTAAAATACTCGGTTCAAAAATTAGAGGGGGTTTTTTTTAGTATTGTAATTGCAAAACTATGTAGCGGTTAACCAAATACACCTATCCTCAAAATTTTATACAAATAAACCTTACAGTTTTACAGGCATTTGCCTGTGACATTCGGACGGACAGACAGACAGACAGACATGTCGAATCCATAAGGGTTCCGTTTTTTGCCATTTGGCTACGGAACCCTAAAAACGACGACGGTTTAACTATATACGGTTTTGCTGCCAAGCTTATGTCCCAATTTACATGTAACACAATCTTGAAACAAGACGGGTTTACTTATGATTATTATATAAATTAATATACACAAATGTCAAAAATATTGTATGTAGTAGTAATTAGTTAAAAGTTCGTAATATTATGTACTACAACAGGACGGCTTACAGCCGCACGACATTTGGACATTAGGGTCGCAACGCAAATAATCCCCTTACGCGACGAGGATCCAGAAAATCGTTCAAACTTCTGCTTCGGATCCAGTTTGATTTAGCTTATTTGACAAAATAAGCCTTGTTACTACGTCGCATAACGAGATCCATCACACAAAATATACATAATTCATGGCGTATTTTTTATAAGGGGACGGAAAAGCGTGTCACGTCAACGCATCCGAAAGGTGTGATGATTTGCCAACGAACCGAATGTGCGGAAATGTATCGGGTATCAGAGTGCCTGTTAACAGGAAACAGGAACTATTGAGAGTTGGTGCACTCGATACCGCCAGCAAACAAATGTTTCTGCGATTCGCCGTGTATCTGCGGCCGCATACCACCCCACGGCAGTTTTATAAAAGTTTCAGCTTGTTGCTCGTTATTGTTCCAACGTTCGTTCTGTTAGACAACATGTTTATTGTTTGTAAGCGTTGTATTCTGTACGAGAGCTTGTTCACAAAGTTCCTTATTATATTTTAACGTCTAATTCAGCCGCATTCGCGTGCCGAGCACGTGTCGTGTCGATGTTTTGAAACAAAAAAAAAGCAATAAAGGACCGTTTCCGACCCGCCATTCCATCTGATTAATTGGTGCGGCCGCAAGAATTTGGGCTTGCGGATATCGGTAACTTAGATTTAAAAACTCAAAGGTCCTTTATTAGCCGATCCATTTAAAGTGAAGTCAAAAGTTTGTGAGCTCTTTCGCTAGGTCAATTCACAATTTTGGTTCTTGTTATTATCGATCTCTTCCTGAAAATGTAAAAGAAAAAAATGGTTTAATTCGACGCTTCCAAGAGTCTGAATAAAAGCGTACCTTTTCATAAATCTGCGTGGTGGTGTGTGAATGGGTGACATAATAAATGAGCAAATGGGTGGGGTTGTACGCCTAGCGGGGTGGCGACTAGCGAGCCAGGTTCTATTGCGACATTCAAACAATACGTGACCCTCAATTAGTGGGTAGATGGATGATCGTACATGCTCTTTCGCTGCCATTTATTTAACGTGGGATCATCGTCTCAAACTCTCCAAAGAACCCACTAAAAGTTTTATTTGTGTACCGAAGTATTGATTCATTCATAAAAAGTTGTCTTTGTTATTTCTGTTATGAAAATTTTGAAAGTTTCGTAACGATAAATTTGTATCGCCGAAGCTTGGGTATAAAAGAAAGTTTTCCCTCTCGACGACATGCCTCGTGATTCGTCATATTGTTGTTTTATCGGGATAAATTCCTTCAGTTCACGTATTAGTTTGTATGTGAGTGAAATGTTATCTCATTGATTGCTGGAAAATATGCAGGCATAATTACACCCACGTATGAATAACGTAACATTTCGTGATGTGATAAACTGATAAACTTCGTTTTGAACCTTTAGAAACATCGCTATACTATTTGCAGTACTGTACGCTTACCATGAGTTTGACAATGACGGCTTACGCTAACGAGCATCGAGTTTTCTATCTGTGCATCCCGCTCGTACTGTCAAAGTGCAATAGAGATGCACAGATAGAAAACTCGATACTCGTTAGCGTAAGCCGTCATTGTCGAACTCATGGTAAGCGTACTGTACGTAGCAGGTGTCAGATATGTGTTTGAATGTATTCCTTCACACTCCCCAGTACGCGTGTCGGTATTGTGTATGTATATCTGTGTTAATGTTACAACATGGGCACGAGATTTTTAGTGCAGATTTTAACACGTGCTGGGGTACGGAATTTCGATGAAATACGGCGTTTTGCTTGTTGTGTTAAAACTCGCTGTGTAATTATTTCCGGATTCAGGTTATGACATCTTCTAACTTTGTTTTCAGCGTATTCTCATCAGACTTGGGTCTACGTGAACTACACGTTTTCCTTTTTAAATATATTTATAAACTCTTGTCTTCTAGATTCCATTCCGTTGACATTTTGTTTGCTATTTCTATACGAGAGTCGCTGCCAAGCATTTAACATTACCTGAAAGATTCATTTTATATTAAGCAGTAGAAAATGTTAACGTGTGTGTAGATGGCCACTATACACATACAATACACATTGTATACTATTGTTAACTCTTTATTCAGGGCAGTATCATGGGTATGTGACACGTTAGAATAATAGTATAGCAACTGTGGTAGCTATGTTGTAATTAAAATTGAGGCCATAACGGGCAAATCGACGACTCATCCATCAATAAGATAAGCTTGCTAATATTACGGGTACAGTTGAGCTCAGTTTCACAGACAAAGTTGTAACTTTCAGTGTGCAGTGCAACCTTGCCGTACTGTAACCCTGCCTCTTCAGTCAACCTGTCTTACCTTGCGACAGGCCTTCCTTGTATCGTTCTTCAATCTATGCAAAGGACGGCGCTTGTTGGGTTTGCCTTGTTTCTGCTCATACAGACATATTCCTAAACAACAGTCGCGGCATAGCGAATGGGTTTATCCATAAAGTAAAGGATCCATTCATGTTAAAATCGTCAATTAAGTTATAAACGTAATATGAATTTAAAGTTATCAGAAAGTTTTGTAAAACAAGTCCGCTTAAAAAGAAAATTATGGCATCCATGCTGCTGTCGGGTAAAACGATTACGAATGGTTTCAAGAAGGATCCACGTAGAAGGATTAATACTCGTACAGTACGTAAATATAATATAATATTCGTTTATTGCTCATCATGGTACATTGTTTTACAAATAAGTAACAGTATATCATGGACCCTGAACAGGGTATTGCAAATATGGTTCCTAAAAACTAATTCTTAATTTTAACATTTTATCAAATACTCATACGCACTAAGTACCTACTAATTACATAGCCACTACACGTGGTTCTTTTATTAGAGGTATATTAATTACAATTTACAGGTAATCTTTATGCTACTTTATCCTCCATGAACTCTTGGACATAATAGTATGATTTTTTCGGAACAAGTGTATTAAGTTTGTTTGTAAATAAATTGTTGCTCTCTGGGTAATTTTTTGTTGTCTTTGTTTTCTCTTTATACTATTTCATATTTTTATTGTTCTAGTCGCGTCGAGAGTACGGACTGAAAATTCGCTCAACACTTCAACAGGAATATTCAACGGACACTGAATATGTAGGAATAATGGGTGAATGATTAAGCTAGGCACAATAAACTGAATAAATAATGCTGGTGGCTCTCACAATGTGAAGAATTCATTTCGTCTAAAGAATGACAACACATTAATTCCAATGCGGTTTACATTCTTATTCATTCATTCATAATTTTAAGCAGAGCTCGGACTTCGTTGTAGCGTTACTTAGTATGGACATGCTTTTTATGAATTTTATAAGTACTAAATATTAAAATATTGGATCATAACATAACATAAACAGACATGATTATACAGACCAGTACAGTACACGTATCACAGATTTTTTGTATGATAGTTTAAACATGACAAAACCTTAATAATTAAAAGTACCTGCAATTTAAATTCATATGTTTCACATGTCACATGTTTATTTTATATTTGTCAAAGATATCCTTCGATCATATTATTTTCAAGTTGGTAATATTCTTAACAAATCATTAACCTGAACAAGGCTCTATTAATTAAACGTGTTCTGTTTTTTTTTTACAAACACAAATTGAAATGGCAAAGTGACAAATAAGGCCAAACAAAAGGAAAGCCACTTTTGAATGAAGTAGGTATGACTTTTTTTTTTAAGTAAGGGTTCATAATTAATAATAATAATAATATTTTCGGACAATCTTACACAAATAAACATAATCCGAAACTAAGCAAAGCTTGTAAGTACAGTCAAGGCAGTCGCGGGACACTCCGCGATTTACGTTCATCGCTACATGCCGGTGCCCCAGCGTTGGGGAACCGGCATGTACTTGTAGCGATGAACGTCACGTCGTCGATGACGACGTCAGAGGGCCATAAATCTTAATGTTTGGTTTGTAAAAGCTGAGAAAAAAGCGCCTTTTGTAAAGATCCTGGAGTGTCCCTTCTGTACTTTTACTATTATCTATTCTGTGGTCAAGGGCATGGGCACCAATATGTATTCACTCAAATTTGCATAAATAGGTATACTACAACCTTATTGTTGCAGAAATTTAGTAAGGTCTGTGTACATCTTTTTGAGACTTTGTGTGTATTGGTGCCCTTGACTGTATGATGAGTACTAGAGGACGATATACGTACCTACTTATATAGATAAATTAATACTTAAATACATAGAAAACATCCATGACTCAGGAGGAAAACATTCGTGCTCACCACACAAATAAATGCCCTTACCGGGATTCGAACCCGGGACATCTAGCTTCGTAGGCAAGGTCACTACCAACTAGCCTACAAAGGTCGTCAACACACTACTCGTCGAGGTCGTAAACAACTATCAATATATTTATCTATAACTATCAATATATTTATCTATAACTATCAATACCATTTTGATTGAGGCTTATCCGTATTATTGACACCTAACGAGCGCCGTTCAAGCTCCAAAAGTCACAAGTCGACCCGCGGTTACAGTGGTGTCGGGGCTATTCCTTCTGCATGATGGATGATTTACGAGATGAGAATAACTGCACAGAAAACTCGTGGCAGAAGACTATCTAAGTACCAAAAATGATTTGTGATTGCATGTTTTGTTATTAGTATTACTATCGAGAGCTACGTAAAATTAACGTATTTTTGAACAAGCTATCCAAGGATAACCCACATACGGTTTATAGCTTGACATCAGATCACCACTTTTCTTTGAGGGGAGGTACCCTAATACTTTAATTTATTTCCGCATTTTTTCTTACTGTTTTGTCGGCGTGATTGGTTTATATACCCATGCCGAATTACAGTTTTCTTGTTGTAAGGGTAAAGGCCAAGCCACACCGACTGCGTGTGCAGCACGTAATACACCGCTGCGTTGTAATGTATGAATGTATGTTGTTGTAATACGACATGACACACCGGATGCGTCTGCGTAGACGTGCTGCACACGCAGTCGGTGTGGCTCGGCCTGTACTGAGCTAAGCCGAAGACGGACTGACGGACGGACGGACATGGCGAAAGTATAAGGGTTCCTTGTTAACTACGGCAGCCTGAAAGGACAGGCTCGCCATTTCTACAGCTCACTTAGCCACTAGTACGAATAGACTCGATACCACACATAGTCTAACTTCTGCACTATTTAGTGCGATAGCGGTACTGTAGACATTCGTCGCGTCAAAGCAATTCCGTACCCCCAACACCACACACTTCACGTTCGGTTTGCTTTCGTGTCGCGAATACGCCATGCGTTTGCGTTTTCATTTAATCCACAACACTTTGCGTCATAAATATTCACGCCGTGCCTGGTATTCATCATAATCGTGCAGTTCATTTGCATGTTATTATGTGAGATGTGCTAGCGTGTTCTTAATTACGTGTCCCCATTTGAGTAGTCTCTGTTATTATTCGTCGAATATTGTTTGAACTCATCGAAAGGCGATAACCAGGAAAATTTGTATACTTCACATCTTCCTCTGGTCTTTTTTGCAAGTTTCAGCTTTACGCTTCTTTGGTCCTCGGGATTTTCTTTCGGTTTTTTCTTTTGCGCTCTCCTCGATGTAACTTTGATAGCTCTGGTGTCGGCGTTCACTCAAAGCGATGCCTTGCAGTAAATGTTCCCTTTAAAACATCACTAGTTCCCATGCGTACATTAAGCAATTAAAATCTATACTCCAAAACTCCAATTCTCCACCCACTTCACAATTGCCATGCTGTTAGCTACGCTCTCAGGTCATATAGGTCATCGAATTTACGTATAATACGTTAATAATACGTACCTTCGGCTGAATATCTTCTAGATGCGTAAATGCTGATGCTCAAGTGGGGCTACAGCTTACTTTACGCTCATTGCGGTTGGAGCTTTGAATGTAGCGTTAAAGCTTGGGCGGGGCGAGGGCGGCCCACTGAAACGTGAAGTTCCGTGGAGATTAGTCCCAAGCGACGCAGAACGCGCGGTTAATTACAGAGTCGAGACCGCTCGGTTGAGGACCGCTCCGTTTGGAGCCGTAGCCTTAACAATGTGGCAGTCTTCGTGACCTATATGCGCACCGTTTTGTCGAGGTTTATATCGGAGTGCATTATACCCGAACTTGGTTCCCACGCACCAGCTCTGTTTACGTTATATTCTGTTGGTTCGTTTATTGCGCGAAAATTGCTGTAAAACTGTAGAGTGTTAACCATTCATGTGTACGTTTACGTCAGACTTGGCTGACTCAATATTGTAACAATATAACCTTCCAATTTCAAGAATTCTTACACTAGTATCGATAATGAACCGTAGGGATGGGCGTAGGCTATATTTATCCAGCAGTGTCGCCTGCGTAAGGCTAGCACAAATACGAGTAGATAGTCAGTTGAGCCTAGTCCGAAGTGGTGACTCAATCGCCGTTTTCTACGAGAATCGCATGTAACTATATCAAAAACATGTAAGAGCGTTTAAAAACAGCTACGATAGGCGTGGGTTATGTTAATAATTAGGTACATAGACTATCCTGATGCTTGAATTATCTACGAGTATTGTATCATTCTCCACAAATATTTACAAAGCAAACTGCATAGATTTATACGATGGTAGCTGCAGTTAAAGCAATTTACTTAAACTATTCCCTAATAGTTGCCAAAATCCTTAATAGTAGATGCTTCCTTGTGTAATTATGAGGTTTTCTTTTATCGTAAAAACCAGTCAAACGAAAGCATTTCAGGAATATTTTACCAGAAGTTAACCACGCCTACTCTCGACTTCCCCAGAGTTTTCCCTGACGCCGTGAAACGTTTTTTTAGTGATGTTAACAAACCTTTGACGCGAGAGGGATTCACGCGGTGTACATAAACGAAGACTTATGGTATATTTATTTAAAACACGTTTAGAATACACCGGAAAATTCTCGAAATACTCTCCCCGGTCGGGAGAAATAACGAGTTCTGAAATTAAAATATGCTTTTCGTTCCGGTCGATTTCGATGTAGCGTTTTAGAGCTCTGCGTATGTTTGAAAAATGTCAACGGAAGGAACGCAGCTTTTCTATTTCAAGTAAAATGTTTATGTTTTTGATTAAAGAAGTTGTCATGTTCTCCCTAGTCTCGTTTTCCGTCATACTTAAGTTAATAGTATGCAAGGCTTATGATATGTCCCCATCAACGCAATTAATGAGAGGAAAACTTAGAAGACAATGCATGTTTTAACATTTTACGTAACTATCCGACAAGAGGTCTAACAGATCTTAACTTACCGAGTCTAAATTATGTGCACTTTGTCAGAAAAATACCCTAGACAAGGAAGTGTGGATAGCTAGCCGTTAAAACCCTTCACTACCTAACAAACAGTGAGTCAGCAAATCGTGTGACTGGTGGAAAGAATTGAGCAATGTATCGCTTATTTCCATATATGGCAACTTGTACTTTATCAGTTTTAATTTCGATTAGATATAAAGTCAGATAAATAAGATAACGTCAGTGTTTTGAATAAATGTTTATTCAAAATATGTCTCCGCCGAGTTTATATCGGCGACAGGCATTCGAAAAAATACTTATTTCACCATTTCAATGCAATAAAGAGAAAAAAACTGATACATTACTTCGTATTACCGTGTATATTTCGTCTAAATAGAATTTCTGTTAACGTTGGAGTTTTTTACAAGACAAATTATTGTGGATTGAAGGTCACTACAAACGGTTCCCGAGCTTACTTAATTTACATACTACAACAAACTGGAATGTTTTAATTGAAAAGATTTAGATAGGGACGAACATTGCAAGTTACTGCAAAGTTGTTAAAAAAAAGTAAGCTATTCGCTCGTTGCGTACTCCTGACTTCTGAACAGGATAATGGATCGTACATTTATCATCCTAATGCGTAAAATAGATCTACCAAACCACTCCTATTTAAGTAAATGAATGAACGACGAATCACGTTCAATCTTCCAATGCCCAAATCGGTAGCGAGCCGAGTACGAATCTAATTATAGTTTAGTACTTTAATATGGGGAGGAAAAAAAATTTAGGGAGTTCATCTTGTTATAAACTTCTTTACCCGTGTTTGGTTGAAATTAAATTTAGAGGATCCTGGATTCTAGCTCCGAGATTTTATACTAACGGTTAGTTATAGCCGTATGAAGGGGCTCCTTATTTAAAAACTGTTATATAGAATAGATCACAGATTCTGCATTCTATAACTATCTACTAAATATCAGCAATTTTGTACGCGTTTGTTCAACATTCGTTGGGTAGATGAAGTGTAAGAAACATCCAAACGTTGCGTTTGTAATATGATTAAGAGGATAGTGCAATATGAAATCCAGTTGATGCTGTATGACGTCCGAGCACTTGTAACAATGGCGGTGAGGTTATCAGCTGGTTGCCGGCCGATAGCGGGTATCGCGGTAATCTGATTAATTGCTGACTCACGCTTGGAACGCCTGTCCTTATCGACCAGAATGTACACACATTCAGCGTCAGACACATCCCGAGAGATTTGTTAGGGCGTTTCCCCGAAAGCTATTTTTCTTTGTAGCTATTTTCCTTCCTTTTACTTATTACCAGTCTCGATTTTTGCCCGTAGTATTTGTCTACAAATATCATTCCTGAAAATTTTGTTAGAGAAAAAATATGAGTAAAAGGAAGCTTCTTAGAACTTCTAAGAAGAAGAAGTCCTACGGGAAATAAAATTGAAAATGAAATAAGTATAAAGAAAATTAGCTGTAAAAAATATTTAAGGGAAAATTTTCTCAATCCGAAAAGTATGCATTGATCAGGGACGATAATAGGTTAATTTAACAATCGCATCTTGTTACAATCATCCTGATTCCAAGAACTACATTAGATGATCTAACTGGTGTGTCAATGTCTGATGTCGACTGTGTTTCGTGAATCATCAAATCATATGACAAACTTACCATTTATAATTTCTGCGGATAAGGCTACCAAAAATTTAAGGACAAGACTTTAAGTGTACTAAACTTCGAGTCCCTGCTATTTTTGAGCGCCTACATGAGACATTATTGCCCTTGACTGTAAAAGAAACGCGACACGAAGGAAATTACAAAAAAGAAAAGAATGTTTGGCAGACGCAAGTGTTGCACGGAAACTCGGGAGCTAAATTGCGCCAAGTTGGAACGTAGTTTTGTTATGTACTTGTGTAAGTATTAGAGATGTTGGTGTCCTGTGAATGTAACTGACATCTTGTCACCACATAACATAAAATACTGTTAGATACGATAAATGGGTGAGGACCAAATTCTTCCAGTGGTTAGCGTCGTTAATTGGTAGTAGTTAAATAGTTCCGTTGTGACACGAAAATTAACCATAGAAAATGTATGGCTAATTTTCGTGTCACAACGGAACTTTTTAACTACTATCAATTAATTAGGCTAACCACTGGCCAAGAATTTGTCCCTCACCCAAATAGTGTTTTCAGTTCTCATGCTCGCAATTCGCAAAGTTCGCAACTTTTACGTTTGTGCACAAAGTATTTTTTATACTTGACTAATATAATTAGACATCACAGCCAAACGCACAAATAGATAATTAAAAATCGTAGAATTAAACTTGATATTTTATTTGTTTTGCTTAACTCTATTTCACTTCCGTATTTTCTATCGCTAAATTAATAAAACCAGATAAAATAGAAGCCAGTTATTATTTAAATTACGTAAGTCTAATATCACATGTTGAAATTCAAACATAAAAACTTTAAAAAGTGATGTGTCTAATATTTTTTTTTATTTCGCAAACGATAAAAACAGAGTGTATAACTCGGGCATACATGAACCATACGAGGGTCAAACTGAAAGTTCTTAGAAAATCAAAAACTGAGCAAACTAGAAAGTTTTCCGTTTTTTTATATCTTTTCAGAATAAAATATCTTTTTAAAATAGACTTACGGTAGCCTAGAGGTTCAGGCATGCGGCTGTCAAGCGGCGGTCGTGGGTTCGAATCCCAGCTCGTACCAATGAGTTTTTCGGAACTTATGTACCTACGGAATATTTACCGTTAGCTTTTCGGTGAAGGAAAACATCGTGAGGAAACCGGTCTAATCCCAATAAGGTCTAGTTTTCCCTCTGGGTTGGAAGGTCAGATGGCAGTCGCTTTCGTAAAACTAGTGCCTATGCCAAATCTTGGGATTAGGTGTCAAAGCGGACTTTAGGGGCACAACCGGGAATAACGCTAGGAGGATGATGATATCTTTTCAAAATAGTGTCCATTCAAGAACGAAACGTTTTACTCGAAGTTTTTCTTTTATTTTCGGGAATAAATAAAAATCGCAAGGTGCGAGATCGGGGCTATATGGCGGGGGACCTAGTAATTCCACGTCGGACGTCGCCAAATAGTCGATCGTACGCCTGGCGGTGTGCGACGAGGCGTTGTCGTGGTGAAGGAGGATCTTACTGCGAGGTCGTTTCTCACGAACTTTTTCCAAGACAAGTGGCAAACAATTGTTGGTGTACCACTCTGCAGTAACTGTTTTTCGATCCTCTAAAACAATTGTCGCGTAATGATCGCTCCTTCCGAAGAACGAGGCGACCATCTTTTCCCACGCTTCGACCTCTCTTCACTTTAGTTGGCAACTCCTCGGAAGGAAACACCCACTGAGCAGATTGTCTTTTGGTTTCGGGATCATAACAGTAAATCCAGCTTTCGTCACCCGTACGTATGTCGAACACAGCATTTGAGTCACCTCCGTTAAATCTTTGAACCATTTCACGGCACCAATCAACACGACGGAGTTTTTGGGCCTCGGTCAAATTATGAGGTATTCACCGGGCACAAAGCTTCCTGACCGCTAAATGTTCATGGAGGATTTTGTGCACTTGACTCATACCACAGCCTAAAGTTGCCCGAATCTGCTGTTAGGTCACTCTTTTGTCAGTCTCTATCATACGCTGCACAACACTGATGTTATCTGCAGTCGTCGCCGTAGAAGGCCGTCCCTCACGCAGATCATCGGTGAGATTAGTGCGACCACGTTTAAACTCATAACCAGTTGTAAACAGTGGCACGAGATGGGGCTTCATCGTGAAAGGCCAATCGAAGTCTATCATAACTTTCTTGTTGACTTAAATGACATTGAAAGTCATAAAAAATCATAAAGTACATTCATCCTTACTTGTCTTATTTGGTAAACAACATTCTAACCTCAAAATGCATCTTTTTAGGATAGAATAGCAAATTTGTGAGTATTAATGATCATGCCGAGATGACTTTTCGGACATCACTTCGAGATTTTTTGTCTAGCAACGCTTTTTTTACGACATTTTGACGTTAGAATGTTGTTTACCAAATAAGACAAGTAAGGATGAATGCACTTTAGCACGAAAATTTTCACGTGTTAAAGTCATGCTGACGTGACACACACAATTTTCAATTTGCCGCCAAATCGTAAAACAAATGACAAATGAATTAAATACATACTCAATAATGTTGGCAAAGAGTTCCGTTTTCAAAATTTACAAACAAATTTTTTTATTATGTTGTTTAGAAGTGGCCAGTTCTAAACACTTTCAGTGTCGCCCTCGTAACTAAATTGAATCTACGTAATAATCACATAAAGTGTTATGTTATCTTAGTAGGCACCAGACAACTGTTGCTGTTTTTAAGTAAATGTTCCTATTATATAAACAAGACTACCTAACGCCGCGAACTTCGAATTTACAAATACATAACAACACAATACGACCCTGAACCAAGTTTCACGGACTTCGACTGTTTGTTTGACAAATTAGCAAAATAAATTATCAATTGAAATGAGCTTGTCCCAACTTTGAGGAATTTATGTGAGTACTCAATCAATGGCTGTTTTGATTGAAGCCGACGGGTGCACATTGGCTGTGTGCACGCAACTGATAACGTAAATATTAATAATATAGGCTGTGTATTCCTAAGATAAGTTCAGCTTTGTGTTATATGATACAGAACCTTTTGATACTGTTGAATTCTTAATTTTTCTAGTAATTTCGCTCTGAAATGGTTCAGGTTCTATTTGCTCGTACCTGTGGCTGGACTGTTGCCAGGAAATGTATGAAACCAAATTAAACACAGAATTAAGCCTCAAAAGCACGTACAGACGTACATCAATTAGTTGACTCGTGGGAGTCATTCACTGCATTTAGTGTTATGAGCTTATGATTGTTATGACAGGGTATCGAGTGTTTGCCCACGGACTTATAATATGATAAATAAATGATGCCATGGTTATAATTTGTAATTGCTTGTAGAATAATAATTTCCTAATAAGTAATAAATAAAAATCCAATAACGACTTATTTAAAACAAGGCATCAGTAGCAGACTATAGTAAACAGTGTTTATTTAGTCACCTTTTCGCATTTATGTTAAGACCATTTGGTCTTCTCTACAGCGCGACAGAGGTTTGAAACGACGATCCTTTAAAATTTTGTCAATAAAGCACATTAGGTCTTCGACTTATCGATTGTTATTTATCTCACTCAAACTCAAAACCCCAACTCAAAATTATCTTTTTCGAGTAGACCAAGTAACAAGCACTTTCAAATCGTCAGTCAGAAACATAATCTTAGCATTTTTTTTAAGAGCAATCAATTTTTATTCCTGAAATATTGTGAATTGATTTATACAGTCGGTGCCAAAAACGAGAAACCAGTACATATTCATCTAATTTCGGAATCCAATAAAACAACGTATTTAAAACGTAACACGAAGACTGTAATTTCTAAAGGTCTACTTATTGATAATTTTACTTGATCGATTAAATATGTAATAAAATCATTGGTTCGTATTTGAGCTGGCTACGGGCCAGAGATGGGCAAAATTTATTCGAATGACGAATAACGATTGAGAATAACAGAATCATTCGCGAATGACGAATATATTTATCGAATGATTATTCTTATTCGAAATTAGGCAAATAAATTATTCGCGAATTAATTATTCCACGAATAATTTATTCGCGAATAATATTGTCGAATAATTAGCTAGTAAAATAACTACCTTCGTGCCTCGTTACATGTATTTACAAAAAAATATATATCCCAATCATTTTAAATCTGTCTTTATAGATACATATATTTGGTATCTCAGAAAATTTCGAAAAACTTCTGACGTGTCCGCGGTGTGTGTTACCACTACATTCAACAAAACATATTCAGCTTAAACAAATTGATGAAATAATTTTAAAAAATATGGAAACGATGAACTGAACATTTGTGTAATGGATCATTCGTGGTATTTATTCGAATAAAATAACGAATTAATCATTTATTATTTGAAAATGCTACCGAATGATTTATTCGCGAATAAATCATTCGCGAATATTTTTTTAACGAATGATTGTTTATTCGAATATTTATTTTGTGAGCCTAATTAAATAATAAATAAATAAATAAAATATTATTCGAATAATGCCCAACTCTGCTACGGGCCAAAGCCAAAGTATCTACCACACAGCTGCTAAAGTTTTAGTGTTCTAGAGTTTTAGAGTAGCCGCCGTTTCGAAAAAAATACAACCAAAGTGAGATGAGTGCAAATGCATTAAAAAACCTTTGAGCTTGATGAGTAATTAGCTTCATTCAGGTCCACCGCCGTAAAGAAGATACAAGTTTTTTTTACGAAAACTCGCTTATCCAATTTCAGCCTTAACGCGCATTGAGAGGCCAGATTTTTCAATGGGCGAAACAAAATTAATTACTACCCACGTCGATGAAAGTAAAATGAAGCTGAAAAATCGATTGTGGTTTACTGAGGCAGATTTTAATGTGACAATCTTGCATCAAAACACTTTTACTTAAGGATAAATTATATTATAATTTTATAGCTATTTACCTACGTATTTAGAAAAGCACCCAGCCATTTTCATATCATGTCTATTTAGTTTGGGTAGCTATTAGCTACCAGTTATTGGACGAAATTTGGACGTTTTCGTTTAGCGCTCTTTAATTGGAGCAACAAATGAAGAGGTGGCTGGGGTGGCACTCGATTATGTCAAAATTACTGAATGCTTTACCTATATTTCTTCACAGCATGTTTATAACCCACCTTGATGAATCAATAACTCATCAAATTATTATGACACTACTACCCCCGCGGCTTCGCCCGCTTATTGCAAAGAACGTAGGCAAAACCGTGGGATAAAACATAGCCATCCAGAAAGTCAATTCTATACACAGCTGAAAGGATAAAAACATACAAACTTACATAGCTACAATCTAATAAACTTTTCCTCTTTGTAATATTAGTATAGATAAGTTTTTTCTTTGTTCTTCTAAGTTCTTGTTTAGTGCAATATAAATATTGTATGATATGGGTAACGTAACGATTTCAATTTCACGAATAAAAGTTCTTAACTATGTGTAATTCTTTGGATAAGCTCACCACATCAACATAACGTGTCCATTTTTATTTAAAAATGTATCTTTGTCAACAGGTGGAAGAGATACGGGAAATGATAGACAAGATACAAGCAAATGTGGAAGAGGTGAAGAAGAAGCATAGCGCCATCCTATCAGCACCGCAGTCAGATGAAAGTATGTATACCTACACCATATTTGACTATAAATTACACCAACAAAATACGTACGCACATTAGTATTCGTGCATCCTTGGCTAAAGGTAATGAGCACCCCCGTGATTTCCATAGAAACGAAATGTCCGAGTATACATTTGAACGGAGTATTGTGGACTTTTTTTGGCATGACACGTGTATATTTACACCCCACAAGAAATGAACTTAAGTCAACCATTTAAACACATAGGTTAATTGTAAACACAAAAACGGTCTCTTGTGGCCCTAGCACGATAGGTTTTTATAGTCACATTTTACGTGACATTTCAGTACGTTTTCGCCGTAAAAAGTTACGATAAAACCTATCGGGCTAGCTGAGCTGTTACTCATTCACGGACACCTTTACTACTTATATAGACATAAAAAGGTTATTTTTTAAATGTCTGAATTGTGTCCACAAAAATCTATTTTCAATGGCAATCGTCGGCTACAAAAGGTCGTCACAAAGTAGGTATTTCTCGTGCTAAAAATACGTAAAACCGCGTAAACGCGTAGTCTCAATGAATGAATTCAAAAGAAATATTTTTGCAACATTTTTCTATGGAAATTAGTATGCACTCAATACTATTGGCTAAGGCTATATTATACAGCTACTAAGTAAAGTATTGCAGAGAAAACACAAGATTTGACGCCAAAAAGCAAAACTTTACCAGACACGCCGCGTTACACAATTTTATTCTTCCGTTCTCTCGTTCTAAAAGGTGCCATTTTGGGACCGACACTGTAACTACGATCATCCTAGACGACTATTCGTTTCGTGCCTTTCGCGAGACATTATGTTCCGCACGCGAGGATTATTTGATTATGGTGTGTGTTGCTGGGACGTTACACCTGCACTGGAACATAATAGGGATGGTGACACCAAATAATAATATAATCAATAATGTTGAATATAATGAGAAAAAAGTGACACAAGACAATAAATAATAACAAAGTTATGTGTCAAAGTTTTAAGACGGAGTCAGGTCATTGTCTGGTCCTCTAGAATTGCTATTTTTAAGATTTTTCGTTGTTCGTAGGATCTCTGACTCGGTTAATAGGACTCTAAAATATTGAACTACCGTATTAGGATTTGGTTTACGCTCGGCTTTCAAATATTTCATTTATTTATGATTGATTGATTGATATTTCTTTTTGGTTTCCCTGATTTGACTGTGTTGATTTCTAAAAGCATCACTAAAAGTGTAAAAATTTTGTACCCTGGCTTCTCCGAAAGTTAGGAATCTCTTTTATTTTTGGGAATAGTCTCGAATAAACTATCGGAAAACGACGACGTCATCCTATGGGTCCAGCAGATTATAAGGACGATGAATTAGATATACAAATAACGAATAACCTATTGGCGGTAACATTTATTTATTCTTCTAATATGTATATGCCGCTTCTAAGACAGGCACACAGGCAGGATTCTAAAATACACCTTACTACTTACAACCTCGAAATCAAAGTTACCGAACCATTTTTTTTAATGGCTTTATGTCATCGGGACGCCGCGACGTAGGTGGGGTCCGTTAGTTCATCCGAATAGATTGAATGGCGAACTTGGTGGCATTTGCAGTGAGGAGGGGGCGTTCGTCTGTCTGCCTCTGTGGGAGGATGTGGGAGTTTGCGATCATAGCATACCCTGAAATACGTTTCACTAGACTCCCCTTCAAGCATACTTGTTGATTGCTTTAGAGGACGAAACTGAATCAAATTACCCAGCTATTTATATACAAACTCATTATAACTTTGAAATTATCTACCGTATTCTAGGGTTGCACTCCTTCCTTTGATTTACGACACGTCAGCTTAACGTAGTGTGCTAAGTTATTGATACTTGGTTTCTAAAAAGAAACACAGTACATGAACTTGCTTAAGAAATGCCTCGCCTTACAATTTTCTTATTATTATTTTTATGAAATGTAGGTGGTATCATGCAACATAATAGTTAGTGTACACCACTATTATTACACATGCAAATGACTATTGGAAAACTACGCCGCTAAGTACATCTACATAAGGTCAGACAAGGACACATAAGTAAAGCTATTTTATTTTTTGTGTCTGAGATAAGACTATTTAGAAGAGTAGGTATTATAGATATAGACGAGAAGAGTCGGGGGCGGCGACGCGGCGCCGCAGGCAACAACGAACTCGCCGATGACGCATCGCTGACTCAAACTACATGCCGATTACCGAATCAAACTAAATGAAACGCCATTCATAGTATTTCATAGTCTACGAATACTCGAGACTACTACAGTAGAACGAGCTAGAGATAGATGAACCATGATTGGACATTTGAGCATTAATCTAGCCGATTCACAAAATGTCGTTCATTTCGTATAAATAGCCCGTTTTAATGGTTCACTTGGCGAAATATAACGCTGTTAAACGTGTACCTACCCATTTTATGACTAATGAGTGAAGGTTTTGTTGGGGCTGATTTTGACGCAAGATTAGCTGAAGTTAACGAAAGCCCCGCGGCGATGAGGACAATCGCCCCCACGCCCTTGCGCCCACCTCTACTTGTTAAGTTCGCTATCGTACCTTTGGATTTTCTCACATAAAGTAAGAGTTAGCTGGTAATATAATTGAGACTTTCTTACGTTAATTTAACTCATCGCAAAGAAGTGAAAATATCATAGGTGCTTCAGGTTTCTTGCTCGCAATATAGCGGGGCAGGGGTATAAACCGCGGCTCGCGAGGTTCCCCAAAAAAAATCGTTTTTTTTATGAAAATCATGACAAAAAAAATCGTAACTAGCGCGAGACAAATATAATTATTTTTATCGAACCCAAACACAGCATATCCACTTTGCTGACTCACCCGAAATTATTATTTTCCCTCATATTTGGTACTGTGGCTCTTTGAGCTTCCGAAAAATCGTAATTTTTCCGGGATCTGGCTCTTCGTCTAAAAAGTTTGCCGACCCCTGTAGCGGGGCAACACCGCTTGATAACGAATAGTTTGTTTAGTAGGCTCGACGAAACTGGACAACTTTTTACACCCTATTTTACGCAATATGTACCTAATTGTTTTGACAAAACCTGCATGATCTTATACATTAGCGAAGGTTTGAGATTGTGATCTTGGAGCTCACACTCGCGACCCTCGCGGAGTGTCACGACCACCAATTGACCCGACCTAAATTGCCACGAATAAGCCATTGTTGCCTGTCGTTATATCGAACAAGCTGACGATAACTTTTTATACGTCGACGCTTGTATTAAGGGCTCCACTTACCACCCTTGAAGTTTACTAATGAATGGACTCTGATAGCGTGCTATCGGATATTTTTGGAACCATATTTCGTAATATTTGTACTGAATATCAAATATATATTATTGAAACGAACATTAACATTTTATTAATAGCGCAATCCAATGTGTGGGAGGGATGTTAATTGATTTATGAAAGTTCTATGAATATTTTTATTGAGTGATAGATTTAGGAGGTACTTCACATTACTATTATTATTATAATTGCTCGTTTAAGACTTTACTTTCTTTGGATTTCTAATATTTGATTTCCTTCTCTCATAGTTTTCGTACTTTGATTGAACTCCAGTCTATCGACAAGAAATAAAATCGTAAGTAACCTTCGTAACGCAAGCGTATAGGAAACTAGGTTTACGTCAACCGTTCCATTTCGAGTATTTTACTACAGAAATAGCGATTCAATTTCGTAGATGGCCATCTCTAAATGTCTGGCCACATGCTTACCTCCAGAGCCTCAGCCTAGTGTAGTGTGGAGCGGGGAAAATGGCGCGTTAATGTTCCGCTGGGGACCGCGTCCTGAAACAACAATGTTACATCACGGGACCGCTGCTCTCTATACAATGACACTGTGTGAGCTTTTCTTATTGCGTATAGGGGAAACTACTGCAATAAAACGGCGACTGCTTGTACAATAGTACATTACTACAGAGGCCGGGAAGTAAGGCGTTCCCGGGCGAGTACATATAGACATGATGCTGGCAACACTGGATATAAGATAGACTAGCAAACATAACTGGATATCAGACAGACTAGCAAACATGTGTAGCAAAAAAA